>CM062289.1:301028356-301628356 GCA_031216915.1 Pictodentalium vernedei
AATGACTAAACGTGATGTAAGATGGAAATATAATCAAGTTAACTCCAATCATTCCCCACCCAAGACGCCCATTTAGAGGACTTACACTCAAACATTGGTAACTGAGTCTTGTTTGATCAGTAAGGCTTCGCCTGTTTACCACTGTAAACAAGTGTGAACAAGTGTAGCTTTATTTACAGGCATTCCCACGGAGGTCATCTTGATATTAATTGTGGATTAGTATTTATTACAGTTAATAATTATATAAGATGGGTTAGGCCATACAAAGTTGATTGTCTGTTTCTCAGGCCATTTTTTCCCAAAAAGCATGCGGGCGGGTTTTTTTTATTCTTTTTATTTTCTTCCCGAGAGGTTGTTTGTGGTAATTTGATGCCAACCCAAACGCCTGGTGGACCACGCAAAATTTCGCAAATATATTGGTTATTCACCATAGGGGTGTTGGGTCGTAAATGAAGTGGGGTTTGAATGTTTGTTTTTCAGTGAAACGTGAAAATTATAACACAGGACGAGAGTCACGAAATGCCTCGTGGGTGAAACGTCTTGGGTTGAAACGTCTCTGGGACAAATCAAATGTCGAAGTGCCAACTTTCAGAGATTTATTTTACCAAAAAAAAAATCCTTTCACAACCTGCCTAATAAAATCGTGAATCACAATTTTTCCCCATTATATTCAAAATTATCACAACCCATTTGAACGGGCAGTTCATCCATAAATCATATTTTTTGGAAATCTGAAAATGAAATACAAAACGAATGTTTGCGTGTTTTTATTAACCAATTCGACCGCACATACCTGCCTATATGGGATTTATTTTCAACTATGATGGTTACTTTTATATCAAGCAACGGTTACTATTAGTTATCCAATTATCCTGCATCTCAGATGCATTTATTTAAATTAACGGGAAACTCGTAACGGTTTCAAATAACAGTACACAAATACCGAATGACGGCCATTTACAATACAAATGTTACTAAAAATAAATGCCAGGAGACTGTGTTCCATTCAACATAGCACCTGACTTTGCAGAGGGTTGGTGCGAATCAAACGTGGTGCGAATCGACCATTCCCCTTTGTGACTGTTTGTTGTCAGACTGAAAGACACCTTCCTTCTTGCTGTCATTATGACTTACCTTTTACAGAATAAAACACTTTCTGTCGTGAATATTGCTAAAACCCACCCACTTTATTAAAGTATGATGTAGAAAAAGCTTGAACTGTGTTAATTTAAAATTTGCGAACGCATCGATATCGATTTACCGAAATGAGCACAATATCTCAAATTTTTTTTAAAGATTTTTTTGGTGTCATAAAAAGGTTGCATGCGCACCAAAAATGACCATGCGTGCGGGCCTGAGAAACAGAGGTTCTTTTTTTTATGGCCTTAATACTACATTGGGGTTAATTAATGAAAGCGCTTGCTTGATAATATCAAGTTGTGTACCACTTCAAAGATAAGGCGGTTGTCGTCATTACTCAGGAATTCTGAACCGAATAGAAGTGTAGAGGAGTCCGCTCCAAAAGGAAGAAGATTAATTTAATAATTACGAGCATTGGAGAAAATTGGACAATGCAGGAGAAAATGACTGGAAGTCTCTTCCTCACCACACTGGCATGGGGGGTTGGTGATAAGTGGTTATGATATAAATGAAAATTGAGGTTACTACACTCTAGTCGTAATCTACAATGATATATTTGGGCTGTGCGAGATTTCGATCAACAGTAGAACCTTGGCGGTCGTTGATTGCCATCGTTTAGAAAAGTTTTGAAGTTTGTCAATGATGAGTTTTCATGCATGGACAAGGGCAGATTATTCCATTGGTCAGGAATGCTGGGTATGAAAGAAGACTTATACAGTTCAGTCCGACAGAACGGAACACTGTGGTTTTGACTTGATCGAAGACGAAGTGAAGGATTGGTTGAGGAAGCAAGTGGCAGGATTTTACTGGAGATGTGTGGAGGAACCATACAGTGGTACATTTTGAAGAACTGGATTAACTTGTGTTTGTGACGTCTAACTTGCAGCGGTTCCCATCCTGTTTCCGTATAAAGTAAGGACTTACTAGCACCGACGGTTGCCCCAGTAATAATCCTTGTCGCAGCAATCTGGATTTTTTCCATTTCCTCCACTTTAGTTACAGAGCAGTTATCAGTTTACCCCTGGGATGATCACTGCGCCACACACTATTGCGTACCAAGTTTTGGATAGCAGGCACAAAACTTTCTGCATTTTTCATTGACACCAAAAAAATAAATTATGTGCAGGCTTGTCCTGAAAACCTCGGAGAAACTCTTTGTAATTCACAGTGTATTTTGTTTAGAACTTTGTCAAGCTGAGATAAAATTTGTTACTTGCAAAACATGTTACAAAGTTTAGCACTGTGTCGGTGCTTGCATCACATAATTTCATTGTCTGAGCCAATCAGAATAAAATATTTGAACCACTTTGCAGGAAGTTCACTAACTATCATTTTACTCCAAGTAATAGAAAAAAAGTGTATGATAGTTAGCAAATAACCAAGAAATCTCTGCATATGTCTTTCAAGCATAAATTCTATAGTCAATGGTTGCATATTGATGTACATGTACAGCCTTAAATTTCTGGTTTTTGAAGATGTTTTATTCTAGCCTACATAGATTTTTAGAAAGTTTAGCTTGGCAAATTAGTGGAATCTGCATTAACTGGTAGAGTGCTACATTTTTCTTGACCACAGATTTCCTTTCACTATATATTGCCTTGTTACATTTGATTGGACAGTGCCAAAAGGCAATATCCAATCAAATGTAACTGAGCAAGCTTCTAACAAAATTTGATTCTTGCCAGGGTCAATATGAAACCACCATCAGTACAGTGTAGATGTTATAGTTACAGTCTGTGGTATTTAATAAAGTCCAAATATGGGCTTCCAGCACTCTACCAGTTAAGCACTTGTACTTTTAAAGAAGCAAAAAATAAAAAACCCTAGTCGTTTCTATGCAATATTTTATTAGAAAAAAAATGGTAATACATGTAAAGGCTAATTCCCAACAATAGCTGATCTTGGGTAACAAATAGTGAAGTCTCACAGGATAAAATTCTCTAAAATTGTCGACAGTTACCAGAGTTTTAAGAGCTGCAATGATGTTTTGGATCTACTCAGAAAAGATGCTTACAGATCATTAAAGCACAAAGGAACTTACAATCCATCAAAAAGTATTTATTTATTTATTGCTAATCGTGACCAAGACAATTTTACGGTTGGAGGAAGATGGAGTAGCCGGAGAGAACCACCTAGCATCGACGAGCAACTGTCAGCTCCTCAACATTCTAACTGTGTTCAAGCTCCGCTCATGCAGGGTTACAGCAGTTGAACACGTGTGCACCATCGATGTGCAGTAGAGACTAGCGGTTGTGATTTTTTCGTTTCGGTTTCGTTTTTTTGGGGGTCTGAAGACCCGGGTTTCGGTTTCGGTTTTTTTCTACTTTATGCATTCCCAACTTATTTTGGGAATTTGGAAGTGGGGAACCAGTGAACTCATGTTCAAGTATGAAGTGATAGTCTAAGAATGTTTTTTCCAGGTGAACTTGAATTCATTCAGGTTGTTCATAATTCAAAATTGTCATTGCAGGGTATCTGAAAATCAAATTTAAGCACCTTTAGGCCTCTGACCATGATTTTCAAGGACTTATAAGCTTGATGAGATTTGGAGACAGGAAAATTTTAACACTGTCACCAATGCAAATCATTTACAGTACTGTAACCATTACTTCATAGGTGTCTATCAGGGGTTAGCCTGGCAGCTGATTTTAGCGGGAAGTGACTTCTCCCTCCAGAGACTTTAGGGAGAAGTCAGGGGCCAATGAGGGAGAAGTCAGTGGACATGAGGGAGAAGACAGAAAACAACATAAAATGTATATGACATTGTGACAAAATAAATGTACGTAGAGGACACAGTTGTGGAGAAAAAAATGAATAAAAGTTATACAAACATATATACACACACAAAACTAAGTCATGTAGGTTAAAATCCTCCCCCTTCCCCTACAAAAAATTGCGTCGTTCATGCTTTCTGAATACCCTAACTCTTTCCCTACCAGTGATGACTAGGGTTACCATGCAGTTGATTTTGTATTTGCCTCAATGCAGTGGATTGGAAATTTAGTATCACCCATGGTGAAAGTGTTCTCTGTAATAGAAGGTATATTCTTATAAAAAAAAATATTTCAAAGTATTAAAAATAAATTTCAAGTTCACGTTAGAAGCTGGGTCATTCATGGTTTCTGAATGTCCTAATTGAATTGAAAAGCGTAGTTAAAAAAGTTTTCAACATCCTTTGTAAATTAAGCGTCATTAACAATTTTAGTTAATTTATTTCTAAGGTAAATAACAAAATATTTCAGTTGTCTCCCTTACCTGCTGCGCTGCGTGATAATACACTGTTCAGAAAAATGACAATTTCTGCCAACCGTCTAACATTGACACATGCGATTGGTGCTATGAGGCCTGCCATTCTTATCCATTCTAATATGTGATTTCTATCGTAGCCTTATCACATTTAACCCCTTTCCATCACAAGTTTTCAAAGAAAAACTTTCAATGCAAATTGCGGGGCGAATTTCAATGCAACCAATTTTAAGTGGAACAGAGCGTAACCGTAAGAACTTTCAACGTTTTTATGGATGAAATTGTCTCCTGCACATTTTTTTTGTTTTGAAATGGTGGTTAACTTTAATAAATTCTAATTAACTCGATGCACGTCTTGTTTGATTTGTTGTTTTTGCTGACACTTTTGTTTTTAAATAGCACTTCGATCAGAGCGTATACAAAACGTATCTCCATGTGCTTAAATTGTCCTTTTAATAAATATATACATGCAATGTATGTATGTCCCACGCAGGGACACAATTTTGATTTCGAGTCATTTCGATTATCGTACACGGGACTTGGATCTTCAGTCACCATTTTAACTCAAGAAAACTTGTAACTCTCAAGTGGTGCACGCGGTTGGTTACCAAGTTCTACTTTCATTTCTGTAATCAGTAGATATCCGTTCGTGGCACTTGGCGCATTCACCACCCACCCCCAACACACGATCGTGGATGATATGGGTTAGTTCTAATAAATAATACCTACGTTTTCAAATTAGATCGACCCTTGGTCCAGGACACATAGATTATGTGTTGTATTAATGATTAATTAAAAAAAAAAACGTAACATCGGTCATATGACTGCAATTTCGGTGCAACTCGCGTTTTTTTTCACAACCGAAATCGAGTTGTGGACTCGGTTAACCGCCAGTCTCTAACATGCAGTACACCTCAGTACACGTTTCATCCTGCCCCCATGTATAGGCAACGGGGATAAAGTGCCTTGCCCAAGGACACAAAGCGGGTCATCCCGGATGGGCATCAAACTCGGAACCTCTAGCATAAAAGTCCAACAGTCTACCACTGAGCCACTGTGCTCCTGTCAAAATGTATATATGTGCTCGATTGTCTTTGGTTTGCACCATTTTTAGCTCACCTGAGCGAAGCTCAAGGGGAGCTTAACTAATCACTTTCTGTCCGTCGTCCGGCGTCCGTCGTCCGTCGTCGTCCGTCCGGCGTTAACTTTACATTATCGACTTCTCCTCCTAAACCACTAGCCCAATTTTATTCAAATGTTGGCTAAATGTTTATTACCTAATGCCAATTCAGATTTGTTCAAATGAAGTTGCCCCTCCTCCTGGGTGGTGCCACACCCCCAAGGGGCACCAAAATCTTTGTAAATCTTCTTCTCATGAACCAGCAGTAGCAGAGACTTGATATTTGGTGTGCAGCTTCCTTTTGAGGTGTAGACTCAGATTTGTTCAAGAGAAGTTTGTGGGGCTATACTTGACGTTGTTATGAGAGGGGCAAAAATTTTTGCCCCGCCCAAAATTTCTATTTTCCAAACCGAGAGGCTGATTTGAACCAAATTTTATGTGAGGGCTTATTGGGTCATGAGTACTTGATTTATGCAAAAAAAAATTTTCCCGCAGCCCCGTGGGAACCACAGGAGCTAAAAATAGAAAAAATTTAAAACGCCCATATCTCCAAAACTGCACGGCAATGAGAATTTTTATTTGGTGTGCAGCTTCCTTAGGACCAACAGAAAGGATTGGTAAAAAAAAATTGCCATCGGTTTTATCATAGGGTACAGTTTCGGGACTTTGAAAAAGTGCTGAGTCAGCACTTTTTAACACTGTAGGCAATGGGAAAAACATTAAAAAATCTTCTTCTCCAGATCCAGCAGGCAGAATCTTTTGATATTTGGTATGCAACATTGTAGGGTGGATCTGATTCAAGTTTGTTCAAATCGGCCCCCTGGGTTCATATTTGGGCTCAGTATAGGAGCCCGATTTCGAACTTAGTGCATTTCAGGCAAATTTCTTAAAAAATCTTCTTCTCCAGATCCAGCAGGCAGAATCTTTTGATATTTGGTATGCAACATTGTGGGGTGGATCTGATTCAAGTTTGTTCAAATCGGCCCCCTGGGTTTATATTTGGGTTCAGTATAGGAGCCCAAATTTGAACTTACTGCATTTCAGGCAAATTTCTTTGAAAATCTTCTTCTCCAGATCCAGCAGGCAGAATCTTTTGATATTTGGTATGCAACATTGTAGGGTGGATCTGATTCAAGTTTGTTCAAATCGGCTCCCTAGATTCATATTTGGGCTCACTATAGGAGCTCGAATTCGAATTTAGTGCATTTCAGGCAAATTTCTTCAAAAATCTTCTTCTCCAGATCCAGCAGGCAGAATCTTTTGATATTTAGTATGCAATGTTGCGGGGTAGATCTGATTCAAGTTTGTTCAAATCGGCCCCCTGGATACATATTTGGGCTTACTATAGAAGCCCGAATTCGAACTTAGTGCATTTCAGGCAAATTTCTTAAAAAATCTTCTTTTCCAGATCCAGCAGGCAGAATCTTTTCATATTTGGTAAGCAACATTGTGGGGTGGATCTGATTCAAGATTGTTCAAATCGGCCCCCTGGGTTAATATTTGGGCTCAGTATAGGAGCCCGATTTCGAACTTAGTGCATTTCAGGCAAATTTCTTAAAAAATCTTCTTCTCCAGATCCAGCACACAGAATCTTTTGATATTTGGTATGCAACATTGTAGGGTGGATCTGATTCAAGTTTGTTCAAATCGGCCCCCTGGGTTCATATTTGGGCTCAGTATAGGAGCCCGATTTCGAACTTAGTGCATTTAGGCAAATTTCTTAAAAAATCTTCTTCTCCAGATCCAGAAGGCAGAATCTTTTGATATTTGGTATGCAACATTGTGGGGTGGATCTGATTCAAGTTTGTTCAAATCGGCTTCCTAGATTCATATTTGGGCTCACTATAGAAGCTCGAATTTGAACTTAGTGCATTTCATGCAAATTTCTTAAAAAATCTTCTTCTCCAGATCCAGCAGGCAGAATCTTTTCATATTTGGTAAGCAACATTGTGGGGTGGATCTGATTCAAGTTTGTTCAAATCGGCCCCCTGGGTTTATATTTGGGCTCAGTATAGGAGCCCAAATTTGAACTTAGTGCATTTCAAGCAAATTTATTAAAAAATCTTCTTCTCCAGATCCAGCAGGCAGAATCTTTTGATATTTGGTATGCAACATTGTGGGGTGGATCTGATTCAAGTTTGTTCAAATCGGCTTCCTAGATTCATATTTGGGCTCACTATAGAAGCTCGAATTCGAACTTAGTGCATTTCAGGCAAATTTCTTAAAAAATCATCTTCTCCAGATCCAGCAGGCAGAATCTTTTGATATTTGGTATGCAACATTGCGGGGTGGATCTGATTCAAGTTTGTTCAAATCAGCCACCTGGATTCATATTTGGGCTCACTATAGAAGCTCGAATTCAAACTTAGTGCATTTCGGGCAAATTTCTTCAAAAATCTTCTTCTCCAGATCCAGCAGGCAGAATCTTTTGATATTTGGTATGCAACATTGCGGGGTGGATCTGATTCAAGTTTGTTCAAATCGGCCCCCTGGATTCATATTTGGGCTTAATATAGAAGCCCGAATTCGCACTTAGTGCATTTCAGGCAAATTTCTTCAAAAATCTTCTTCTCCAGATCCAGCAGGCAGAATCTTTTGATATTTGGTATGCAACATTGCGGGGTGGATCTGATTCAAGTTTGTTCAAATCGGCCCCCTGGATTCATATTTGGGCTTAATATAGAAGCCCGAATTCGCACTTAGTGCATTTCGGGCAAATTTCTTAAAAAATCTTCTTCTCCAGATCCAGCAGGCAGAATCTTTTGATATTTGGTATGCAACATTGTGGGGTGGATCTGATTCAAGTTTGTTCAAATCGGCTTCCTAGTTTCATATTTGGGCTCACTATAGAAGCTTGAATTCGAACTTAGTGCATTTCAGGCAAATTTCTTAAAAAATCTTCTTCTCCAGATCCAGCTTCAGAATCTTTTCATATTTGGTAAGCAACATTGTGGGGTGGATCTGATTCAAGTTTGTTCAAATCGGCCCCCTGGGTTTATATTTGGGCTCCGTATAGGAGCCCAAATTTTAACTTAGTGCGTTTCAGGCATATTTCTTAAAAAATCTTCTTCTCCAGATCCAGCAGGCAGAATCTTTTGATATTTGGTATGCAACATTGTAGGGTGGATCTGATTGTGATTCATGAACGTATTTATTTGTAAAGTTGATAGAATCTTAGACAAAATTTGCAGAAAAGATCTACTATAGAAGGGGTGGTATCCAGGGTGAACCGTTTACCCAAATCTAGCAGTACTAATGCATTATTCACACAAATCTTTGTTCAAATTTTATGACCCCTCATTGGAACACACGCATTCAGCTCATTCCATCAAAGGTCATATGCCATGTTTTCGAGACAAAGGAATAAAAATTTTAGTTATTCATGAAATTTTTAGGCAACTGTTGTCTGTTATTCACATTGCTTCATGAAATTTCAGTACTTTTAGAAGTTACCTCAGTAATCAAGGGTTAATTCCCCTTAATTAAATGTCGCCTCTAAAAAACAACCACTTTGCATATCTTACCTTTTTACCAGAATAACTGCCAAAACTTGTCAGCATTCTTCGCAAAAATCGCTATTCAAATTTTAATTTTTGTCTCTTAAACATGTACTTATCGCTTGTAAATACCCCATTGGAATGAGCTTTTTGAGCTCATTCCAATGAGAGGTCGCACACCATGCTTTTTGAGTCAAAAAAGCAATTTTTTTAGTTATTCCAGAATTTCGTACGTAAAACACAGCTTTATGACTTCACATTAAAATGAGCTCTCTAAGCTTGTTCCAATCAACATTCACGCACTATGTCTTTCACACAAAAAATAAAATTTTCCATTTATTCAGGAATTTTGTTTGCAAGAACACTCTTACCCCCCCCCCCCCCCCCCACAAACACACACACACAAACACACACACACACACACACACAAACACAGACACACACATCTAAAAGTTCGTCAGCAAAAAAACAGTTACTTCAATTTTTAAATGCATTATAGGAACAACTTGCCTAATCAAATTTAAATACTTTTGCATCATTCTGTATCTAGAACAAACCATTTACCATATCTTTACGCAAAATTCTCCAGCATCATTCACAAAAAAACACCATTATTTATATATTCACATTTCTGTCTCAAAAATATACCTGATCTTCCCATACCCCTATTGGAATAAGCTGTTTGAGCTTGTTCCAATGATGATATAAAAAAATAAAATTTGTGAAAATTTTTGTTTTCTTGCATGCAAATATATACATGTAGCACATGGAAGATATCCACAGTTGGGGAGAGATGTCCAAGGCTATCTCTTCACATTCCTTGTTTGTGCTTCATGCTAAACCAGTTTGTCTGCAGAGATAAATTTGCTTTATTAAAAATCATTGGAGATTGGCCACACACCAATGATTTTAAATAAAACTAATTTTAGGTAACAAATGTTGAACTTCAAACAAAATCTATCACTCAACCAGTTAATGTTGATGAGGCATGACATGGTGAAGGTGACCTAAAATACTTCTTAGAGTCACTTTGTCAGGTGAGCGATTAAGGCCACGTGGGGCCTCTTGTTTGAGAATGTTTTGTGAATGTTTTGTGACGGCCATGCAAGCAGATGTGTAACTTGATGTCTGATGAGTCCCACAAAAGGATGACATATTATACACTTAACTAGATGTTTTCTGCAGAAATGGTCATAAAAACTTGATAAATTAGGTATTAGCAAGTCCATGGATTCGAGTTTGGTGGGTCTTTAAAAATGGATCTCTGAGGTCCTTGACTTTGATTTTAGAAAAAGTGCAGGAACTGTGTATACATCTGCATCTTTTGAAAATAGAATTTTTGTTTAATGCTGTTGCATAAATAACTTGTTTCTTGGACAACTTGCATGTCATCAGAATTTATCCTCTTCTGATTTTTTTCATTCAGAATGTCTTCTCACTCCCACTTTTTGTTTTCAGTAACTAGATATTTTAAGTGCTGTCTCTGTAGGCGGAGTTGGTTTCCACTCTGTAAATAAAGATCTATGTGGCCTACAGAAACCAAACGTGGCATTGGGTTAGGCATGATGAGAGGAAGAACCCTATTTATTTTGAGGTCATTGCCCCAAAGGTCAAGGTCACAATGACCATGATCTTAACATTTACCAGAGTTGGCTTCTCTAATTAGTCCCCCACTGCTTCACCGTGAACGGGACTATTGGATTGCACTCCGTCTGTCTGTCCTTCCATCCATCCTTCTGTCCTGTTACCACCTGTATCTCAGAGATGCTTTTGTGTGGGCATTAGGAAAAATTGATGCACGTCATTTTTTTTCCGAAAAAAATTCAAGATCGCCGACTGGCGGCCATTTTTGTTGGAAATTGCGTGTAATTCGTTATACGCTCAGAACTTATGAACGACATTTCCAATTTCAATAATTTTTGGTATGGAGGTCTCGCAGCATAAGATAAATAACATACTGTATCATACAGGTTTTTTTCTTGTGCATAAATTAGGCAAATTAGCCATAAACTTTTTTTCAGGTAATATTTTTGTGCGTATTATGTTGTGTACTGTTACCACCTGTATCTCAGAGATACTTGGATGCTTTTGTTTCAAATTTTCAGATTTGATGAGGCAATAGGAAAAATTGATGCATGTCAATTTTATTCTGAAAAAAATTCAAGCTGTCCGACTGGCGGCCATTTTTGTTGGAAATTGCGTGTCATTCATTATACATTCAGAACTTCTGAACGACATTTCCGATTTCAATACTTTTCAGTCCCCTACCGGTATCACCGGAAGGGACTATATGTTTGCACTCTGTCCATCCGTCAGTCTGTCAGTCACACTTTAGTTTTACAGACTGTTTTTTTTTAGAAATGCTTCAACCAAATGATTTCATTTTTGGTAACCTACTATAGAATGATGACTTACAGTTCAGGTTTGAGTTTCATGCTGATTGCATTATTCTTGTGAGTTATGGCCCTTGGAAATATGGAAAAGCGCCAAAATATCAGTTTTCCGGAGTTTTTTTGGAAACGCTTCAATGGAATGATTTCATTTTTGGTAAACTACTATAGAACGATGACTTACAGATCAAGTTTCATTTGCACTCTGTCCATCCGACAGTCTGTCAGTCTGTCAGTCACACTTTAATTTTCCGGACTTATTTAGGAAATGCTTCAACCAAATGATTTCATTCTTGGTAACCTACTATAGATTGATGTCTTACAGATCAAGTTTGAGTTTCATGCCGATTGCATTATTCTTGTGTGAGTTATGGCCCTTGGAAATATGGAAAAGCGCCAAAATATGAGTTCTCCGAACTTTTTTTGGAAACGCTTCGGTGGAATTCATGCTGATCACATCTAGGTTATAACATTTGTATAATTAATGCTTATTAGTCCGGAAGTGGACATTGTATTGCTTCAGCGATACGTGAGCTCTTGTTGGTATGGAGGTCTAGCAACATAAGATAAATAACATAACATAAAAAAAAACATAAGGCCAAAAAAAAAAGGGTTTTGGTTTTCGAGCACCACTGCGTTGGAAAAATACCCCCCGCATTGAATTTTTTTATTGAAGTTCGAGATTTTCCCAAAAGTAAACAATGCATCGGCAGTCTCAGACGTTCATTGCAGTATAGCAAAAATACCATATATGTCCTGTGTATATGTCGCCCCCATGTATACGTCACACCCCCAACTCACGCTTGGAATTCCTCCCTTTTGCTTAAAGCTCATGTATAGGTCGCACACCCATTTTCAACTAAATGCAGTCAACAAGAATTTGTTTCAAGTTTATACGCATTGCCAATTTGGGATGCAATGGAAATAGGTAAGTTTTCACGAGTTACCATGTGTTGAATAAGATAAAAGAATAAAGGAAAATTATTATTAAAGATTTAAAAAGTACTTGCATTTTTATCTGTTTTTTGTTGTTTGTTTATCACCCCAATGTCTTCATCCCTGTCGAGAAAATCCAACACTTGTTTGTACCTGAGACTTCATAGTTTCAGAATCAGAGCACCATTTGCGCCATAACCTGCGCAGTTGTTGTTTACGTTGGTTTTTCCGAAACGTGACAGGATAAACCAATATAAATACAACAACTGCGCAGGTTACAGTGCAAATTGTTGCCCTACATAAGCATTGTTGGTGCTATTGAAACTGAGGTAAAACGAACAGTAAAAACCCTCCCGACTTGTTGTAACACACCCGGTACGATTATGTTAATATGTCGATGCACAACTGAACTTGATCTGTAGCTCCCCACATTTGCCCTCTCCCTCCCTGGACTAGGGCCCCCTGGACCTGCCCATTATATTCCTAACGGGGTGAGCCACCACTGCAATTGACATGCATTAAATAGTTGCCTTAAGCATTGAAACTGTGGACAACCCAAAGGTTGCCAATTTATTAAGCATTCACTGGTATAACTATAAAAATACAATTAAGAACTAGGAATGTCTATAAATAACAAAATTACTGAACTTAAAAACATGTCATGATAGTGAAGTGTGGACAACCCAAAGGTTGCCAATTTATTAAGCATTCACTGGTATAACTATAAAAATACAATTAAGAACTAGGAATGTCTATAAATAACAAAATTACTGAACTTAAAAACATGTCATGATAGTGAAAGTGGGTGTAAACCGCCCACAAGTTCCTGCATTAAAAACCAGAGATAAAAACTTGTGAGAAAAAACTCTGGAAAAGCATGGAACAGTACCAGTGGATGAATGCTACAATTACAAACAAAAATGTGGTGGCAAGAGCAGTCTGAACTATTAAAATGAACAATGGGAGGGAGGGTGGGTATTGAAACATCTTAAAGACAAAGCAAAAGAAATACTTATCTTGGCAGTGTAGAACAAAGAACTGACCAATTCTTCGGAAGCGAGGCTGCCGTCTTCGAACACAGACTGTTGATTGGACCGAAAATTTCGCGATTCACTTTCATTTGCGCGGCAGTTCCTTTGATGTTTTTATGAGTCACTTGACCGTAAATTGACATGAAGTGCTAATAATTAACACTCCCCAAGCTGTTGCATAAAGCTCATTACTTTGTAAATTGCATTTATGCAACAACTGGGAAGTAAAATAACTTTAACATAACTCAGAAATTTCCAGTGTGGACAACCCAAAGGTTGCCAATTTATTAAGCATTCACTGGTATAACTATAAAAATACAATTAAGAACTAGGAATGTCTATAAATAACAAAATTACTGAACTTAAAAACATGTTATGATAGTGAAAGTGGGTGTAAACCGCCACAATGACCTTAACCGGTGTGTGGATTGGTTCACTTCGACAAGAAGGCAGGATTGCCTCGTTGTTGTCCGGTCGCGACTGAGGTGGTTGCATTTCTACCTTGCCCTGGACTGCGATAGAAATCTGCGCGTCCTGGGCAATGCACAAAGGCGTGGAGTTTGTTGCATTGGAAGCAAGAATGTGAGAAGGAACAGCTGGTGCAGGGAAAACCTTTGTGATATTTGAAGCAGTATCCTTTGGGAAATGCCTTTCGGGACTGAAACCCTCCCCTCTGACCACGCCGACCACTGGGCGGAAAGGACTGAGCTTTTTGCTGACGAACAGTGGGTTTATTGGCGCGGATAAAAAGCTCAATTTGAATCAAATCCCAATCAAACCGATGCTGTGCCTGGCGAAGAATTCTAAACTGCTTGTCATAAAAGGCCCAGTCACCCTTATCTGCTGCAATGGAGCGAATCAGGGACTGGTACTTTAATAACTGGGCAGCCTTGCCAGGAAACTTCTGAAGATAAATTAACATAAAAATCTCAAAAGCAGCCAGCCACTGCAGAATGGACGTGATCTGCCGAGGTGCTCGTGGAATACACTGCAACGCTGGGCTCTCTGCATCAGAAGCACTCAGGGTGACACTGTATTGAGTTGGTTCCGACTGGTGAGGGAGTAAAGTGGACAATTCCACAAACTCCTCTGACCAGATCTTCCGCTTAATAAGCGGGCTAACATGCCCATCCAGTGGCACAGAGGCAGTGGCCAAAGGCTGAATACACTGTGGACCAGCTGGAGCTAGCCCCTGTGCCAGGGAAAGGCATGGTAAGGCTGGTGTAGCAGCGTTATGTAACTGTTCAGGAGGAACCTCAAACATAGGAAAAGGTTGAAGTTCTTCATGAGCAAGTGGTGGTAAATGAGGTTGGTTACCTGGGGTAATGCTATGAGGTGGTGCTGTCTGATCACTTGTGGAGGGCTGAATCTCTGTTGACGGTTGAGCTGCCCCAGAGGCTGGTGTCTCCTTTACAGTGGCGATCACCCGCTGACACTGCTCAATCATAGACTGCCGCATGGCATCCGAAACGTTTTGTGGAAGCTGGATGAGCAAGACATCATTTGGTGGCGTCGACTCAACTGGCAGCACTGGCATAGGCGCAGCATCCTGAACATCATACAGATGAGATAATCCATCCCTCAAGTGGGCCTGTCGTGTAGACCGTGTAACCACAGGAGCCGACGGTTGTGGAACTGGTGTCTGACGTCCTTTTCCTGCCCTCCCAGTTTTTGCCGTGGCTTTAGGCATTCTGCAAAATATAAATTGTGTATTAGTGGTGCATAAATATCTGCCGCAAGATAATAGAAAAATAGAGGAGTGGTCAGAAATCCCCCCCCCCCCCCAATTCAAGGAGGCAGATATTACAAGTCAGCAAGAGGTAGGGAGAAAGTAGTGGTGCTACCCCGGGTAAGTGCAGTCCCAGAATGATCATTGGGAAAGGATGCCCCCACCTCAAATAATGGTGTGTGGATGAAGGCCCTGCAGTGCCACCTATACTACTGGATGAATTGGAAGCAATTCGCAGAATGCACAAATATACTAAGAAAATTCCAGAATGATGATCATTGGAAATAGTTATTTACTCAGACGTGTAACTCCTTCCCGGATTATCATGGAAAGGGGGAAAAATTAGTCAATCACAGAAAGCACTTCCGTAGTGGTGCTACCCCGGGTAAGTGCAGTCCCAGAATGATCATTGGGAAAGGGCGCCCCCCCCCCCTCCCCCCCTGCCGCCACAATAATGGTGTGTGGATGAAGGTCCTGCAGGAACACCTATACTACTGGATGAATTGGAAGCAATTCGCAGAAGCACAAATATACCCAGAAAATTCCAGGAAGATGATCATTGGAAATAACGATTTACTCAGACATACAACTCCTTTCCGGATTATCATGGAAAGGGGAAAAATTACTCAATCACAGAAAGCACTTCCCAGCCCCAGAAGGATCGTTGAGACTGAGAACCGTGTAAGCCCCAGAAGGATCATTGGGACCGTGGCCGCTAAGTGAAGCATGATCACAAATTACAAGATATTTGAAATTTGGATGGAACAATAATGTCGATAGCACCCAGGAAAATCAGTGGGAAAGAAAATAGCATGCGCGGTCCCAGGATAATCATTGGGACGAACATAATGATGTGGGAAGAGCAGACAAATGCAGTTAAATTGTCAGGGCATATGGGGAGATCGAAATTGAATACCGTGAACAAGCGCCTCAGCCAAGTATACCCGATTCCGAGTTCACAACAAAGTTCAAAACATTCAACAACAACAAACGGGACGAAACGTCCCAGTACCCTGCAAATAAAATAAGCTGCGTAAGTGATCAATAAATCAAAGGGTGGAAATCCAAGCTACTGACAAGGGTCACAACACCAATTGCCGTCCATCCGCACACTGAAATCAACTAAATTAAATCCCATCCGTCCTGGGAACCACAGGTGAATAACCAAAAACGTTGTACCGAAAATGCGCCATGGGCGCCGCCATGTTGAAGGTGTGAACGAACAGTCCCCGATATGTGTTCGATCCGCGAAAGAGGACAACCGGAAGATACCAGCACTAAAGCGGACGCAACAGAAGAACAAGCGGTGTAATGAAATTACTGAGAGAGGGCTGCAAGCTTACGCACGGATGATACGATAGACGATTTAATGTTAATACGAAATTTGTGCATACCAATTTTGTTGAAATGTACTCCATCACAAACCATACTTCTAACAGATAATGCCAGACGTTTATGCCTCCAAAAGCGAACAGTCGCCCAATACCCCTTGAGACTGGCCAACAAACTTTCATTCAGCTCATCAACTTTACGATTAAACGCATCAATATCCTGGGGACGAGTGCTAAATCGTCGTCGGGCTCCTGACACAGAAGGCAACAAGATGCGGAACCGATGCAGAGATTGACAAACGACAATCTCCTGCGCACGAACCACTTTCTCCAAATAATAAACAAAATCATTAATCAATTTACAGACCTCTGAAGGCTCAGCATTAGATAAATCGTTGGCACCAAATTGCAGAATAACCACGTCGGGGGAAAAAGTCTGAATTTTCCGAAGCACAGACCCGTCAATACCGTCCACAGTCAAGCCGCTGATTCCATAAAAACGAACATACACATCTGCAATCCTCGAATCAAGCCCCAGACCTTCAGAAAAACTGGCAGCCATTGGAATGGATGCAAATGGACAATCGGGCAAAATAGCCTCCGCCAGACGTTTAATAAAAAATGAACCAAAAACTAAAACTTTCGTAGGCATGCTGAATTGTAAAAATAGTATAAAGTACAAACCTTGGGCTTGGATGATGTGAACACAACAAACGAACAGGAATTACAAACGGTAGGAAAATTAGTAACAAAAAAGCGATAGCAGAATTGCGTATTGAAACGTCTTAAAGACAAAGCAAAAGAAATACTTATCTTGGCAGTGTAGAACAAAGAACTCACCAATTCTTCGGAAGCGAGGCTGCCGTCTTCGAACACAGACTGTTGATTGGACCGAAAATTTCGCGATTCACTTTCATTTGCGCGGCAGTTCCTTCGATGTTTTTATGAGTCACTTGACCGTAAATTGACATGAAGTGCTAATAATTAACACTCCCCAAGCTGTTGCATAAAGCTCATTACTTTGTAAATTGCATCTATTTAATGGTCTATCAATAACGTTACAATCATTATTTTACCACAAGGGCGAATCCAGTCATCGGTGCACTTGGTCTGCACCTTCCCCTACCCCCCCCCCCCCCCCCCCCCCCCACCCAACAGGTTTTTTTCTCATGCATAAATTATGCAAATTAGCCTTACTTAACCTTTTTCTTGGGTAATATTTTTGTGCATATTATGTTGTGTACTGTTACCACCTGTATCTCAGAGATGCTTTCATGCTTTTGTTTCAAATTTTCAGATTTGAAGGGAAGGGACATAAGATAAATAAAATTTTATTCAGGTTTTTTCTCTTATGAATAAATTATGCAAGTTATCCTTAACTGTTTTACAGGTATTTGGATGCTTCCAGTAAAACCACAGAAATATGGGTAATATTGGGACTAGTTTGTTGTTGTTCCTTTGATATCTATATTTGTTTGGGTTTTATTGAGGGAATATCAATATATCTTGCAGTAATCCACCTACCATGAGGGACAATTGTCTGATCGCTGGCGATCGGCATTGTACTTGTTGAAATTTGTCTTGCCCGATCAAAACTAAACTTGGCTTATGGGTTGAGCATGATGAAAGGAAGAACCCAATTCATTTTTGAGTTATTGTGTCAAAGTTAAAGGTCATAGTGACCTTGAATTTAAAGTTTTATCAGTCAGAATTGGTTTCTGCCAATTAAAATGTTGTTTTCCTGATCGAAAGCAAACTTGGCATGTAGACCGGGCATAATGAGGAAGAACCCTACGTATTTTTAGGTCATTATGCCAATGTTTAAGGTCATGGTGACCTTGAATTAAAAATTGTATTGCTAGCAGCTCGTTTCAACTCTCATTATTAATATTATGCATTACCGATCGAAACCTAACTTGGCATGTGGGTTGAGCATGATGAGAGGAAGAATCCTTCATATTTTTAGGTCATTGTGCCAAAGTTCAAGGTCACAGTGACCTTGAACTTTAAATTTTTTTATTCCCGATCGAAACCAAACTTGACATGTCATCAAATACAGGTAATCTTCTTATCTGTGTTATTTGAGTAAATACACCAACATTGGACATGTTAATTTAATGTAATATATCACCAAGGTTACTGGATGAAGGTGATTTTTCGGCCGGATTGGCCACCCCTGGTTGCTACCTCTAGTTTTTTCAATTTTCTTATTTATACATTTGTCAAGTTACAAAGAAAAAAGTTCATGGAATCACTCTCAAGAGTTTTTTGTGTTGATTTATGATCACAATATATAGCTTTCATTTTTCATATTTTAAGTACTGTATTTTATCTAAATTTTCAGACACCATTTTTTCATCCAAAAATTAATTTTTTTTGAGCCTCAAAATTTTCGGACACCCACTCAAAGATCGTAGCGGACTGGTGTGGTGGGAAAATCCCAGGGAAACATAATCCAAAATGACAATGATTTTCTTTTCAGTTGAATATTTCATCTTTCTTTGTTTTATGTTTAAAACATGTATTGTATGCACAATATATTGAATTATTAAAACAATATTATTTACAAATTTGTTCATTTATTGACAGGTAAGTATTGTTTTCCTTCTCAAACTGACATGTCTGACGAACTGACCAATCAAAGTTTTGTTTTTCAAAAAGTGTGCTTTCATCAGACTCCTTCGAGATTTGGTAAGAGAAAAACCCACAAATGTTATGTTGAACTGACCTTAAATGATGACAATAATGAAAGGGTTCCATAAATAAATCCATATAATGCAGTATAAACCATGCACCAGCAACAGAATAGTGTAATTATTGCTTTGAATAAACATATTCAGTGCACTGAACACCAACAAAATTTTCCAATATTAAAAATAGAACAGACGACAATGAGGTCAACATGTGCTGCTGCAGGGTTTCACAAAAATTAACACATGGACCTAAACACTGTCAAAGCATACCGGTTTTCGATATTATTTTTCGATAAACATCAGCAGTGTATGTGGGGAGGGCACACTTCCAAAAATAGGAAATACGGGAGGAACTGTGGATCTAATACCAGTCATTATTTTTTAAAAATTAATTTTGTATTCGCTTTTATACAATGTAGCATTTTGCATTGCACATCTGGAGGGGGGGGGGGGGGGGGGAGGGGGATATTTCTAAATCAATAATTTAAACTTGTATGTCAATAATTCGTATTCGTCCTTCTAAATAATAGCAACACACGACAGGGTGGGGGAGGGGGGCTGAATAAAACTCGTAATTCGTATTTGTCTTTCTTTTGCGAAAAAAGAGGGATGGGCCGTACAGGCTTGGAGCCAATATACACACCACTCTAAAATTGTTTGCACTTCATCGCCTTTGATTGGCTACATTGGTCCGTTTTGAAAACACTGAAGCCAGCCCAGGTTTTTAGCTCACCTGACTTTCAATCAGGAGAGCTATAGTGATCACTCACCGTCCGTCGTCCGTGAACATGGTGTTTGCGTCTTCTCCTCCCAAACCGCTGAACCAGTTTAATTGATATTTGAGATAATAGTTTGTTATGACATCGCAATTTGATTTTGTTCAAATCAAGTTGCCTCGCCCGTGGGTAGGGCCACACCCAAAAAGTGTGCTGAAATCTTAAAAAATCTTCTCATGAACCAGCAGTAGCAGAGACTTGATATTTGGTGTGCAGCTTCCTTTTGAGGTGTCGACTCAGATTTGTTCAAGAGAAGTTTGTGGGGCTATACTTGGCGGCGTCGTTATGGGAGGGGCAAAATTTCTATTTTCCAAACCGAGAGGCTGATTTGAACCAAATTTTATGTGAGGGCTTATTGGGTCATAAGTACCTAATTTATGCTGATTTTTTTTTTCCCGATGCCCCATGGGAACCGCAGGAGCTAAAAATAGAAAACAATTAAAACGCCCATATCTCCAAAACTGCACGGCACCGAGAATTTTTATTTGGTGTGAAGCTTCCTTAGGACCAACAGAAAGAATTGGTAAAAAAAAATTGCCATCGGTTTTATCATAGGGTACAGTTTCGGGACTTTGAAAAAGTGCTGAGTCAGCACTTTTTAACACTGTTGGCAATGGGAAAAACATTAAAAAATCTTCTCCAGATCCAGCAGGCAGAATCTTTTGATACTTGGTATGCAACATTGTAGGGTGGATCTGATTCAAGTTTGTTCAAATCGGCCCCCTGGGTTCATATTTGGGCTCAGTATAGGAGCCCGATTTCGAACTTAGTGCATTTCAGACAAATTTCTTAAAAATCTTCTCCAGATCCAGCAGGCAGTATCTTTTGATATTTGGCATGCAACATTGTGGGGTGGATCTGATTCAAGTTTGTTAGAATCGGCCCCCTGGGTTTATATTTGGGCTCAGTATAGGAGCCCAAATTTGAACTTACTGCATTTCAGGCACATTTCTTTGAAAATCTTCTTCTCCACATCCAGCAGGCAGAATCTTTTGATATTTGGTATACAACATTGTGAGGTGGATCTGATTCAAGTTTGTTCAAATCGGCCCCTTGGGTGTATATTTGGGCTCAGTATAGGAGCTCAAATTTGAACTTAGTGCATTTCAGGCAAATTTCTTTGAAAATCTTCTTCTCAGGATCCAGCAGGCCGAATCTTTTGATATTGGGTATGCAACATTGTGGGGTAGATCTGATTCAAGTTTGTTCAAATCGGCTCCCTGGGTTTATATTTGTGCTCAGTATAGGAGCCCAAATTTGAACTTAGTGCTTTTCAGGCAAATTTCTTAAAAAATCTTCTTCTTCTCCAGATCCAGCAGGCAGAATCTTTTGATAATTGGTATGCAACATTGTGGGGTGGATCTGATTCCAATTTGTTCAAATCGGCCACCTGGATTCATATTTGGGCTCACTATAGAAGCCCAAATTCAACCTTAGTGCATTTCAGGCAAATTTCTTAAAAAATCTCCAGATCCAGCAGGCAGAATCTTGATATTTGGTATGCAACATTGTGGGGTGGATCTGATTCAAGTTTGTTCAAATCGGCCCCCTGGGTTTATATTTGGGCTCAGTATAGGAGGCCAAATTTGAACTTAGTGCATTTCAGGCAAATCTTCTTCTCAAGATCCAGCAGGCAGAATCTTGTGATATTAGGTATGCAGCATCCTTAGGGGGGTGAGATGCAAGTTTGTTCAAGCCATGTCCCTAGGTGCATATTTGGGCTCACTGTGGGAGCTTGAATTGTAACTTTGTTCGAAATGAGGAATTTTCTTAAAAAATCTTTTTCTTCAGATCCAGCAGTCGGAATGGTTTGATATGTGGTGAGTAGCATCCTTGGGGGGGGGGGGGGGGGGGGGGGGGAATTCAAGTGTGTTAAAGCCAAGTTCATGGGACTATATTTGGGCTCCCTGTGGGAGCCCAAATTATAACATAGTCAATATGAGGAATTTTTCTTTAAAAATCTTCTTCAGATTCAGCAGTTGGAATGTTTTGATATTTGGCATGGATTAACCTTAGGGGGCTGAGATTCAAGTTTGTTCAAGCCAAGTCCCTTGGTTCATATTTGGGCTCACTATGGGAGCCTGAATGACAGCTTAGTTCAAAATGAGGAATTTTCTCTAAAAATCTTCTTCAGATCCAGCAGATGAATGCTTTTGATATTTTTTATGCAGCATCCTTAGGGGGGTAAGATTCAAGTTTGTTCAAGCCATGTCCCTAGGTCCATATTTGGGCTGATTGTGGGAGCTCGAATTGTAACTTGGTTCAAAATGAGGAATTTTCTTTAAAAATCTTCTTCTTAGATCCAGCAGTCGGAATGTTTTGATAATTGGTGTGCAGAATCCTTAGGGGTGTGAGTTTCAGGTTTGTTAAAGCCAAGTCCCTGGGTTCATATATGGGCTCCCTGTGGGAGCCCGAATTATGACTTAGTTCAATATGAGGAATATTCTTTAAAAATCTTTTTTTAGATCCACTGGTCAGAATATTTGGATATTTGGTTTCAGATTTTATTAGGAGGAGCAGGGGGGCGTGGTGGCTCAGTTGGTAGAGGTGCAGGCTGCAAGCCGAGAGGTCCTCGGTTCGAATCCCACCTGCGGCAACCGCGTTGTGTCCTTGGGCAAGACACTTCACCCCGATTGCCTACATGGGGGCACGATGACGCTGTGTACTGAGGCGTACTGCACGTCGATGGTGCGCATGTCTTCAACCAATCTAACCCTGCCTGTGCTGCGGTGCAGAGTTCAGAGTTACGATGTTGGAGAGCTGACAGCTGCTCGTCGTTGCTCGGTGGTTCTCTCCGGGTACTCCGGCTTCCTCCACCCGTAAAACTGTCACGGTCACGATTAGCCATTGTGCATAAGTATGTGACCTTAAACACCAATAAATAAATAAATAAATAGGAGGAGCAGATGCAACTTGTGGAAATCAATTCTCTGGGTTGATATTTAGGCTACCATGTCAGGTGAGCGCCCTCAGGCCCCCTGGGGCCTCTTGTTTATCTAACAGTGACAACACAAGCACATGGCTTGTTTACTCTTCAACATAATTTGTAGAAACATCAAAACTTTTCAAATACCAGTAGATCAAAAGTGATTTCTTCTCGGGGATTTTTTGGGAAAGAAAATAAAAACAACAAATAATCGGAAACTTTTCATTTCATTCATTCGGTATGTTCATTTTATTCATTTATGCTGATGATTAAAGTCGCCATATTGAACAGCTTTTTTATCTTTCACATTTACGACGTAGCCTCCCCCCCCCCCCCCCCCCCCCCCCCCCCCCCCCCCCCGCACACACACACACACACACACACACACTTGTTTGGGTACAAAAAATTTATTAACCGATGCAGTGTATTTTTCAAAATTGTTTAAAATTTCCACCCACATTTGCTGTCCACATGTATTTTGGCCATTTTCGAAGTTTTCGAACTCTGGAAAATTTAATTATTTTTTGGCATCCGAAAGTTTAGATGAAACACAGTAGGTTTTTTATCATCTTGCCCGTAATTTTTAACAAATATTTCGTTTGGCAGGGTATGGTTCAGTTTATCTGCATTGAAAATGTCCATTATTTGATGTAATTTCTTGGCAAGCTCTATTAGAAAGCTATATTTTGAAAAGATGGTAACATGCTGATCTAAAAAAAATGGTAGTTAGTGTTGAAACGATTAGTGATTTTCAGGAATCGACTAGTCGCCAGCAGTAATCGATTACTAATAGACTAGTCGAAGCCCCCATGTTACTGTTATCAAACACGTGTACTGCCGTTCTTCCCTGGTTAAAACTAACAGTAATACTTGCAATGAAACAATGGCAAGTGATGCTTTCAAAGTCCTCAAAACCTCTTTCAGTTTCGAGAGAGAATTAATGTTGGTAGCTTCTGTTCAAAATCATTTTTTCTCAATATAGTCACTGATATTTTAATAAAATAAATTATTATTCAGGTTTTTTTTATATTATTCATTCCATCCCATTGAATGTTAATAAAAGGAAGTGCTCTTTACGCATGCGTGATGTACATCCCCTGTCGAAAATTAAGCACAGTTAACGCCCACAGCAGTCATCAGCCTGTCAACAATTGTACACCGAACACTCCCACACAACTTCTCGTATTATGACTTAACCTCTTATCTGTCCATAATTATGCATACATCGAAAACGCCTACTAATTTCCATAATGTCTGCTTTGAAAATCATTACCTGACCTGATTGGGTTTCCTCCTAACTCAGTTGCAGTTCGAGGAAAAGCTAGTTTCACTTTCAATTTCCCGGAAACTCACAGATTTCCAGGAATTTGTCCGCATGTATTTACAAAATGAAAATAAAAAGCACATGGATTTTGTAATTCGTTCTTTAGTGATAACAAATTGTTCCAAATACGAACTGGTATGTGTTCTTCCATAATTTCTCTTTGATGTTTCTGTAAAACATTTCAAACTTACCAGTACCTGGTGAACAAATTGATGTCTGTAGGTGGCCTAATTTCATGTCAACTTTGGGTCCTAATTTTCCTGCAGGCTGCTCCCTCGAGAATAAGCTCACCCATATATTTTTCCCTGTTTACTTCACGCACTCTTCAGGCCTGGTCTTATTCAATCTCTGGTCAGCTGGCCAACTACGGTTGTTATTCATGCAGTCGGAAACATCAAACGCATTATTTCTGGCGGTTGTTTTTTGATTTCGGGAGTTTACTTGTGACGTTTGCAACAATGTTGGGTGAATTTAAGGGGATGGTGTATGGTTAGGGCAGATGTTCCGACTAATCGACTAGCAGATTTAGGGATCGACTAATTTAATAATCGCGTCGACATCGATTAGTTGGCAAATCGTTTCAACACTAGTGGTAGTGTATTGAAATATGAATGCTGTTCATCACAACTTATCTGAACTCTTACTATATTCAGTGCTTTGTCAGTAGTCTCTGTTGTAATTTCTGCTTGCCAATCATTTCCAATTTCAGATTGTTTTTCTCTCTCTTGCAGATAAATTTCTTCCAAGATCACACCAAATTAATACTCTGTCCTCTGATGGGTGCAGTGACTTACATTGATGAACGACGGGACTTCCATACATTCAAAATGACTCTGATAGAAAAGTATGGCTGTTCAAAAGAACTCTCTAGTCGTATTCGTTATGCAAAGACAATGGTTGAAAGACTGATGACCTCCAAATCAGGATCGGGAAGACTTGCTGTCAAGTCGGCATCCTAATGGGTATCCATATACAGAAGAGTTGGATAATAATGTGTGATTTCAAATCATGTATCAACCTGGATGTCTGCATGTGTGGTTCCTTGTTTGCTATCGATCATGGAACATTTGTGCTGTCAAAATTAAAATAATATGCATATGTCCAATAGATGTCATTATCCACTGAGGAGACTCTAGTGCTTTCTTCGTGTATATATAAACATGACCATCATCCTTGTTTTATGTAAAAAAAAAATTGACTCATGGATTACAAATGTTAAAATTGACTGATGGATTACTAATGTTAATTCTCACTATTTCAGAGGGATTCCTATTTTCCAGACTGAATATTTGTTAAATCAGCCAGGAAATTTGAAAACTTAACAGAATCTCATTATTACAGATAATAAATTTTCCTCTTTGGGCCATATAAAAGTTGAAATTGGACTATTTTTGCACAGAATTATCAGTATTTTACATGTCTGATTCCTGTGTTAGCCTGAAAAGTGTTACTCAGTATGCAGCATTTGAATTTGTGATTATTATTGATTGAGGCACACTGTCAATGCATATGCATTCAGGGATGAGAGAGTTCAGCTAATTGGCTGATTTCAGGTAATTTATCATCTATAAATTTACATGAAAATGTCTAAATGGCCTAAAAGTTTACAGAAAATAAAATATCTACAATGTTATACATAACTGTCTTCGTATTTTCTGAAGAAACATTATTTTCACAAATTTTTAGGTCAAATAAGCTTATTTCAGGTAATTTAAAGACTAAAGTTATTTCAAAAAGAATATTTTTGATTTTGATTTTTTCTCAGATTTATCTATGAACTATGTCAAACAAGATTGGATTGGTTAAATTCCTAGTTGCATTATGGGAAACATTTTCAGTTTGCAATGCGATATTCTGACATTGGTGTGCAGAGAGTTAAAAACATCCTGCTAATGACGGCAAGTCTGTGACGCTATCAGAAAACAAATTCATAGATATTCTTTTTTGAAATTTTATATATTTGTATACATTGCTCAGTGGTTCTCTCCGGGTATTCCAGCTTCCTCCACCAGTAAAACTGTCTGACACATGGTGATCCTGGTTGTCAAAAGTGTCATTAAACCCTAATAAATAAATAAATATATTTGTGTACACTTGTCGGGTAAATTTTGTAACAGTTTAGTAAAGTAAATATAATGACCATCTACTTAAAGGCCACTACATTCAAATTGCTAAACAATCACATATAAATTTGAACACTGGGACTCTCTCTAGTATGACATCTGAAAAACTAGCTGAAGTTCATGTTGCAGAATACAAAATTATTGAAAAATTTGTGTCACTAGCAGGTGATCCCATTTATTTGGTAAGAAAGCTATTTTTCAGTCCCCTTGCATTACTGTTTTCCTTTCATAGACAACTTTGACAAGCACTGCATATAATGGGATTCTGTATCCAATGCCTGGGACACAAGTTCTCCAAAATGGACAGCATATAAGCAGTTGTGTAATTTTCACATTTTACTTATGGTTATGATATGTCAATAAATGCTGAAAGTAAACTAAAACCGTAACAAATAATAATACTGTATATAAATTAACAAAATTATATAAATTATTATCCTCACAACAGACTATGTGAGATAAAAATTTGTAATAGAAGGAGGGTAAAGGTTACGGTTTTGGACTTTCAGTACACTTAATACCTTTGATTATTTCATTTTATTTGGACTTTTTTGTACACCAAGAAAACTTCCTACACAAAATACATGCAACTTTTGTATTAATTAATATTGGTTTGAAGATTGTGGATGAAATATCACATAAAACATTGTTTCACCCAAGTCAAAAATACAAAGTTCACAAATATGTGGAACAGAGTTTTCACATTAACATATTTTCATTACAGTTCATTGGATATTCACTCAAACTGTTTCAAGAATTCACAACTCCTATGCCTTTGGCAATAGTATAAAATTTTCTCTTATGACTTCATTTTGCTCAAATAATACTAAGAATTTACTCAATTATATCTTCTTTGACAGAGTTCAGTGAGCTTTCAAAGAAAATTAATTGATTAAATTCCTAGATGCATTATGGGAAAACTTTCTGCAGAAAATTTTGTTAAAATGATTTATAAGTTCAGAGGGCTAAAGACTGGTTCTCGATTATTTTCTTGGCACTATTATCATGAATTGAATCATTATTATAAAAATATTTTCTATTGCTGAATTACTTAAGAACATTGATTTCAAGGGTTTGGGTAATTTTTCACTTTCATATTTTCTGGACAAGGAACCACTGAAAGAATAATATTGGACTTCATTAACCCTTTACTTAACATGAAAAGCAGACAACACTTGCAAAAAACAATTCTTGAATAACTAATTTTTTTCATTCTTTGTCTCAAAAACATAGATTATGACCCGTCATTGGAACGAGCTCAATGAGTTCATTCCAATGAGGAGGTCATAACCTAAGTTTTTGAGACAAAAAAATGAAAAATATCATGAAAATTAAATGGCGATTTTTGTGAATAGCATTGACCGGTTTTGGCCGTTACGTTGAGTAATGGGTTAACCCTTCTCATGTGATTGCAGTTTTCTGAAGCCTTAGCTGGCTGAGTGCTAGAAGCCCATATTTGGGGCTCCCTTGAAAGTGCTGTTGCCTCTTAATAGTCTTTGAATTCTGTGTGTACTTCATATTCTCTCAAAAGTACAAATTTGGCTTTGCATGAATTTGTATGCAATCTCCAATAAACTGTTACAAGGCAAACTCTCAAGAACCAATTCTAACAACCAAAATTATCAAATTTCTATCACTTAAACTCAACAAAGCCTCGTGGGTGTCATGTGAACATGCTTCAGAACATGGGATATCTAGTGGAACAAAATCTGTGCATTTTTCCCATTGAAAAATTGGATCAATTCCGCGACCATGCCCACTCCCTCATATTCTGTCACGTCCCTGACCAGCACTTCTTTTTCTGCCATGTTCCCTCCCACTGGCGAGTCCTATTCCAGACGTTGAAGGACTCTCCGTCATCTGGATTCAATTACCCAGGTACTTTGAAGTTTAAGGTAAGATTAACCTTGTCTATCTGGGGCAAGTACAGGTTCCCATTCAGTACAGTTTTCCAAAGATAACTTCCCAGTGGGATCCCCGGGGAGTGAAACCATGTTCATTTTCAGTGGTAAATAAGCTCTGTTTTACTGGTAAAATAGGACCTGGTAATCAATGCCTGGGGTGGAAGTCCTCTAAAATGGGCAACATGGGTATAAACAATTGGCTGGACTTAACTTTATATCCCTGTTGCAGTCACAATTAGCCATTGTGCCAAAAAATGTGATATTAAACACCGACAAATATATAAATAACACTCTGGTTTCACCAACCAGGTCTAAACTTTCTTGTCAATTCATTTGAAAATTCTTCAGAATTGAATTGAGGTTATACAACTGTTGATGATAACTCTCACTTCTGGTGCCTTAATTTCTGATAATTTCAAAATAGTGTGATAATCATATTTATGTTTTGGTAAAAACAGCTGTATTGATATTTTTTTTGTGGAAAGGGTTTTAAATGTAAGAGGTTACATTAAATGTTCATTAAAAATAAACAGAAAACATTTGTGCTGTTTAAGTACTGTGATCACAGAAGTGGACTTGTGCAATCAAATCACAATCTGGTTGTGAAATACATATACCAGTGGGTCGAGATTTCATCAGTAAAATACTGCAAAATCAAGACTGAATGAAGAAAATTGCATTTGAAATTCTATGTTCTTAATGTCTCTTTCAGCGGGTGAGAATCTACAGCGCCGCGTGAAGAAAAGCCAGTGGCAGACTGGCCGTATGGTCCACTGGGAAATATCCTGGTGGGCCCTCCTATTAGGAGCTACCCAGGGCCCCAAAAATTTACACAGCCTAAAACCTGTTGGTGCATGAAATTTTGTGAAAATGACCAAAAGGTGAAATGGATCTGGTTGCATAGACACTCAGTTTATCAAAATGCCCTCTATGTGAACTGCCAGTGGCAGTCCACATAGAGGGTATTTTCAATATTTTGATATACCAGCAGTCTAGTCTGCCATTGATTGGTAAGATGCAAGGAAACAGAATTCTTTTGGTTCGAAAAATTGAAAATTTGTTTAATTTGCAAAATGGGTGACAAAGATTATACAAAAATTCCATTGAAAATGTGCTCTATGTGAACAAGTATTGATCACTCAGATGCAAGGAAGCATCGTTCTTTCAGTTCGAAAATTCAAAATTTTGTCTGGGTCCAGGGCCCCCTTGATACATTTCCTGGCAACTTTTTTTGGCCCAATCCGCCCCTGAGAAAAGCAGACAAAGAATTTTGACAAGACACCTGATCCAGCTGTGATCCAATCAAAATTCTCTCTTGTAATCAAAGTACAGATTGAAATGATGCAGTACTCTTGGTACCCCTTTGTTCATCACATGTATAACTGAATTAGTCGTCATAGTTAACTGGTTGAGTGCTAGAAGCCACTATCAGGGCTCTACTGAAAAGTGCTGAAAGCCACTTTAGTGGCTTTACACTGTATTCATTACCTCCTTTGTTCAGCAGTTGAAACACCAAAAATTTGTGAACAAAACTGTTTTATTACAATTTATTGGAGAGTGCCAAGAGGCCCTCTCCAATAAATTGTAGCAAAACAATTGTTTATGAACCAAATCTCACGAAACTGGAGCTCCTTCTTGTTTGTACCATGGTACCCTTGAAAAAATTACCCGCGTAACAAATCGCCTTTGAAATATAATTTAGCACTTCACAAGTTAATGACCTGAGTTTGATTTTTCTTTTCTGAAGGAACAAAATGGAGAGAACTTGTTGATAACAGTTGGCTTGATTGATGAAAATTATTTAAAACTAACTGTTGTTACATATATATAACATTTCAAACCAAGGCTGCACAAAATTGAAAATCAGTTTTTCAGCTCTCCCGCATCAGTATTTCTGTTGAGCTTGGGAATTATTGCAAACTTCGAATGTTTGATTCGTGGAGTAATTTGACAAATCTTCCCATATGGAACAAAATTAAAATATTATTTTTCTTTGGTTAGTTTTTAAATATATTTTTTTTATCTGTACTTCAAAAAGTAGTTATGTCTCCACTTTAGTCAGTGGTTGTTAAGCTTTTCCAATGACCTGTCCATAAGCTATGTTTTGGAAGAAATATAATCAATGCATCCGAAGTATTTCCATTTAATTGCTTATATTTGTCACACCATTTGCTTCCCATCAACATTTAAGGTAATTCCTTGTTCTACATAGTTACCTAGTTTGTCCAGGATTTATGATAAAGTGCAAATGGGTTTGTATTTGGTCAGTTACGTCTAGAGCTGCAGATATGCATTTTTGGCATAAAGCATTTTTACCAAATTTGGTCTGTGCATTCAACTCAGGAATGTCTTGGATGAAAACCAGTCCTGCCCTATGTTTTTTTCAGGCATGCCCCTGAGATTGTTTTCTTGTTTGAATTTCAGATTCAGTAGCAGTGTCTGCATGATAACTTTAACAAACGCTATCCAAATTTAACCTACTTTGTCCTATGCCTGATTGTTTCCTAGTTTCACTAGCTGGTAAAAATTCCTTTTTAGCCATCATAAATCAACCCCAGCATCTTTGATGTGTACCTCCTTTTTCATCATATATATTTTTTTCTGTGTTATGGGTTGAATCTAAATATTTTTGTGGTTACTGGTGATACGAGTGAACTCAGATTATTTAGGGTATTTGTGTATCATATAAACAAATAAATAAAAATAGAATGTGCTCGCTCATATGCTGTTGAATGGGAGGGCTTGAGAAACAGAATTTCAAATATGAGCAGTCTAAAAAAAAACATTGAAAGATATTGAACTTTTATCTCCCGCTGGAAAGGGTTTTACATAATATGAATTCATTGTAAATTTCCTCTATAGGGAGTCACTATAATAATTTGTTTTCTGTAGGGGTTGTGATGTCAAGAATCATGTTAACAAAGAAACTTGAAATAAAAGTTTTCAGTTTTCTACATTACTTTGTTGGAATTTCTAGAAGGGTTACCGGTATTGACATTAGTTCCAGCATCCTTGTTCCGGAACTGAATTCCAGCTAAAAGAAAATGTATATTAATATTTTCCTTTAGCCTCCATACCCAATACCAACAGCAGATGACCTCTGCAAAACATTTTTTGGAATAACCAGCAAAAAAAACATTTTCCCCCCATAAAAACATAACTTATGACTTATCAAAACATCGCTTATGACCCATCAAAACATAGCTTATGACCCCTATACCAGCTCAGCAAGCTCATTCCACTAGGTAGTCATAAGGTACGTTTTTGAGGCAAAAATTTATAAAATAATAAAATTTGAATCGCAATTTTTGGCATAAAGCAGGCCGGTTTGGACTGTTATTTTAAGTGAAGAGTTTTCATTTGTTTCTCAAAATTTTGAGGTGCTTATAACAGGCTAAATACATGTGGAGTGGAAGTCCTTTAACCCCTTCGCTGCTGGTGCAAGTTTTTAATTTCCTGTGCTGAGCCATATATGGGGGAAAATGGAAAAATATAAAAAATGAACAAAAATCAGAAATGTAAAATAATTTGTAATTTTCATCTGCTAGAACATATTTGAACATGTTTGGAGTCCAATGTTTAGTTCCAATACTTAATTGTGGTGTGGTATAACCCGAAAAATGGTTAATAGCATAGTCCAGGCCCACAACGGTTGCATCGGAACTCCCCTCAGATTCATCAGAGTCACTAGTCACTTGAGCTGTCTAAATCACCAGCATCACTATCATTGTCTGCATACAATTTTGCAACAACTTCTTCGGTTGTGTACAATCTTTTCGACATGTTTGCACTACAAGAGCATCAGGAAATCTGATGTCACATTGTCTGTCTCTTACATGTGTCACCAAGTGCGTTATATTGAGAATACCACTGTGCGGCATATTGATGTTATCTGTGTGGTAACTCCGTACTCAGTACGGACGTGTAGCACAGGGAATCAAATTTTATGTCCGTACTCAGTACGGACCTATAGCAGCGAAAGGGTTAAAGAGGGGCACATAGTTGTAGATGTTGCAGTAACATTTCGACCGAGGCGATGCTTTCAACATTCCCCAGTCTGGGGGCGTGGTGGCTCAGTAGGTAGAAATTCAGGCTGCAATCCGAGAGGTCCTCAGAAGTTTACTCTGTAATCCACATGCAAATAACAAGGTCATTTGGGAGCATGGTGGCTCAGTAGCAGACTGTTGGACTTCTATGCTAGAGGTCCCGAGTTCAATCCCCATTCAGGACAACCTAAGTTGTGTCCTTGGGCAAGGCACTTGATCCCAGTTGTCTACATGGGGGCACGATGACGCTGTGTACTAAGGCGTACTGCACATCGAAAGTGCACATTTCTTCAACCACTGCAACTCTGTTTGAGCGGGGCTTGAACAGAGTTAGAATTTTGAGGAGCTGACAGTTGCTCGTCCAATGCTGAGTGGTTCTCTCTGTACTCCAGTTTCCTCCACCCGTAAAACTGTCATGGTCACGATTAGCCATTGTGCATAAGTATGTGACCTTAAACACCAATAAATAAATAAGCTTCGCTCAAGCAGGGTTACAGTGATTGAAGACATGTGCCCCATTGACGTGCAGTACACCTTGTGCACAGCGTCATCATGCCCCCATGTAGACAACCGGGATAAAGTGCTTTGCCCAAGGACACAACGCGGGTTGTCCCGGACAGGGATCAAACTTGGGACCGCTAGCATAGAAGTCCAAGAGTCTACCTCTTAGCCACTGTGCTCTCTGGCTGTTATATTAACTGAGGGTTGTCAGATTCAGGTTTGTTCAAATCATGTCCCTGGGTTTATATTTGGGTTCCCTAAGGGAGCCCAAATTTTAACTTAGTGCAATATGAGGAAATTTCTTTAAAAATCTTCTTCTTCAGATCCACCAGTCAGAATCCTTTCATATTCGGTATACAACATTTCGAGGTGGGTCAATTTCAGGTTTGTTCAAATCGTTTACCTGGGTAAATATTTGGGCTCTATGTGGGAGCCCGAATATCAATTTTGTGCAATGTGAGATATTTTTAAAAAAATCTTATTTAGACCCTGCAGTCAGAATGCATTGATATTTGGTATACAACTTCTATAGGAGGGTCAGTTTCAAGTTTGTTCAAAGCTGATACCTGGGTTGATATTTGGACTCTTTATTGTAGCCTGAATTTTAACTTAGTGCAATATGAAGGAATTTCTTTTAGAATCTTCTGATATTTTGTATACATCTCTAGAGGGGTCAGATTTAAGTTTGTTTAAATCAGATCCGTAGGTTGATATTTGGTCTCCCTATGGGAGCCCGAATTTTAACTTCATGCATTATGAGGAAATTTCTTTAATAATCTTCTTCAGATCCACCAGTCAAAATCCTTTCATACTTGGTATACAGCATCTATAGGTGCGTCAGATTCAGTTTTGTTCAAATCGGGTCCCTGGGTTAATGCATTATACTTGGGCTCTCTATGGAGAGGGGGGGGGGGGGGTGGGGAGGGGAGCAGGTTATGTTGAAGTTTGGTAAATCCATTCCTTCTTAGCGTTTTTCCATAAAAATTTTCCTTTCATGACTTCATTCCTTTGTTGTGTTGATGAACCTTGTCAAACTGAATTTTACCCCAAATACTTCTTTAAACCACTTTGTCAGGTGAGCAATTAAGGCCCCCTCTTGTTCTTGTTGTGCATACAACCAGGGATGCAAGTTTTCACTGAAATCAGTGTTTTTGATGAGAAAATGATCAGTTTTCACCCAGTGGGAACTCTGGGAAGTGAAGCAGTGCTTCTTTACTGTGGTAAACAAGCTGTTTTACTGGTAAAATAGGACCTGTTCACCAATGCCTGGGGTGGAAGTCCTCTAAAATGGGCAATGTGGGTATAAATGATTGGCTAGACTTGACTTTACCTCCATGTTGCGGTCACGATTAGCCATTGTTCTGAAGTATGTGACCTTAAACACCAATAAATAAATAATAAATATCAGTTTTCAAGGTTTATTTCTGGTGAAAATTGATCATTTTTTGATGAAACCTGTCAGATCATCGAGGTTTAAGGTTTTTCATCAACTTACATCCCTGGGTACAACATATCAGGTAACCATGGAGGCTGAAACTGGCCATTTAACTATAAATGGTGGCAAGGCAAAAAAATTGGAATTGATGTATTATTTCTACTACTTACATGTTTGGATGTACCAGGGCTCCGTGAATTCCTTGAAAGTTTTGCAATATAGAAACCATTCCCAAGAACCTGGAGTTTCCTCAGAAATCCCATTGAATGAGAGATATGAAGCGATCAGAAGATTCATTTCATTAGCACTTGGTATGCTGAATATTGTTGAAATGGAGCTTCTGTGTCGAATAAAATGTCTGCCCAATAGTCTGAGAATTGTATATCAGATATTTCTATTGATATGACAATAAAATTGGCAATAATGAGTACTAACACATTTGGCTTGTATGTACATACTTTGTTATAAATGCCACTGCCAATGAGCTCAACAGTGGTCTTTTATGAACATGAATCATGTCTACAGTAATTTTGTGACTTATTTTAAATGCGCCTTAACGCAGGGGGGGGGGGGGGGGGGGCACCAAAAATTTGCAAAACGTGACGTGGGGGTGGGTGGGTATCTTGAGTGCGCCAAAGATGTGCATTTCCAACTTGTGCAATTTTTTGAATTTTTTAAAAATATATCAATATATGAGCTAACATATACCATCATTTGTGTTTCAAACTTTAAAGATGATGTTGTACATCACACTCTTAACACAAATACAACATCAGGAGGCTTTATATGTGAGAATATTGGGCTTAATCTGGGAAAATGTCACACGTTAGTAGGGGGTGGGTGTCTTGTTCGAAAGTAGAAAATGTGCAGACAATATTTTGGTAAAATTCTCTCTGATTCACTAAATTCAACCCAAGTTATGTATTTATTAATAGAATTTGTACGGATAGAAGAGGAAAGTAGCAAACACCTAAGAATACGCACAGAATAATTCAAATGAAAATTTGTTCCCGTATATGTACACCTGCTCTGGCCAAGCCTGATAATGAACAGCTTGTCATTTGTAGATAGGGGCCCACAGCAGCCCATAGAGGTTTAAATTGGTGGTACCAGTTTAAGAACATTATGAAACTCTCCAAAAGACAGCGGTGCCTACTAAGTTTATTTTGGATTTTAATGGGAGAGTGGGGGTGGGTGTCTGAGAACGGTAGTAGAAAATTTGCACGCAGCCCACCCCCCTGCTTAACGTATGAAAATCCAATGTCAGAAACTTGTTGTAAAATACTGTCGAAAATGGGAAAGCGGTGGGTGGGTAGTCTTAACATGTCGAAAGTTAAAAAATAATCATATGTTCCTGGAGATTGATTTCTACCGACCCCAGAGAGAGGCTGAACAGTAGCGAAATGTGATGTAAAATCCCAATGAGGTTGAGAAAGAAAATGGTAGCGAAATACACTGTGAAAGCGCAAAGACGCTGAGAAAAAAAAGTACAGTAGTGAAATGCGCTGTAAAGGGCCAAAGAGGCCGAGAAAAAAAACAATACCAAAAAAAGACTCTAAATCTGTCGAGTATACTTGCCGGTCTCCTGCCTGGGTAAAAATTGAGGGAATTGATAAATTTTTTAAGAAAGGTATTATACTTGGAACTATACAGTCCCAAGTCCGCATAAAAGATGAGGGGAAGATGATAAATTCTAAACTATTTATTTCTAGTCAAAATTCTAAATCAGCGAAGTTTACTTGACAGGCCCGGGGAAAAGATGAGTGGATTTTTTTTGTATTGTTATTCACACCCAATAACGGTAGGTTAATCAACTTAATTGACCCATTACCGGGTAAGATTTCAGTGAATCTGTGTCTGCCTGGCAGAAAATTAGGCCGCAAATGTGCTCTAGCCGACATTAAACATAAAACAATGTGTGTTACAATCAAAATATCGCAGTCATCTTTGGAAAATGCTTTATAAATGATATATGTTCGCATTTATCAGGTGTTTTGGGGATCAGCAGTTTATTTGCAGTGTCTTTGTTCCTAGTTCCGAAAATTGAGACCACAAGTCTTAAGAAGCGCTTCACATTAAAAACTAAATTTTATGAATCCGAACTAAAATTGCACTGACCATTACCATCTGGGCTTCATTATCAGGTCGAGAAAGTTGATTATAAGGTTAAGATGCTATCTGTCGAAGCGCTATCCAGGGATGGTTAAAATGACGAATTAGTGTGCAACTGATGACTCATACCCGTGTCGGATTTGGTCCCATTTGAACCATGTGGAAACAAGTGCTATCCTGAATGTGTGTTAAGAGTTCACTGAATACACAAGTCGGGGGGTGGGGGAGTATGCGTTATACCGAGTATATATATCTATCAACCTGAATGTGGGTTAAATCAGTGGGATAGTTATAATAATTCTTTATTTCAGACACAGTGCTCCATAGAACACACAAAAAGAACATAAAAAACCCATATATTATACATATGTAAAGAGGCTTATATTTCAACGTGGTACCATATATTATGCCATGGAGCTCTGTCAGAATGCGTGGCTGGAAAAATAAACATCCGAAAACTTTAAATCATTCAGTTGATGTTCAAAGGTTTCATTGGCGGAATAGCATAATCCAATATGGCAGTTGGGCAACTAAAAGGGGTCCTTATCCAGGTGTTTCTGATCGTGATGATGGAGAACAAAATTTGTTCATTTATTGGGGTTTCAACACTTTCGACAGCCAGGATCACCTGTGTCGGGCAGTTTTACGGGTGGAGGAAGCCGGAGTACTCAGAGAATCACCGAACAACGGCGAGCAACTGCCAGACTCCCAAACGTTCTAGCTCCACACAAGCAAGGTTAGCATTAGTTGAAAACAAGTGCACCATCGATGTGCAGTACCCCTCAGTGCACAGCGCCACCGTGCCTCCGAATGGGCAATCGGGGTGAAGTGCTTTGCCCCAAAACACAACGCAGCTACCCCTGATGGGGATTGAACCGAAGGTCTTTCGGTTTGCGGTGAGACTACTTACAGAGAACAACAAAAAATAATAATGGCACAAATAAATATTAATTGTTGGCATATAGGTACGCTATTTATGTAAAAGCTAGAAAAAACAACTTCAGACCGACCAAGTTTGTGGTGAAGGGGGTTATTCATCAATCCATTGCCTTCGGCGCCGAACTGAGAAGAGACTACTTGCCGAGAACAAAACAAAAAATATAAAGATCGAAATAAAAGTTTATTGTTAGCGTTTAAAGCATGTAAGTACTCTATATTATTCCAAATTATCGATGCCGACATTGCGTCCTGTGTCAAGGCCGAAGGTCGTGCAGCATATTCCTCAGCCCGGACAATACACGGTGATTCGTCGACCTATCAAGTAGGTGTATCCTACTAAAAATGGGCCTGTGGATGTGTGCATCGGAATATTAAATACAATGTTCCATCCCCGGGTTGGTTCCAGACGACTCCGCCCTATTTTAGTTCTTTGGGCAGGCAGTGCACTCAACACCAAGGCTGACTGGGTACCCAACCACTTCGTTCCATTACTGCCAACAATGTCTCTTCCAACAGTCGTTTTTTTTTTGGTTCCGACGAGGATTTTAGTAGAGGTGATGAATGCTCCGATTCTCCAAAGCGTCAGTTGTCGTGAATTCAAAACTGTCGAAACCTGTTACGGTGGAGACCTCCAAGGTCACTCCTTTGAAAATCTCGGATTCAGTTCTTGACAAAAGTGTTGAAGAGTTGTCAGATGTCTCTCATTGTGAATCAGTTGGTTCGGTTGTTGTCGATTCTCCAAAGGTCACTCCTTTGAAAATCTTTGATTCATTTCTTGGCAAAAGTGTTGAAGAGTTGTCAGATGTCTCTCATTGTGAATCAGTTGGTTCGGTCTCAAATAATAGTTTTGATTCAAATTTGTGTTCTGATGAAGAGTCCAGTCACAACTTTACTTGTCTGTCATCTGTTGTCCATCACCGGTACAAGAATCCGTCAGTAAATGGGTTGAATAACAATTTTGTTCTAATTGTAATCGGTTTGTATACAATTGCACAGTCAAAGGATGTGGTACCTTGTATACATCGAGGTATTAAGGAAAATGTTTTATTTTGTGTGGACGACTTGGAAAATAAGCAGCGTCGTGAACGTGTTCGTTAAAGTGTTCTTTCTGATGATTGTGGTGTCTGGTCTTCAAAGAGTATTTCAGTTAATAAAACATATTCTCTCAAGTCTGAGGGTGATGGGAAATGTGTGTCCCAGTATATGCGACAAAAGAACAGACAATTTTAAACCAGCCAAGTCTATGACTTGCCGGTTCAAAGCCCCGGTAAATGGTGATGGGAACTGTGTTTCTATATTTAAAAAAAACAAATTTAAAGTCTATGTGATGGGAATTATTTATTAATCTTGTATTTACACCGTGAACAGACTAGTTACCGAGAACAAATAAAATTACATGCAGTCAGTGTTAATTAACAGTCACAATTTTGTTCTCGGCGAGTAGTCTCTTCTCGGTTCGGCGGCGAATACGAAATTGATAAATAATCTCCATCTCCACAGATTGAGTCGGTCTAAAAGCTCTAAATTTGACTTTTCTTGGTTTTTATACAACTCAGAGTACCTATATGCTAACAATTAATATTTATTTTTGTCTTTATTTATTATTTTAATTTGTTCTCGGTAAGTAGTCTTACCCTCGGTTTGAAGTCCAATTCCGTAACCACTGAGCCACCGCGCTTCCTGGAGAACATAATTATATACAACTTCAACTTGAAGGTAGTTTGTAAAAAACGGTCTTCTAATAATATGAATATCATCTTATAATAAATTCAATATTCAGTTCACTAAATTGAATAGACAAATTAGTACCTTGAGTTAACAGTCTTGCACTAAATTGAATGAACAGTCTTCTAATAGTCTGAATAAACATACTTTAAATAAATTGTATATTCAAATTGGTAAAGTGAATAAACGGGGTGTTCTCATTTTGCCAGCAGATATTGTTCTCATAAAAAAGGTGTTAATAACTTAGATAATAGAGATTTGAAGTATAGTCTGTACTATATTTCTAGGTACTAAGGTTGGGTTATTGAAAATACACGTTGACTGACACAGCTTTGAAAATTTGTTTAATTGATTATTGTTGACTTTGTCAATTTAGAGCAAAATTAAATAAAAATAAAATAAATTATACATTTAGACATTAAAAAGTGTGCTTATTGAAAACTATTATGGAGGCAAACAACTATAAATACTAAATGGGGTGTTTATGTAGGTGGGTATTTGTCTTAGACTGGGGATTATTTTTTTACACACTTTTTTGGCACTTGAAATACTAATAATATATATATTTATAACTATCATCCCTTCAGTGCAACGGGATGCTATCTGCAATGCTAAAGCATTGTACATGGTGCCTTGTTGTACTCAAGGGACGAAATATTGATATTAAAAAGCCATTACCAGTTACCGCCGATTCGAAGTAAACACTGTCGAGAAATGGAGGACCAACGACTGTGAATTTTCCGATACAGACTAACAGAGGTGTGGAAAATTTCTTACACCAGTCTGCTGGCAAAGTGAGAATACGGTCCCCCTAAACACCAATGGCCACCCGATTTAACCACAATTATCATGTTTAAAAACATAATTCCGAAAAATAATCTTTGTGGGGTGACGGCTTTCAACAATTAGTTTTGTAAATTAATTGTGTTTTTTTCAGCAAAAGGCATTATAACAGTTCAAAGTCTATCTCCACATCTAGTACGAGAAAACGATAGTCAGCGATATCCGCTCGAGCAGTCCCAAGCAAGCCGCCTCCCTGCATGAGGAAGGTGTTGTGCAAAGACAAGTCGAAAAAGATTTAAGTTGTGATTAAAACCCTTTTGCAGTACTCTCCTCTCCTAATCCTATCTCAGATGTCGAAATCGAAATGGTTTTAGAGCGCCGAAGGAGTGCAGGGACGGTGTGGAGCAAGCCCCTTTCGACCCTCGTCTCAGATGTCGCCATCGTGTATCAACAGATATGTACATGTAGGTACAGTTGTGTCCAGTGCCTGCAGAAGGTGTGAAAGCAATTGTAGTATTAACAAAGGACAACGGATCTCACTAAAAAGTGTAGTCCGCGTCGGGAAAAGGTACAAACAGGAATTTATAGGTTCGATAAAAATTTAATACCGCCTGCCTTGTGGATCAAATTCTCAATATAAACTGTGTTATTCTTGTTTGTGGGAGATGGGAAAAAAAGAAATTATTTTGTTTTTTGTGGGGTTTATACAAGAAAAATCGTTTAAAAACTCACTGTAAAGTGTAGACAGAAAGTCTCCTGTCTTGCAGCCTGCATCTCAAAACCTACTGACCCAAACAATAAAATTTTGTTGGCGATGTTTGTGAATAGCGCCTGTTGGTTTTGTTCATTGCGGTTGGGGGAGAGTTGAATTGCACAATATGTGATATTATAATACAAGCAAATTGCAGCAACCACTCTACATTAAATCGAAATGAATTATCTGTCACTTTCTTTGAATACAAAAATATAATTATACTTACGTTTAAAAAAAAGGTATTATGTAAATGGGTTGTCAGTCGTCCGTCCGGGTTTTTTTGTCCGGGGAGTTGCTTGGCTGTACGAGGGCCAATCCCTTCGAAACTTGGTACGCATGTTCACCACCATGGAAACCTGTGCATGTGCGATTATATTTACGGCAAGACAATTTTTTTCAGAGTTATTCATCTTTTCGACTTTGACTAATTTGCGTCGTCGGTCTGAATTTTGTCCGGAGAATTTCTCTGAGGTTTATGGACAAATTCTTTCGAACTTACTATGCACTACCTTGGTAACATGTGCTTGTACGATTTCAGTTCCAGTGGGACTATTTTTCAAGAGTCTTGCCCCTTTACGACTTAGAATAATTTGCTTCATCGGTCTGAATTTTGTCCGGAGATTTACTTGAAGGTTTATGGGTTTCGATTTGGAATAATCTGCTGCATAAGTCTGAATTTTGTCCGAAGGGTTTCTCGGAGGTTTTTGGACAGATTCTTTCGAAACTTGGTATCTATGTTCACCACCATGGGAACCTCTGCACATGTGATTATAATGTCAGTCGAACTATCCTCTCTAGAGTTATACCCCTTTTCGACTTAAGAAATTTTTACATTTTTGTCAACATTAAGGCTTTTTGACGATAACCTGAGTTTGGATTTGTTAATGAGCACCAAACTTGGTTTGTGTCTCGGTCATACTAAAATATTGTGTACAGTTCGAATTGGAGTTCTGCCCGATGTTATTTGTTGGTCCATGGATCAAAACAGTAGTTAAGTACAATTCGAAAAAGCCGACCTGGCGTATTTTGCAATAGAAGACGGTGCTCTTGTTTTTGATATAACATGAATAAACTTTAAATTATTAAACTATGTGTACCTTTTGTTTATTATTTTCTAAACTCTGTGGATTATGTCTGCATCACCTCATGTTCGCGCCAGTTCCCTGCTTAGTCAAGCAGGGACTCTGTGACACATTCACGGGGCTCAAAATAAGCGGTGTCGCGTCGCTTTTTGCTATGCAAAACTTGCAAAAAGCTACACAATGTTAAATTATGTATAGCATTTTGGCTATTAGGCTGCAGTTGATTATCTTGTATCGCAAAATGTAAATGAAAATTTGCAAACAAATTTGAAAACTAGTTCACTGATGCTTTACTTCTGTCTGTGGAACATTCCAGGCATAACTCAGATTAACTCTCCATCAAGCATCATTAGCAACTTCATATGTAAGATGAGTTCTGTTGGTTTAAATACTTCTTGTTTTTAAATACTTCCTGTTTTTACAACATTTTGCATGAAATGTCCATTAAAAATAACTACAAGCCCATCAAATTAAAAATCCCAACTTCCATTTTGAGAACTCTATTAAACAACCAAGACGCCATTTATAACAGTATACAAGCCCATGCAAGCCTTAAAGGCAGTTCAGTTAAAAAAAAACATAGTAAATGTTTCATGTGTTGCAGATCATTTGGAAATGCCCAGAAATGGATGGAAACTATTCTATCTACTCAGAAGAATTCAATATAAAACAGCATAACATAACTCTGGTATACAAAAATAGCTATGTAATTTTTACAAAATGCTATTCATTTTTTGGAAATGCGTAGCATTTTGCTGCGCAAAGAAAAAAAGTTATTTTGAGCACTGCACATTCATACAGATACGGATCTGGAAATTGAATTGAGGGGATTAAAATTTCTAACTAAGGGTTTGTGTCACCATCTGAAAATTAAATTGAGTGGATTAAGTCCTGAGCCCCATTCTGTATCAATGACCTGCACTGGAATCTAAAATCCACCACAAGACTCTTGGCGGATGACACAATTGCCTACAAAACAATAACACCTAAGGACAAAGAAAGAGCACTCCAAGAATACCTTCACAAATTCGCTGTATGGCAGCAGCTCTATGGTGCATGAAGTTCCATCCAGATAAATGTAACGTCCTAAATGTACCAAGCAAGAAAAATATAATGAAATCTAGCTACCATCTACATGGTCAGTGTATTGGCCACACCCTTGAGGAAGTCACAACAGCCAAATACCTTGGAGTCAACATTCAAAATAACTTAAAATGGGACTTCCACCTCAGTCAAATAGCAGACAAAGTAAACAAGACACTGGGTTTCCTACGTTGGAATCTCAAAATTGCATCCACCGAGATGAAGGCCAAGGTATATTTCGGACTTGTTCGACCCCAACTCAAGTACGCTCCAACAGTTTGAGACTCTCCCATCGATAACAACATACAAAAGAAAGGATTCAAAGACGTGCCACCAGGTATGTCACAAATCGGCACGGGAACACCACAAGTCTCACGGATATGCTGAAACAACTGAGCTGGAAAACATTGCAACAAAGGGGTAGAGAGGGCAGTCTAGCAATGATGTTTAAAATCGACAGAGGTCTAGTTGCCACCAGGAAAGACTGAAGACTCATGCCACCAGGAAAGATGGGCCGACGTTCGCAGTCACACTCGTTCCAGGTTCCAAGGTCTAAAATAGACGCACACAAGGAGTCATTCTTCCCTCACACCATACGGGAATGGAACCCTCTACCGCCTGATTTCACCTGTGCGGTTTTACTAGAAGCCTTCAAGCTCTTTTGTCAAACATCTAGCAAGCTCCAGATTTCCTCCATTTGAACAAGATTTCAAGCAGATTTTAACTTTGGTTTTAAATGTAACGTCTCCGTCTGTACTCGTGCAGCAGTAGTATAAAACCACAGCATAATCTTCAACATGTTGAAGGCGGCTATTATCGGGCAGATACAGGCAGGGGATTTTGTAAGGGGTTGTATCCGAAGGGTGTTCTGTCCAAGGGGATTTTTACTACAATCCTTGCAAAGCGCGTGATACATTGAAAGAGAAACCTGGCCGGTTAAACCGGGAGGTGGGGTGGGGGTCAGGAAAAGAAAAAAAAATTCGGACACTGGGCTCAAAAAGTTGTTTTCCGACCCTTGGGCACCCACCCACACCTTTTGTGAAAGCAAAAAAGGGTTTTTCCATTTTGAAATTTGGTACCCATCCCCTAAAGTTAGAGTAAATGGCACATAAACTGCTTTGATTGACATTTTCAAAGGGGAATTTTGCTGAAACATGGTTTGTATTGTTCAGTAACCATTCCCGACATTTAATCTACCCACAACCTGCTAATGAAGATTGGTCGGAATTTGGTCCCATTTCTTGGCAAGTTTATATATTTATTCAAAATTTCTCATAGACACTGACAGTCAGTGTATACATGGGTAATCAGGAGAGTAGAAGGCATAAACTGGCATTCCACCTGAACAGTATTAAGACAGGTATAGCAGGAACAGGTGTGAAATATGTTGAACATTTTGATGTTTTACCTGGTTTCACCACTGTATTTGGTGCTATTTCTACTACTTTCTGTTTTTCCCAATTGTACACACAATTTTAGTTTCACCAGTCTAATATGAATGCATTGAGCATTATCATGTGCACAATTCGTAGAGGCAGTTAGCTCAATGTTGTATTGAACCTTTCAATGTGATGAGGGGTGACTCTTTGGTATCGGAAACCCGCCCCTCATAAACAGCACTGTTGCACCCTGGACGAATTGAGTAGTGCATCATTTGATGGAGCTGACAGGTGCTCGGTGGTTCTCTCCGGGTACTCCGACTTCCTCCACCCGTAAAACTGTCACGGTCACGATTAGCCATTGTGCATAAGTATGTGACCTTAAACACCAATAAATAAATTAATAATCATTTGATGGAGCGGTCAGTAAGCTTTGGTTGATTCATCTTAGCAAGTCAGATGAGAAAGTGCGAAAGAAATGGTGACCACGTCGAATTGAAAAGGTCAATCATATCTCTCCAAATTTGGTCAGGATGCATTATGGAAATTTTGGAGCTCTGATGTGTCGAGTGACGCCCCTATAATTTATATATTACCTTTTAGCCAAAGAATGTCAATGTTCTCCTGCAATATATTGGAGGTTGTTCATTCAGCTCAGAGGCTTGAAACCTATTTGCTCAAATATGGTACAGGACCAGTGGCAGAACAGTAACTTTCCAAGTGGTTGTAACAACATTCAGCTTGATCTCACTGAAACAATACACATGCGTATCCTTTCTGACTTAGATAATCTCAATTAACACTTTGTTCTATGATTTAATTTTATTCTTGTTACAGCAGATTGCTATAGTTTATTTTAAAAGAAGTGAGCGCAATGGCTCAGTGGTAGACAGTTGGACTTCTATGCTAGAGGTCCCGAGTTCGACCCCCGTCCGGGACGACCCGCGTTGTGTCCTTGGGCAAGGTACTTTCTCCCGGTTGCCTACATGGGGGCACAATGACGCCGTGTACTAAGGCGTACTGCACGTCGATGGTGCACATGTCTTCAACCACTGTAATCCTGCTTGAGCGGAGCTTGAACAGCGTTAAAATGTTGAGGAGCTGACAGTAGCTCGTCGATGCTTGGTGGTTCTCTCCGGGTACTCCGGCTTCCTCCAACTGTCACGGTCACGATTAGCTATTGAGCCCAAGGCTTGAATGATTTTGCTCATACATGTATATGACTGGAATTCAAAATTACAGGATGATAATCCGTGAAAGTAGTCAGTTGCATTGGGAAATGGCATTATGCCACTGTATCATGTCTACTCTTCATGGTGAGAACAGTCCTTTTATTGTCAGATCTGGTTCGATTCCATTTATGTTAGATTACAAAAATGATAATTCGTTTAAATTGCTTTAACTTTTTTCAAAATCGTGAACAACTGATGGGGTTATGGAGAACGGTGAACATCCGTCCACATTCCCATGCTGCTGGCCCCTATCATGAACGGTATCCAGTCACTTCGGCCCCAAGTCATTTCGACCTCTGGTCACTTCTGCCCCAGTCACTTTGGCCCCTTGGTCATTTTGGTCCCCTTTCGATGGTAGCGATCTATAAAGAACAATGCATAGTTTATGTTTAGAAATAATAGGTAATTACCTTCATTAATTAATTTCAGTCATTTATATTTACACAGTGTACAAAGTTTTACCTGACATTCAGAATTACCACGAGTTTAATTTTACATATAATTAAGGTGTTATATAAGTAAGAGCAATTTGTTTACTTTGAAATTTCCACCTAAATTCAAATTAAATATACACAAATAATCCATCAAAAAGAAGGCTGTGATGTATAAAACACGCAAAATATATGCAGTCATCTCATTCATTCATGATCAGCAAAATCAAGCTATCAAAGTAATTACCAGACTGGATGAATCCCAGCTTTCAAAAACACATATTGGTGTTTTTCCCTTGTTTTAACCGTTATGGATAATTTGCTGGGGCTACTCCCCAACCAGCGACTGTTTGGGTTTCTTTTTTATTTTTTCTAAAGTCACCACCAAAGTGCGATTTCGATACTACCATAAATATACCCATGTTTCTAAGTAAAACACAGAGCAGAACTCTTGTAGTTATGCGGAATTCCTAGTCACCTTCCAGATCGAGGTCCGCGGGGGTCTAACCCCAGTACACAACTGCCAATGCGCACACTCAAACCAAATAGCATTACTGACCCTCGCTTCCAACTCTCGTGGATTCATAAGCAAATAAAATTATTCCGGTCGCAAGGGATTTCAAATCCCAGAACGTCTCTGTGTGCCTTCGGCGTGCTGAAACAGTTCATTCATTCATTCATCACGTAGGTATGAGGGAATACCATGTACCATATGTATACCTCAATATCTATTTGAGGTATAAATGTTGAAAAACAATTAAACAAAAAAAAAATGTTAAAATTCAAAAGATATTTAAAAATATTTATAGGGGCCGAAATGACTTGGCATATTGGGGCCGAATTGACTGAGGCCGAAATGACTGGAGTCGAATGACTTGGGACCGAAGTGATTGGAATTCCTATGTACTACTAATCACAGAAATCGGAAATAATAATAATAATAATAATAATAATAATAATAATAATATACACATTTATATAGCGCCAAAATTATAGTTCAGAAGATATGGAACCATATTCTAACACACTGGATATCCCGACAACTCGGCCTGCCGGAAGGTAAGTCCTTTTTCGTAGTTTCGCGCGCCCCTCAGATACATGTTTGTTTAAAAGTTATTTGACGGAGAAAATGGCGGAAGAGAGTGAAGAAAACGGACGTTCTGAGTCGGTAAGTGTTCATTCTACGTAAATATTTTCATTTTCACCCCTAATTTATTGAGCCAAGGGAATAATCTCCACGAGAATCTCTGACTGTTCATTTTTTATCCACGAATTTCCGTTTCAACCGGCATATTTGTCCAAAAATAATTTATTAGTAAACCGCCATCAACTAATACCCCCTTCAATGTCTGGCATCTACGTGACACATCCATGACCACGAAACGTTTAAAATTTCAATCTTGAATCTTCAATTCTGAATTTTTCATAAGGTGGGTATTGAGGAGAAGGATAAGTCGGCCTGGTTGGAAAATCTTAAATTGGATAGATCGGCCTGACTCGGGTTGATAAATCGGCCTGTAAACAGAAGAAAAAAATTCTTGCAAAATGCCCAGTACATGGGATGATTTCACTTTTAATTTATATTTTCTTCTAGTGGACATGGGCTTCGGTTTTCTGCACATGGTTTCCACGTGGGGATCAATGAAATGGATATTTTAGGATTTCCACTTGCCAAAAATAAACCACTTCCCCGTTATAATTGTGGTTTCTCCCTTCTCTAACACACCGCGCCCACACATCCATCAGTACAAACACTGGTTTCTTTCTGAAGTGAGTCTGTGAACCCTAAACGCGTGCTTGGGACCACTGTCCAAATTTTGCTTTCCTATTGCCTTTCTACTCATTACATGATCAGCTATTATATGGACAAGGTTGGTTCACACGCAGTTTTTAATCTAAAGATAATATAGCTACTTAGCTGGAAAACAAGTCTAGTGACACAGGAGGTGCTCTCATCCATACTGTCACGCGATGTTGACGTGGAGGAATTCGGTAGATGTAAGTGTTCCTTCTTTGAGCGAAATCACAATCCACTTTATGTTCAGTTTTATTGCAATTTGCACAATACAAACACGGCAGCAACAAAAACTAGCCCCACCATTTGTTGTCAAATGTGATATCCATCAGATTACCAAATTTATGCAACGTTTAGCGCAGTTAATGGGTGAAATTTGGGGTATTGATTCCATTCATCGCGTTGTATATCCTGAGTTTAATCCCTTTTGTCAGATTGCCCAGATGGGTAGGCAAGGTATACTCAATGGTGTGCATTCCTTCCATTTACCTAACGCTTCCACTGCAGCGGCGCTGTGTAGTGTGATTTTATAACAATGGTGACACTGCTGGGCTGGCCTGTGTTCCTGTTTGCTTTGTGATTCTTAGGTTATAGCTTACGAAGTAAATACTTAAATAAATTTATGTGGCTGTTGAGATAATCTCGAACGTTTTCTACATTTCTTTTCAGATTATCAAAGAAAACGAGGCTTGGGAGTTGAGCGTCATTGAAGGGTCCATCACAGATGTGTCAACTATAAGTAATGCCACACCAGTTAAGCAGAAAGTGATAAAAACGTCAACGCCCAAAAAGGGTTCCAAGGTGCGCACAGCTGATAATTTTTTTATGTGATAAATGTGGGGCATTCTACAAGTGGAAACATGACCTCAAGATTCACGTGAGCTCCTATGAGGCTGACACACGGATGACTTGTCCATTCGGAGGATGCAGAAAAGTTTTTGTCAAAAAATACCGATATAAAGATCACCTTAATGTGCATGTGAGCGAGAAGCCATTCGTGTGTTCAAAGTGCAAGGAAGCTTTCAGCTCCCGTGATGTGAAATATTCTCACGAGAAAGGCTGTTCGGGCCTGACCTGTGCGAAATGCACAGCAACTTTTTCTAGTCGGTCGGGGTTGGCGGGACACATGCAGGCAAAACACACACAGTCAGTAAGTGTGTGTCGATGTGGAAAAAAGTTTTCTTATGCGACTAGCCTTTCAAGACACAAAAAGCAGTCTGGACACTAAAAAGTAGCCATGGGTGCCAATCTAGTCCGAGAGTCAAATGGTCTACATAGGTCGATTGATCAAATCTTTTAAGTTGATTTTTAATGATATTATTTGAGAGAAAAATCTCCAATATCACCGCTAACTGCAACATATAGGGAGCCTGGTTGCACATACAGTGATAGCAATATAGATCGATTGTGGATTGAAGTGATTAAAGTGTTCATTATCACTTCAATTTACAATTGACCTCTACGGCGAAATAGTGATTGTCGTATAGGTCAGTTGTTGATTTAAGTGATAATTAACACAATGACCTACTGTGCATTTTATTTCATCACAAGCTTTCAACTTTACGTCTTCATCAGTTGAAAGTAAACTACACGATGAAACTGTAAACTGTTGAGCTTCGAACCTGAACGTACATTGCAGCAGTCAGCTACATCCTTTTCCATGTTCTCGATACAGAACCTGAGCTCTCAATACGGAACCGGAACATGTTCTCTCACTTGGGCTACGAATCTATATCTTACTGGGAGACAAGCCAAGACCAATACCGGGTCTGGACCTGCGTCGCTGCATGCAATTGAATCGGCAAACAGGAAGTGGCTGCACGGCAGATCTGAAAATTGCATACACGATACAACTGGTCATTATCAGGCTCCAGATGAAATATAAAATCAATCCCTTGCATAGAAGCCGAGAAAAGTTTGACGAAAAATTTCAATGTTCAGTGGGTACAGTAAAATTTCAAAGTATCGGCAAACGGGAAGTGGCTGCAAGGCAGATCTGAAAATTGCTTACACGATATAACTCATCATTATGAAGTAGCAGACCAAATATAAAATCATTCCCTTTCATAGAAGCCAAGAAAAACTTGACGGGAAAAGTGTTTCGGATGGACTGACGGACGGACGGAGTCGAGCGGTTACTAGACCTGCTCTGCTGCTGGCGACGCAGGTAATAACGGCGACAACTGTTTCGATATCCACGTATGCTAGTCACACGCTTCAAGGACCGATAGTTTCCAGGTGTTTCCCTTCGTTTCGCAATGCGTTGGCTGTGAATTTTCCGTGGCTCCTCGACTCTTACTGAAATCGACCTAATGATGTGTTCAAAACAAGCTTTCTGTACGTTACAACATCGTCGGGGTGCCGTCCTTGTATGTGACATATCATAGCGGCCAGTTGGTTGCAACCATACTTGTATCGGCAACATCTGATTTGATCATGTTTAGCCTGGAAATATAAGAGATGACAGTCATGAGATGGGTGTTTGTATTGTCAGTATTCGAAATATGTTTTAAAAGACATTTACACAACCGCGCGTGCAGGTAAATATCTTACTTGTACAAAATACAAAATAAGGCCTGTCTACATTGCTTACTTGGCTACAGAGCTTATCGGAATAAACATTAAGGGCCGATGGTATGAAATAATTGAAGAAAGTACTTGATCGTAAGTCACTTTCGGATCGTGGAATATGATACGAGAAAGCCAAACAAATTTGACATAATCCAATTCAGCCTCTGCTCGAACAATTCTGGGCAATAAGGTAAAAAAAATTTAAAAAGGTAACAAAATGGGTTTTTTTATTCCTTTTTCAGGCCGACCTATCAATAGCCGAATCGGAATCGCAGGCCGATCAATCATTCCTCCCCAGGCCGTCTTATCTTTATCAACTGACATATCGTTATGAAAAATGCATATTTAGGGGTATTGCTTTCAAACATTGAATGGTTTTCTGGCATGAAAGGGGCGAAAAGATGTTAAATATTGGTAGGAACAGTGATAACTGAAGGCGTGATGAATATTTGTAGCAAAATATGCCAGTTGAAATTGAAATTTGGCGATAAAATATAGAAAATCAGATTTCAAGTAAAGAGTATTCCACTTCAATGACATTTTGCAACGTAAAAAAGAACAGACATGGAAAATAAACACTTACCGACACAAAACGCCCGTTTTCGTCCATCTCTTTTGCTATTTTCTCCATGAAATCGCCTTTGAACAGACATGTATCTAAACGCGCGCGAGAATCCGCGTAAAAGGACTACTTATCTTCTGACAGGCCGAGTTGTCGGGATATCCGGTGTGTTCTAATGCACCGTACATGTTACTGAGCTCATGCAAAATTGCAAATATACAAACACAATATATACAGTATATTACACACCAGAACATCACTTATTGGCTTTTTGAAACGGTATGTTTTGAGATCTTTCTTGAAAAGGTTGACATTTGACAGTCTTTTTAGGTGTGCTGGTAAATTATTCCACAAGTGAGGGCCAGCAAATGAGAATGACCTATCTCCAAATGTTTTACACCTATGTTTTGGAACATGTAGCAGCATTTTACATCGGACCTCAGGTTGTATTGTCACACATTCTTGGTATTATGGATTTCTTCTAAGTAGGCTGGTGACATGTTGTTTTGTGTCTTAAAAACTAATAATAAAGTTTTGAGAATTATTCTGTACTTGACTGGCAGCCAGTGCACATCCCTCAGAACAGAAATGATGTGTTGAGATCGTGATATCCTACATACCATTCGGGCTGATGCATTTAGTACCATCTGCAGGCGAGAGTACTGATATTGTGGAAGGTTGAACAGTAAGGCATTACAATAATCCAAATGTGAAGTTACAAAGGAATGAACTTGGGTTTTTGTTGAGTCTTTGGCGAGGAACTGTCTTATCTGTTTAACTTTGTATAAACCCCTGAAAGCCTTATTGCACATATTTGTAACATGTCTGACCTTAGACATGGTAGAGTCGAAGAAGGCATCAAGATTACGTACACTGTAACTTGCACCGATGGCGGAATCTCCTACCTTCACTGAATTGATGTCAACTTTAGTGAGTTGTTGTCGTGACCCAATTATTAGGAATTCAGTCTTATCATCATTTATCATTAATTTGTTTGAAACCATCCACGTGCGAATGTCCGAAATACATGGTTCAATAGTTTCTAGAGCTTTGGTTTGATCCTTGATTGGTGGTCAAAAAGAGAAATAGACCTGTGTGTCATCAGCATAACCATGGACATCAGGTAGGTGAGATTCAATGATGGTTTCTGTGCTACTAATCACCCCCTGTTTACCCAGAGAAGATGGAGTGGTGGCAAAAAGCCTACACAAGCTTCCTTGATCAATATGCATCACTTATTTGGAATTATAATAAGGGCTAAATGTCGCGGCCGGTTTTTGTCAAATTGCAGAGGACGGTTCGGCCAGAGGATAGTTTGGGTGTTTCCCCTTATTTGAAAGATAAGAGCTCACGGGAAAAAAAATTCAAGGCATGGAAAAACGTGTTTTCAGGGCCGCTGACCTACCCATCCACCCCGCCTTGTGTCCGGAAAAAAATTTGATGACCCCCCCCCTCCCCGGGTTAAACTCAAAATATTGTTATCAAACCTCAGATATATATTAGGATATTGTTGTATAAATGTGTCAGTGGACACAAGGTGTCAGCAATGACCCAGTGAGCTGTGTTCACAGTAATGTTCCATTGATTACTGTGTGTAATTGAGATGTGAGATTGGGTCCTAATTCAGTTGCTGATTTGAATGTTCAGGTGTTCAGACTTATTTGTTGACTTGTGTCTTGTGTTTCTATACTACTGCGTGTGGTTTTGTTGTATTTACTGCTGTGTGTGGTAAGATTGTTCTTGTGTTGTCTTCTCAGGTCATGTCTATCTCTGTTTGTATGTTCGTCAGTCTGACCTGTGATTTTATCCACTAGAATTTCTCACAATATGTACGGAAAGCGGACTGGGGCATGCTATTTGCTCTTTGCTATTTGATCTTTGCTAGTTGTAATGGACCAATCGCACTGGTTCTTTCTTCGGCTACATTGAACAGCCAATCAAATTATCCATTGTATATAAGACATGGTAATACAAAGTAAAAAAAAAAAGCTTTTTGCTATTTGCGATTTGCTCTTTGCTTTTTGCTATTTGCTTTTTGCGATTTGCTGTTTGCTCTTAGCTACTTGCTTTTGCGATTTGCTTTTTGTTCTTTGCTATTTGCTTTTTGCGATTTGCTATTTGCTTTTTGCCGTTTTCTTTTTCGTATAATGTACGTCGACCAATGAGAGCGCTTCTTTCCGTATGGGGACATTTCATTGGACAACCAATTCGTTTTGTAACTGTAGGATAACAGAAAGTGTATTTTATCAACAGAAGTTAATTATTTTATTTATAAAATGAATTTTGACAACATTATTGGAGGTTTATTTCTCAAAGGCTATAAGATACACGAACTCGTTGTGTCACTCGAAATTAAATACAATGCGTGGAGAAGGTGTGTTTTATCGGTCCCCTAGTTATATAAATAAAATGGTAATGTTGGGTAAGGGCCGTCCAATCCAATGTGCGAAAATAGGTACAACGCCGTAATTGTAACTCTCCCGACAATCTCAGGTTAGGATTAGGGGTTTGGAGAAGTTTATAAGTTAGGGTTACTTAGCGAACGCTAACCCTCAAAACCATAAAATACTGCTTGCAAGCCCTAAACCCAATCGAAGGTTGTGCAGAGCTTGCATTCTAGAATGTGGACAGGGCCTAAGAAAAGGCTTTCATTGGCCTCTTTTTCAATTAAGGGTTGCCTTTCAGATTTTACTGTCAAATGTTATATAATGTTGGCAGTAATAACTAGCCACTTCGAATGTTGCTTTACTGATTACTCCCCTTTGAAATGTATAGGAAGTGTGTTCACATCAGCGTTGGCTGCCTGTGGATGCAGCCAACACTGATGTGAAAGCACTTCCTAACAAATTTAGGCTACTGATTTTGCCTGGAGTGTGGCTGGTGTTGCAGTTTGGACACGTCAGTGAAATTTGGCAGCCACACTCGGGCAAAATCTAAATGCATCTTCGACCTGTCTGCCACAATATTTGCAGCGCATCATATCTACGTATATCTACTGAGTCTGACGATTTACGATCGCGCTGTTAATGACGCCAAAACGTTGACGGGAACTGGCGCTGAACTGTGTATTAGCGATCACGTACGCAGATGTAACAGTGCCGGTCATTGGTTAATACAAAATCATTATGGTTGTAACTCGCAAATAAATAGCAAAGAGCAAATCTCAAAAAGCAAATAGCAAAGAGTAAAAAGCAAAGAGCAAATGGTATTGGGACGTTTCGGCCTCAGGACGTTTCGGCCTCGAGACGATTCGGCCTCGAGACGTTTCGGCCCTGAACGTTTCGGTCTCCTATATTAACAGTCAATAGTGAAGGGGATTATCTCATCCGCAGGATAGATAATAGAGGATATTAAGGGTCATCGGAAAAAAGTAACAGGAAAAAAAGTAACAGATTTGGGTAGGAAAAAAAGAAACAATGTGTGTTCATTTGTTTCAAGAACATTGTTGTACATCAAAGAAAGCATGATGGATATCCTTGTAACAACATTGTCATAGCACACATGATCTCCAATTACAAAATAATTAAAAAAATAAAAAATAAAATTATTATTATAATTATTATAATGAAAAATGAAATAATGAAAAAACACTGTTACTTTTTTTCCTGTTGTATAATATAATTGTTACTTTTTCCTGTTTCTTTTTTTCCGTTTCTTTTTTTCCTGTTACTTTTTTTCCTGTTACTTTTTTCCTACATTCGATATTAAGAGGTTTTAATTGATCAGTATTTTTTCAGTTTAACAACCTAATAACCTCTATTATCTAACCTGCCGAATGAGATAATTTCCATCACTATTGACTGTTAATATGGATTGGGGAATTAATTGATTGACAACACACAATTCGAATAGAATAGAAAGACTTCTTTATTACTGTCTCTAAGTATAATTAATACAATTTAAGCAGCAAATAAAAAATGGAAATATTTACATCTCGTACCCAAAATGACATTATTTACAACAAATGGAAATATTTACATTTCGCACCAAAATGACCGCAATTCCGTTATAACTGTATGCAGAGATAAGTTATATAAAAACTAGCTATGGCCTTAGATGCTAGGACACACATCCCCATTCGCAGCTCTGAACTCAGAGTGCGAGCATCCTAATTATAATTTTAATTATGGAAACACTGGAACTACCAGCGCGACTGAAGAGAACGATAGCAGCTCTGCGCGTCTCTTGCCCTATCACCTGGACTATCCAGGAGATAGGCAAGAGCGTTCATCTGAACCTTGAATTCAAGGTTGAAGAAGAGAAAAAATTACCACCCTCCTCTGGAAGAGGTAGTTCCTTTATTGAGAGGACCTCCTCTCGCACTGGTCCTCACCCGAGAAGACTTGGAGGTCCTGAGAAGAGGAAGAAGAGCCCATCCACCAGGCGCCGCGATGCCCGGCGGTTGGAAACATTCCTGAAAAGGAAGAAGGAAGAGAAGGCGGAAGAGAAGACAGAGGAGCCACTACCACCCCCACCCCCCTCCAACTCCTGTGACTCTCATCCACTCCCAGCTGCCTCTCCTTTGAGGGACAACCTGGAGGATGGCAACGTCATCGGCGAGGCGGAGACGGAAACTGGCTCTCTGAAGTCTTCTTCTCCAATCTCTCCCCTCCATCCGGATCAGGAACGGAAAATGATACAAAATATACTTGACATGACGGCAGAAGTAAATAGCATGCGGGAAGAAGTCAGGAATACTCTAAAGGAGTCCGCTGACAACAACAACACTACAGTCTCTCCATCACAGCCACCTCCACCCAAAAAGAAAAACAAGCGACATAAACGGCGCTAAACTGTCAGAGAGGAAACCATCCAATTCGATGCTAGGGATATCCAAGTACGAGGCTAAGATATCAGACAAATTAAGGAAATCCAAAGCATCTTTTGACATAGCTAGGTTTTATAGAACTTATCTCTGTGTACAGTAATAACGGAACGAAAATGCAGTTTGTCTTCATTTTATTGTCAAGAAATACATTATTTACAAACATTGAATACATTATTTATACACAAAAATATCTGAGCCCACTGTCGTCGGTGGATCAGACGTCACCAAAGATACCACATCGAGGGTGCTGTATCAACACATACAAACAGTTCATCGGTCACTTTTAATCAGAAGCGTCAAACAAAGTATGAAAAGACTTGTAGCAACAGCGACAGACAGCTGTGGCTTTTTGTTTTGTTAAAACAACACTTGCTGGGAAAATCTTGTATTTCGTTTATTTCGATGCGTCTTCAACAAAGTGAACGTACTTTATTTGTGCGTACAAATAATATAAAATATAATTAATTCCTGCTCAATCCACAGCGCCATTTCACCAACACTTCTGTTCCGTGCACATTCGCACTTTGGACTCCGAGGTGTAAACATCTAGAGAACAATGGAGCTACCATTAGTCATTCAAGAAACACTGATCAAAGTGAAGGCCGCCCTTGCTACCACCTGGAGTATCCAGGTGCGCAAGGGAACAATTCACTTGACAGTGGATTTTGATACTAATACAGAACCGACGTCCTTGGAGAGGTGAAAAAGGCGAAAGATTTATACGTGTGTTGTAGAGAAACCAGTGCTGCGTCCTGGTCGACATTCGCACCTCTGATTTCAGAGAGCGAACATCCAATCATGGAAATACCGGATAGATTGTTGAAGACTAGTTCAGCCTTAGGGGTCTCTCGTCCTATCACCTGGACTGTCTATGGAATTCCTAGTTGAAGAAGAGAAAATATCACCGCCCTCCTCGGGGAGAGGTAGTACCTTTGTTGAGAGGACCTCCTCTCGCACTGGTCCTCACCCGAAGAGGGAAGGAGGCCCTGAAAAGAGAAAGAGAAGAAAGAAGAGCCCGTCCACCAAGCGGAGGGATTCCCGACGCTTGGAGGCATTCTTGGAGATGAAGAAAGAGAAAGGTGAGGAAAAGAAAGAGCCAGAAGCGGCCACCACTTCCCCTCCCACTCCCACAGACAGCCCCATCAAAATGCCGGCTTCCCAGTCGGTATTGTCGGATGTGGAAGAGTCTGTGGAGACTGAGGTGGAAATGGAAGCTGCCTTCTCGCCTCTTCCTGATCCCCACTCGCCTCTTCCTTCTAAACCAGAATGCCAGGACGCGGACGACAGGATAGAGAACATCTTACGGGAATATGAAATACAAGGGGACCTTCACAGACAACAGATGGACAGGCAATACCAAATATTCCTCCAAAAAGTCGAAGAAGCCAAACAACTAATAGACGCCAGAAATCTACAACAACAAAAGACTCGGCAATCACCCACAACCACTCCAGACTTGGCTAGGACTAGACCCTACGAAACTCAGCAACCACCATCAGGCAGTCCACCAACAACACCAACTACCATTGTCTCTCCTTCCAAACCTCCACCTCTGAAAAAGAAGCTGAAAAGACACAAGCGCCGCTAACAACCCACAACTTCTCCTCCTTTACCACGGGCTGACACTTTCAAATTCTACAGCTAATGAGGGTCGAAAGGGGATTGCTCCCCAAATCGTCCCTGCGCGCCTTCGGCGCGCAAAACCATTTGATTTGGATTTGGAGAGGTGTAGCACCTTTCGTGGGGGGAATTCCTCCCACGCTGGTCACCCTCCTTGCGGCTCGAACAAGCTGGACAAAGACTGCCTGAGCAGTACAGCCACCACCAAGAGGAAGAGGAAGAGAAAGAAGGGACCCTCCGCCAGACGACGAGATGCCCGCCGAATGACGGAGTTTCTGGAGAAGAAGGAGAAGGAAGAGAAGGAGGCAAGTGAGGGCGTCATAGGTCAACACCTGTCACGCCTGACCAACCCTTGTCCAGCTCGGCACCCCCCTCCCAGGAGGAGGGTCCGGAGGACTATGGGTCGTCAGGTGACAGATCGATCTCCAACCCATCTGATTCTTCATCTGAAGAGGAGATGGAGGAAGATGATCTGTCTATGGTACAGGAAGTTGTCCCAGACGACGCACCTTCCACCCCTCCAGCTCTTGCTTCTCCGGCTTCTTCGGACCAGGAGTCTGACCAGGAGGAGAGCATCCCGGATTCCGTGGAGGCATTCCTCGGGGAGGAGATCCTGTGCGACTATTTCTGTGCCACACTCCAGGAGACGTTTAACAACCAACTAGAAGCAGACCCTCATCCCAAATGATCAGGACAATACTCAAAATGATTATCGGACATTCCAACAGTTCTCAAGAAACAGCAGCAAGGATCAGGCCGTACACCGCCAAAGAAGAGCCTACTCTTCCCCCTGATCCGAAAACACCACCTACAACTATCTCACCGACACATCCTCCTCCTCCCAAGAAAAAACGCAGGAGACACAGACGCCGCTGACTACCTTATCTCCTTCCCTCCTTTTCCACATCCAGACAAGTCCAAAACTTATACAGTTAAAGAGGGTCGAAAGGGGCTTGTCCCCCAAACCGTCCCTGCACGCCTTCGGCGCGTCAAACCATTTCGTTCGGCTTAATCCACAGAGAACGTTTATTTGGAGCCTCTCGGACCCACACCTTGCCCGCGGTCTCCGGGTGTTCTATATCTACCGGCGGTCTCATTTTAGTACGACCGCCAGCTGTTGCCATCTTGTAATCTTTGAGACAATTGCTTTTGTTTTGCAGAGAGAAAACGGTACATTGAATTGATTTTTAAGGCTAATTTATTGGATTTATCAACTTCAGATTATAAAATATCGAACACACACCAGAGGTGTAGTGTTTTGGGAAGGGCAAGCTCTGCAGCTTGGCGAAACGAAAAAGAAACCTCAATGTGAAACTCTATAGAAACACCGAAACAACCTCCTGTTAATGACCATGTTGCCCAAACCTGCCGAAAAAAGAAAGACTCCTTGAACGCAAAGAAAGAAATGGTGACAGTGATTGCGTTAAACTTACGCGTTGAGATTAGATTAACAATTTGTATATATTTACTCAAACTGTTTCATCAGATTTATAGTTTGCGGCAAGAAATTGGACTTTAAGTTTTACTTTTAGCCAATTTTAGGTGCAATGTATTTAATATAACTATAAGAAATGGAAATTGGCTTGAAAAATGAAAATAGACGGTCCTCCAAAACACTGGAATTATATCTCCAAATTACCTGTAATTACTTGGAATTATATGTTAAATATTTACTCTTAGTGTTGTGAAAACTTCTCATATGTACCTATAGTCCTTTCCATAACCCCCCAATGGTAAATAAACTCTGGAATAATACAAAATCAAGAAAATATCTTTTAGTTTTCAGCTCCCGATTACGTGTAATATATTTAACTTCGCCGTCGTTACGTTTCTGTGATTTTAGCTCGCTCGAAAATTATATGAACGAATTTTTTAATTCTCTATGGGAATTTGTGTGTATTTTCGGAAGAGCGTCCATTTTGCAACAATGCACAAGTGACGTAACTGGGACCGTCCATTTGAGAACAGGTAAATTTGAATTTTCACGGCTTGCCTTTGCAGAAGGCGTGTTTTGACAAAGTTGGAATATCAGTTCGTCGTGATGATAGTTCAAAATAAAAGTGAATTAGTGAATAAATAAACTATACATGTATTGTAGTCGTGACGTAAATTATTTTATTAATACGTGCCGTACCAGTTTTCCAAATTTGTCATGTTTTGCCGACAACTGCCCGCAGTATGTTGCTGCAAACCTCCATTCAGGCTTTGATTGTTTGTGTGACAGTGACACGGGTACAGGCGAAAACAGCACCGTGTGTTACTTTCGGTTTGGCACAGGAGTCCGGATTTCTTGGGTTTGGACTGCCCCCATCCAAATATGGCCTAAAAGACCTTGTTTTAATTTTTTACCTTGGCACGTCCTTTGAATTCGGACTCCCCCCCCCCCCCCCCCCCCCCCCCTCCCCACACACACACACATACACAAGATTCTGATTTCTGCGTCAAATAATAAAGAAGGAGGTGTATCGTGAATCCAGGTTGGATAGATTCCAGGGCCGAGGAAAGGGTGGGGTTGGGGAAGGGGTGTTATTGCTTTTAATGTTTAGAAGTCACTGATAAACAACAAGAAAACCATGAGATAGTTGGGAGGGGAGATGTGTCCTCTCATTTTTAACTGCTCAATTTTCCACAGATTTATTAGAGAACCATAGGCTAAATACTCGGTTTCAAAACGAAACACAGAAAAAGGCAGAATTTAAATGAATTAATTTCGCCATCGGAACTGGTGCCGTTCTCGCCACAATCAATTGGTGCCGTTTTCGCTCACTCGTTGCCGTTTACTCCAGGTGCCGTTTTCACACGGTGCCGTTTTCGCTATAACCCGACACAAGTCCAAGTAACCAATTTTCTTTTAAGAAAGTATATAACTAATAGCACGAGAGAATTGGCATCTTCGAATACAACCATGACAAATACGTATAATCACTAGAAAGCTTATTGGAAAATTGTAGGGGAGGGGGGGGGGGGCGTCACGAATACGTCACTTCGTGATCACGCTGCCCCCCCCCCCCCCCCCCCCCCCCGCCATTTCTCAGCAAGCACCTGATAAATCTTCTGAGTGAGAAATCACTAGGCAAAGTTGATCAGAGAATTTATATAATATTAATCATATTTAGACTTCACTGATTATACCCAGCACAGGCGTATATAGACCAACGGGCCAACTTTTTTCCATGGCTGCGGGGGAGGAGGGGGGTGCTGGAAGATTTTGCCCGAAAAGTAACTACGTGCGTAGCCCTGGTGTGGATGTTCGTGAGCGTGTCTTCTCCTACCGGTGGGATTAAGGGAACCCTCCCCGGGAACATTTTTAAAAATCTGATCCGCTTGAGGGTTTCTAGAGAACCCAGACTACCTTTCGAACCTTGTAAATGGAAGAAAAGAGGATCGCTTTTGTAGAGGTGCCTGGCTGAATGTGTTCGAGCGGTCTCGTCTGGTATCAGTCAACTGCAATAAAACATTATATGCTTCTCGGGATTCAGCTGGAGTAAATACGTGTAATGTAAGGTCTGTGTGCCCATAGAATTAGAGGATCGATCCCTACAGATGGATGAGGCTTTAACACTATTCACGTGGGTCGATATACTATTAATAATGGTGCCATTGTCAAGGTACTCTTCAAAACCTGTCTTCTCTTTGTCACGCAGGCCACACAAAGACCTCTTTCTTTTGACCTACTCTCGCCAATTTTGGTTACAATCCCCATGACTCTTTCTCTAACGGTTTTTTTTTACCTTTGGTTGTCTCTATTTCTGAGTTCGATACATCCCTACAAACTTCTACCATTACTGCAGTTAATTATAACAAAATTTTTAAAAACCCTAAGCTATGAATTATTATCTCGACTGTCTAATATTTCTGCATACCTGTGTTACTTCCACTGGGTCTAGTGGCAGCTCAAAGGTGTCTCCCCTCTGGATATACTTCAGCAAGGGGCGTCATATATGCCCAAGACCTAAGGTGGGATGCTAATAGAATTATAGATGGCGGCGGGGAGTATCCCTGGGAAAATTGGAAAAAAGATTTCGATCCCCGAGGGCTTTTTAGCCACTAAATAAACTATGTTCCCATTCAGCCTGCAACATTTTTCAGTGGGTAGGTAGATAGTGTGACATTTTATATAATAAAATCAATCAGTAACTGGAGCTTTCGGCCACTTGGCCTTATTTGCTACATTGTGGGGACCTAGTGAGGGGACCTATAAGTGATGTGACAGTAATGTGACCCAATTTAACTCATGTTAGATTGTCATGGAAGCCCGCGAAAGCGGCCATCTTGTGACGTCATCTCCATAGTGACACGTGGTCTTAGTGCGCATGCGCAGCGCGTATTGTTAGAGTGATAGTACTTCTGTCGGACATTTTTGTCTGATGGAGACCGCCATCTTGGTTTCTAAGGTAGCACGTGGTTGCTATGAGCCTGAATGGCCTACACCAGGACGGGGGTATGTGCGGAGGGTTTGTTGGTTTGAAAAGGAGTAAATCTGATTACCCAGAAAGACCCACCAATCCATCCAAGCCACCCAAAACGACTATTCGATATGGATTCCTCACGAATCCTTCTTTTTTCAATAACTAATAAATTCCTTTGTATAAGAGTAGTTTCACTTTGTAGAATTACCACAAACAAGTGGACAATCCCTCCAAATCACCAAAATGCTCCCAAAACAACCGTAACGGACTTGTACTCCCCATGTAGGGTTTTTAGTAGTAGCACGTAGTGCTATAGGATCGAGAGTATGTTCTATTACACTAAAGAACTGGTCCAGATTTTCCAAGAACCCTATTTTTTGTGCCTATTACAGATACTACTCTAACACTAGCCGTATGTCTAGCCCAAACTAGCTTTAGTTCGTTCCCTCGTCCAAGTCTTATAATCACCAGTGCTTGGTTTCCCATAACATGTATGCAGAGTTATCTTCAGTGTGTATAACGAAAGCCTATATGATTCTTATAGCCACGAATCCATCGAAGAGTTACTGAAAAGTCATTGGTCAAGCGACTCGAATCCCGTCGAGCAAATGAGCTACAGAGCAATTGCTCGTTCGGCTGACTCGAACATACTTTCTTCTACTCATTTAGGTATTTGAGGAAAGCCAGTATACAAAATGCCCGACGGAACAGCTATCACCCTAACAACACGAGCTGCGCATGCGCACTAAGACCACGTATCGCTATGGAATGACGCCACAAGATGACCGCTCACGCGGGCTAGCACATCAACCAAACTTGACGTAACTGGGTCACTTGACTAACTTGGCGTAACTGGGTCACGTGACTATGACGTCCTTCCTAGGTTTCCCATTAAGCCACCCCCCCCCCCCCCCCCATGTGGCACGATCTCCCCACATCTAGTACTGATGATGTTACATAAATGCACAGTACATCATGCAGGTAGACTTTCAGAAATACAGTTAACATTAGCATGCTGCGTGATGAAGTTTATATTTTTTATAATTGTTGATAAAGACTAAGTGACCGAACACCCAAGATATCAGTCACTTCTATTACACGTGGAACGACAGTCCCCCACCTTCCCAACACTTAATTATAAATTTGATAATTTTTTTCCCACGGGGCGCCTGAAGCATAAGCGCGCACACTGATAATATGGTAAATTTTCTGGATACGATCCCGTCAGGCATGCATTCACTGTCATAGCATGAAACATCAGTGATGCAACAAATCCCGAAACCCAAACTAAATGCCAAATGACACTTCACTATTCACTCCATTATCATATGATACTTGTTAAACATATATTGGCCTATACAACAGAACCAATTGTCGCAACTGTGAGTAGAGTTTTACGTTGTGATACCATCACGCTGATTGTATCATCAAAATTATTGTGATGTGTATCGTAAAAATTACGACAGATTTGATGGCCGGCGAAAAGACAGGACATGATCAGTCATTGATGGTTGACTTTTTTGTGATATCTTCCTTGCCCTTAGCGCTGCAAAATCTTCAGTCTACAGTGTCCACGTCAAGTCGTTTAATGACTCAATAGCTGTCATCGCGCGGCTGCCTAATCTGTCGCGGCACACAGTGGATCTGACATCGGTTTTTATAAGATTGAAGAACCTCTATTATTAAATATAGATACTCTCAACAGGTATCAGGGAACTAAAAATTTGAATTAGAGTTACCCGCCTTGAATTAGAGTTACCCGCATTGAAAGGTTGCACTCGGAAATGATGCAATTGTTACGGAATTTAGTAAAAAGTCTATCGATCTGCGATCGTAAATTCTGACTCCAAACGTTGTGATTACTGAGAGAACTACGGAGCCCCACCACCCGCGAAGTCCCATCAGCCCGTGGCGTTTTGTGATTTCTTACCGGACGATACCAGACACAGGCTCCAGATTCTGGGTTCAGGTTGGTTACCTCACGAGCTAGTCGTGTTCAGCACAACGAAGACCAGTTTACCAGTTATCTACGATTTTTATTAACAAATAAAACTCAACTGCCAATCGTTTTCTCTGGTATAAAGTAAAATCCACAATGTTCAGTCAAAGTTCATACCTTATAGCAACAGTGGCGGCATCCATCTTACTTCTTGTAGGTATTTACTTGCTCGCCGGGAGCCCAGAGACAACTTCCCAAACATCCAGGAATCGGTGCTTATATCCACTAGATTTTTGATGCCAAACCTGATCACGCGACTACCAGTCAGCGGAATAGTTAGGGAAAGTTCCCGTGACGTGGCAGTCACCATTGTTAGACGCTTGCACTGCTATGCAGACTGTCGGCAATCTGCATGCAGTCTATCGAGTGGTTGTTCCACAAACACATTCCGCCGGGGTTCTGTTGACCGGGGGAATTGTGTGATAGAATTTACAGTTCTACAACTTTAGCATTATGTGATGCCCGTTTGTTCTGGGAGTGTGATTTATGGGTTGATGACAGCTATGACAGTTCAAATAGTACCAATTTGGAGATTTCCGCCCGTGATATTTATCAACTAAAACTCGACTACCGGCGTTATCTCTGATCAGCTCATACACCGAGTGTAGGTCAGTCGGTCGAGTCTAAGTCGGAGTATTCCTTATTAGTTTATCCAATTCTACGAATATCGGCTCTGAGGAAAATTAACAGCAATAATATGAGTCCCATTCAAACTAAAAGAAAACTGTCCTGTTATTTCTATAATTTCCATGGAAGAACTATAGCTCTTCTTTCGAGCTTGCTTAACTTCTGTGGGGCCAACTTCGCAACACAATCTCTAAAAATAAACAACCTTTTGGAAAATATATTGTTTCAATAAAGGTTTGAAACATTCTATTGACATCTTGCACTATTGCTGAATATGCCTGATAAAAAGAGGGTGATTTGATGACTCTTAGACCTAAAAAATACAATTTAATTTTTGTGTGTTTTTGTAGGGAATTGCCTGAAAAGTGCACAGTGACCGGGTACTTCCTTTCGTGTTAGTTTTTCTCTCTTATTTGTTGCATGACCCCTGTTCTCGGGTGAGAAAAAAGTGTCTGAAGGGCTATACTTGACAAAGATATTTGAATGGCAAAATTAAAGTGGTGCGATCATGTTTTTTCGCCTGAACGTTACTATTGTCGCATGTGGGAAAATATTTAGTTCCGTGATACCTGTGACTTTGTTTCACTCTCGAATTCAAATTCAAACCTGGGCATATTGGTCTGCATCACGCAGCGCGTTCCGTGTGGCTTGTAAGTGAAGCTAAACGCACATGTCTTGAATTTACTTCCCACCTCCTGCACAGGATGTAATTTTGTCTGCTTGCGTTGCATTCCAAGAGGTATTTCACGATTTCTACCATAGTATGTGAAGGTTCTAGCTGTTAGTCAAATAGTGATTCAAAATTTCTAGACGTTGATTTGATTTTTTTTGGGGGGGGGGAGGGAGCCTCACTCCTGCAACAATGAACGCGCACGTCATTGAGAAACGTGACGTTTTTACGACAGATATACATGTAACAATGATTATAGCTGAATTCCCTGTGACCAAGAGGGGTGGCAACCGCCCCCCCCCCCCCCCCCCCCCATCGTCTCATGCGCGCATGGTTCTTGGAACAAATTCAAATGACCTCCCGTTAATTAATGATATGTGTTAGTTCTGGTGTAGCCGTTTAACTTTCTCCCTACATTTCACCCCCACCCGATAGGATAAAATCTCGTGGGTTTCCCCTCTCTAAATATAAAAAAAAAATTTGCTTTTAAAAAGCTTATTTCTGGCTCCCAAGATTGGTGGAAGATGAAAAGATACACGCAGGCCATGACGGAATATCTCACCCCCTGCCTCCGCTATGTGACTTTGCATTCGATTTATATATTCTTTTTTTCTTCATATTTGAAGATTTTGTTTGTAAAGTTAAAACTTTGAGCTATAACTGAGACGTTGTAACTTTTCCTCTTAGTAATGTGGAAGAGAGATAATCCACGCACACTGAAAACTACTTACGGTAAGTTTTACAAGCCTAAAATTAACCTACCCTCGCGAAAGTATGTTACAATTTTTTTCTAACGATTGTTTTAATGGTATTAAAGGCCGACGACCCAAAACATATGTAAAAAACGAACGCGAATTACTTTGGCGAAGTCCAAGTTCAATGTTATTGAAGTGGCTCGGACGGGTGGGGGAGGGGAGGGGGTCGAAACATGACACGTCCTGAATAGCCATGTTAATCTTTTAAAATTTAGTTCAAGTTATATGCTCTGCCCAGACTTCAAAGAGTATGGGCTATAAATTCACTGGCTGAGAAAAATTGGAACGTGTGTCTATATGTCACTTGGAGAGGTGGAGTGCATTTTTGTGAGCATCGTGTACACAGTCAGTGATGCCAGATCGAGGATCTGTCGCCAGCTATCTCAACCCCATACTGTCTTGAATCTGTTTCCTTGCAAAACACATATATACGATAAACCAAAGATGGTTAGCCCATTTCCCCCAACTTGATTTCGCTTGACTTAATTATATTCTACGCAGTTCAAGGGCAGGACAGTGCCGGAGTGGACTACAGGTGGTGGAGGGTGGGGGGGGGGGGGGGGGGGGGGTAGGTTTCATGTTGGTAAATTTGGCGAAATGGAAGTGAAAAAAGGTATTCTGACAGCAATAAATTTGGCGAAATGGAAGTGAAAGCCGGTATTCTGACAGCAACATACTTTAGAGCTTGATTTTTCGATAAGTAATCCGCGTTGGATGCAAAAAAGTTACATCTGGGCGCGGTGGCTCAGTTGGTAGGGGTGCAGGCCGCAAGCCGAGAGGTACTCTGTTCGATCCCCACCTGCGGCAACCGGGTTGTGTCCTTGGGCAAGACACTGCACCCCATTGCCCACGTTGGGGCATGGTGGCGTTGTGCACTAAGGCCTACTGCTCCTCGTGGATGGAGCACCTGTCTTCAACCAATGTTATAACCCTGCTTGTGTGGAGCTACCATGTTGTGGAGCTGAAAGTTGCTTGCCATTGTTCGATGGTTCTCTCCGGGTAATCCGGCTTCCTCCATCCGTAAAAATGTCGTGGTCATGATTAGCCATTGTGCATAAATATGTGGCTTTAAACATCAATAACTAACCGGTGCTACTAGAAACCGGAATCGACCGGAATCGACTTTAAAGACCGGAATCGACCGGAATCGACTCATATTTTACTGATTTTTCGCCATGTTTTGTACTTTTACCAATGGCATTCTATCTAATAAGTCTCCACGTGCAAGATTTAGTAAATGTCAAAGGATTTCAGGGTACAGGATGAGGTTATCAAAGAGTCTTCCTCTAGTAGGACCCATAACTAACTAACTAAAAACGGTACATAATTTGGTTCTTCAATCCGAAATCTGTTGAAATCAGTGTTTTTGGTCTTCAATCAGAAACCTGTTGAAATCGGTGTTTTATCGCTGAATGGGGTGGGGATAAACCCCATATATTGAAAAATATGGGGTTTATCCCCACCCCAATCGGCGATAAACTTCGACTCTACTAAAAAAAATTTCATCGAAAAGGAATTTTCGGCAGAAAAACATTATTAAATCACAAGTCTGCTTTCGTGCACAATGTTTCTAAAGCTGTTACAAAATTTATCAGTGTGAACTTCAAAATTTTATTTAGAAAGCCTCAACAGTTATTTTCCGACGTATTTTATTTATTTTACAGAAACGGTCATCACTTTTTGATCGTAAGTTTCACTTGGGCCCGAATTTCGCAACAAACGTACCGATGTTGTGGAACGGTTCAGATTTATGTTTTGATCTGTATCCAAATCCATCAAAACACAACTCCTTGCAACAACCTTGAAACCCTCAGGTAAAAATAGATTATGCTATCCGTTACGTCATTGGTAAACAAACATGTCGGCTGCTGGCGTAAAATGACAACAACGGTGAGCTTTTGAGAGAAATCAAGGGAAAATGAAGACCCACCGATAAGGTAGTAATGCGAAAATTTTCTCCTTCATCTATTCTTTAACCCTTTACCTAACATGAAAAGCAGACGACACTTGCAAAAAAAATTCTTGAATAACTAAATTTTTATACTGTACCAATGACCCAGACATAGCTGGTGCTAACTCTTAAAATATAGGGCCAAACACAAATTTTGCCCCCCAATCCCCAAAATTTGCATCTAAAACTAAAGAAAACATGTCCTGAAAGGCCCTCCACACTTCGCCCCTACTGCGCATGCGCAGTGTCAAGGACGTTCCGAAATTGGCGCCATTTATCATTCTAAGTTTGGCCCTTCATCAGTTAACATCTGACTGATCTTTGTGCTTTTAAATCTCAGTTTAAATGATGCCAGACACATAAATATTAGTGAAATGGTGATTCTAAGGAGGATAGAGAAGGAGGAGAGGAAAAGAATGTGTGACAGAATATTATCAGGGCTGTAACTTAAAATTTTTTAATGAAATTATGTTAAGTTACCTATTTTCAAGGCAGCAGCCATTTTGTTGTCATTCTGATTATTTAGTTACACTGTTTTTTCAAGTGTTTTCCTCTCTCCCTGTCCTTTAAGTTCCCCCTTGCTATTCTCCCATGCTTTTGGCATAGTTTCTGTAATTATTATTACTAAAATTTCTTGGGAGTTTTAGCTGAATAACAGAATGAATTCTGTTCTTTCCCCATGTTTACGTCTTCACCTACGGGTGGTTAGGCGTTGTGTTCTGCATCTACCATCTGATGTTCTGCAGTTTCTTCCCTGGAAGTCTCTGTTTTGCATCAGATAGTGTATTTTTGGTAACTGATTTCGGGCCTGGGTGCCTGGAGTCTTATTTTAGTGTTTTTACACTCATTGTTTACATTTACAACAGCCCTCTGTGTGAGGGGGGGATTTCTAAAAAATAATATCTTTATGTTATTTTAATCATAACTAGATACATTATTATTGTTCGTAAGTGTTGAATAAATTGTTTAAAATATTTTTAAAATGTTTGTCCACACTTAGGCTTGGGATCCATTGGGGCTCAACGTTACTTTTCAGAAACTTGGGCTGTTCTGAAAAAATATTTTTTCAAAATATTTTGATTTCAATTATTTTTTCTATATTAATGGATCATATTATTATTATGTATTTTGATTGCCAGGGGTTAGTGCGAGTACCAGGACTTGTTTTCTTTTCAAATTGAAAGAATATTGATCAATTGTTTTAAGAGGAAGTCTTCTTCTGACTTTATTATCATTCTATATGTGGTCAGTGTACTCGCATTAACTCCTGTTCTGTATCGTATGATTTCGATGACAATATGGGAAGCGTATGTCACGGTATGTTGTTGGGGATTTGGACACTCCGGTCCTTTCCCCGCAGGGTCACTCTACTTTATCAATTTCTATTTCAGACGATCAAGATTAGGGTGATGTATCTGTGATGTCTCCCAACAGTGTGCCTCCGTCGTCACAATTAATGAAGGGCTAGCGGAAAAGTGCTCATGTAATACGCCAATTGCCTAAGAGGACCCTAGTAGGTTCGACGGCCTTTGACGTCCGCTAGCTCGCCCGGTGTAGCGTCCATTCACCGAATGGTTCGGCAGCCGGGTTCGTCCATTGCGGTCTAGAAGGAATTTTGGGGTGATGCGAGCACTATAAAATTAACTTAATGCACACCCAGTGACGGCGGATCGGAGGGAGAACGGAGGAAGCCTTTTAGTCCGGTTCATAGCTCGTTCCGGTCCATCCGGACAGCAAGCGAGAGAGGCCCCTCTCTCGTTCAACAACATCTGGCCCCAGATGTTGTGGTACAAAATGTGTCGCTAGCGGAGCATACGTCCGTCGCTCGGGACGCTCCGTTGTATAGGCAGTCCGCTGAGACTGCTAAGGCTTCCTCTTCTCGTCAGCGCACACGACCGCACCTTGGCTGCGTGACCGCCGATATATTACCAGCTTCGCCGATCAAGGATTCTTCGGCGACCAGGTCACACCATCCGGCAGCCAGGGATTCGAGACCGATGGACTCCGGACGTTCGCATAGGAAAAGTATGCAGGAGCCATCTGATGCGGAGCTGCCCTCGGCGAAGCAGCGATAGACTGCGCCTCCGCAGGTCTCGACGCCAGACATTCTTGTGCACATAGCACAGCTTATCGCAGCATCCCAGCAGCCGACAGAAACGGTGTCGGATCGAGAATTATCCGACAGCGCTGGGTCGGTAGCCGGGGACTCGAGGCCTGCAGACTCCGGACGTTCGCATAGGAAGTGTGCGGGAGTCAACGTACACGGAGCTTCCGGCGGCAATGCATCGTAAGTCCGCTACTGCACAGGCCTCGGGAACGGACGTGCTTTCTTTAATAGCACAGTTTATCGCAGCATCCCAGCATCAACTGAATCTGTCGCATATATTTTATCCGACGATGCTGGGTCGGGACGCTCCGCGGAAGCGGGTACGGACGTCCGAAAGTTTCATCCGGTCCGACGGGATACCGAAGGGGATTCGGAGGATTTCAAGCTTTCCCTTTCGGAACAACATATGCTGCGATGCCGGATAAGAAACTGATAGCGTCGGTGGACTTAGAAATTTTTGGTTCGGTTCAGGGACATCGTCCCTCAGTTCCGACATAGTCCAATAATGTCACACAACTTTCGAATTATTGAACGACGCTATATATATTATTATTTTATGCTTGCTATCCAAGCATTTCTGGTTTCTTGTTCGAAGAGTTATGGAGATGTCTTTCAAACGTGTGCCTCTGTCGTCATAGTTAATGAAGAGTTAGCGGCAATAAGTGCTCATGGAATATGTCTATCGCTTACGGAGTGACATTCGCTAGCTCACCCGGTGTAGCGTACATTCATCGAATGGTTCGGCTGCCGGGTTCGTCCGTTGCGGTCTAGGAAGGAGTTTTGGGTGATGCGAGCACTTTAATTACTTTAGTACTCACCCAGTGACGGCAGATTGAGGACAGATCGGAGGAAGCCTGTTAGTCCGGTTCCTGGCTTGTCCAGGTCCGTCTGGGCTGTGAGCGAGAGAGGTTCCTCTCTCGCCCAACAACATAGGGGACCGCATGTTGTGGTTCAGATATTTTACATTCGGAGCATATGTCCGTTGCTCGGGACGCTCCGTTATATTGACAGTCCGAGAGACTGTCTTTAATGCTTCCTCATCCTCACAGCAGGGCACACGACCGCACATTGGCTACGTGACCTCGAGTATCCGATCAGTTTCGGCATTCAGTGATTCCACGGCGAATAGGTCGCGCCATCCGGTAGCCAAGGGACACGAGGCCTATACACTCCGTTCGCTCGCATATTGGAAGTATGCACGGGGTAACGATCACGGAGCTTCCAGCGGCAATGCATCGTAAGACCGCTTCTCCTCAGGCCTCAGTGACGGACGTGCTATCCGAGTTAGCACAGTTCTTTCGCAGCATCCCAGCAATTGACAGTTTCTCGGTCGAATCAGGAATTATCCGACGGCGCTGGGTCGGTGCGGTCCGCGGTTGCATCAGCTACGGACGACCGGACGCTTTATAGGGTCCGACAGGATGGCGAAAGGGATTCGAAAGATTTCGAGTTTTCCCTTTAGTAGTATCGGAAGATGCCTTTCATATCTTCTGGCATTTCTTCCAGTGATTATTATTTCGGACTTCATTGCTGCGATCTTGGATAAGAGACTTATAGCGTCATTGGACTCGGATTTTTCGATCGGTACAGGGACATTGTCCCTGACTTACCGACGCAGTCCAATATTGTCATTACAACATGTGTTTTATTTTTCGACGCTATATATATATATATATACAAGCCTGCTACTAAGCATGATAGTTTAGTTTCTTGTCCGCGTTGCTCATTTCTGCCATTTTATCATTTTTACAAATAGTTTATTTTGGCAGAGCAGGGCATACCGAGAGTTCATATGCGTCTAGACGGTGTGATTAAAGACTGCATATATTCTTTTTCGCCGTTTATGTCTTTTCCAATTTCAATGCTGGGAACGACATTATGTATAGTAGACTTAACTTAGACGCTTTATTATACGTAATCCGCCTTACTGAGGCGTTATCATTACGTCTTCAAGAAAAGATTTACGGGATATTATTCTCAATGTAATTTCTTTTGAGGGCAGTAGTTTGTTCACGTATAACTCCGCCCTTCAGTGGCTGATTGGAGTTGGTTAGACGTGACGCAGCCCTAGCTACATCCACACGCGTGGATAGTAAGGTTAAGAACTCTCTCAGAGTCGCTTCGTTCTCGGAGGAGCTTCTCTTCGACGGCAACTTTCCGGCAATCCATGAATTGCTTGATTTATACGTTCTCTTGTCTATCTAGTGTTACAAGAGATTCAGACTGGGGCAAACATTCGGTGGTTGACTCAGAGAGTGCCGCCGCAGTTGCCGGACCCGAGTGTGGCTGTTATGACGGTTGCCAGTCAAACAGATTGGGATATATACTGATCCCTACGGATTCGAAGTGCCAGGGTCTTTGGGTTCCGCAGTCTTTTAGCTATCAGTTTAACTTCCGCGGAATAATGTTTTTTAGGCTTGCTTTATGTCATTGCATGAACATTATTCAGAAACGCATGCCCAAATTCCTGTCCTTTAATTCGACAGTAGTGGCGTATCTCCGGAACCAGGGAGGCACTCTTTCGTTTCCGTTATTCAATTTAATGGAAAGAATCCGTCTGTTGGTTATAGTACACCAAGTTCTGTTTTGGTCCGTCATATTCCGGGTCGTCTGATTGTTTTATCGGACTCCCGTTCTCTTACGGGTCGCTTGTTGCTGTCAGAATGGACTCTCAACAAACAAGTATTCAATCAGATTTGCTATCTATGGGAGCGCCCAATGATGAATTATTTATGACACAGCTTGCTAATCAATTGCAGACGTATGTGTTGGCTTGTCCAGATCTCTGAGCTAATAGTGTTAACGCTCTATTGATCTATAGGACGGAATGATAGGATACGCGTATCCTCCGGCGCTGTTGTTTTAGCAGGTATTGCTAAGATAAACAACCACAATACATTTCTGTTGATAGCATCTCTATCTTCACAGAGATCATGAGTAATTTACTCTCTTGTCTACTGTGGGTCTTAACGTGAAATCTTCCTCTATGTGAGGATCTTTTTTCACTGGGTTAATCGTGTCATCTTTATCACAACCAGCAAGGTCGCAACCTTCATGTATTCCGTTGTGTGGTCCGTATTACATTGTAAGCACTGTACTGGACGAGCTTTGGACGCGATTTCTTACTATAGGAGATCCTCTTCTTCGCTATTCTATGCGACTAAAGTGGAGGCTCTTCCGTCGTGGTGTAGGGATCATTATGTTCATATTGTTGATCCCTCCATACTACTCATTGCTATTTTTTAGTATACTTGTTTCACAAGATCTACTGCAGCCTGTTATTATTTAGGTTATAGGTTTATGTTACCTCATACCTATGCACTCTACGATAGTTTACAATTGAGTCTTTTGTCTCTTTATCTCAGTCAGTTAGTAACTTTTTGATAAATAGACTTAGAATCTTTAGATTAAATTCCTATACGGTTTTTAACTTCGGTTCTTATTTAGCTAAGTAATCATTTGAGCCTCTGGAAACAGTAGTTTTCAAATTCTGACCTTTTAGACAGTAATTCTGTTGGTTTCTCTTTTACTGTAGAGTCAGTGAGTTTCATGCACTATCGATGGATGATTTTCACTTTCATAGTTTCGGAATCAATACTTCCGTTACTATTTAGGTTGGATTGTTGCATAAGAGTTAGGCTCCTATTATCCGGAACCTATTATTTTAAGGTCCTTCCGTCTTTGTATGGGCATAGGCCTTTACTCTTTCCGGGTACAGTTTATGTATTTATAAACAGATATCTGTTTATTACAAGGGCGTAAGCTTCTTCTGTCTTTGATGTCTAGTAGAAGGACGTTACGCTCCATTTTATTGTTAATGGATTCTATTAACTATCGGTACTGCTTATGGTATATCATTGACTTAGCAGTTGTGCTTAAGATTTCAGCTCATGAAGTAAGAGTTCTTCTACTTCTTGGGCTTACATTAATAGTGTTGCTATTATAGATTTTTGAAGGCCGCTCATTGCGCTCAGCCATCCACATTCATGAATTTTATCTTAGAAATATCGAGTCAATTTCTTGAGGCCTCTTTTGTTAGGTCTATTATCTACTGCTCAGAATGTCATTCACTTAACAGTTGCTACTATAGCTAGGTAGGCTGTCTGTTTCGGCAGTGTCTCCGTTCGACTGCCCTCTTCGCTCTGGGCTATTTGACCCAGGGCAAGAAAAAGGGGGGGGGGGGGGAGGGTGTTCCCTTGGGTCACCTGTTTTACTATGAAAACAAGGGGATACCTCCTCCGGAGTTAGTAATTCTGAGCTGTTATTGGGATGGTTGTTTAGTGAGAAGTTTAAGTTTATAAAATTCATTCAAGTCTTAGTTTTTAAAGTATAGCTTTTGAATATTGCATATGTCAACGGACATGATTATGCAATTCTCAGACACTTTTAGGAGTATAAGAGTCTCTATTCTCTAGACTTACTTTATTATTGGCTTACTTTAAAAATTATTAGTATAAGGATTATATTGGATATTAATAGAGTACATGGATGTATGAAGCTCAATTTTGGAAGGTGTTGTATCTTTCTAATTTATCATAAATAAGAAAGATACATGTAAGGCCTATTACTTCTTTTCCCTACAGGGGATGACTCTATTTTATTTTATTGAGCGTATTCCATTTTGCTCTATGTCCTTGGCCCTCCAGCCTTTTTACTATTCAGCTATGTCTGGGTCATTGGTACAGTATAAAAATGTTAAAAAATTTATAGTAATTTATATATTTTTTATACTTACCAATGACCCAGACAGGGATGGCCCTCCCAGGAGTTGGGAACTCTTGCCTCCCCGCTGAGTACATAGCGCTTACCAGGCACTGGTTATTAGAATGATAAATGGCGCCAATTTCGGAACGTCCTTGACACTGCGCATGCGCAGTAGGGGCGAAGTGTGGAGGGCCTTTCAGGACATGTTTTCTTTAGTTTTAGATGCAAATTTTGGGGATTGGGGGGCAAAATTTGTGTTTGGCCCTATATTTTAAGAGTTAGCACCAGCTATGTCTGGGTCATTGGTAAGTATAAAAAATATATAAATTACTATAAATTTTTTAACTTTTTTTCATTTTTTGTCTCAAAAACATAGGTTATGACCCCTCGTTGGAACGAGCTCGACGAGCTCGTTCCAACGAGGGGTCATAACCTATGTTTTTGAGACAAAAAATGAAAATATTTTGAAAATTAATTGGCGATTTTTGAGAATAGCGCTGGCCGGTTTTGGCCGTTACGTTGGGTAAAGGGTTAACTTGAGTGGTTGATTATAATTGAATAACAAACAGAACAGGAGATTCGCGATATAGTCTTACGCCAAGTATGTTTCGGAAAATACTATAGTTCAGTGACTGGAATGTAGTGACTACCCCGTATGTTCAGATTTCTCGCTTTCAAATCTGTTGTAAAACTCAATAAGTTTTATTGGGGAGCTGGACGTTTTGCAGACGGGCATTTCGTACACGGCAATTTAGGCCGTTTCGTACACAAAATTTTAGAATGTTTCGTACACCAGGGACCAGCCGTGAGGGCGACTAGGGCGATTAAGTCGCCCTTCTAAGCCCAAAGTCGCCTAGAAAAATAGTCGGGGCGATTACAAGTCGCCCTCTAAAAATTGGCCAAAATGAGAAAAGGCTGAACTGAGTGATGCGAGGTTTACATGAAAACGAGTATTTTCAAAAATCGAATGTGCTCGAGTGTGATAAATGGGCATTTTAATTCGTCAAATAAACGTCCATTTATTTGAAATCACACGACAAGCAATTGTCCATTGTCGCTTTCGGCGGATTTTTTTTATTTCTATTTTGTTGCGTTCCAGTCGGAGCTTCAAGTGTCGAAACGAAAATAAGTGACTTACGGGACTCAACAAAACAACCCAGTTTGAAAGTAGGTTACGTCGCTTAGGATGCCGGAAATGTATACACAACGGACGTATTTTATAACACATTATTTTCATTTCAATTTGCTGACGACTGTTAACTGTTGGGCTGTCTATTCCCAGAAAAACACGAATGGAATTGAAACACATGAAAAAAAGCTTTAGTGATGTCAAGAAAAGCTTTGTACAGGACACAAGTGTGCATGTGGACGATCTTGAAAAAGGGTCCTCCTAAACATCGGAATGACATGAAATCACGCGGAATGACGCCGGAATGCCATAAAAATGATGCGGAATGACATTTCTTTTACAAAATACTCGACCCCAGAATGTATTTTGTTTATTAACTAACAAAGTACCTCCCAAACAACCTTCTTACATCTGGCCTGTTCACACCTTCAGACTTAGGAAATTTTTAGCTTAGTAGACTTTGTTGAAAGGCACAGGAGGGTGATGGGGGATTGGCACGAAGAAGAGGTGAGGGGTCATGAAGGAGAAGGTAGCAGTGGGGGATTTTCAGTCAATAATTACATTGTGATTTTTTAACCTGGCACAGATGCATCATAGACAACTGGACCTGGATTATTTGTACGTTAATGGAGGACCATAAATTGAAAATATGAAGGGGTGGCGGGGGTGGTACATGAATATTCTTAATTTTCCCCACTTGCCTATGAAGTCTCCCTACATGACTCTGCAGTCTCCCTATTTTTTCTGGAGGGAGACTTGAAGTCTCCCTAAAATTCCCCCCTAGGCTGGTCCCTGTCGTACACAAGCTAGGATGTTTCGTACACAGGGTTATGACTCTTGAGCCAAGTAAAGATAACAACCCGTATTTAAAAATAACAAATTGATTGCAATAAAATATTTGCTTCATAATGATGAGTTGTATCGTGTAAGCGATTTTCAGATCTGCCGTGCAGCCACTTCCTGTTTGCCGATACTTTGAAATTTTACTGTACCCACTGAACATTGAAATTTTTCGTCAAACTTTTCTCGGCTTCTATGCAAGGGATTGATTTTATATTTCATCTGGAGCCTGATAATGATCAGTTGTATCGTGTATGCAATTTTCAGATCTGCCGTGCAGCCACATCCTGTTTGCCTATTCAATTGCATGCAGCGACGCAGGTCCAGACCCGGTATTGGTCTTGGCTTGTTTCTTGGTGCTTTTGCACCAGTTTTCTTTCCCAAATCGCTTGGGAAAGATCAAAATAGAGAGTATATTTTCCGAGTTAGTGTCTTCCACTGTAGTACAAGCCTGTAGTAAACAATTGTGGTAGGTATAATAAGAAAGGAAATTTACTATAAAATATAAATTTGTGAATAACAGTTGCTGGACATCTATTATCTTTCTGACATATCGAGCACCACCAGTACGTTGTTGTTTCTTCTGACCTTCTCATGGTATAGATGTAACCAAGGGAATCGTGAAATCGGCATTTATTACGCTTGTTCCCCGATTCAACTCTCTCCCACGATAAAGGCCTTTCTTCTGGCAATTCTGCAGATATAGGTTCAGAGGCAATCGGATTCTCATGTCTCTCGATGACATCTTCTATAGTGAGATCAACATCAAAATCACCACTCACTTCCATCGGCTTTCCCCAACTGGTTCCATCATGATATTCATATCAGATGAACTAGTGTCCACTCGCTTCTCCATTGCAACCAAATCGTTCACTCACATCCTTCTGCTCCTCCAATGTGGCCAAGCTGTTGGTCATCTCACTGACAGTCACACAACAGCGCCAACTAAAATTCTCTCCGGCACTTTGCTTTTTAGTCAACTCTCTGTACTCTGCTCGGGACATTCCCGTGTCACAGATTTTGTGCCTCCACCTAGAGCATTCATCACAACATAAAGCTTCTTGCCCTGGTCTGACCTTTTTTCCACATTTTGAGCAAGGGTATTCCATGATGTAAAGTGATAAATGTGACCATTTCCCCAATGGCTTTATACCATTCTAGTCGCAGAAAAACACCGATGATCAAAAGCTTACCAAATTACAATAACAACTGAAAATTAATCATAATGTGTTCATGTGGTAATTATCACTCCAGTGTAATAACAACAACACCGTGATTACATATCATACGAACCAATCAAAACTGATTAATCATCAATGAGCTCTCTACCATCAGCACCATAATGTTTTGATTTTTCATCAAAGAAAAAGATGTTTTACAGTGGTTCATTTTATTTCGTAATAATATTTTCAAATGTACAATATACTGTGATGGTGATGGACATATTAAATTCTGTTCCGTGATATTTCAAATGTGGATTCTCTTAATATTGGATTATAATACCTTACAAAAGTAAGTAGTCCATTATTTCGTATAGAAAATACTTAAAACTGTATAAAATTTGCCTGTGTACGAAACGTCCTTTGATATATGTACGAAACGTCCTAATTTGTATACGAAACAGTCAGTGTACGGAACACCTGAGTATGAAACAACACTAATCTGTTTTATTGGGAACTCAAAACACGAAAATAGGAATGTATATCAAGCTTTCGCCCTTATTACTGGTTACATTTGATAATACACGTATTTCCTTACATTTGTACAACGTTTATTGATCCAAACTATGTTTTATCCTTTACTTATCGAGATTTGAACATGAGCGAAGAGTGAACCACCGCTTCGATGTCGTCCATATTTTTTGCGCAACCCAGAGTTGTTGCCCAAACAAATACCGATGCAGAAACGGTAACTCCTAATAAAATGCCCCCACACAATGATCATAATTAGCCTCCTCTGCGCGAATGCGACCATATTTCCACATCAATATTTGTTTTGGTGCAACTCTGGGTTATTATTTTATAGCCAATACAGGCGTTCAGTAACATGGACCACATCGAAGCGGTGGTTGATGCTTTGCCCATGTTCAAATTGCGATAAGTAAAGGCCCGAAGTAAGAGTCTACTTTGTCCAAAGTAAGAATCCACAGCTTAAAAACAGCCAACACCTTTTTGATCATTCATTTATTTCAATCGACAAATAGTATTAACTGATAACATTAAACTTTTTTCAGACATTTATCACAAATAATTAAGGAGTTTGTTATTAATGTCATACATAGTGATTTTTTTCATATTTCCTATGCATTTCAATAAACGACTCCAGTAAAGCCATATACATGTAAATATTACTACTATTAGAATTGTGGATTCATTGATCATAGGGTTGGGAGTATACAAATTCACGGTACGATATGTATCTGGGTCCACAAGTTACGATACGATATGTATCTACATGTAGATACGTATCTTGAAATTCATCGTGGTATTGAAGCTAAAATTTAGATCACAGGGACAATGGTGGAGCCAGCAATTCATAGATGTGGAGCACAGATAAGGAAGGAGGGGGGTCAACTTCAGCCCCCCCCCCCCCTAACCCCCCCCCCCCCCCCCCCCCCCCAATTTCCCATATTCTATCACGTAGTGCACTGACTGGTCAGACGTGTCTGAGCTCATACTCTGGTTTAAGCCCAACCCTAACTTTACTAATGTGAGTTACCAAGTGGCGCCTCTGAGTCTTAGCATATCCTTCTACTTTTCAGTTTTAGTATAAAGACGATTTTAGCCACAGGTGTAGGGGGCGCGGTGGCTCAGTTGGGAGAGGTGCAGGTTGCAAGCCGAGGGGTCCTCAGTTCGAATCCCACCTGCGGCAACCGCGTTGTGTCCTTGGGCAAGACACTTCACCCCGATTGCCTACATGGGGGCATGATGACGCTGTGTACTGAGGCGTACTGCACGTCGCTGGTGCACATGTCTTCAACCAATCTAACCCTGCCTGTGCTGCGGTGCAGAGTTCAGAGTTACGATGTTGGAGAGCTGACAGCTGCTCGTCGTTGCTCGGTGGTTCTCTCCGGGTACTCTGGCTTCCTCCACCCGTAAAACTGTCACGGTCACGATTAGCCATTGTGCATAAGTATGTGACCGTAAACACCAATAAATAAATAAATTAGCCACAGGTGCCGTACTTGTAATTGCGACTAAAATAGGTAAGTAGTCATCTGATGATCACGACAACTAACCTTAACAAATACATTAAAAAAAAGCTGGAGTACACTGGTCTTGTAGGTTGGCAATGAAAATACATCAGTGATTGAGACATGCTCTTGCAGTTCATGGTTCGACTTCCACTTTGCAATTTTCAAATTGATTCACCCGAACAAAAAAAAGTCGTGGAAGATGATTACAGAGAATAACTGGTGCACATCAAGGAGGCTAATTAATAGGCAGTGACATCATAGAAAACATGAGTGAAGTTTTGTCAGCTGCTTTGAAAACACTTGTAAAATGGTGGCAAAAATTTATCATTTCGCAAAACCAAGGACGTTCCTAATAAATTGGTGTATTGTTGCACTGTTTATTTGCAGTTTTACAGCTTTTGAATCAAGATGTTGGATGAGCGCATAAATTATTGAATCGCACCATGTGAGCAAAATTTCGGTGATTACATCACACCTGGGAGATCTTGCTTCGCAAACAGCAATGTGAACCCAAACAAAAAATACCCTGATTTAATGATCGGTATTCAGTTGTTACCCCTGATGTTATATTCTGAAGTGGTGGGTATTTGAGTTGGCCAAATCAGCCAAGCCTAAAATGTGATGTGTTGAATGTACTGAGAGTGAAAGAGTTGAATTTCAAGATTGGTGACCGGCCCATATAGTGGTATCGCGCTACAACGAAATTTGGACGTCCACACCGTTACCCCTATCGTGGGTTGCTGTATTGGAACGTATCGCAGTACCGAGATATCGTCCCAAACCTAATTGATTGATAGTTTGACAAGCTCTGATCACAGAAAGTTGCATTTTAACACCTGTTGTATCTTTTATATTTTTGAAAGTAAATACAAGAAATTGTGTTCGAGAGAGAGAGATAGAGAGAGGGGGTTTTATCTAATGCTAACAATCGTTCTCTAATTGTCATGGAAATACCCCACATCTGGGTATATGAATTTAAATAGTAATGTCACGGTGTTTCAGTGACGTGACTTAGTAACAAAGCATACAAAAATGGATAGAAAACAAAATTAAAAAGCATTGACATGTCCTGACAAATTACTACTGCAACCCAGTTTAATAGACTGCTAGTGTAATGACCCACCCCACCTTGCTCTCGGCCCAAACCCACTCACATGAAATGAGTTCTGGCCGACAGCCTCGCCACAAAAGTCAACCAAGGTCTAGCCATGACACAGATTTGTTGTTGAGGGGTTAGATACAAGTTCGTCTTTCTAAGCCGAGATTGATTACTTCTTTAATTACCCAGGACATGTGTAAAATTGTCCTCACTTACATGAAATGAGTTCCCCCCCGAGAGCCTCGCCGCAAAAGTCAACCAAGGACTAGTCATACACATCTGTAATCTTAAGGGACAAGATTCAATTCCACTTTGATCCGCGTTTATTGGCCTCATAGATCAGAGCAGGGTTTCAAAGAAAGGGCTATATCCTAGAAAGGAATAACAACAAGTGGCGAATTTGAATGTCTATATATATTGTCCATTTATATATTTACAAACTCTCCCAGATTGTATAAAAGGAGTCAGGGATATATTTTTATACTGTACCAATGACCCAGACATAGCTGGTGCTAACTCTTAAAAATATAGGGCCAAACACAAATTTTGCCCCCCAATCCCCAAAATTTGCATCTAAAACCAAAGAAAACATGTCCTGAATGGCCCTCCATACTTCACCTCTACTGCGCATGCGCAGTGTCAAGGACATCCCGAAATTGGCGCCATTAATCATTCTTTGTTTGGCCCTTCATCAGTTAACATCTGACTGATCTTTGTGCTTGTAAATCTCAGTTTAAATGATGCCAGACACATAAATATTAGAGAAATGGTGATTCTAAGGAGGATATAGAAGGAGGAGAGGAAAAATGAGTGACAGAAAATTATCAGGGCTGTAACTTAAAATTTTTAATGAAATTATGTTAAGTTACCTATTTTCGAGGCAACAGCCTGTTGTGGTCATTCTTGTTATCAAGTTACACTGCTTGTTCAGTGTTTTCCTCTCTCCCTTTCCTTTAAGTCCCCTCTTGCTATTCTCCCATGCTTTTGGCATATTTTCTGTAATATTATTACTAAAATTTCTTGGGAGTTTTAGCCAGATAACAGAATGAATTCTGTTCTTTTCCCCATGTTTACGTCTTCACCTATGGGTGGTTAGGCATAGTGTTCTGCATCTACCATCTGATGTTCTGCAGTTTCTTCCCTGGAAGTCTCTGTTTTGCATCAGATAGTGTTTTATTGGTAACTGATTTTGGGCCAGGGTGCCTGGAGTCTTCTGGTGTTTTTACACTTATTGTTTACATTTACAACAGCCCTCTGTGTGAAGGGGGATTTCTTGAAAATAATATCTTGATGTTTATTTAATCATAACTGGATACATTATTATTGTTCGTAAGTGTTGCATAAATTGTTTAAAATATTTTTAAAATTTTTGTCCACACTTAGGCTTGGGATCCATTGGGGCTCAACGTTACTTTTCACAAACTTGGGCTGTTCTGAAAAAATATTTTTTCAAAATTTTTTGATTTCAATTATTTTTTCTATGTTAATGGATCATGTTATTATGTATTTTGATTGTCAGGGGTTGGTGCGAGTACTAGGACTTTGTTTTCTTTTCACAATGAAAGGATATTGTTCAATTGTAATAAGAGGAAGACTTCCTCTGACTTTCATAATCATTGTATATGTAGTCAATGTACTCGCACTAACTCCTGTTCTGTATGTGTTAATTTCGATGACAACATGGGAAGCGTGTGTCACGGTATGTTAGTGGGGAATTGGCCATGCCGGTCCTTTCCCCGCAGGGTCACTCTAGTTTATCAATCTCTATTTCAGACGATCAAGAACAGGGTGATGTATCCGTGATGTCTTCCAAAAGTGTGCCTCCGTCGTCACAATTAATGAAGAGCCAGCGGAAAAGTGCTCATGTAAATACGTCAATTGCCTAAGAGGACCCTAGTAGGTTCGATGGCCTTTGACGTCCGCTAGCTCTCTGGTGTAGCTTCCATTCATCGAATGGTTTGGCAGCCGGGTTCGTCCGTTGCGGTCTAGAAAGAGTTTTGGGTGATGCGAGCACTATAAATCAACCAAATGCACACCCAGTGACGGCGGATTAGAGGAGAGAACGGAGGAAGCCTTTTAGTCCGGTTCCTAGCTCGTCCAGGTCCATCCGGACTGCGAGCGAGAGAGGCCCCTCTCTCGTACAACAACATCTGGCCCCAGATGTTGTGGTACAAAATGTTTCGCATTCGGAGCTTACGTTCGCCGCTCGGGACGCTCCGGTATATAGTCAGTCCGGAGAGACTGTCAATAAGGCTTCCTCATCCTCATGGTAGCGCACACGACCGCTCTTGGCTATGCGACCTCGAATCAGGGACCAGCCGTGAGGGCGACTAGGGCGATTAAGTCACCCTTCTAAGCCCAAAGTCGCCTAGAAAAATAGTCGGGGCGATTACAAGTCGCCCTCTAAAAAATGGCCAAAATGAGAAAAGGCTGGACTGAGTGATGCAAGGTTTACATGAAAACGAGTATTTTCAAAAATCGAATGTGCTCGAGTGTGATAAATGGGCATTTTAATTCGTCAAATAAACGTCCATTTATTTGAAATCACACGACAAGCAATTGTCCATTGTCGCTTTTGGTGGATTTTTTTTATTTCTATTTTGTTGCGTTCCTGTCGGAGCTTCAAGTGTCAAAACGAAAATAGGTGACTTACGCGACTCAACAAAACAACCCAGTTTGAAAGTAGGTTACGTCGCTTAGGATGCCAAAAATGTATACACAACGGATGTATTTTATAACACATTATTTTCATTTCGATTTGCTGACGACTGTTAACTGTTGGGCTGTCTATTCCCAGAAAAACACGAATGGAATTGAAACACATGAAAAAAAGCTTTAGTGATGTCAAGAAAAGCTTTGTACAGGACACAAGTGTGCATGTAGACGATCTTGAAAAAGGGTCCTCCTAAACATTGGAATGACATGAAATGACGCGGAATGACACCGGAATGCCATAAAAATGATGCGGAATGACATTTCCTTTACAAAATACTCGACCCCAGAATGTATTTTGTTTATTAACTAACAAAGTACCTCCCAAGCAACCTTCTTACATCTGGTCCTTTTCACACTTTCAGACTTAGGAAATTATTAGCTTAGTAGACTTTGTTGAAAGGCAACCACAGGAGGGTGATGGGGGATTGGCACGAAGATGAGGGGTCATGAAGGAGAAGGTAGCAGTGGGGGATTTTCAGTCAATAATTACATTGTGATTTTTTAACCTGGCACAGATGCATCATAGACAACTGGACCTGGATTATTTGTACGTTAATGGGGGACCATAAATTGAAAATATGAAGGGGTGGCAGGGGTGGTACATGAATATTCTTAATTTTCCCCACTTGCCTATGAAGTCTCCCTACATGACTCTGCAGTCTCCCTATTTTTTCTGGAGGGAGACTTGAAGTCTCCCTAAAATTCCCCCCTAGGCTGGTCCCTGCCTCGGATATCCAGTCAGCTTCGCCAATCAGAGAATCATCGGCGACCAGGTCACACCATCTGGTAGCCAGGGACACGAGGCCTGCAGACTCCAGACGTTCGCATAAGAAAGTATGCGGGAGTCAACGTACACGGGGCTTCCAGCGGCAAAGCATCGTAAGACCGCTACTGCATAGGCCTCGGTGACGGACGTGCTATCCCAAATAGCACAGCTTATCGCAGCATCCCAGCAACGACAGAATCTCTGTCGCATTATGTATTATCCGACGACGCTGGGTCGGGACGCTCCGCGGAAGCAGGTACAGACGTCTGAAAATTTTATCCGGTCTGACGGGATGCCGAAAGGGATTCAGAGGAATTCGAGCTTTCCCTTTCTGAACAACATGAGCTGTTGTGTATGTCATCTGACTTTATCTTCTAGAGGTTCTTTCGTCGGATCAGAATGCTGCGATGCCGGATAAGAAACTGATAGCGTCGGTGGACACAGAAATTTTTGGTTCGGTTCAGTGACATTGTCCCTCAGTTCCGACACAGTCCAATAATGTCACACAAACTTTTGAATTATTGAACGACGCTATATATATTATTATATGCTTGCTATTAACAAGCATGTCTAGTTTCTTGATCGCAAAGTTACTGAGATGTCTTTCAAAAGTGTGCCTCTGTCGTCATAGTAAATGAAGAGCTAGCGACAATAAATGCTCATGGAATACGTCAATCGCCTAAGAGGTCCCTAGTAGGATCGACGGAGTTGACATTTGCTAGCTCACCCGGTGTAGCGTCCATTCATCGAATGGTTCGGCAGTTGGGTTCGTCCGTTGCGGTCTAGAAAGGAGATTTGGGTGATGCGAGCACTATAATAGACTTTAGTACACACCCAGTGACGACGGATTAGAGGACAGATCGGAGGAAGCCTGTTAGTCCGGTTCCTAGCTCGTCCAGGTCCGTCCGGGCTGCGAGCGAGAGAGGTCCCTCTCTCGTACAACAACATATGGGACTGGATGTTGTGGTACAGATATTTCGCATTCGGAGCATATGTCCATCACTTGGGACGCTCCGTTATATTGAAAGTCCGAGAGACTGTCGATAATGCTTCCTCATCCTCACAGCAGCGCACATGACCGCACATTGGCTACGTGACCTCGAGTATCCAGCCAGCTTCGTCATTCAGTGATTCCACGGCAAACAGGTCACGCCATCCGGTAGCCAAGGGACACGAGGCGTATACACTCTGTTCGCTCGCATAATAGAAGTATGCACGGGGTAACGAACACGGAGCTTCCAGCGGCAATGCATTGTAAGACCGCTTCTCCACAGGCCTCAGTGACGGACGTGCTATCCAAAATAGCACAGTTTATCGCAGCATCCCAGCAAACGACAAATTCTCGGTCGGATCAGGAATAATCCGACGGTGCTGGGTCGGTGCGCTCCGCTGTTGCATCAGGTTCGGACGACCGAACACTTTATTGGGTCCGACAAGGTGGCGAAAGGGATTCGGACGATTTCGAGCTTTCCCTTTCGGAACAACAGAAGCTGCCATACATTTCTTTCGGCATTATCTTCTAGAGGTTGTTCCGTCGGACTACATTGCTGCGATGCTGGATAAGAGACTAATAGCGTCATTGGACACATAATTTTGGATCGGTTCAGGGACTTTGTCCCTGACTTACCGACACAGTCCAATAATGTCTTTAGAACATTCAAATTATTTAACGACGCTATATATAAGCTTGCTACCAAGCATGATAGTCTAGTTTCTTGTCCGCAATGCTCTATTCTGCCTTTTTTCAATTCTAGGAAATAATTTATATTGGCAGAACAGGGCATACCGAGAGTTCATATGCGTCTTGATGGCGGGGCTGAAGACTGGGAATTATCTTTTTCGCTGTCTATGTCAATTCCAACCACGATGTTGGAAACGACAATGATGTATAATAGACTTAACTTAGACGCTTTATCATACGTACACCACCTTACTGAGGCGTTATCATTACGTCTTCAAGAGAAAGAATTCCAGGATATGATCCTCAGTGTGATTTCTTTCAAGGGCAGTAGTTTTTCCACGTATAACTCCGCCCTTCAGTGGCAACCTGGAGTTGGTTAGACGTGACGCAGCCCTGGCTACATCCACGCGCGTGGATAGTAAGGTGAAGAACTCTCTCAGAGTCGCTTCGGTCTCGGAGAAGCTTCTCTTCGACGGCAACTTTTCAGCAATCTATGAATTGCTCGATATACACAGTCTCTTGTCTATCAAGTGTAGCAAGAGATTCAGACTGGGGCAAACATTCGGTGGTTGACTCAGAGAGTGCCACTGCAGTTGCCGGATCCGAGTTTTATGATTATGACGGATGCCAGTCAAACAGGTTGGGGTACAATATTGATCCCAACGGATTCGAAGTGCCAGGGTCTTTGGGTTCCGCAGTTTCTAGGCAAGCACTTAACTTCCAGGAAATGATGTTATTTAGGCTTGCGCTATGTCATTGGATGAACATTATTCAGAAATGCATGTCCAAATCCTGTCCGTTAATACGACAGTAGTTGCGTATCTCCGGAACCAGGGAGGCACTCATTCGATTCCGTTATTCAATTTAACGGAAAGAATCCTTCTGTTTGTTATAGTACACCAAGTTCTGCTTCTGTCCGTCATATTCCGGGTCGTCTGATTGTATTAGCAGACTCCCTTTCACGTAAGGGTCGCTTGTTGCCGTCAGAATGGACTCTCAACAAACAAGTATTCAATCAGATTTGCTATCAATGGGAGCGCACAATGATAATTTATTTGCGACACAACTCACTATTCAATTGCAGACGTATGTGTTTCCATGTCCGGATCCCTGAGCTTATGTTTTTAACGCTCTATTGATCTAATAGGATGGAATGATAGGATACGCGTATCCTCCAGCGCTGTTGATTCAGCAAGTATGGCTAAGATAAACATCCACAATACAATTCTGTTGATAGCATCTCTGTCTTCACAGAGACCGTGGGTAAATTTACTCAGGTGTCTACTGTGGGACTTACCGCGAAAACTTCCTCCATGAGAGGATCTTCTTTCGCTGGGGAAATCGTGTCAACTTCATCACAACCCGCAATGTCTCAACCTTCACGTATTCCATTGTGTGGTCCTTCTTGCACGGCAAGCATTGTACTGGACCAGCTATGGACGCGATTTCTTACTGTAGGAGAACCTCTTCTTCGCTATACTATGCGGCTAAAGTGGAGGCTCTTCCGTCGTTGGTGTAGGGATCATTATGTTGATATTTTTGATCCCTCCATACTAGACATTGCAACTTTCTAGTATACTTGTTTGACAAGATCAACTGCAGCCTGTTATTATTAACGTTATAGGTCTATGTTATCTCATACCTATGCACTCTATGATAGTTTACAATTGAGTCTTATGTCTCTTTATCTAAGTCAGTTAGAAACTTTTCGATAAATAGACCTAGATTCCTTAGATTAAATTCCTATACGGAATTTAGCTTCGGTTCTTATTTAGCTAAGTAATCATTTGAGCCTTTGGAAACAGTAGTTTTCAAATTCTGACCTTTTAAGACAGTAATTCTCTTAGTCTTCTCTTCTACTGAAGAGTCAGTGAGCTTCATGCACTATCGGTGGACGATTCTCACTTTCATAGTATCGGAAACGCTATTTCCTTTACTACTAATGTTGTATTTTTGGTTAAGAATCAGGCTACTAATAAATATCCGGAACCTATTGTTATTAAGGTCCTTCCGTCTTCGAACGGGCATAGGCCTTTACTCTGTCCGGTTGGAGTTTACGTATTTATAAACAGATATCAGTTTATTAGTAAGGACGTAAGCTTCTTCTGTCTTTGATGCCTAATAGAAGGACATTACGCTCCATTCTATTGCTAATGGATTCAATTAACTATCGGTACTGCTTATGGTATATCGTTAACTCAGCAGTTTGTGCTTGAGATTTCGGCTCATGATGTAAGAGCTCTTTCTACATCTTGGGCTTACATTAATAGTGTCGCTATTATAGATTTTAGGAAGGCTGCACATTGGGCTCAGCCATCCACATTCATGAATTTTTATCTCAGAAATATTGAGTCCATTTCTGGAGGCCTCCATTGTTAGGTCTATTATCTACTGCTTAGAATGTCATTCACTTAACAGTTGCTACTATAGCTAGGCAGGCTTTCTGTTCAGGCAGTGACTCCGTCCTGCTGCCCTCTTCGCTCTGGGCTATTGGACCCAGGGCAAGGAGAAGGGGGGGGGGGGGGGGGGGGGTGTTCCCTTGGGTCACCTGTTTTATTATGAAAACAAGGGGATACCTCCTCCAGAGTTAGTAATTCTGAGCTGTTACTGGGATGGTTTTTAAGTGATAAGTTTATGTTTTAAAAATTCATTCAGGTCATAGTTTTTAAAGTATAGCTTTTGAATATATCACGTGTCAACGGGCGTTATTATACAATCCTCAGACACTTTTTAGGAGTATAAAGAGTCTCTATTCTCTTGACTAACTTTATTTATTGGCTTACTTTAAAAATTATTAGTTTAAGGATTATACTGGATATTAATAGAGTACATGGATGTTATGATGCTCAGTTACGGAAGGTGTTGTGTCTTTCTAATTTATCATAAATAAGAAAGATACATGTAAGGCCTAATACTCCTTTTCTCCTCGAGGGGATGACTCTATTTTATATAATTGAGCTTATTGGAATTTCCTCTATGTCCTAGGCCCTCCAGCCTTTTTACTATTCAGCTATGTCTGGGTCATTGGTACAGTATAAAAATGTTAAAAAATTTATAGTAATTTATATATTTTTTATACTTACCAATGACCCAGACGGGGATGGCCCTCCCAGGAGTTGGGAACTCATACCTCCCCGCTGAGTACATAGCGCTTACCAGGCACTGGTTATAAGAATGATTAATGGCGCCAATTTCGGGACGTCCTTGACACTGCGCATACGCAGTAGAGGTGAAGTAAGGAGGGCCATTCAGGACATGTTTTCTTTGGTTTTAGATGCAAATTTTGGGGATTGGGGGGCAAAATTTGTGTTTAGCCCTATATTTTTAAGAGTTAGCACCAGCTATGTCTGGGTCATTGGTAAGTATAAAAAATATATAAATTACTATAAATGTTTTAACTTTCATTAACATTTCCACAAGAATCTCACAAATATCTATTTTCCAACAGCGGCTACTTTGCACCTTCTATACTCATATAAAAGAAAATAAATTACACTTGTACCTCGCCATAGATTGCACTTTCACCAAAAAAAAAAATTCTAGGCAATCTTCCTAACAGGCCGGACTTATCAATTCAATCATCCGAGTCCTCTTCCCCGGCGGAAGAGTTTACATACCAAATATATCTATAAATATTCACAGTTGCTACTACCCTTGGCTAAAGAAGGGGAGCACATCACAGGCTGGAATCTAAAGTTCCAACAACCCAACACTCTTTCCCGGCGGAAGGGTTAGGCAAACAATCATAAATATCCACACCTTTTCACACTAAAGGTGAATCAGCCTAAATCCCTCGCACCCAGAATTACGGTATTTCCTTATTTTTTAGCTCACCTGGCCCAAAGGGCCAGGTGAGCTATTGCCATCACTTGGCATCCATCGTTGTCTGTCATCTGTAAACTTTTTACATTTTCATCTTCTTCTCTGGAACCTGCTGAGCTAGTGTGAACCAAACTTGGTAGGAATGGTCTATGGGATGCCCTCTACAAACGATCCGCATTTTGTTCGGTTGGTTGAAAAACTTGGCTGTCAGAGGCATTCTTTGATTTGGTTTGGTGGATTTTCAAAACTTTTTTTCTCTGAAACCACAGGGCAAAATGTTTGGAAACTTCACATGGTTGATGCTTGGGACACCCTCCATCAACGGTCCTCATTTAATGTTGATCGGGTTGCAAACATGGCCGTAATTGTAGCTTATAGTTACCATAGAAACCCTACGGGAAATCACATTTTCATCTTCTTCTCTGGAACAACTGAGCCAATGTGAACCAAACTTGGCAGGAATGGTCTTTTGAGGTCCTCTACACACAATCCTCATTTTGTTCCCGGCTGATGGAAAACATGGCACGAAGAGTCATTCTCTGATTCTGATTGGTGAATTTTGAAAAATCTTCTTCTCTGAAACCACAAATGTTTTGAAACTTCACATGGCTGCAGTTGCGACTTATATTTACCAGAAACCCTATGGGAAATCAGATTTTCATCTTCTCTTCTGGAACTACTGAGCCGATGTGAACCAAACTTGGCAGAAATGGTCAATGAGAGGATGGAAAAACATGGCCGCCTGAGGCATTCTTTGATTCTGATTTCAATTTTTGAAAAATCTTTCCTGAAACTACAAGGCCAAATTTTTTGAAACGTCACATGATTGATGACTGGGACACCCAGTGTTAGAGGAACTACTTTACTGTTATATGTTATTATGAAAATATAAACCCTAGGCCGGCAGGGTAGTTTGAATAGTACAGTATGTGGAGAATGGATTGTAACTAAATCACCCGTGGAGTAGAATAATCACCCAAAGTATCGGTTTCAAATTCTGTACATATGGACAAAAAAACACAAGCAATGTTTCAGCCGATGGACCTCTGGGTTTAACTCGGAGGTCCATTGGCTGAACTTTGCTTGTGATTGTTATGCTTTTGCAACAAATTTGCAGTTATTGCTTGGGAGGAATTTCCACTCTGTGGGTGATTTAGTGATGATACACTCTCCACGTACTGTAGTACTATCGAAAAGTGGTGATTTATTACAAAATTTGACAAGTTTGGCTTGTGTTTCCCTGTCAGTTCTGAAAACAATTTGCATATCTGTTTGTATCAAAACTTGTTGAGAATATTTGCTTTTGTAGGCTATATTCTAATGCTTAACCCAATGCCTCTCCTGGCTGTACGAAGATTGGTACTGTCGGCAAAATAATCGTTCTTTTGAGAATCTGGTAAGACTTGGTTCCAGTTTTCTCCACTGAGAACTGCGAAAATGGCAAAATATTGTGTACACCTTTACATAGGATCTTAATGAAATAACTTTGCTGAAACAACTTTGCTGTTATTTTTGTTTGTTTGATTTATTTTGAAAAATATTTGAATTATTCCTAAGTTAGAAGTTAGATGAGTAGTATTTTCACATATTTAAACAGTATCGGTGCCGTGCCATTCATATCATGTATATTGGTAGTGCAATAAAGTATATTCTGTTAAAATTACTCCAAGTCTCTTATCAGAAACTGTCAAGCTGTGATTGATGACAGGTGTTTGGAAAACTAAGAAGAGTTATTTATTTGTATGCTCTCATTTGAAGCTGACCAGTATTCTCCAGTCAATTATTGCTTTGATTTTATCATTTAAGATAGACAAATCATTTGAATAATTCATTTGAATAAAATGTTATGCATTGTGTAACCCATTACCTATCCAAAGCTATTTGAAAGAGAGCACTGCCTGAAAAACTGTGATATTTTTATACTGTACCAATGACCCAGACTCAGCTGGTGCTAAACTATTTAATTCAGTGCCAAACACAAATTTTGTCCCCCAGTCCCCAAAATTTGCATCCAAAACCGAAAATTACATGTCCTATATGGTCCTCCATACATTTACTCCTCTGCGCATGCGCAGTGTCAAGGAGGTCTCGAAATTGGCGCCAATTATCATTCTTTGTTTGGCCCTCAAAACAGTTACACTTCACTGTTATTTGTGCTTCCAAATCTCAGTTTTCATGATGCCAGACACATTTTGATTAGAGAAATGGTGGAAATAAAGAGGAAATATAAGGAGGAGAGGAAAAAATAGTGCAAGAAAATGTTCAGGGCTGTAACTTATAATTATTTTACGAAATTATTTCATGTTGCCTATTTTCAAGGCATGGCCCTGTTGTTGTCATACTTGCTATGATTGTATCATTGTTTGATCAGTGTTTCCTCTCTACCTTCCTTATTCCCCCCTAGCTATTCTCCCATGTTTTGGCTTATATTTTGTAATGTTTATTACTAAAATTTCTTGGGAGTTTTGGCTTGGTAACAGAATTTTTTCTGTTTTTTCCCCATGTTTACGTCCTCACCCTAGGGGTGTTTAGGCGTTTTGGTCTGCATCTACCATCTTATGTTCTACAGTTTCTTCTCTGGAAGCCTCTGTTTTGCATCAGATAGTGTTTTAAATTGGTAACTGATTTTGGGCCAGGTTTTTTCAGTGCCTGGAGTAATGTTTCCGGTTTGTTGACACTTTTGTTTAGATTGACAACAGTTACTGCTGATAGTGATTACTTGTCTTCTGCATCACTTATTTCATAGCAAGATACATTAATATTGTCCGTAAGTGTTACATTAATTTTTTCAAAAAGAATTTAAATTTTTGTCCACACTTAGGCTTTTTTGGGATCCATTGGGCTCAGGGTTCCCATTGGGAACTTGGGCTCTTCTGAAAATTTTTTTGAAAAAAATTTTTCTTTTTGAATCATTATTTCGTAATGATTATAATGGATTGTTTTATTATGTATCTTTATTTTCAAGGATTAGTTTCTGTACTATGATTGTTTACCTTTTTTCACAATGAATGATTATTGTTCAAATTGTAATAGGAGGAAATCTTCCTCTGATTCTCATGATCTCGGTATTAATTGTACTCAATGTACTCGCACTGATCTTTGTTCTGTGTGTTTCAATTGGGATGACAAACATTGGAAACTTGTGTCACGGTATGTTGTTACAGGAGAGAGGGCCCTGCCGGTCCTTTCTCTGCAGAGTCACTCTAGTCTTTCACTCTCTTTTTCAGAGGAACAAGAACAGTGTGATATTTCTGTGATTTCGTCCAGAAGTGTGCCTCCATCGTCACAAACAAGCGAAGAGCTAGCGGCAAAAGTGCTCATGGAGATCCGTCAATTACCTGAAAGGAGTTCGAAGGGGTTGATGTCCGCCAGCTCGCCTGGTGTCGCGTCCATTCACCGAATGGGTCAGCACCCGGGTTCGTCCGTTGTGGTCCAGGAGAGAGAGTCGGGTGTTGCGAGCACTATAAAACTTCCACGTGCACACCCAGTGACAACGGAAAGGAAGATGGATTGGAGGAAGCCTGATAGTCCGGTTTTTAGCTTGTCCAACTCTGCACGAGCTGCAAGCGAGAGGGGTCACTCTCTCATACAGCAACATCTGGGATCAGATGTTGTAGTTCGTAGCATTACGCAGTCGGAGCATACGTCCGCCACTCGGGACGCTCCGGTATATAGGCAGTCCGGCGAGGCTACCTATAAGGCTGCCTCATCCTCACGGCAGCACACACGACCGCACCTTGGCTACGTGACTAGTGATATACAGTCAGCTTCGCTGACCAGGGATTCCACAGCGACCAGGTCATGCCATCCGGTAGCCAGGGATACGAGGCCTTCTACATCCGGACGTTCGCATAAAAGATGTTTGCAGGATGCAACGTCCAGGGAGCTTCCGGTGGCTAAATCCAGTAAGATCGCGGCTCCCCAGGCCTCCGTAACGGACATGCTATCACAGATAGCAAAGATCCTCGCAGCATCCCAGCAACCGGCAGAGCCTCTGTTGGAACATGAAGTTTCAGACGAAGCTGGGTCGGTATGTTCCGCCGCTGGATCAGATGCGGACGACCGAGAATTGCAAGAGGTCCGGCAGGATGGCGAAAGGGATTCCGATGAGTTAGATATTTCCCTTTCGGAACAACATAAAATAGCCGTAGAGTTCATCCGGCATTACCTTCCAGAACTTGTTCCGCCGGACCAAAATGCTGCGCAGCCAGATAGGAGGGTGATAGCGCCACTGGACACCAACTTTTTTAATCGGTTTAGGGACATCGTGCCAGAATTTCCGTCAGAGTTGAGGAATGTCTCTCGGATATTTGAATTATTAGATGACGCTATTGACAAACTTGCCAACAAGACGGGCAGGTCAGCCTTCCTTCCGGCATCTGCTCTACAACTGCCTTTCATCAATCAAAGGAATACATTTGATACAGCAGGTCAGGGCATCCAGAGAGTTCCCCTGCATTTAGACGACCAGGCTGAAGACCTTGAAATATCCATGCTGTCGTCTATGTCACTTCCTTTGTCAACGATGGAAACGACAATATTGTCTAACAGAGCTAGTTTAGATGCTCTTTCATACGCAGATCACCTTACTAGAGCATTGTCATTACGCTTTGAAGGACCAGAATTTCAAGATATACAGACGTCCTTAATAGTTCTGTCCAGGGCCATACCTTTTTCCACGTATAACTCCGCCCTTTCAGTGGCGAATCTGGAGTTGGCTAGACGTGATGCGGCCCTAGCTACTTCCACATGCGTGGACAGTAAGGTGAAAAACTCTCTTAGAGTCGCTCTGGTCTCCGGAGAGTTTCTCTTCAGTGTCAAGCTTTCTGCAATATATGATAAATTAACTAAGAAAGCTTCTGACTCTCTGCTATTTAAGTCTGCTTCCAAGAAGTCGGAACCAGCAGAGAAGAGTAGGCCAGGCACGTCTGGGACGAGTTCGTCCAAGGGAAGTTCCTATAGAGGTTCCTATGCATCCTCTAGGTCTTACTCTAGAGACCGTCAGAGTAGCGACTCGAGTAGGGGCTGTAATGCTGGCCGAAATAACCGGTCAGAAGCCCCTAGGCCGACGGGTTGAGGTGCGGGTCACGGAGGACGTAATTTCTCCTCCTGCAAGCCTCGCAGATCCAGGAGGTGATGGTTTAGACCTCTGTCGCGTTCCGGTGGGCGGAAAACTGTCAAGTTTCTCAAGCAACTGGGAATCAATTACGGAGGACCCTTGGGTTCAAGGGATTATTTCGGAAGGACTAAAACTGACCTTCAAAGGCAAACCTCCATTAACTCGAAGTCCAAGATGGACTCATCTTCCGTCAAATTTTCAGAAAAGAACGGCACTTCTATCAGAAGTCCAGTCTCTTTTAAAGAAGAACGCGATAGAGGTCGTAGAAAACCAGGAATCTCCAGGTTTCTACAGCCATCTCTTTCTGATTCCGAAACCAGACGGCTCATTCCATCCAGCGATCGAGTTAATCTGAATAAACAAGCTGATCGTGGCTCCAAAGTTTTATATGGAGACCATTCGATCGATCAGAGCGAGTGAATGACTATGCTGTGAGCATAGACCTCAAGGATGCGTACTTTCATGTCGTGGTACATCCGGCGTTCAGAAAGTATCTTCGCTTCGCTGTCCTAGGTGTTGTTTATCAGTTCCGAGCGATGTGCTTTGGTCTGAATCTAGCGCCCTGGGCTTTCACTCGAGTAATGAACTCGGTAATGACTTATTTCCGAGCTCATTCGTCTGCGGTAACGTCGGCTTACCTGGACGATATTCTTCAGAGGTACGGCAATGAGTTAATGCTTCAGAACGATATGCAGAATCTGCTCCAATTGCTTCGACAGCTCGGTTTCATAGTAAACAAAGAGAAGTCGGATCTGGTGCCGTCCAAGTCATTCGCCCACCTGGGGATGAGCTTCGAGACGCACAACAATCTCGTTCGTCTGCCGTTAACCAGAGCGAAATTAGTCAGTTGTTATGCTCACTATTGTCTTCACTCAGACAAAGTTACAGCGAGAGAATTCATGAGACTAATAGGTCTGTGCGGAGCTGCCGCGGATCTCATTCCAATGGGGCGGCCAGGTCTATCTGATTTAGAATTGGAGAGTGAAGATTCATTCGCTCGAGATGGACATCCTCTTGTCAAGCCAAGTGAAACAAGAGATTCAGACTTGGGCAGACATACAGTGGTTAACTCAGGGAGTTACAATGCAATTGCCAGATCCGAGTTTTACGATTATGACGGATGCCAGTCAAACAGGTTGGGGCACGACACTGAGCCCATCGGATTTGAAGTGCCAGGGTCTTTGGGATCCGCAGTTTTTAAGCAAGCACATCAACATCAAAGAGATGACGTCGATTTGGCATGCTCTACGTCATTGGATAGACGTTATTCAGAATTCACATGTGCAAATTCTGTCCGACAATACGACAGTAGTTGCGTATATTCGGAACCAAGGTGGCACTCATTCCATTCCGTTGCTCAATCTAACAGAAAGAATTCTTCTGTTTGTACTAGAACATCAGATTCTTCTCTCGGTCCGTCATATTCCGGGTCATCTGAACGTCTTAGCAGACTCCCTTTCACGGAGGGGTCGCCTATTGCCGTCAGAATGGACTCTCAACAAGCATGTATTCAATCAGATTTGCTACCAGTGGGAACGGCCAATGATAGATTTATTTGCGACACATCTCAACAATCAGTTACAGACGTATGTGTCACCTTGTCCGGATCCTCTAGAGTTTGCAGTAGACGCTCTCTCGATCTCTTGGGACGGAATGATAGGATATGCGTATCCTCCAGCGCCGTTGATTCAGCAGATATTGCTCAAGATAAAACAATCGCAATGCAAGATTCTGTTGGTAGCATCTCTGTCTCCACAGCGACCATGGATAAATCTACTCAGGTGTCTGCTGTGGGACATACCGAGGAAGCTTTCTCTACGCGAAGATCTTCTTTCGCAGGGGAAATCGCCAATTTCCACCAATTTTGGATTTTTGGCTAAGAATCAGGCTCCTAATAAGTATCCTGAACCTATTGTTATTAAGGCCCTTCCATCATTTGATGGGCGTAGGCCTTTACTTTGTCCTGTTAGAGCAATACGTATTTACAAACGTAGATCTGAGTTCATCAGAAAGGGACGTAAGCATTTCTTTGTCTTTGATGCCTAATAGAAAATATATTATGGTTCATTCTATTTCTAGATGGATTCAATTAACTATTCGTACTGCTTATGAAAAATTATCTTCTCAGCAGTCGGCACTCAAGATCTCAGCTCATGAAGTAAGAGCTCTTTCTACTTCTTGGGCCCATGCTAAGTGTATTGCTATTACTGATTTTGTGAAGGCTGCATATTGGTCTCAACCATCCGCATTCACTAATTTCTATCTCAGAAATATTGAGTCCATTTCTGGAGACCTCCATTGTTTAGGTCCGTTATCAGTTGCTCATAATATCGTCCACTAAACAGTTGCAACTATAGTTACGTAGGCTTTCTGTTCCGGCAGTTACTCTCTCCTGCTGCCCTCTTCGCTCAGGGGTATTTGACCCAGAGCAAGCGGAAGGGGGGTGTTTCCTTAGGTCACCTGCTTTATAGTGAAAAGCAAGGGAATACCTCCCCTGGAGTCAGTAATTCCGAGTCGGTACCGGGATGGTTTTAAAGTGTAAAGCTAATGTTTACTCGTCCATGTAATATTTTTAAAGTGTAGCTCGGTGTGAAACATTTGTATATGTCATGTGTCAAACGAGCGTTAATATACAATCCTCGAACACTTTTAATGAATGTAAAGAGTCTCATTTCTCTGGACTTCCTTTATTTATTGGCTAACCTTTAAAAATATTAGTATAAAGGGTTATACTGGATGTTAATAGAGATCATTGATGATTATTATGCTCAATTACTGATCGGTATTGTGTCTTTCTTCTTTAATATAAATAAGAAAGATACATGTAAAGCCTATCTCTCCTTTTCTCCTGGAGGGGATATTCTGTTATAGATAATTGAGCTTACTGGATTTTCCTTTATGTCCTAGTCCCTCCAGCCTACTTACTATTCGCTAAGTCTGGGTCATTGGTACAGTATAAAAATGTTAAAAAATTTATAGTAATTTATATATTTTTTATACTTACCAATGACCCAGACGGGGATGGCCCTCCCATGAGTTGGGAACTCATACCTCCCTGCTGAGTACATAACGCTTACCAGGCACTGGTTGTAAGAATGACAATTGGCGCCAATTTCGAGACCTCCTTGACACTGCGCATGCACAGAGGAGTAGATGTATGGAGGACCATATAGGACATGTAATTTTCGGTTTTTGATGCATATTTTGGGGATTGGGGGGACAAAATTTGTGTTTGGCCCTGAATTAAAGAGTTTAGCATTAGCTAAGTCTGGGTCATTGGTAAGTATAAAAAATATATAAATTACTATAAATTTTTTAACTTTCAAAATATTCTTTAACCTTCCTGTACTGATTTTATTGAAACTGAATTCATAAATGTGTGCTGGCACTATTTGCAAAACAGTATTGCTATGATACTGTTGATTTCTAACTTAGCCCTGCACACATGGTTTCAGAGAAGTAGATATGGATTTCTAGCAATTATGGCTGGAATAATATGAAATGCAGTCTGGCAGTCTGTCTGACAGCAAGCCCACACTGACTTCGACTTTAACAAAACACCATTCATGCCAGTGTGAAAGAGTACAGCAGGAAGAGTTGTTAGACACAATATTTTTATACTGTACCAATGACCCAGACTTAGCTGGTGCTAACTCTAACAAAACCAGGGCCAAACACAAATTTTGCCCCCAATCCCCAAAATTTGCATCCAAAACAAAAAGAAATCATGTCCTAAAGGACCTCCATACTACGCCTCTACTGCGCATGCGCAGTGACGCAGACGTCCCGAAATTGGCGCCAATTATCATTCTTTCTCTGTTTGGCCCTTCATCAGTCAACATCTCACTGATCTTTGTGCTTGTAAATCTCAGTTTAAGGATGCCAGACACGTAATTTTTGGAGAAAATGTGATTCTAAGGAGGATAGAAGGAGGAAAGGAAAAAGAAGTGACAAAAAATAATCAGGGCTGTACTTAAAATTTTTTGATGAAATTATGTTAAGTTGCCTATTTTCGAGGCATGGGCCTCTTGTTGTCATTCTTGCTAAATGTTGCACTGCTTATTCAGTGTTTCCTCTCCCCTAGCCTTCTAAAGTCCCCCCTTGCAATTCTCCCATGCTTTTGGCATATTTTTGAGAAATTTCATTTCTAAAATTTCCTGGGAGAGTTGCTTGGTTACAGAATGTTTTCTGTTATTTTCCCCATAGTTACGTTTTCACCCATGGGTGTATAACGTTTGTGTTCTGCATCTTCCATCTGATGTTCTGCAGATTCTCCCCTGGGAGTCTCTGTTTTGCATCAGATAGAGTGTAATTTGATGACTGATTCCGGGCCAGTTTTTTCAGTGCCTGGAGTCATGTTTTCTGGTGTTTTTACACTGTTTGTTTACATTGGCAACAGCCTTTTTTGAGGGGGGCTGTTTGCCTTTGTGGTAGTTTATCTCACTATAAGATACATTTATATTATCCGTAAGTGTCTCATTAATTATTTAATATAATTTTAAAATTTTTGACCACACTTTGCCATCGGATCCATCGGGGCTCAACGTTACTTTTCAGCAACTTGGGCTTCGCTGAAAAAATATTTTTTCAAAATTATTTTGATTCGCAATTGTTTTTTCATTTATTAATGGATCATATTATTATGTATCTTTGTGTCAGGGGTTTTTGCGAGTAACTAGGACTTATTGTTGTTCTTTCACAATGAAGGGACATTGTTCAAATTGTAATAGGAAGAAATCTTCCTCTGACTTTCATGATCATTGTATTAATTGTAGTCAGTGTTCTCGCATTAATCCCTGTCCTATATGTGAATATTGGGATGAGAAACATTGGAAACGTGTGTCACGATATGTTGTTTCTGGAGAAAGGGCTATGCCGGCTCTTTCTCCGCAAGGTCACTCTACTCTCTCAGTTTCTATTTCAGAGGAACCAGAACAGGGTGATGTTTCCATGTTATCTTCTACAAGTGTGCGTCCGTCGTCACAAATGAATTCAGAGCTAGCGGCAAAAGTGCTCATGGAGATTAGACAAATGTCGTCCGCTAGCTCGCCCGGTGTAGCGTCCATTCACCGAATGGTTCGGCAGCCAGGTTCGTCCGATGCGGTCCAGGAGGAAATTTTGGGTGATGCGAGCACTATAAACATAATAGATGCACACCCAGTGACGGCGGATACTAAGCGAGAACGGAGGAAGCCTTTGAGTCCGGTTCCTAGCTCGTCCAGGTCCAGCCGGGCCGCGAGCGAGAGAGGCCCCTCTCTCGTACAACAACATCTGGGACCAGATGTTGTGGTACAAAATGTGTCTTTAGCGGAGCATACGTCCGTCGCTCGGGACGCTCCGTTCTATAAGCAGTCCGCGGAGACTGTTAAGGCTTCCTCTTCTCGTCAGCGCACACGACCGCACCTTGGCTGCGTGACCGCCGATATATTACCAGCTTTGCCGATCAAGGATTCTTCGTCGACCAGGTCACACCATCTGGCAGCCAGGGATTCGAGACCGATGGACTCCGGACGTTCGCATAGGAAAAGTATGCGGGAGCCATCTGATGCAGAGCTGCCTCGGCGAAGCAGCGAAAGACTGCGCCTCCGCAGGTCTCGACGCCGGACATTCTTGTGCAGATAGCACAGCTTATCGCAGCATCCCAGCAGCCGACAGAAACGGTGTCGGATCGAGAATTATCCGACGGCGCTGGGTCGGTACGCTCCGCCGAAGCATCGGGGGCGGACGACCAGGAACATCATGAGGTCCGACCGGATGGTGAAAGGGATACGGATGACTTGGAGCTATCCCTTTCGGAACAACATAAAGCTGCCGTGGACTTCATCCGGCACTTTCTCCCTCAAGTTGTTCCGTCGGGCCAGACTGCTGCGGTTCCGGACAAGAGAATTATAGCGTCATTGGACTCTGAATTTTTTGAGCGGTTCAGGGACATCGCTCCCGAGTTTCCGTCGCAGTCCAATAATGTTGCAAGAACATTTGAATTATTGAACAACGCTATATTTAAACTTGCTTCCAGGACGGGGAAAGCAGGTTTCTTGTCCGCTAATACTCTCAACCTGCCTTTCATTAATGCGAGGAATAAATTCGATACGGCAGGACAGGGTATACCGAGAGTTCCTCTGCGTATGGACGACGAGGCGGAAGACTTAGAGCTATCATTACCGTCGTCGGCTTCTATTCCAACCGCGGTGTTGGAAACAGCTATTGCGTCTAACAGAGCCAATTTAGATGCCTTATCTTACGCAGATCACCTTACTAAGGCGTTATCACTGCGCCTTCAGGGGAAAGAGTTTCAGGATATACAGTCCTCTTTAAGACTTCTTTCAAGGGCAGTAGCTTATTCCACGTGTAACTCCGCCCTTTCAGTGGCAAATCTGGAGTTGGTTAGACGTAACGCAGCCCTAGCTACATCCACACTAGTGGATACTAAGGTGAAGAACTCTCTTAGAGTCGCTTCGGTCTCAGGAGAACTTCTCTTTGACGGCAAGCTTTCTGCTATTTATGATAAAATTACAAAGAAAGCTAAGGATTCTCTGTTGTTCAAATCTGCTCCTAAGAAGTCGGATACAGCAGACACGAATAAGACAGGCACTTCTGGGTCTAATGCGCCCAAGAGAGGTTCCTATAGAGGTTCCGGTGCGTCCTCTTGGTCTTATTCGAGAGACCGTCAGGGTAGCGACTCTCGTTCGGGACGTCCTTCAGGCCGGGACAATTGGTCGGACGCCCCGAGGTCTACGAGGCGAGGTGCGGGCCGTGGAGGACGTGGTTTCTCCTACCGCAGGCCTCGCAGGTCCAGGAGGTGATGGCTTAAACCTCTATCGCGTACCGGTTGGCGGAAGGTTGTCGAGCTTTTCACAAGAATGGGCGTCGATTACGGATGACCCTTGGGTGAGAGGAGTGACTTCGGAAGGTCTAAAGATATCCTTCAAACGAAAGCCTCCATTAACTCGAAGTCCAAAGTGGACTCATCTTCCGTCAAATCCGCAGAAAAGAGACGCTCTGTTATCAGAGGTGCAGTCTCTTTTAATGAAGAACACGGTAGAGGTCGTAGAAAACCAGGAATCTCCGGGATTCTACAGCCATCTGTTTCTGGTTCTGAAACCAGACGGCTCGTTCCGTCCAGTCATAGATTGAGCTGGATAAACAAGCTGATCGTCGCTCCGAAGTTTTATATGGAGACGATTCGATCGGTCAGAGCGAGTATTCGGGTGAACGATTATGCAACAAGCATAGATCTCATAGATGCGTACTTTCACGTCATGGTACATCCGACATTCCGAAAGTACCTACGCTTCGCAGTCCTAGGAGTGGTGTATCAATTCCGGGCGATGTTCTTCGGATTGAATCTAGCACCCTGGGCTTTCACTCGGGTAATGAACTCGGTAATGATCTATTTCCGAGCTCATTCGTCTGCGGTAATGTCGGCCTACCTGGACGACATTCTTCAGAGGTACGGCAACGAGTTAACGCTTCAGAACGATGTTCAGAATCTTCTTCTATTGCTCCGACGTCTCGGTTTTATAGTAAACGAGGAGAAGTCGGATCTGGTGCCGTCCAAGTCATTCACTCATCTGGGAATGAGCTTCGAGATGCACAACAATCTCGTTCGTCTGCCGTTAACCAGAGCGAAATTAGTCAGTTGTTACGCTCGCTATTGTCTGCACGCAGACAAAGTCACGGCGAGAGAATTTATGAGACTGATAGGTCTGTGCGGAGCCGCCGCGGATCTCATTCCGATGGGGCGGTTACGCACACGTCCTCTTCAAATTTTCTTGACTCAGAATTGGAGTGTGAAAATTCATTCGCTCGATGTAGACGTTCTCTTGTCAGATCAAGTGAAACAAGAGATTCAGACTTGGGCAAACATTCAGTGGTTAACTCAGGGAGTTCCGCTGCAGTTGCCGGATCCGAGTTTTACCATTATGACGGATGCCAGTCAAACAGGTTGGGGTGCATCATTAATCCCAACGGATTCGAGATGCCAGGGTCTTTGGGATCCGTAATTCCTGTGCAAGCACATAAACATCAAGGAAATGAGATGTCAATTTGGCTTGCGTTACGTCACTGGATGGACATTATTCACAATGCTCATGTCCAAATCCTATCCGACAATACGACAGTAGTGGCGTATATACGGAATCAGGGAGGCACTCATTCAGTTCCGTTGTTCAATCTAACGGAAAGAATCCTTCTGTTTGCGCTAGAACATCACGTTCTTCTTTCGGTCCGTCACATACCGGGTCGTCTGAATGTGCTAGCAGACTCCCTTTCACGAAAGGGTCGCTTGTTGCCATCGGAGTGGACTCTCAACAAACAAGTATTCAATCAGATTTGCTACCAATGGGAACGGCCAATGATAGACTTATTTGCGACACATCTCAACAATCAGTTGCAGACGTATGTGTCTCCGTGTCCGGATCCAAGAGCATTTGCAGTAGACGCTCTGTCGATCCCTTGGGACGGAATGATAGGATATGCGTATCCTCCAGCGCCGTTAATTCAACAAGTATTGCTAAAGATAAAACAATCTCAATGCAAGATTCTGTTGGTAGCATCTCTGTCGCCACAGAGACTGTGGATAAATCTACTCAGGTGTCTGTTGTGGGACCTACCGCGAAAGCTTCCTCCACGGGAGGATCTTCTTTCGCAGGGGAAATCGCGCCAACTCCATCACAACCTGCAAGGTCTCAACCTTCACGTTTTTCCATTGTGCGGTCCTTCTTGCATGGCTAACACTTTACAGGACGAGCAGTGGACGCGATTTCTAACTGTAGGAGGACCTCCTCTTCGCTAAACTATGCGGCTAAGTGGAAGGTTTTTCGTCGTTGGTGTAGGGATCATTCTGTAGATATATTCGATCCCTCTATACCAGACATTGCAAACTTTCTAGTATACTTGTTTGACGAAATCAAACTGCAGCCTGTTACTATAAAGGGTTATAGATCTATGTTATCTGATACCTATGCACATCATGATAGTTTACAAATTGGATCTAATGTCTCTTTATCTAAGTTGGTTCGAAACTTTTCGATAAATAGACCCAGAACTCTTAGATTAATTCCTAAGTGGAATTTAGCTTGGGTTCTTCTTAAATTGAAGGAAAAGCCATTTGAACCTTTTGGGACAGTAGATTTCAAATTCTTATCTTATAAGACAGCTTTTCTCTTAGCTTTCTCTTCTGCTAGAAGAGTTAGTGAGCTTCATGCACTGTCGGTGGATGATTCTCATTATCGTAGTGTTGGGAACACTATCACCTTCACTACTAATGTGGGTTTTTTAGCTAAGAATCAGGCTCCTAATAAATATCCGGAACCTATCGTTACTAAGGCTCTTCTGTCTTCAGACGGGCGTAGGCCTTTACTCTGTCCTGTTAGAGCGTTACGTATCTATAAACAGAGATCTCAGTTTATCAGAAAGGGACGGAAACGTTTCTTTTTGTCTTTGATGCCTAATAGAAAGGACATTTCGGTCCATTCTATTGCTAGATGGATTCAATTAACTATCCATACTGCTTATGAAGATTTATCTTCTTCTCAGCAGTCTGTGCTTAAGATTTTTGCTCATGAAGTAAGAGCTCTTTCTACTTCCTGGGCTTATGCTAATAGTGTTGCTATTACAGATTTAATGAAGGCTGCTTATTGGTCTCAGCCATCCACATTTACAAATTTTTATCTCAGAAATATTGAGTCCATTTCTGGAGACCTGCATTGTTTAGGTCCGTTATCTGTTGCTCAGAATGTCGTCCACTAAACAGTTGCAACTATAGTTATGCAGGCTTTCTGTTCCGGCAGTGACTCCGCCCGGCTGCCCTCTTCGCTCTGGGCTATTTGACCCAGGGCAAGGGGAAGGGGGGGGGGGGGGGGGGGTGTTCCCTTAGGTCACCTGCTTTATAGTGAAAAGCAAGGGAATGCCTCCTCCAAGTCAGTATTTCTGAGTCGCTTCCGGGATGGTTTTAAAGTGTAATATTAATATTAATGTTAAATTCATTCATGTCTTATTTTTAAAGTGTAGCTCGGTGTGAAGCATTTGTATATGTCAAGTGTCAAACAGGCTTTAATATACAATACTCGGACACTTTTAAATGACTATAAAGAGTCTCAATTCTCTGGACTACTTTATTTATTGGCTTGCTTTAAAAATAATTAGTATAAGGGATATACTGGATGTTAATAGAGAACATGAATGTTATTGTGCTCAATTATTAAGGGTAGTGTATCTTTCTAATTTAATATTAAATAAGAAAGATACATGTAAAGCCTAATACTCCTTTTCTCCTTAAGGGGTTACCTCTTCACTATATAGTTGAGCTTATTGGATTTTCCTCTATGTCCTAGGCCCTCCAGCCTGTTTACTATTCAGCTAAGTCTGGGTCATTGGTACAGTATAAAAATGTTAAAAAATTTATAGTAATTTATATATTTTTTATACTTACCAATGACCCAGACGGGGATGGCCCTCCCTGGAGTTGGGAACTCTTGCCTCCCCGTTGAGTACATAGCGCTGACCAGGCACTGCCAGTAAGAATGATAATTGGCGCCAATTTCGGGACGTCTGCGTCACTGCGCATGCGCAGTAGAGGCATAGTATGGAGGTCCTTTAGGACATGATTTCTTTTTGTTTTGGATGCAAATTTTGGGGATTGGGGGGCAAAATTTGTGTTTGGCCCTGGTTTTGTTAGAGTTAGCACCAGCTAAGTCTGGGTCATTGGTAAGTATAAAAAATATATAAATTACTATAAATTTTTTGACTTTCAATCGGTTATGCACTTAGTATAGCCTTAAAAACCTACCAACTCTATATGCATGCTGATTTCATTGGTGCCTAAAAATAAGCGAAATAGGTGAATCTTGTCATTTCTAGAAATCAAAGAATGGTGGATTTTCAAAAATCTTCTCTGAAACTACAAGTCCAAATGTTTTGAAACTTCACATGCTTGATGACTGGGACACCCTCCACCAACGAGCTCCATTTAATGTTGATTGAGTTGCAAACCTGGCTGCAGTTGCAGCCCTTAGTTACCATGGAAACCCTATGGAAATTCACATTTTCATCTTCTCTGGAACTACTGAGCCGATGTGAACCAAACGTGGCAGGAATGGTCTATGGAAGGTACTCTGCAAATGATCCTCATTTTTTCCTGTCAGATTGAAAACATGGCCACGAGAGGCATTCTTTGATTCTGATTGGTGGATTTTGAAAAATATACTCCCCTGAAACCACAAGACCAATTGTTTTGAAACATCACATGATTGATGACTGGGACACCCTCTACCAATGATCCTATTTAATGTTGATCAAGTCGCAAACATGGCTGCAATTGTGGCTTCTAGTTACAATAGAAACCTTTAGGGAAATCACATTTTCATCTTCTCTGGAACAACTGAGCCAGTGTGAACCAAACCTGGCAGGAATAGTCTATGAGCAGTTCTCTACAACTGTTTCTTAATTTGTTCCTGTTGGATGAAAAAACATGGCCGTCAGAGGCATTCTTTGATTCTGATTGGTTGATTTTGAAAAATCTTCTCCTCTGAAACTACAAGGCCAAATGTTTTGAAACTCCACATGATTGATGACTGGGACACCCTCTACCAATGATCCTCATGTCATGTTGATCGTGTTGCAAACATGGCCGCAATTGCAGCTTATAGTTACCATGGAAACCCTATGGGAAATCACATTTTTAGCTCAACTTGACAAAGTCAAGATAAGCTATCGCCATCACGCGTGCGGAAGTCTGCGAGTCTGTTCACATTTTCCTTTAACACAGGCTACACCCCATAGTTCTTGCCTGATTGGCACGAAATTCCATATGCAGGTTTGGGGTCATATTTAGATGAGAACATACTCTTTTGGTCGCGAACAGTCAACCGGTATGGCTGCCCAAGCCCAAAACCTGAAAACCATTAGCACAGTCTATAGGTCGTATTTATGAATGGATTTCATTGTAACTCGGTAGGATGCCTCTGTATAATGCCTAGATGAGAACGTCCCCTTTTGGTCATGATCTGTCAACAGTGATGGCTGCCCAAGCCCGAAACCCAAACACTTTTAGCACAGTCTGCAGGTCATATTTAATATGGAGGTATTTCATTGTAACTTGGTAGGATGACTCCATATGATGTCTAGATGAGAACTTACCCATTTGGTCGCGATCTGTCAACAGTGACGACTGCCCGAGCCCAAAACCCAAAAACCTTTAGCAGTCTGCAGGTCATATTTATGGAGGGATTTCATTGTAACTTAGTAGGTTGACTTCATATAATGCCTAGATGAGAACATATCCTTTTGGACGTGATTGGGCAACTGTGACAGCTACAGGGGCCTGAAGCCCGAAAACCTTTAGCACAGTCTACAGGTCATATTTATGAAGGGATTTCATTGTAGCTTGGTAGGTTAACTTCATATAATGTCTAGATGAGACTGTCCCCTTTTGGTCGCGATTATTCAGCCTTGATGCCTGCCCAAGCTCAAAAACCTTTAGCATAGTCTATAGGTTGTATTTATGGAAGGATTTCATTGTAACTTTTTAGGTTGACTCCATATAATGCCTAGATGATGACATCCCCCTTTCATTGTGATTGGTCAACTGTGATGGCTACAGGTGCTTAAAGCCCGAAAACCTTGATCACAGTCTACAGGTTATATTTATGAAGGGATTTCATTGTAACTTCGTAGGATCACTCCAGATGATGCTCAGATCAGAATGTCCCTTTTTGGTTGCGATCATTCAACCATGATGGCTGCCTGAGGCTGAAGCCCGAAAACCTTTAGCGTAGTCTACAGGTCATATTTATGAAGGGATTTCATTATGTCTTGGTAGGTTGACTTCATGTAATGTCTAGATGAGAACATCCCCTTTTGGACACGATTGGGCAACTGTGATGGCTACAGGAGCCCGAAGCCTGAAAACCTTTAGCACAGTCTACAGGTCACATTTAAGAAGGGATTTCATTATAACTTGGTTGGATGACTCCAAATAATGTCTAGATGAGAACGTCCCCTTTTAGTTGCGATTATTCAACCATGATGGCTGCCCAATCCCAAAGCCCAAAAACCTTTAGCACAGTCTTCAGGTCAAATTTATGAAGATATTTCCTTGTAACTTGGTAGGTTGACTTCCTATAATGTCTTGATGAGAACGTCCCCTTTTGGATGCGATTGGACAACTATGATGGCTACAGGGGCCCGAAGCCCGAAAACCTTTAGCACAGTCTACAGGTCGTATTTATGAAGGGATTTCATTGTAACTTGGTAGGATGACTCCAAATAATGTCTAGGTGAGAAAGTCCCCTTTTGGTTGCGATCCTTCAACCATGATGGCTGGCCAAAAATCTTTAGCACAGTCTACAGGTCATATTTGTCCCCCGGAAATTTTTTTGGGGGACTATAGAAATCAGCGGTGTCCTTCCATGCATGTGTCCGTCTGTCTGTGCATCCATCCCACTTGGTGTCCCCATGATAACTCCAGTTTGGATCATTTGATTGGAACCAATTTTGGAATGTGACCTTCTTGGCCCAAACCACAGGTCAAGTTTGAATATGGGTTTGGCCAGATTATTTTTATTAGAGTTAAACCCCTTTTTCGACTTAGAAATTTCCAGATTTGCGGTGTCCGGATGATAACTCCAGTTAGGATTATTTCATCAGAAAGAATTTTGGTATGTGACTTTCTGGGGGTAATAATACAGGTCAAGTTCGAATATGGGTTCGGACCGATCATTTTTACTAGAGTTATGCCCCTTTTTCGACTTGTTTTTTTTGGGGACATGTGGCCGAGCGGACTTTTATTACGAAGGGATTTCATTGTTACTTGGTAGGTTGACTCAGTATAATGTCGAGATGAGAACGTCCCCTTTTAGTTGCAATCGGTCAACCATCATGGCTTCACAGGCCTGAAGCCTGAAAACCTTTAGCACAGTCTACAGATCATATTTATGAAGGGATTTCATTGTAACTTGGTTGGTTGACTTTATTTCATGTCTAGATGAGAACATCCTCTTTTGGACGCTATTGGGCAACTGTAACGCCTACAGGGGCCCGAAGCTGAAAACCATTAGCACAGTCTACAGGTCGTATTTATGAAGGGATTTCATTGTAACTTGGGAGGATGCCTCTGTATAATGCCTAGATGAGAACATCCCCTTTTGGTCATGATCTGTCAACTGTTATGGCTGCCCAAGCCTGAAACCCAAAAACTTTTAGCACAGTCTGCAGGTCATATTTAATATGGAGGAATTTCATTGTAACTTGGTAGGATGACTCTGTATGATGTCTAGATGAGAACTTCCCCATTTGGACCCGATTCGGCAACTGTGACGACTGACTGCGCCCAAAACCTGAAAACCTTTAGCACAGTCTACAGGTCATATTTTTATACTGTACCAATGACCCAGACATAGCTGGTGCTAACTCTTAAAAATCTAGCGCCAAACACAAATTTTGCCCCCCAATCCCCAAAATTTGCATCTAAAACCAAAGAAATCATGTCCTGAATGGCCCTCCATACTTCGCCTCTACTGCGCATGCGCAGTGTCAAGGACGTCCCGAAATTGGCGCCATTTATCATTCTTTGTTTGGCCCTTCATCAGTTCACATCTGACTGATCTTTGTGCTTGTAATCTCAGTTTAAATGATGCCAGACACATAAATATTAGAGAAATGGTGGATCTAAGGAGGAAATAGAAGGAGGAGAGGAAAAATAAGTGACAGAAAATAATCAGGGCTGTAACTTAAAATTTTTTAATGAAATTATGTTAAGTTACCTATTTTCGAGGCATGGGCCTGTTGTGGTCATTCTTGCTATAAAGTTACACTGCTTGTTCAGTGTTTTCCTCTCTCCCTTTCCTTTAAGTCCCTCCTTGCTATTCTCCCATGCTTTTGGCATATTTTCTGTAATATTATTACTAAAATTTCTTGAGAGTTTTAGCTGGATAACAGAATGAATTCTGTTCTTTTCCCCATGTTTACGTCCTCACCCATGGGTGTTTAGGCGTAGTTTTCTGCATCTACCATCTGATGTTCTTCAGTTTCTTCCCTGGAAGTCTCTGTTTTGCATCAGATAGTGTATTATTGGTAACTGATTTCGGGTCAGGGTTATCAGTGCCTGGAGTCATGTTTCTGGTGTTTTTACACTTCTTGTTTACATTGACAACAGCCTCTGTGGAGGGGGATTTCTTGTCTTTGTGTTAGTTTAATCATAACTGGATACATTATTATTATTCGTAAGTGTTGCATTAATTTTTTAAAATATTTAAAAAATTTTTGTCCACACTTAGGCTTGGGATCCATTGGGGCTCAACGTTACTTTTCAGAAACTTGGGCTTTTCTGAAAAAATATTTTTTCAAAATTTTTTTTGATTTCAATTATTTTTTCTATGTTAGTGGATCATGTTATTATGTATTTTTGTTTTCAGGGGTTGGTGTGAGTACTAGGACTTTGTATTCTTTTCACAATGAAAGGATATTGTTCAATTGTAATAAGAGGAAATCTTCCTCTGACTTTCATAATCATTGTATAAATGTAGTCTGTGTACTCGCACTAACTCCTGTTCAGTATGTGTTAATTTCGATGACAACATGGGAAGCGTGTGTCACGGTATGTTAGTGGGGAAATAGCCATGCCGGTCCTTTCTCCGCAGGGTCACTCTAGTTTATCAATCTCTATTTCAGATGAACAAGAACAGGGTGATGTATCCGTGATGTCTCCCAAAAGTGTGCCTCCGTCGTCACAATTAATGAAGAGCTAGCGGCAAAGTGCTCATGGAAATACGTCAATTGTCTAAGAGGTCCCTAGTAGGATCGATGGCCTTTGACGTCCGCTAGCTCGCCCAGTGCAGCGTCCATTCATCGAATGGTTCGGCAGCCGGGTTCGTCCGTTGCCGTCCAGAAAGGAGTTTTGGGTGATGCGAGCACTATAAATCAACCAAGTGCACACCCAGTGATGGCAGATCAGAGGAGAGAACGGAGGAAGCCTATTAGTCCGGTTCCTAGCTCGTCCAGGTCCATCCGGGCTGCGAGCGAGAGAGGCCCCTCTCTCGTACAACAACATCTGGCCCCAGATGTTGTGGTACAAAATGTCTCGCATTCGGAGCAAACGTCCGCCGCTCGGGACGCTCCGTTATATAGACAGTCCGGAGAGACTGTCAATAAGGCTTCCTCATCCTCATGGCAGCACACACGACCGCACCTTGGCTACGTGACCTCGGATATCCAGCCAACTTTGCCAATCAGAGAATCCACGGCGACCAGGTCACGCCATCCGGTAGCCAGGGACACGAGGCCTGTAGACTCCGGACGTTCGCATAAGAAAAGTATGCAGGAGTCAACGTACACGGAGCTTCCAGCGGCAAGCATCATAAGATCGCTACTCCACAGGCCTCAGTGATGGACGTGCTATCCCAAATAGCACAACTTATCGCAGCATCCCAGCAACGACAGAATCTCTGTCGCATCATGTAATATACGATGACGCTGGGTTGGTACGCTCCGCTGAAGCATCAGGTACGGACGTCCGAAAACTTCATAGGGTCCGACAGGATGGCGAAAGGGATTCGGAGGATTTCGAACTTTCCCTTTCGGAACAACATAAGCTGCTGTACATGTCAACCGGCTTTATCTTCTAGAGGTTGTTTCGTCGGACCAGAATGCTGCGATGCCAGATAAGAGACTGATAGCGTCGGTGGACACAAGAATTTTTTGATCGGTTCAGGGACATCGTCCCTCAGTTTCTGATACAGTCCAATAATGTCACAGGAACTTTCGAATTATTGAACGACGCTATATATATATATATGCTTGCTATTAAACAAGCAAGTCTGGTTTCTTGTTCGCAAAAGTTACCGTGATGTCTTTCAAAAGTGTGCCTCTGTCGTCATAGTTAAATGAAGAGCTAGCGGCAATAAGTGCTCATGGAAATACGTCAATCGCCTAAGAGGTCCCAATTAGGATCGACGGCGTTGACATTCGCTAGCTCACCCGGTGTAGCGTCCATTCATCGAATGGTTCGGCAGCCGGGTTCGTCCATTGCGGTCCAGGAAGGAGATTTGGGTGATGCGAGCACTATAATAGACAATAGTACACACCCAGTGATGACGGATCAGAGGAGAGATCGGAGGAAGCCTGTTAGTCCGGTTCCTAGCTCATCCAGGTCTGTCCGGGCTGCGAGCGAGAGAGGTCCCTCTCTCGTACAACAACATCTGGGACCGGATGTTGTGGTACAAACTCGCATTCGGAGCATATGTCCGCCGCTCGGGACGCTCCATTATATAGACAGTCCGAGAGACTGTCGATAAGGCTTCCTCATCCTCACGGCAGCGCACACGACCGCTCCTTGGCTATGTGACCTCGAGTATCCTGCCAGCTTCGTCATTCGGGGATTCCACGGCGAACAGGTCACGCCATCCGGTAGCCAAGGGACACGAGGCCTGTACACTCCGGTCGCTCGCATAATAGAAGTATGCACAGGGTAACGTACACGGAGCTTCCAGTGGCAAAGCAACGTAAGACCGCTTCTCCACAGGCCTCAGTGACGGACGTGCTATCCAAAATAGCACAACTTATCGCAGCATCCCAGCAAACGACAGAATCTCTGTTGGATCAGGAATAATCCGACGATGCTGGGTCGGTTCGCTCCGCTGAAGCATCAGATACGGACGACCGAGCACTTCATAGGGTCCGACAGGATGGCGAAAGGGATTTGGACGATTTCGAGCTTTCCCTTTCGGAACAACAGAAGCTGCCATACATTTCTTCCGGCATTATCTTCCAGAGGTTGTTCCGTTGGACTAGAATGCTGCGATGCTGGATAAGAGACTAATAGCGTCATTGGACACAGAGTTTTTGATCGGTTCAGGGACATCGTCCCTGAGTTGCCGTCACAGTCCAATAATGTCACTAGAACATTTGAATTATTGAACGATGCTATATATAAGCTTGCTACCAAAACAGGCTAGTCTAGTTTCTTGTCCGCAAATGCTCTAAATCTGCCTTTCATCATTTCTAGGAATAAATTTGAAATGGCAGGACAGGGCATATTGAGAGTTTCTCTGCGTCTAGACGACGAGACTGAAGACTGGGAATTGTCTTTATCACCGTCTATGTCAATTCCAACCACGACGTTGGAAACGACAATGATGTCTAACAGACTTAACTTAGACGCTTTATCATATGTAGACCACCTTACTGAGGCGTTATCATTACGTCTTCAAGGGAAAGAATTCCAGGATATGATCCTCAATGAGATTTCTTTCAAGGGCAGTAGTTTTTCCACGTATAACTCCGCCCTTCAGTGGCAAACCTGGAGTTGGTTAGACGTGATGCAGCCCTAGCTACATCCACGCGCGTGGATAGTAAGGTGAAGAACTCTCTCAGAGTCGCTTCGGTCTCGGAGAAGCTTCTCTTCGATGGCAACCTTTCAGCAATCTATGAATTGCTCAATATACACGTTCTCTTGTCAATCAAGTGTAACAAGAGATTCAGACTTGGGCAAACATTCGTTGGTTGACTCAGAGAGTTCCACTGCAGTTGCCGGATCCGAGTTTTACGATTATGATGGATGCCAGTCTAACAGGTTGGGGTGCAACATTGATTCCAACGGATTCGAAGTGCCAGGGTCTTTGGGTTCCGCAGTTTTCTAGGCAAGCACTTAAACTTCCAAGAAATGATGTTATTTTGGCTTGCACTACGTCATTGGATGAACATTATTCAGTAACGCATGTCCAAATCCTGTCCGATAATACGACAGTAGTTGCGTATATCCGGAACCAGGGAGGCACTCATTCTGTTCCGTTATTCAATTTAACGGAAAGACTCCTTCTGTTTGTTCTAGAACACCAAGTTCTGCTTCGGTCCGTCATATTTCGGGTCGTCTGATTGTATTAGCAGACTCCCTTTCACGGAAGGGTCACTTGTTGCCGTCAGAATGGACTCTCAACAAACAGGTATTCTATCAGATTTGCTACCAATGGGAGTGGCCAATGATAGACTTATTTGCGACACAACTCAACAATCAATTGCAGACGTATGTGTCACCATGTCCGGATCCCCGAGCATATGTAGTTAACGCTCTATCGATCTTGTAGGACGGAATGATAGGATATGCGTATCCTCCAGCGCTGTTGATTCAGCAAATATTGCTAAGATAAAACATTCACAATACAATTCTGTTGGTAGCATCTCTGTCTCCACAGAGACCGTGGATAAAATTACTCAGGTGTCTGCTGTGGGACTTACCGTGAAAATTTCCTCCACGAGAGGATCTTCTTTCGCTGGGGAAATCGTGTCAACTTCATCACAACCCGCAAGGTCTCAACCTTCACGTATTCCGTTGTGCGGTCCTTCTTGCACGGCAAGCATTGTACAGGACGAGCAGTGGACGCGATTTCTAACTGTAGGAGGACCTCCTCTTCGCTATACTATGCGGCTAAAGTGGAAGGTCTTCCGTCGTTGGTGTAGGGATAATTATGTTGATATTTTTGATCCCTCCATACCAGACATTGCAAAATTTTTAGTATACTTGTTTGATGAGATCAACTGCAGCCTGTTACAGTTAAAAGTTAGAGGTCTATGTTATCTGATACCTATGCAAACCATGATAGTTTACAATTGAGTCTAATGTCTCTTTATCTAAGTTAGTTTGAAACTTTTCGATAAATAGACCTAGAATCCTTAGATTAATTCCTAAATGGAATTTAGCTTGGGTTCTTATAAACTAAAAGAAAACCATTTGAGCCCCTTGAGACAGTAGATTTCAAATTCTGGCCTTTTTAGACAGCAATTCTCTTAGCTTTCTCTTCTGCTGAAGAGTCAGTGAGCTTCAGGCACTATCGGTGGACGATTCTCACTTTCGTAGTATCGGGAACACTATTACCTTTACTACTAATGTTGGATTTTTGGTTAAGAATCAGGCTCCTAATAAATATCCGGAACCTATTGTTATTAAGGCCCTTCCGTCTCCGAACGGGCATAAGCCTTTACTCTGTCCGGTTAGAGCTTTATGTATTTATAAACAGATCTCAGTTTATCAGTAAGGACGTAAAGCTTCTTCTGTCTGTGATGCCTAATAGAAAGGACATTACGGTCCATTCTATTGCTAGATGGATTCAATTAACTATCAGTACTGCTTATGATAATCTATCTTCAACTCAGCAGTCTGTGCTTAAGATTTCGGCTCATGAAGTAATAGCTTTTTCTACATCTTGGGCTTCTGCAAATAGTGTTGCTATTACAGATTTAATGAACGCTGCATATTGGTCTCAGCCATCCACATTCACAAATTTTTATCTCAGAAATATTAAGTCCATTTCTGGAGGCCTGCATTGTTTAGGTCCATTATCTGCTGCTCAGAATGTCGTTCACTTAACAGTTGCAACTATAGTTATGTAGGCTTTCTGTTCTGGCAGTGACTCCGTCCTGTTGCCCTCTTTGCTCTGGGCTATTTGAGTATAAAGAGTCTCAATTCTCTGGACTAACTTTATTTATTGGTTTACTTTAAAAATAATTAGTATAAGGATTATACTGGATGTTAATAGAGAACATGAATGTTATGATGCTCAATTATGGAGGGTGTTGTGTCTTTCTAATTTATCATAAATAAGAAAGATACATGTAAAGCCTAATTCTCCTTTTCTCCTCCAGGGGATGACTCTATTTTATATAGTTGAGCTTATTGGATTTTCCTCTATGCCCTAGGCCCTCCAGCCTTTTTACTATTCAGCTATGTCTGGGTCATTGGTACAGTATAAAAATGTTAAAAAATTTATAGTAATTTATATATTTTTTATACTTACCAATGACCCAGATGTGGATGGCCCTCCCAGGAGTTGGGAACTCATACCTCCCTGCTGAGTACATAGCGCTGACCAGGCACTGATTGTTAGAATGATAAATGGCGCCAATTTCGGACGTCCAGTAGAGGCGAATTCTGGAGGGCCATTCAGGACATGATTTCTTTGGTTTTAGATGCAAATTTTTGGGATTGGGGGCAAAATTTGTGTTTGGCCCTAGATTTTTAAGAGTTAGCACCAGCTATGTCTGGGTCATTGGTAAGTATAAAAAATATATAATTTTACTATAAATTTTTTAACATTTATGAAGGGATTTCATTGTAACTTGGTAGGTTGACTTCATATAATGTCTAGACGAGAACATCCCCGTTTGGACGTGATTGGGCAACTGTGACGGCTACATGGCCCCGAAACCTGAAAACCTTTAGCACAGTCTGCAGGTCATATTTATGAAGGGATTTCAATGTAACTTGGTAGGATGACTCCAAATAATGTGTAAATGAGAACGTCCCCTTTTGGTCGCGATCATTCAACCTTGATGGCTGCCCGAGCCCAAAAACCTTTAGCACAGTCTATAGGTTGTATTTATGGAAGAATTTTATATTGTAACTTCTTAGGTTGACTCCCTATAATGCCTAGATAATGACATCCCCTTTTGGTCCTGATTGGTCAACTGTGACGGCTACAGGGGCCCAAAACCCAAAGCTCGAAAACCTTAAGCACAGTCTGCAGGTCATATTTATGAAGGGATTTCATTGTAACTTTGTAGGATGACTCCAAATAATGTCTAGATGAGAACGGCCCCTTTTGGTCGTGATCATTCAACCTTGGTGGCTGCCCGAGCCCAAAAACCTTTAGCACAGTCTATAGGTTGTATTTATGGAAGGATTTTTTTGTAACTTGTTAGGTTGACTCCTTATAATGCCTAGATGATGACATCCCCTTTTGGTCATGATTGGTCAACTGTGACGGCTACAGAGGCCCAAAGCCTGAAGCCCAAAAACCTTGAGCACAGTCTACAGGTCATATTTATGAAGGGGTTTCATTGTAACTTCGTAGCATCACTCCAGATGATGCCCAGATGAGAATGTCCCCTTTTGGTTGCAATCATTCAACCATGATCGCTGCCCAAGCCTGAAGCCCGAAAACCTTTAGCATAGTCTACAGGTCATATTTATTAAGGGATTTCATTATGTCTTAGTAGGTTGACTTCATGTAATGTCTAGATGAGAACAGCCCCTTTTGGACACGATTGGGCCACTGTGATGGCTACAGGGGCCTAAAGCCTGAAAACCTTTAGAACAGTCTACAGGTCATATTTATGAAGGGGTTTCATTGTAACTTGGTAGGGTGACTCCAAATAATGTCTAGATGGGAGCGTCCCCTTTTGGTCGCGATCATTCAGCCTTGATGGCTGCCCGACCCAAAACCCAAAAACCTATAGGTCGTATTTATGGAAGGCTTTCATTGTAACTTGTTGACTCCATATAATGTCTAGATGATGACATCCCCTTTTGGTCATGATTGGTTAACTTTGACGACTTCAGGGATCGAAGCCCAAAAATCTTGAACACAGTCTACAGGTCATATTTATGAAGGGATTTCATTGTAACTTCGTAGGATCACTCCAGATGATGCCCAGATGACAACGTCCCATCAACCATGATGGCTTCCCGAGCCCAAAACTCAAAAAACTTTAGTGCAGATTACAGGTCGTATTTGGGAAGGGATTTCATTGTAACTTAGTAGAATGACTCAGTATAATGTCGAGATGAGGACATCCTCTTTTAGTTGCAATCGGTCAACCATCATGGCTTCACAGGCCCGAAGTCCGAAAACCTTTAGCAGAGTCTTCAGGCCATATTTATGAAGGGATTTCAATGTGACTTGATAGGATGAGTCGTTTGGAATAATTTCACTGTATCTTGGTATCTTTTGTTGACAAACGTTAACTGTGAGGGCCACATTAACCCACCTCTCAGCTCTTTAGTACAGTGTACACCTCATATTATTTTTATTAAAAACATAGTATACAGGGAACAGAAATTAACATATTCCCAATTATCACAATTCTTGTCTTATTTCATAATCCTTTCATAAATATTGAGCATTATCCTTTTCATTAAACACAACACACAGACAAGTTAAGCTACAGTGTCATTGACACTTTCATTATATGTAGTTCTGCCAGGTGAGCGATTACAGGCTCTGTAGAGCCTCTAGTTTTATTTGTTCATCTTTAAAGTTAAAACAAAATAATTATTTAATTATCTTACAGTTATGATTGGTTTTTCCTTATCTCTTTCAATTGAAAGTAATGTTGTACATACTCATCTGAGCCATCATTGCCTCAGTTCATCTGTTGCAATTAAATTGAGTGTTAAGGGCACAAAATACACAAATGAAAATACTAATAATTTGTTTCCCTTTTTATGTGTACCCATACTATGTATGGTACACATAATGCCAGCATCCGGGGTGGCCATCCGTCGTTCGTCCATCCTTTGTCCATCTGTCCATCTGTCTGTCCATCCATCTGTCTGTCCGTCCATCTGTCCGTCTGTCCGTCCCGCATCCATATCCATTTCTTTGGCATTCGATAACTTGAAAAATATTGCTTGGATTGTCAAGTTACTTTATATTTGTGTTCAGGTTACTGATTTGCCGAACTGTATAGTTTTTGGTGTAAATCTGATAATTTGAATCCTGAGATATTAACCCTTTATCCTTCAACTTGAAAATTCCTCCAATCCCTTTGGCATTCGATAACTTGAAAAATATTGCTTGGATTGTCTAGTTACTTTATATTTGTGTTAAGGTTACTGATTTGCTGAGCTGTATAGTTTTTGGTGTAAATCGGATAATTTGATCCTGAGATATTAACCCTTTATCCTTCAAATTGAAAATTCCTCCAATCCCTTTGGCATTCGATAACTTGAAAAATATTGCTTGGATTGTCTAGTTACTTTATATTTGTGTTCAGGTTACTGATTTGCTGAACTGTATAGTTTTTGGTGTAAATCTGATGATTTGATCTCGAGATATTAACCCTTTATCCTTCTAATTGAAAATTCCTCCAATCCCTTTGGCATTCGATAACTTGAAAAATATTACTTGGATTGTCAAGTTACTTTATATTTGTGTTCAGGTTACTGATTTGCCAAGCTGTATAGTTTTTGGTGTAAATTTGTTATTTTGATCCTGAGATATTAACCCTTTATCTTTCAAATTGAAAATTCCTCCAATCCCTTTGGCATTTGATAACTTGAAAAATATTGCTTGGATTGACAACTTACTTTATAGAAAGTGTTCAGGTTACTGATGTACCAAGATGTATAGTTTTTGGTGTAAATCTGTTATTTTGATCCTGAGATATTAACCCTTTATCCTTCAAATTGAAAATTCCTCCAATCTCTTTGGTATTTGATAACTTGAAAAATATATCTTGGATTGTCAAGTTACTTTATATTTGTGTTCAGGTTACTGATTTACCGAGCTGTATAGTTTTTGGTGTAAATCTGATAATTTGATCCTGAGATATTAACCCTTTATCCTTCAAATTGAAAATTCCTCCAATCCCTTTGGCATGAGATAACTCAAAAAATTTCAATCCGATTATCATGTTACTTTATATATTTATTCAGGTTACTGATATGCTGTGCTGTATAGTTTTTTATGTAAATCTGATAATTTGATCCAGAGATATTAACTCTTTATCCATCAAATTAGATACTCCTCCAATTCATTTCTATATGTACCCATTCCATGTATATAGTACATAATGTCGGCATCCGTGGTGGCCCTCCGTCATACAGCTTCTAATAGTTACGCGTATGGGTACACATCTGACGATTTCATCGGCCTATTTTTTATTTTTTATTTCATCAAATGTATTCACCCTCAAATCTATAGCAATCCACTTCATATTCTAGGTCCTGCTTAAACATCTGCAGGTCTTACTCTGGAAATCAGGATAAGCAAATGGGTACAGAATAATTAAGAAATAAAAATGGTTCCTTGATAGTTCTTGTTGGAACCCATTAGTAGGTTCTGTGAATTTCTGAAATCTGTATGCATTTAATAGTATTAATATTTATATGATTTTATTGACTGTGACATTCCAATACTTCAGCTTACTTCTTCTAATCACAAACTTGGAAACCTCATCAACAACAGGTATGCACAAATTGAAAATTAACGATAACCCCACAAAGTTAATGCCCCCCAAAATTGTATAACTCTTTTGAGACAAGATAACCCCAGTCCTATTGCACTCTCTTTTTATGCCCCCCGACTTAGGTCGGGTGGCATATAGTGATTGAAGTGTGTGTGTGTCCGTCCGTGTGTGTGTGTGTGCCCGAGCCAATAACTCGAAAACGGTTTGGGCCACAGTCATCAAACTTCACACAATTATGAAGGACCATGGGAGGATGTGTCACACACCATAGCCGTGTTCGTACCTTCAAGGTCAAGGTCACATTTCAAGGTCACACTAAAAATTGGTCAATATTCGTGTCTCAGCCATAACTCAGAAATGAATCATAGTACAATTGTTCAACTTTTTACAAATGTTAAGGACAGTCAGAAGGTGTGTCATGTATAATAGTTTCCGCCGCATCTGCAAGGTGGAAGTCACAATTGACCTTCATATGTTCAGGGTCACAAATCGTGTCTCAAGCATAACTCCAAAACTATTAGGGCTACAATCATCTAACATCGCTCAATTATAAAGGACCCCAGGTGGATGTGTCACGCACCACAGCCAGGTCCATAAGATTAAGGTCAATGTCACATTCAAGTCACACTGAACACGGTTAGGGCCACAGTCATCAAACTTCACACAATTATAAAGGACCATGGGAGGATGTGTCTCACACCATAGCCGGGTTTGTACCTTCAAGGTCAAGGTCACATTTCAAGGTCACACTGAAAATCGGTCAATATTCGTGTCTCAGCCATAACTCAGAAACGAATCATAGAACAATTGTTAAACTTTTTACAAATGTTGAGGACAGTCAGAAGGTGTGTCGCATATAATAGTTTCTGCCGCATCTGCAAGGTGAAGGTCACAATGGGGGGGGGGGGGGATGTGTTAACGTTAGTGACATTTTTAGCTCAACTTGACAAAGTCAAGCTGAGCTATTGCCATCACCGACGTCCGTCAACACCATGTTTTGGTCTTCTCCTCCAAAGCCACTGGGCCAATTCAAGTGAAAGTTTATGTGAGTGATGATTCCGAAGGGGCAGTGCATTTTTGTTCACCTCAGCATGCTCAGCCCCATAGGGAGGGAGTGGGAGGAAAATGGTCCAAAATATTTTTTAAATCTTTTTCTCTTGAACCAGTGTGTACAATGACTTGATATTTGCGATGGAGCTTCCTTTTGAGGTGTAGAATCAAGTTTGTTCAAACAAAGTTCGTGAAGCAATATTTGGCTTTGTAATGGGAGGCGCAAGATTTTTGGCCCCACCCAAAATTTCTATTTCAAGAACCGATGGGCCAACTTCAACCAAATTTGGCATGTATTTTAAGTGGGTCCTAAGTAATCGATTGATGCCTACAAAAATTATTTTCACAGCCTTGTGACAACCCCAGGGGCTAAAAACTGAAAAAAATTCAAAAGCCCAGATGTCCCAAACCAGATGGAAAAGAGAACTGGTATTTGGTATGAAACATCCTTAGGACCGGAAGAAGGTATTTGTTGAAAAAAAAGGCCACCAGTTCAATCCGGGTGCTCGGTAGAGGGTATAGAAAAAATGATGAGTCATCATTTTTGCAGCAGTTTTATCCTTTAGGATTTTTCATGACATATTGTTCTTAAATTAACAAAAATTCTGTTATGAACATTTTATCTTGTTATTCCAATCTGTTCAAATCTGTCAATTCTCTGGGACTTTTGTTTGTTTTAGAAAGATTTTTATTTATGTTGAATGAATCGTTTCAATGCTGGAAAACATCTGATACCTGTATGCTTGTCTTTAATTTAACCCTCTCTAGACTGCAGTGTGGGTTCCAAAGATTTTTATTGATGCCAAGAATAAACAAAAAGCCCTTTCAACACTGTAGATGTATTTTTTTCTGGTTCCTTGGAAAAAAATTGATCTGATTCCTGTCTGAATATCTTTAATTTAACCCTCTCATGACTTCAGTGTGTTTTTTTCGAAGATTTTTTTCCCTCATGTTGGACTATTTCATGTTGAATGAATCCTTTCTTTGCCGGAAAACATTTATCTAATTCCTGTGTGCATGTCTTTAATTTCACCCTCTCAATACTGCAGGTCTATAGCAGGGAGTTCCAAAGATTTTTATTGATGCCATGAACAAACAATTTTTAGCTCATCTGAAGTTAAGCTGAGCTAATCTCATAGCTCTCCATCTGTTGTCCATCGGTCGGCCGTCGTCCATCAACACCATGTTTTGGTCTTCTCCTCGAAAGCCACTGGGCCAATTCAAGTGAAAGTTGTGTGAGAGATGGTCCCAAAGGGGCATTGTATTTTTGTTCAACTCAACATGTTCAGCCCCATAGGGAGGGAATGGGAGAAAAATGCTCCAAAATATTTTTAAAATCTTTTTCTCATGAACGAGTGGGTACAATGACTTGATATGTGTTACAGAGCTTCCTTTTGAGGTGTAGAATCAAGTTTGTTCAAACGAAGTTCGTGAAGCAATATTTGGCTTTGTAATGGGAGGGGTAAGATTTTTGACCCCGCCCAAAATTTCTATTTTCTGATCCGATGGTCCGATTTGAACCAGATTTGGTATGTGGTATTATTGGGTCATAAGTACTTGACTCGTGCCATTCCCACATGCCCATGGGAACCCCAGGAGCTAAAAATAGACATATTTTCATAACGCCCATTTCTTATCAACCTACCTTACAATTGTTTACTACAGGCTCTCTATTTTGATCTTTCCCAAGGGATTTGGGTAAGAAAAGTGGTGCAAAAGCACCAAGAAAAATAAGCTAAAACTGGGCTGAGTGCTACAGGCACACACCCAGTTGGGGATGCTCTTCTCCAAGTACAGATCCACGGCTTCTGGTAGCCAGTGCACAGGCAGTAACTAATGAATCATTCTTTTTTTCGCCCCCCCCCCCCCCCACCCCCGCATGGCTTGACATCCATTTGCATTCAGAAACAATGATAATTCAACTCGTTGATAATGGTTACCTGTGACTGGAATTGTGGATCTGAGGATCTTATAATAACAGGACTGTGTTTTATATATTCTCGTTATTATTTTCAACCACATTTCCATTGTATTTTATATATTCCCTGTATTCGCGCACAACTTTCTCGTAGAGTGCGGTTCGGACATAAATTTTTTGGTTGATAAATTTATGTTATCCTTTTGGATATTATTATTATTATTGGAGTTAGGTGTCAATGGGGGTGGGGGGGGGGGCTGTATGGACAGGATTTCTCCTCTCTGTTGAGAACCGAATTTCTGTTTTTGGGTCCCTGTCGACCGTCTGGGTTCAGTTGTGTTCCCGCTGGTCCTTTATTTTTCTGCCACCTTTCTCTTGTAGTTGGGGGTGTTCTTTCACTTTCTACATCTGTTGAGTCCCCCTTTTCTTCTACTGCTCTCACCTCTGTTTTGCCCAGGACTGTTCCTTGAGGGCAATGCCTTTTGCCCAAGCATGTGGTGCGTTCTCATGGCCTTTCCTCCCGCACCCGGGTGGAGGGGGTACACTGTCGTTCGGGGCCTCCCGACACAACCATGTCTGGTGAGAGTTCTATCCCCTCCATGGGGGATGTGCAGTCTTTAACTGTGGTGGATCTGGTGAAGAGATGCCTGGTTCCAGGTAGGCTTGCCATGATTATGCAAAAAGTCAACTAATCGTCGGTCTTGCCGATTGATCGACTTTAAATTGAAAGTCAACTTTTTTGACTTTTTTTACCCCCGCATGTATAACGACACCATTGCCTTGCCAGAACGTGATCACACTGTGTATACATGATGGGAACTTTTCTGGATGTATAAACGACAGTGGTAGACCATATGGAGGTAAAGGAGGGTGGCCTCAGGCCCCCCCCCCCCCTCCCCCCCCCCCCCCCCCCTTCAGATAAATCGTCATTTTTCTAAGTCCGATTCAGAAATGTTTGCGGTAATTACCTCCCACTTTAATGATTTTTTTGTTGAAAATATGAAAGTTATTTTCAAGTATTACTGCTCTCGTCATGTCAACAACATGTCCGTATTTTAAACAACATCGTTTCCAATAACCATTCTTTGCTCATAAATCTTTTATTTTGGACAACACGAAATAAAACTCGCTGCATTTGATTAAATTTCAGTATTTTGCATCACAAAACTAGTTAGCCTCCCATGGGTCACTCTTTCCTGTTGGAAATCCGAAAATCAGAACATTTCCCACCATTGATAAATTATCGTGAGTGTGTGTGCAGAGGGGGGGGGGGGGGGGGGGTTGTGACTTTTTACATCCTTAATGCCCTTACAGGGTCCAGCAGAATAGTCCTTGTAAGTTGTAAAATCCCTCTCCCTCGGATCAGGCCTAGTTCCTTCTGGCTGCTCACTGTTATGTTTCATCTGAATTTCGGGCATCAGGGTGTATTACTGTTTAACGGTATGGCAGACAATCGACCAACTTAACAGAATATGGTCAACGAAACGTTCATTCCGACGTTCACCAAACCTTATAATGTGGGAATGGTGGATCGTTGACTATGTCACCATGTTATTTGAAATGTGCACGGCCACTCGCCTGGTTATACCTACCTTTAGGACCATTCAGCCATTTCGTTTTAGTCGACCCTTTGTTAAAAAAACGTGGTCAAAAAGGTCGACTAAGTTCCAGGACTGTGGTCCCTCTCCAGTCGACTTCTGAGGCTATCACTAGGGTTGTGACTCTTCCTTTGGAGCCGAGCTCGATTGCTCTTTCCACCAGTTTCAACAGCTGCTGTCATATCTGCTGCTACTGCTGTTCTGTCTGCTACGTCATCGGTCACTGTTTCAGCTGGCCTCGGCTTATCCCTGCAGGGGTCTGCAGAGATGTCTGGTAGTGTGGACATGTGGCATCGGCCTCGGCCTTCCCTGACTTCAACTCGGCGAAGTAGGAAGGGGCTGCCGGCCGAATCCTTTTTGTGCAGCCTGGACCTTTCTGTTGTTCTGTCTGCTACGTCATCGGTCACTGTTTCAGCTGGCCTCGGCTTATCCGTGTAGGGGTCTGCAGAGATGTTTGGTTGTGTGGACGTGGAGGTATCGGCCTCAGCCTTCCCTGACTTCAAGTCTGTGAAGTCGGAAAGTGCTGCCGGCCGACTCCTCCGATGTGGTCTCCCAACCGTCGAGTCCAGCAGTTTTCTCATTGGATTTGGATGTTCACAGTGGGGTCACCATGGACTCTATTGCGTTTCCATTCCACGCACTCGGGTCCCATGGCCAGTTTTGCGAGACCGACGCTTTTTGTGCAGCCTGGACTTTCTGTCCCTCAGAGGTCCGCGGCAACTCTCCTGAGTTCCCGCACTGTAGATCATTGGGTATGTCATACCCCTATACGCATCTGCCATCGCCCCGCGTCGGGTGTATTTGAGGATCGTGACCCATAGCTGGTTAAAAGGGTCAGGAGTGAAACCACTTGACCGGTTCGTTCCCATGTCGAACCGGCCCACTCGGGCCTTGAGCTTAGGGAGGCTCTCACCTTGCTCACTCAGGTTCTTTCCAGGAGCCTTCCCGTTGCCTCCAGCGAGGCTGCTAGTGGTTTCCAGGGGCCCCCTCGGTGCCACCTCCCGGGATTGGAAGCAGGCCGCTTTCTGATCCCTCAGGTGTGCCTACACCATGGGAGGCATCTGCTGGTTTGCCCATGATGGGCTATGTGTTTCCAACTCAGAGGATGGGTCAGACATACCTGACGTCGAGAGCCAACAATCTTCTGACTTGGTGGCAGCTCTTGACTTTGTGTTTGAGTTCCTTCCAGGTCTCAAACCATCAGACAGCCGACAGTGTCAGCCAGGCCGCGATCATCGGTCACGCACCTACAGCCTGTGGAGCAACCTGCTTCCGGGCACCTTCGACCATGCCAGTCGGTACAGGTCGTTGAAGCATTTACAGCTTTGGAATCTAAGCTCAGTTCCAAGGTTATGAGGACTTCATTCCTCACCAGGGCTGACACTTTTTTGCCTCCAGTGCATTATCATTCCTATGATTCTGCCAATCAGTCAGTCTGCCAGACTTTGACGGTCTTGGATCAGGACTCCACCTCCCTCGGGCTTTCCAAGCTCAAGTCGGCCGCTATTTCTATGGCGACTCTGGAGTCCCTGTTGGGCTTATCGAGAGATATGCTAGGCATGCTTTCTCTCTCCGATCACGTTGTCTCTGCTTTAGCTGCTTATCTGCCTCCAGATAAGTTTTACGACATACAGGTTCCTTTGCATGTGTTTTCCAAGGTGCTCATTCATCTTACATGCATGCCTGTAACATGGCTAACTTGGAATTAGTTCACTGGGATGCTGTGTTGGACACAAACCGTTCCCTTCCTGAGGGGCAGCACGTTGCTCTTCGATCTGCTTCTTTGGCGGCTCTGCAACTATTTCATGGTTCCGTGGCAATGGTCCGGGATGATATTCTATGTCATTCCAAAGATCAGCTGCTGCTTCGTCAGCTTGATCAGCCTTCTGTTGGAGGCAGGGGCCATCCAAAGCTTGACAAGCGCCCTACTGCTTCATCGGCGAGGCCAAGGGCTGATCCTCCTGTCCCTGCTTCTACTTCTTACTCACGGGGCAAGGGTAAGTGTCGGCAGGCTAGAGGGAGGACTCGGGATTCTTCATATGGTAGAGGAGGTGGTTTCTCCTCTCATGGGCCTCGCCGCAGCTCGAAATGAAGGTCCTTGCCTCGATTCGTCCCAGGTTAGAGGAAGGATATCAGAGTTCACAGACCATTGGGCCACAATCACATCCGATACTTGGGTGTTAGATGTTCGGTTCGGTCTGCGGATATCCTTCCGGAGGCATCCCACTCTGTCGATAGTGCCTCTTCCGACACAAGCTCCTTTAGACGTTTACACGTCTGGCACTTTTGATCACGGAGATAGATAATCTCCTGTCAAAGGGGGCGATCGAGGTCAAGAACATTCATTCAGTGGGATTTTATTCCCGCCTGTTCTTGGTGCCGAAGAAGGACGGCCGACTCCGATCGGTTATCGATCTGAGTATCCTGAACCAGTCTATCATTGCTCCAAATTCAGCATGGAGACTTTCAGGTCGGTTTGCCACTCCATTCACCAGGGAGATTTTCGCTTCCAGCATCGACCTGCGAGACGCTTACTTTCACATTCCGATTCATCGGACATCGTGAAAGTATCTCAGGTTCGCTTTTCTGGGGCGAGTTTACCAGTTCAAGGCCATGCCCTTCGGCCTCAACCTGGCTCCTTGGGCCTTTACCTGACTGATGTCGCATGTGATACCCTTCCTTCGCACACAGTCCTGGGTAACTACTTCCGCATATCTAGACGATATCCTCCGGAGGCATTCCAATGCTGCCTTTCTGGAGTCAGATGTTGACACACTGTTGAGCCTGCTCACGTCGCTAGGGTTCAGAGTCTACAAGGGAAAGTTGGACCTGGTCCCTTCTCAGTCGTTTTGTCATCTGGGGATGGACTTCCATACTCAGCTGAATACAGTGGCAGTTCCCCCGGGCGAGGGCTGTGATTCTCTCAGCTTTTGCCCTGACTTTGTCCCAGTCCACGTTCACGACAGCTTGGAGTATTCTCCGGCTGCTCGGCCTCTGTGGTTCTGTGACAGATCTCATTCCTCTAGGTCGGCTGCATGTCAGACCTCTCCAACACTTTCTGCTCAGTCGTTGGCCGAATGTCGATCCTCTGGATCTGGTGCTTCAGTTACCGGAGTCTCTTTATCGTCACTTTCTCCCCTGGACGCATGTTCAGTGGATTATGCAGGGAGGTCCGTTGGGCTTACCCACGTCCGATTGTGGTCTGATGGCAGACGCCAGCGATCTCGGATGGGGTGCGACATTTGATCCTCTAGGTCTTCCCTTCATGGGGTATGGGACCAGGATCAAGCAGCTCTTCACATCAACCAGAAGGAGCTTCTTCCTCTTCTTCTGAGTTTCCAGCAGTGGATCCACCACCTTTGGAATCGCCAGGTCCTTCTGTTGACCGACAATTCGACAGTGGTCAACGTCGGAGTTGTGGTTCGTCGCATTCCCAGTCGTCTGAACGTCCTGGCTGACTCCCTGTCCCGATGGGGGAGGGTCTTTTCCACGGAGTGGATGCTCCACAGGGCAGTGTTCCAGTTGCTTTGCGATCTCTGGGGTTGTCCCCACATAGATCTCTTCGCCGCTAGTTGGAACCATCAGGTGGACACTTTCGTGTCCCCGTGTCCAGATCCTCTGGCTTTCGCCGTGGACGCTCTGTCTCTGGATTTGAACGGTCTTGTCGGCTATGCCTTCCTGCCGGTTCCGATTCTGCCTCAGGTTCTAGCCAAGATACGAACCTGCAGTTGTCGAATCATTCTGATCGCGCCCCTGTCGCCTCAACGGTTGTGGATCAATCAGCTCCGCTCTCTGTTGGCAGCGGTTCCGGCATGTCTCCCTCTATGTGGCGACCTTCTTTGCCAAGGTCACCTGAGGAGGTTTCACATCGACCCAACTTCATTGTGCCTTCATGCATATCTTTTGCCAGGTCGTGTCTCCTCCATAGAGGTTTTTCGAGACGAGCAAGGAGTCACTCCACTGGTTTATCCTATGCGGCTAAGTGGAAGGTCTTCTGTCGATGGTGTGCTGATCACTCTGTTGATTAAGCCAATCCTTTGATAACACAGATTGCAGAGTTGCTGGTATATCTATTTGATTCTCGGGGTCTCCAGCCTGTTGCCATCAAAGGGTACAGGTCCATGCTTTCGGAGACCTTTTCGTATGGGGATAGCGTCATATCGGCACTAAGCCATACACCTCCAAGCTTGTTCGACACTTTTCTTTGAAAAGGCCTAGGACTTTGCAGCTTAACTCAAGATGGAATCTTTCTTGGGTGCTGCTTTGCGTGGGGGGGGGGGGGGGCGGGGGGTTTGAACCTTTATCCCAGGTGGATATGCGTTTTCTCACATACAAGACAGCTTTTCTGATGGCGTTTGCCTCAGCCAGACTGGTTAGTGAGCTTCACGCCCTCTCGGTTGATCCGGCCTTTTTCAGGAGCTCTCCCAACAGAGTTATGTTTACCACTGATTGCTCCTTTCTGGCCAAGAATCAGATACCAGAAACGACTCCACCTCCTATCTGTATCAGGGCTCTTCCTTCTTCTAAGGGTAATCGCTCTTTGCTCTGTCCGGTTCCTGCAATTCGCATTTATCTCAATCAGACGCACTTCATAAGGAAAGGCAGGAAACAATTTTTTCTGCCTCTTATTCCTGGTCGACAGAAGATCTCTCCTCAATCCATTTTCTCGATGGATTTGTCTTGCTATTTGCGTGGCTTACGCGCGTCTCGCAACTGACGATTGTTTTGCCGAGGTGCATGCATTGTCTACCTCTTGGGCTTATGCTAACTTTGTCAAGTTGTCGGATGTTATATGCAGGTAGCCTACTGGAGAAATGCTTCTACTTTCTCCAGCTATCTGCATCAGTTGCAGGAGTCATTAGGCTTCTTACAAAGTCAGTTCCAGCTCTGTGCTGTTACTGTCCTTTCTGTATGTGCCTTGCACAGAACCATATGCCTCATCTCTCATTGTCTTTTACTAATGATTGTGATGCTATGGTTTGATAGGCCTAGGGACCTCTTCCTCTGTCCACGTTTCCAGTGCAATTGGGTTATGTGGGGGTTGGTTATGTGATTCCCTCCATCCTATTGTCTATTCAGCCTGCAGTAAACAATTGTAAGATAGGTTGATAAGAAATTTAAATTTTATAGTAAATTTCCTTTCTTATTATACCTACCACAATTGTTTACATGGAGGCCCTCCTGTCTTCTTATTCGGGTAATCTTTCAATCCTTCCTCCCTGCTGATCACATAACTCCATTGTTGGCAGATTCAAAAGAATGATTCATTAGTTACTGCCTGTGCACTGGTTACCAGAAGTCGTGGATCTGTACTTGGAGAAGAGCATTCCCAACTGGGTGTGTGCTGGTAGCACTCAACCCAGTTTTGGCTTATTAGCTTACCTGACTGAAAGTCAGTGTGAGCTTTTGCCATCACTTGGCGTCTGTTAACTTTCGCAACTCGGTCTTCTCCTTCAAAACCACTAGCTCAAACCTAAACAAATTTTACATACAGTATATTGGAGGTATCCTCTTTCCAGTTTGTTAAAATGAACTCGGTGCCCCCACTGGGGTGGGAGTGATGCCCCAAAAGCATCAATTTCTCCTGAAATCTTCTTCTTATGGACCACCAGTCAGAATGCTGTGATATTTGGTATGTAAGCTCCTTTGGTACTCAAGATTCAAGTTTGTTCAAAGAAATTTTCTCGGTCAATATTTGGGCTCGCCAAGGGAGGATCCCTATTTTGTGCCCCGCCCAAAATTTCTATTTTCTGAACTGAGAGGCCGATTTGAACCAAATTTGCTATGAGGTGTTATCGGTTTGTCCTAAGGTACAGTTTTGGGACTTTGAAAAAATGCTGAGTCAGCATTATTTAACACTGAAGGTAATGGTAAAAATATAAAATAATCTTTTTTTTCCCCAAACACTGCTCCAAAAGCTTTCATATTTCACATATAACATCTATGGAAGATTGATTCACATGGTTGTTGAAATTTAACTCCTGGGTCCATATTTGGGCACTCTACAGGAGCCCAAATGTTCAAATTAGTGCAATATGAGGGATATTCTTTAAAATTCTTCTTTTCCAGATCCAACAGTCAGAATCTTTTGATATTTGGTATACAGCATCCTTAGGGAAGGGAGATTCAGATTTGTTCAAGCCAAGTCCATGGGTTCATATTTGGGCTCCCTATGGGAGCTCAAATTGTAACTTTGTTCAATATGAGGAATATTCTTTAAAAATCTTCTCCAGATCCAGCAGTCAGATACTTTTGATATTTGGTGTACAACACCTCTGGGAGGGTTAGATTGAAGGTTGTTTAAAACAGGTCCCTGGGTTAATATTTGGGCATTTTATTGAAGCCCAAATTTTAACTTTGTCAAATATGTGAAAATTTCTTGAAAATTCTTCTTCTTCAGGTCCACCAGTGAGAATCCTTTCATATTTGGTATGTAACATCTCTAGGGGTGTCATTCAAGTTTGTTCAAATCGAGTCGCTTGTTTTTTCTTGGTTTTTTTTTGTGTGTGTGTGGGGGGGGGGAGGGGGGTGCTAGAGGGAACCACAGTAGTTCAAAACAAAACAAAAATTTTGTTCGGTTATTGTTTTTTAATACTTCACTGAACAGAGCTTGATAGGAACCTTTCCTAGGACCAACATAAACGAATGGTCAAAAAAGTTGCCTTTGGTTGCGTCACAGCAAATCAAAAAATTGCTCTTGCTTCTGTTCACTTACTGATACTCTTATCTCTTTTGACAATTTGAGCCAGGTGAGCGTTTCAGGCTCACTTGAGCCTCTTGTTTTTAGTTCATCTTGACAAAGTCAAGCTGAGATAATCTCATCGCTCTCCGTCCGCCGTCCGTCCATCGTCCGTCAACACCATGTTTTGGTCTTCTCCTCCAAAGCCACTGGGCCAATTCAAGTGAAAGGTTGTGTGAGTGATGGTCCCAGAGGGGCATTGCATTTTTGTTCAACTCAACCGGCCCAACCCCATAGGGAGGGAGTGGGAAAAAATGCTCCAAAATATTTTTAAAATCTCAAGAACCAGTGTGTACAATGACTTGATATTCGCAATGGAGCTTCCTTTTGAGGTGTGAAGCAATATTTGGCTTTGTAATGGGAGGGGTAAGATTTTTGGCCCTGCCCAAAATTTCTATTTTCTGAACCGATGGTCCGGTATGAACCAAATTTGGTATGTGGTATTATTGGGTCATAAGTACTTGACCCATGCAAAAAAAAAAATCTTGCATCCCCATGGGAACCCTGGGAGCTAAAAATAGAAATATTTTCAAACACCCATATTTCCCAAACCACACGGAACAGAGAGCTGTTGTTTGTATGCAGTATTCTTAGGACCAGTAGAATTGAATGGTAAAAAAAAATTGCCATCGGTTATGTTAGGGTGTTCTGTAATGGACATCGAAAAATGCTGAGTCAGCATATTTGCAAAAATTTAAAAAAATCTTTTCTCCAGAACCAGTCATCAGAATCTTTTGATATTTGGTATACAGCATTCATAGGGGGAGGGGGGGGGGGGGGAGGGGGGAGGTCAGATGCAAGTTTGTTGAAATAAATCTCATTGGTTCATATTTGTGCTCACTACAGGAGCCCAAATTTTTATCATAGGGTAATATGGGGAATATTTTTTAAAAATCTTTTTCTTCAGAACCACCAGTCAGAATCTTTTAATGTTTGGTATACATCATTGTTATTAGGGTCAGAGTCAAAATTGTTCAAACCAAGTCCCTAGGTTAATATTTGGGCTTCTTACAGAAGCCCAAATTTTAATTTTGTTCAGTTTGGGGGGTAATTTAAAAAAAAATCTTCTTCAGATCCACCAGTCAGAATGCTTTCATATTTGGTATGCAACATCTCTAGGGGGGGTCAGATTCAAGTTTGTTCAAATCAAATCCCTAGGTATATATTTGGGCTCGCTATGGTAGCCCAAATTTTTACTTAGTGCACTATGAGGAAATTTCTTTAAAAATCTTCTTCAGATCCACCAGTCGGAATGCTTTCTTATTTGGTATACAACATCTCTAGGGGGATCAGATTCCAGTTTGTTCAATTCGAGTGCCTGGGTTTATATTTGGGCTCCATATGAGAACTTGAAATTTAACTTACTACAATATGAGGGAATTTCTTCAAAAGTCTTCTTCTTCAGATCCACTAGTCAGAATGCTTTCACATTTGGTATACAACATCTCTAGGGGGGGGGGGCAGATTCAAGTTTGTTCAAATTGGATCCATAGATTAATATTTGGGCTCGCTATGGTAGCCCAAATTTTAACTTAGTGCAATATGAAGAAATTTCTTTAAAATTTCTCTTCTTCAGATCCAACAGTCAGAATGCTTTCATATTTGGTACACAACATCTCTAGGGAAGTCAGATTCAACTGTGTTCAAATTGAGAGCCTGGTTTAATAATAGGGCTCCCCATGGGAGCCGGAATTGGCCATTTTGCTGAAGAATTAAAAATTTTGTATCCAGTACCCTCCAGAGGTGTGTAACTAAGATTAATCCACATAGGTTGTATCAAGGGGATTCATAGCGGAGCTCTACATTTTACTTTATGATCAACTGAAGAAAAGGCATGATGCCTGGATTATTTTGGTCACTCCTGAGGGACTCAAGGTTTGACAGTGTAGCCTATGGAGATGCCGTGCTTAATGTACTCATTCTTGGACTCTGTTTATATTGTGTTCTGTTCAAGATGAGCGCTTCAGGCCCCTTGGGGCCTCTTGTTTCTTGATGCTTTTGTGCCACTTTTCTTTCCCAAATCCCTTGTGAAAGATCAAAATAGAGAGTATATTTTCTGAGTTAGGGTCTTCCACTGTAGTGCAAGCCTGTAGTAAACAATTGTGGTAGGTATAATAAGAAAGGAAATTTACTATAAAATTTAAATATTTCGAAACCACATGGAACAGAGAGCTGTTATTTGGTATGAAGCATCCTAAGGACCAGTAGAATTGAATGGTAAAAAAAAATGCCATCGGTAATGTTAAGGTGTTCTCTAGAGGGCATCAAAAAAATGCAGAGTCGGCATATTTGCAAAAACTAAAAAAATATCGTTTCTCCAGAACCAATGGTCAGAATCTATTGATATTCAGTATACAGCATTCATAGAGGGATCAGATAAACCATTGGTTTATATTTCGGCTTAATACAGGAGCCCAAATTTTTAACTTAGGGCAATATTGGGAATATTCTTTAAAAATCTTCTTCAGAACCACCAGTCAGAATCTCTTAATGTTTCGTATGCATCATCGTTGGTCAGATTCAAGATTGTTGAAACCAACTTCCTAAGTTAATATTTGGGCTTCCTATGGAAGCCCAAATTTGAACTTAGTTCAATATGGGGGATAATTTTTAAAAATCTTCTTCTTCACATCCACCAGTCAGAATGCTTTCATATTTGGTATACAGCATCTCTAGTGGGGTCAAATTCAAGTTTGTTCAAATTGGGTCCCTAGGTATATATTTTTATACTAATAACCAATGGCCCAGACTAGCAGGTGCAAACTCAATATTATCAAGGGCCAAACACATATTTTGAACCCCCCCCCCCCCCCCATCTCCAACATTTGCATACAATACCAAAAATTAAAAGTCCTATCTGGCCCTCCATACTTTTACCATCTGCACATGTGCAGTAGTCAGGAAGAGACCGGAATTGGCACCAACATCATTCTTTGTTTGGCCCTAAAGTCAGTAACAATGATCTGACATCTGTGCTTTAAAATCTCCTTTTTTGAGGATGCCAGACACAAATCAATGCAAGAATTGGTGGATCCAAAGGCTGTAAATGGATGTGAACAATGGCGGTTTTAAACGTTCAGGTCTGTAACTTTATAATAATTATAAAAATTATTCATGTTTCCCATTTTTGGGACATACGTCTGACGTCATCATTCTTGATAATGATTAATCCACTGTTTTTTAAGTGTCCCTTTCCTATCCTTCCACGAACCCCTCCTGTTAAACTCCTAAGCTTTTTGGCTATTTTTTATTGAAATTTTTTTATTAAATTTCTTGGGAGTTTAACGTGTATTACAGAATATTTATTCTGTTTATCCCCATGGTCACATCCTCACCCTAGGGGTGTTAGGTCGTTTTGGTCTTGCCTCTTCTATCCGATGTATCGTTTTTTCTTCGTATGAAGATCTAGCTTTGCATCTGGTAGCATTTAAATTGGTTACTGACTTTGGGTCATTTTGTGTGCCTGATGTCTTGTTTCCAATTTTTTTCCTTTGACGTTGTTTACATTGGCAATGTCCTCAAATATATGTAGTATTTTACATTATATTACTGTAGAATTACTGTAGGATACATTATTTATTATTCTGGTAGTGTAGCTCATAAAATTTGGATTTTGTCCACACTTAGGCTCTATCGGGATGCCCTTGGGCTCATAATGTTACCTTTAGGAACTTAGGCATTTTCTCAAAAAAAATTTTGAATTTTTTTTTTAGAAATTTTTCGAATTTAATTTTGATTGCTATTATTCATGTATCTTTATCATATATTTTGTTGTGGAGTTTGTAGGAGTGCTAACGACTTTGTCTTTTGATTGTAATTATCAAAGCTTACTGCTCTAAATGCAAGGCGAGGAAGTTTTCCTCGGATTTACATGCTTGTTGCCTTTCCTGTAGTCAGTGCACTCCTGCGGATTCTTGTCCTACTTGTGTACATTGGGATGACAGATGTTGGAGATAAGTGTCGTGGTACATCGTTGGCGGTGAGGTGAGGTTCCTATGTCGGAGCTCTTACCATAAAATAATTTGAGTTTTTCAGTTTCTTTTTCAGAGGAACAAGAACATGGTGATTGTATTGTGATACCCATCCAAGTGTGCTACCGTCGTCACGCTCTGATGAGCAAATAGAGCTATCTGCAAGGTGCTCATGAATATAAGCAAGGGATAAGGCTCCAATTAGTGTTCTTAATCCTTTGCAAGCAGCTAGCTCGACCGGTGAAGCGGTTAATCTGTTCGTGGGAGCCGTGACACCGGGTAAGTCCGTTGTTGTCGAGGGAAGTGTAGATTTGGGTAGATCGAGCACCTCAAAAACTAAAGCTCACCCAGCGACGACGGAAATAGGGAGGAAGCCTGCAAGTTTCTCTTTGGGAGGCTCGGCGAGGTCTGATAAGACCGCGAACGGGAGAGCCCTTTCTCTAACCCAGCAACATTTGGGGCCAAATGTTGTTGAGAAACTGTTCTTGTGCAAGGCACTTAACCCCGATTGTCCACATGGGGACACGATGGCGCCGTGTACTAAGGTGTACTGCATGTCAATGGAACGCATGTCTTCAACCAATCTAACCCTGCCTGTGCTGCAGTGCGAAGTGACGATGTTGGGGAGCTGGCAGCTGCTCGTCGTTGTTTGGTGGTTCTCTCCAGCTTCCTCCACCCGTAAAACTGTCACGGTCATGATTAGCCATTGTGCACAAGTATGTGACCTTAAACACCAATAAATAAATATAATAATTGTTGAGAACCTTGCCTGTGTAGGAACCTGCAAGTTTATCTTGGGGAGGCTTTAAAGGTCTGAAAAGACCGCGCGTGGGAGAGCCCTCTCTCTAACCCACAACATTTGGGGCCAAATGTTGTTTGATAAACCTGCCTGTGTAGGAGCTAACGTCCACACTCGCCACTCGGGACGCTCCTTCTAAACTGCCGTCAGTGTCGGCTACAGTTACGGCTTTTTCCTCAGACAGATATAGCACACACGACCACATACTAGCTACCCGACTTCGAATATCCAAGCAGCCGCCAGAGGAAGTATCCAGTCTTCACCAGTGGAGTCGGCCCATCTGGTAGATAGTGATCCAAGGCTCCAATCATTGGGACGTTCGGAGTAGAGATCAATGTCTGGATCTTTGTCCCAGGAGCAGCAAGCGGCGTAATTATGGAAGACCGATGCTCATCAAGCCTCGGTAACGGACTTGCTGTCCCAGATTGCACAGCTAATCGCAGCACCCCAGCAAGTGCAAGAGCAGACTCTGGTGGTGAGCTGTCGGACGGTGCTGGGTCGGTCCAGTCATCTGCGCACTCAGATGCGATGGACCGAACGTCACAGCTCAATTAGTCGGATTGTGAAAGGGACAAGGAAGAGGATTACCCTTCCTTTTTGGACCAGCATATGGTAGCAATGAATTTTATTCATCAATACAATCCTGACTTTGTTCCACCTGATCAGCAAGCTGTGACTACTAGAGAGAAACTGCTATCGTCTCTGGACACAGCTTTTGTGCAGAGGAAAGAGGATGTTCTTTCCTTCCCGAAACGGTCTTGACAGGTGTCGGAGGCCTTCAGTCATGTTAACGACACTATGTTCAACCTCTCTAGTGCTACGAGGAAGGCGGTTTCTTATCAGCATCTTCAATAAATATACTGTTCCTTGGACCACGTTTATTTAAAACGTTTGGAAAAGATGTCCAGAGAGCTCCTCTGCGTTTAGATGAGCAGGCCGGGGATGTGCTATTTCATCCAATAGAGCGAATCTGGACGTGATGTCCTACACAGATCACCTCACCAGAGCTATGGCGTAACGTCTTAATGGGAAGGAATTTGAGGATGTTTGTTCCTCGCTTAGAGTTCTTTCCAGGGCAGTCATGTATGCCACGTACAACTTCACCCTAACAGTGGCAATTTGGAGTTGATCAGACGTGATGCTGCTCTTGCGTCATCATCACTTGTAAATGACAAGGTGAAAAGTTCTCTCCGAGTCGCTCCAGTCTCCGGACATACTCTATTTCACGACAAGCTTTCGTTAGTCTATGAACAGACTACAATAAAGCTTCCAGTGCACTGCTACTGAAGTCTGCATCTCAACAACTTGCTTCAGCAGACCGGGGTAAGCGAGGCCATTCCACTTCAAAATCAACTAAAGGGAACTCCTCACGAGGGTACAAGAAACCCTCTTAAACTTATTCCGGAGGTCGTCAGTATAGCGACTCGGGAAACAGAAGTTCAGTGAGTGAGAAGTGTAGTCTCAGAAGGCCTACGGCTATCATTCTGAGCAAAAATCCCCACTTACAAGATGTCCATGTTGGACAAATCTTCTGGCGGATCCTTTCAAAAGAGAGTCTCTCCTAGCAGACGTTCAGGCTCTCTTATTAAAGGAAGCAATAGAGGTCGTCGAGAAAAAGACTTTTGTTGCTTTCCACTTAGCGGAAGGTTATCAACCTCGCAAAAAGTGGATAAAAATTACGGAAGATCAGTGGATGAGAATGTAGTCTCGGCAGGCCTGCGGCTATCAGTCGAAGCAAAGCTCCACTGACAAGAAGTATGTGTTGGACAAATCCTCCGGCGAATTCTTCCCAGAGAGTCTCTCCTTGTGGGGGTACAGGCTCTCCTGTTGAAGAAAAGCAATAGAGGTCGTCAAAATATTCTCCTGGTTTTTTCAAGTCCCCTGTTTCTCGTCCCGAATCCAGACGGATAGTGGATAGATAGGCTGAGACAGCTGTCTTGTTTGGAATAGAGCCGTTAGAGGTAATAAGTACGTCTTTTCCCTCTCGGTGTTGTATTCCTCGGCTTCAAGACATTTAATGTCATTGTGGACGCCATAGTAGCCTTATGTACTGTTACAGCAGTCTTTTCTTATATTTAGAGGCTAGTGTTGTAAGTCTCCATTTAGTGAGCTTTCTAAGGCCACATGTGACACAGATATGTCTTCACGTAGATGAAGACTCATAACTGCGTAGGTACCTTGAGATTGCTGTCTCTTTGGGAATTACGGCTGTTAGAATAGCGGCTCATCATTCCCTACCTCGTGCGACGATGGTTGTAAATCTCCGTTTAGTGAGCTTTCAATGTCGCTAGTTAGGGTTAGTGAAGTTTCGTCCTTGAGACGTTTCGGCCTGGGATGTAAAAGGCCGAAACGTTCCACTTTATGAGGCTGAAACGTCTCACTTTTTAAAAGCTTTTACCAACTCATTTTGGCCCCAATAAATAAATATTTGCTTATGAGTCAATAAATATTTTAAAATATTATTCAACATTTACACCGCTAGAGGGTTTTTTCACAGCTCAGTACATAATTAAACACAGTGAAAAGCTGTCAGTTGACACTCATATAGATGATTCTTGAGTTTGGTTTTCGTAACTCAGTTTGTGTTGAAAAACAGCAAACCATCATATGTCAAACTTTAAAAACGACTAAAGGAAGCTTGGAGTAAATGGGAGCATATCCCCATCCACCACTCTCTCAAATGAATTTCTCATTTGGCAGTGGCTAAAATAAACTACAATTATTAGATTTTTTACTGATTTAGTTTAATTTAATAAATTGCCAGACAAGTCTGTAACATTGTTATATATATATATATATGTCTCCAGTTAGTTTTGCATAAGTATTCACTGAAATGGCTTCAGTTCAGCTTTTTCAACGAATAAACGCAAAATTATTACAATTCTATCAGATTTAATATAATTTAATGCATTGCTAGATAAGACTACCCTTAATTTTTATATATATCTGTCACCAATAATTTCGTGTTTATTCATTGAAAAAGCTCCACTGCTGCATTTCAACAAATAAATGCAAATTATTACACATTTTTTTTCAGATTTAATATTATTTAATAAACTGGTATTATCACGTGTTCCCAAACATTGGCAAACCACTTCCCATGTTGATAATGCTGATAATCAACCATTGAAATAATTGATGAACTGAGTATAATGTGGGAGCTACGACTTTGTTTTCACTGTAATCAGTTGGGCCAAGAAATAGCAACTAATGACATAAGCCCAGGAAAACATGGGAACAATAGGTTATTTTCGCCATCGGATATTATCTATTCATAAAAATTACTCTTCTGGCGTCACTTTGTTGTATGAGGCGTAGATTATTTTTTTACTAATCCACATAAATCTACGCAATTTATAGAGACAGAATTCACGTTTTCTTTTTATTTTTTATTAATCCACTCTTCTTGAAGAATGCTCGAATTTGCTGCACAAGTATGTGTATTGTCAGGCAGAAAATCAGTGTACACACATTGTCAGAGCATTCTTCGGCTGAATCTATTTTATTTACGTTGCCTCTCCACCCTCTTTCTATGAGGCCGTAACGTCTCATGCCGAAACATCCCAGGCCAAAATGTCTCAAGGCCGAAACATCACAGGGGCAAAACGTCTCAAAGGCCGAAACGTCCTGATCCCGCTAGTTACACCAAGATATCTGTTTTCACAGAGAGGAAGACTTCTAAGCTACTTTAGCTAGGCTCTGACTGCTGTCTTTTGGGAATAAAACCGATAAAGGTAGAGTGCTTTTCGCTTTGTTTTTCTAGGTGTCATAGACTTGAGTCTTATTGTTTCCACCATAGTAGCCTAGCTAGAATCATGAGCGATGTTTTTTTCAGTAATTATGCAGTGACATAACTGAATTTATTATCTCTTGGGACTTCTGTCTCTTTGGGAATTTAGGGCTGTTAAAATGGAGGCTCTTCATTTCCTACCTTGCACGACGATAGTTTAAGTCTCCATTCAGGGAGCCTTCAAGTTCGCAACTTACACCGATATATCTGTCACGGAGGTGAAGACTTATAAGCTACGGCTAGTGTTGTAAGTCTCCTTAGTGAGCTTCTAAGGCCGCAGTTATCAGTCTTTTTTATTGTCTTCACATATAGGAAGACCTTCAGCTGCTTCAGCTAGGCTGAGTTCGTTGTCCTATCGGACATGTATGTTAGAGGAGGTAATTCTCTTCCTACCGGTATGGTTTGGTGTTAGTTATATGAGGCGATAAGCTCTATTGTGGACGCCATATTTACCTAGTGTGATTAATGAGCATTCCTTCAAACGCCTATACATAACTCCTCAGGAACATATTTCCTGATATCAGACCGAATGTAAGGAGTTCATCTAGATTTTTATGATCGGGTGTCAAAACATTGTTTTCGCCTCCCTTTTCATTTCTATCCAATCTATTACTGTGGATTATACTTCCATCTTAGAGACTGAATATTATGTCAATATGGTGTATTATTGTTCATCACGTCCCTCTCCGTCCTTAGTGGCATTATGGAGTCGGGTCAGATGTGAGAGAGCCCTGTGGTTCCAATACTATTTGATAACTAACGTAACAAGTAATGTGGGTGAGGGGGGTTCGATAGGAATTATTTGTAACAAGTAATGTGGGTGAGGGGTGTTCGATAGGAATTATTCGTCGAACCCCCCACCACCACCACCAATGTGTTAAGAGGCGATTACAGGGCAGGATGTAGTTTTCCCGTAAGCATCGTATGCATTCAAGTATATCCATGCCTTTCATGGCTCCTTGATTGGCGGCTGGGTCGTGTTCTAACAGTGACCTCATGGGCACATCCACTATTTAGTTGGTTTGTTTCCTGTGGTTGTTCATTTATAAGTCATATACAAGCATCTAATTCCTTTCAGTTCCTGGTTACACTTGTATCACTCGGTCATACCATGGAAACAGGCTGTATTAAGAAGAGTGCATGCAAGATTTCATCTTCGAAACGAACAGTCATTGGTTGCTGTGGACCTAGGAAACAATGATCTATTTCGGGGACGATCCGTGACAAGTCTGTTAATCATAGCTTGTTCCATGTTCTATATCCAGGTTTCTACGAGATATGGTACACATTCTTGTATATTTGCACTGTTCAATTGGAGTTTTATTATTGGAATTAATTGTACACCTGAATGGGGTCGCCTGTTGGTTGCCTTAGAAGCGTGTTTTCTCTTCAGATACTTTCCATTGGGATTTAATTGGACAAGTGTATGGTTGTACAAGTTATATCACCAGTTTTCAACCTATCTACGTATTCCGACTCTGGTATACGTTAGAAGCGTGCGCTGTTAATAATTTGGATCGCCACGATAGCCTAAGCTTCTGAAGTGGCGGTAAGTACCAATAATTAATAACTGGGGTGCCTGTTGGACTAATGTATACTGATTATTTGGTACCGCTTTTCACTGATTTCAGAGCACTCCCCTCTTTGTTTTGAAGAATATTCCTTCAAAAAAAAAGGGGGGGGGGGGTGATATTTCTTCATCTCCTCCAGCTTGATAAGTGTGTAACTATGAGTGAAGCTGTTTTGTCTGTAGGTTATTACTGATCCTACATACAACTTGTTTATTATTTATATATGGCGTGTGTTTGTGGGGATTAGTTTAGTCTCTTACACTCGAACACGCCATCCTAATTTAAGGGGCTTAGTCCGGACTAGCCTTAAAATTGGGGGCTCGTTACACCCAATTAGTATAATCATTCATGCTAAGATTACGGAATTACTCGGATGTGGCTCTTTATTTATGATGTCTTCTCTATTATTGTATAGAGAGACGTACATGTAATTCCTTTTAAATTTAATCTCCTTTCACCTTGGAATGCAGGCTTAGGAGCTATACTTGGTCTGCTAATTCTTAAGTCCTAGGCTCTTTGCCTTTTACGATTCAGCTAGTCAGGGCCATTGGTTATTAGTATAAAAATATGATAAATTTAAAGTAATTTGTATATTTTTTATACTTACCAATGGCCAAGAAGGGGATGGCCCTCCCATGAGTGGGTACTCATACCTCCCCGCTGAGTTATTATTTAGTATGCTCATCTACAAAGAATGATGTTGGTGCCAGTTCCAGTCTCTTCCTGACTACTGCACATGCACAGATGGTAAAAGTATGGAGGGCTAGATAAGACTTTTAATTTTCGGTATTGTATGCAAATTTAGGGGATTGGGGGGGTTCAAAATTTGTGTTTGGTCCTTGATAATATCGAGATTGCACCAGCTAGTCTGGGCCATTGGTAAGTATAAAAAATATTCAAATTACTTTGAATTTATCATATTTGGGCTCGCTATGGTAGCCCAAATTTTAACTTAGTGCAATATGAGGAAATTTCTTTAAAAATCTTCTTCTTCAGATCCACCAGTCGGAATGCTTTCATATATGATATACAACATCTCTAGGGGGGTCAGATTCAAGTCTATTCAATTCGAGTGCCTGGGTTAATATTTGGGATCCATATGGGAACCTGAAATTTGACTTAGTGCAATTTGAGGGAATGTCTTCAAAAATCTCCTTCTTCAGATTCTCTTGTCAGAATCCTTTCATACTTGGTTTACATCTCATGGGGAGTCAGATTCAAGTTTGTTCAAATTGGCTCCCTGGGTTAATATTTGGGCTCCCTAAATTTCTTTAAAAATCTTGTTTTTCAGATCCACTAGTCAGAATGCCTTCATATTTGGTATACAACATCTCTGGGGGTGGGTGGGGGGGGGGGGGGGGGGGGGGTAAAGATTGTTCTCTAGGTTAATAGTTGGGCTCGCTATGGTAGCCCAAATTTTAACTTAGTGCAATATGAAAAAATTTCTGTAAAATTTCTCTTCTTCAGATCCAACAGTCAGAATGCTTTCATATTTGGTACACAACATCTCTAGGGAAGTCAGATTCAACTGTGTTCAAATTGAGAGCCTGGGTTAATATTTGGGCTCCCTATGGGAGCCGGAATTGACCATGTAGCTGAAGAATTAGAAATTTTGTGTTCAGTACCCTCTAGAGGTGTGTAACTAAGATTAATCCACATTGGCCGTATCAAGGGGCTTCATAGGGGAGCTCTACATTTTACATTATGATCAACTGAGGAAAGACGTGATGCTCGGACTATTTTGGTAACTCCTGAGGGGCTCAAGGATTGACAATGTATCCTATAGAGATGGATTGCTTAATGTAGACTCATTCTTTGACTCTGTTTATATTGTGTTCTTTTCAAGGTGAGCACTTCAGGCCCTGTGGGGGCCACTTGTTTTTTTAACTGGCAGAGTGATGAATTATTTTTGGTCATCAAAATTTACTCACTTATCTTTGACTTCTTAAAGTTTATAGGAGAGTGCCCCTTGACACTCTCCTATAAACTCTAGCAGGGCAAATTCACACAGACTTAATAATTTCACTTCAAGCAAAGTTAATGTGGAGAACATCCACAGAATATGATGCATTTAAGTTGTGGCACCTGTACTTCAGAATAAAGACTACCAGTTAATGAACAACAAATTGTTGTTCAGTTGAGCTTGTTTCTGTGAGTACATTGTTATGTCTGTACCACCTACCCCTTCAATCTTCATTGGCCAAGTATATAACTCGTCAGGTGTATAACTTGAGCTTTCAAAATACACCACATATAAAGCTATTGAAAGCATAACCCTTTCAATTCATAGTAATCTCCAATTAACTGATAAGCAATAAATAAGAAACCCCAAAATTCATAAAAACAGAAACAGAAAGGAAATAAGAGTTTACGATAAATTTGCTTTAATCTTAAATTTGAACCAAAAGATTTCAAAAGAGCAAAAGGTTTTGGATAACCTTTGGAGGAACTTAACGCAGGGTTATCCAATTTGTGCATCCCTGAATAACATTTATTTGCACTTAACTGATCTAAGCTATCATTTATTACCAATTAACCAATGGTAATTAAAATTTAACAAAAATCACAGGCCTATTATTATATGCCTGTTTTGAAAAAACGGGTTGTATTATGGTATACCGCTGTCCGTCTGTCCATCCGGTCACATGTCGTTGATAACTCAAGAACACTTTGAGAGATTTTCGTGATTTTTGGATAGGTGGTGTATATCGATGGATGGAAGCTCCCTTTCATTTAGTGTCGCCGTTCGATTAGTCATTCCAGAGTTATGGGACTTTATTACTTAGAAAATTGTTGATTTTTTACATGTACGATAACTCGAGAACGCTTTGAGAAATTTTCGTGATTTTTGGGTAGGTGGTGTATATCGATGGAGGGAAGCTCCTTTTCGTTTAGTATCGCTGTTCGATTAGTCATTCCAGAGTTATGGGACTTTATTACTTAGAAAATTGTTGATTTTTTACACATCGTACGATAACTCGAGAACGCTTCGAGAGATTTTCACGATTTTTTGGTAGGTGGTTTATGTTGATGGAAGGAAGCTCCCTTTCGGTTGGTTTCGTCATTCGATTAGTCATTCCAGAGTTATGGGACTTTATTTTTCACGTCGAACAATAACTTGAAAATGCTTAGAGCAATTTTCATGATTTTTTGGTTGCAAGTATATGTTGATAGAAGGAATCTCCCTTTCGATTTGTGTCGCTGTCCGATTTGTCATTCCAGAGTTATGTGACTTTATTCATCAAAATATAAATTCCACATGTTGAATATGAGCAATTTTCATGATTTTTTGGTGGCAAGTATATGTAACCTGACAAGTACACTTGTATACTCATATTGTGTGGTTCCCTCTTGTAATTAATAACGGGCGTATCATGCGCTCATGGCGCAGCTGTTTGTTTTTCAGTAAGTTGTGTTCCAGTCAGGAAATTTATCTGGGTTGATAAGACTCCTCCCTTGGGCTGAGTAGACTCAGATATGACAATCTTTAAATGGTTGAGTGATGGAAGCCCTAATTTTGGCTTTACTTGGAAGTGTAGGTACCACAAGCTAAAGGCTTCATATTCTGTGGATGTCTTGAAGTGAAATTATTTAGCCCAGAGGCACTCTTCCACAAATTGTAACAAGGCAAAGACATAAGAACAAATTTTGCTGACCAAAAATAATTAAGCACACTACCAGTTAAAAACAAACTCATCTCAAAGGTTGCGCATTGCATCCACATATATCTAGAGAGGCATGCCGTTTACATTTCAACAGAATTTCTTTCAAAATAAATAGCAACAACTAATGCACGATTTCGCCAAAGCGAGATTGCTTGTTAGTTGTTAATATTTATTCTGGCAAAAATTCTATCAAGATGTAAATATGACTTGTGAAGTAAAACCTGAGAAAATGAAAAAGCATTACAACCCTGTTTTCCTATAGGTTACCGCCATGTTACATAGCATAATCTGCTAACAGGTTATGATGTGAGGTCTTTATTTCCAGGCCTGTGTGCGTGTGATTACTCTCCCATTGGAGACTTGTCATATGTTAAGTAAGTGGCAATGAGGTGTGCTTGAGTGATTAGTCTCCCCTCTCCTAAAGGTCTAGATGTGGAGCACTCAAAAATTATACAATTTTCTCTTCTAGGTAATTAATAATCATGAAAGGAAAAGGAAAAGGCATACAAGACAAAGACTGTCCTCTTCAGTTTCCTGACCTTCAGCCAGTCGATCATTCAAAACAATGTCCAAAATATACATCAGGTACTAATTTAGCATAGAAATTGAATACTGAACAAAAATCTAACAGTAGCATTTTTTACACCATGTTTATGGAGTATGCACTTTATATACATGTAGTACTGTTCTTCAGTGACCTCTTTCTTAATCAGACCTGTTAATCCTCCCGATTTACAATACGGAAATCACGATGCGCGACAGTCAGCGAGAGAATTAAGTGTTCCAGTTGACAGGTAAAACAGGGCAGTTTCGATGGCTCCTCTGTGATTGGCCATATGATAGAGATTGACAGTTTGCAGTCGCAACGCTCTTCTCACTTGTCTTATCCCAGTTGTTAGGTGATATGAATGAATGGATATCCTCTATATACAGTGGAGCAATGAACTTCCATCGCCTCTTATGTAACTAAAAGATGACTATGAGCTTTGTCTTAAATTTCAGAATTAGATACATGTAATTAAACTATATGTCACTGTTATTTGGACTAAAGGTGATTATTATGATCCCCGATGAGTCTGGAGGTGGAATGGGGAAATCTCACCCGAGGGGCAAGATATTTGCAAGCCTCGGGTCTGGTTCAAATATTTTGCCCCGAGGGTGAGATTTCCCCATTCCTACCTTCAGCCTCATCAAGGATGATTTTTGTTCTCCCCACACACGAAGATTACATCATTATAGATAATTGGCGGTCACGTGCTGGCATAAGCAATTTAGCAAGTTGTAGTCCTTTTGAAAAGCGAACAATTTTATCAGAAAGATCGTACAAAAGTTAGGTATATACCATAGGTATATACTAAAAAATTGATTTGTGACACTGTCCGTTGAGAGGTTAATGAATTTGTGCGTGTCAAACTCTAATGTAAAGTGCATTGTGAGATTATTGATCGATCGATAAATTTAATATTTGAATAATAATTAAATATTGAGTCTATTTATATTTGCAAATCGTGTAGCCATTTTGTTTATTTACAATTGTGCAGACGATGATGAAATAGTTCTGGCGACCTAATAAAATATGCAAATGAGAATGTCACGTTGGGTGGGTGGGATCGAAATATCCCACCCTGCTGTCTCACCCGGGACACACGTATGTTTCACTTATAGTGGGGGGAGAAAAACTTCATCTGCCCCTAGAGCTGATTACGCTTTTGATAATTTATTTGTTAATTTACAAGATATGTTAAATTACGTCAAATTTTGAAAATCAATACTAAAATAACTGATCATTAGATTCATTACTCTTATCTTTTTATCATCTATTAAAATTCAACGGATTGGATAAGTGTCATATATTGTTTGTCGTACAGTGGCCATGTATCACCTATTTTCGATACTTGCACAGGTTGAACTTAATGTTAATAACAGCCCCTTCTACATAACCAGGGCTGCTCGTCGTTGCTCGGTGGTTCTCTCCGGGTACTCCGGCTTCCTCCACCCGTAAAACTGTCACGGTCATGATTAGCCATTGTGCATAAATATGTGACCTTAAACCTCAATACAATACATATACATAACCAGGGAAAGGCCTGTGAAGTTGTATGACGTGTGGGGTGGCTGGGGCCATGTTTGATATTAGTGTTAGTTGACAAATAAAGTTGAATATTTATTTTTCAACAATTGAACTTGTTGACTGATACCTTGTGCCCCACTTTCTAGTTCAGTGAGGGGAGGGGGTTGGGGGGGGGGGGGGTTGCCACTAAGTTCAGATTGCTGAATTACCCCACTTTCCTACATGTACATTGATAACAGCAGGTGTTTTGACATCATTTTTGAAAGCTCTCAATGAGAGCTTTCCATAGAATAATGCCAGAACCTAATGTTATGAATGCTGGAAATTCTTACGCAACTTGCAAAGTACCTTCGTTCAGTCACTAGGGGTAAAAAGGGCTCAGTCATATTGCCCACAGTGTATAATGGCAGTGAATTTTGACGTGCACAGGAATCTCCCTGACAAGTATGGAAATCTTCCTGTGAGCTCAGCGAAATCTCCCTGATAGCTGCATTCAGAGGTTAACAGGTCTGTTCTCAATTAGTTCACAGAATGGTGTGAACACTTTTACCTGTGGGTCGGGATTCATAATGAAATGCTGTAAAACCATGACAAAGTCACAAACGAACAAAGTAAAACAAAGCTCAATAGCATCTGAAATTCAATGTTCTTACATTTCTTTTTCAGTATGAGATTCTACAGTGATGTGGGGGAGAAAGCAGAATTTTGACTGGACATTGTCTCCAATTGAAATCCAATCAAAATTATCTGTCTTCTTTTATAATCAGAGTAATTTACATTGTTGTTTGTACATCTGAAGAAAATAGCGAGTATAAAACATAGAAACCTTAATGCATTATAGACACAGGAAACAGAATATAGAACTTAAATATATTAACCCTTTACCAAATATATTAACCCTTTACCTAACACGAAAGTCATACAACACTTGCAAACCAAATTTTTGAATAACTAAATTTTTATACTGTACCAATGACCCAGACATAGCTGGTGCTAACTCTTAAAAATATAGGGCCAAACACAAATTTTGCCCCCCAATCCCCAAAATTTGCATCTAAAACCAAAGAAAACATGTCCTGAATGGCCCTCCATACTTCACCTCTACTGCGCATGCACAGTGTCAAGGACGTCCCGAAATTGGCGCCATTAATCATTCTTTGTTTGGCCCTTCATCAGTTAACATCTGACTGATCTTTGTGCTTGTAAATCTCAGTTTAAATGATGCCAGACACATAAATATTAGAGAAATGGTGATTCTAAGGAGGATATAGAAGGAGGAGAGGAAAAATGAGTGACAGAAAATTATCAGGGCTGTAACTTAAAAATTTTTAATGAAATTATGTTAAGTTACCTATTTTCGAGGCAACAGCCTGTTGTGGTCATTCTTGTTATCAAGTTACACTGCTTGTTCAGTGTTTTCCTCTCTTCCTTTCCTTCAAGTCCCCTCTTGCTATTCTCCCATGCTTTTGGCATATTTTCTGTAATATTATTACTAAAATTTCTTGGGAGTTTTAGCTAGATAACAGAATGAATTCTGTTCTTTTCCCCATGTTTACGTCTTCACCTATGGGTGGTTAGGCATAGTGTTCTGCATCTACCATCTGATGTTCTGCAGTTTCTTCCCTGGAAGTCTCTGTTTTGCATCAGATAGTGTTTTATTGGTAACTGATTTCGGGCCAGGGTGCCTGGAGTCTTCTTCTGGTGTTTTTACACTTATTGTTTACATTTACAACAGCCCTCTGTGTGAGGGGGGATTTCTTGAAAATAATATCTTGATGTTTATTTAATCATAACTAGATACATTATTATTGTTCGTAAGTGTTGCATAAATTGTTTAAAATATTTTTAGAATTTTTGTCCACACTTAGGCTTGGGATCCATTGGGGCTCAACGTTACTTTTCACAAACTTGGGCTGTTCTGAAAAAATATTTTTTCAAAATTTTTTGATTTCAATTATTTTTTCTATGTTAATGGATCATGTTATTATGTATTTTGATTGTCAGGGGTTGGTGCGAGTACTAGGACTTTGTTTTCTTTTCACAATGAAAGGATATTGTTCAATTGTAATAAGAGGAAGTCTTCCTCTGACTTTCATAATCATTGTATATGTAGTCAGTGTACTCTCACTAACTCCTGTTCTGTATGTGTTAATTTCGATGACAACATGGGAAGCGTGTGTCACGGTATGTTAGTGGGGAATTGGCCATGCCGGTCCTTTCCCCGCAGGGTCATTCTAGTTTATCAATCTCTATTTCAGACGATCAAGAACAGGGTGATGTATCCGTGATGTCTTCCAAAAGTGTGCCTCCGTCGTCACAATTAATGAAGAGCTAGCGGAAAAGTGTTCATGTAAATACGTCAATTGCCTAAGAGGACCCTAGTAGGTTCGACGGCCTTTGATGTCCTCTAGCTTGCCTGGTGTAGTGTCCATTCATCGAATGGTTCGGCAGCCGGGTTCGTCCGTTGCGGTCTAGAAGGAGTTTTGGGTGATGCGAGCACTATAAATCAACCAAATGCACACCCAGTGACGGCGGATTAGAGGAGAGAACGGAGGAAGCCTTTTAGTCCGGTTCCTAGCTCGTCCAGGTCCATCCGGACTGCGAGCGAGAGAGGCCCCTCTCTCGTACAACAACATCTGGCCCCAGATGTTGTGGTACAAAATGTTTCGCATTCGGAGCTTACGTTTGCCGCTTGGGACGCTCCGATATATAGTCAGTCCAGAGAGACTGTCAATAAGACTTCCTCATCCTCATGGTAGCGCACACGACCGCTCTTGGCTACGTGACCTCAGATATCCAGTCAGCTTTGCCAATCAGAGAATCATCGGCAACCAGGTCACACCATCCGGTAGCCAGGGACATGAGGCCTGCAGACTCCGGACGTTCGCATAAGAAAGTATGCGGGAGTCAACGTACACGGAGCTACCAGCGGCAAAGCATCGTAAGACCGCTACTGCACAGGCCTCGGTGACGGACGTGCTATCCCAAATAGCACAGCTTATCGCAGCATCCCAGCAATGACAGAATCTCTGTCGCATTATGTATTATCCGACGACGCTGGGTCGGGGCGCTCCGCGGAAGCAGGTACGGACGTCCGAAAATTTCATCCGGTCCGACGGGATGCTGAAAGGGATTCGGAGGAATTCGAGCATTCCCTTTCTGAACAACATGAGCTGTTGTGTATGTCATCTGACTTTATCTTCTAGAGGTTCTTTCGTCGGACCAGAATGCTGCGATGCCGGATAAGAAACTGATAGCGTCGGTGGACACAGAAATTTTTGGTTCGGTTCAGGGACATCGTCCCTCAGTTCCGACACAGTCCAATAATGTCACACAAACTTTCGAATTATTGAACGACGCTATATATATTATTATATGCTTGCTATTAACAAGCATGTCTGGTTTCTTCGCAAAGTTACTGAGATGTCTTTCAAAAGTGTGCCTCTGTCGTCATAGTTAATGAAGAGCTAGCGGCAATAAGTGCTCATGGAATACGTCAATCGCCTAAGAGGTCCCTAGTAGGATCGACGGAGTTGACATTCGCTAGCTCACCCGGTGTAGCGTCCATTCATCGAATGGTTCGGCAGTCGGGTTTGTCCGTTGTGGTCTTGGAAGGAGATTTGGGTGATGCGAGCACTATAATAGACTTTAGTACACACCCAGTGACGACGGATTAGAGGACAGATCGGAGGAAGCCTGTTAGTCTGGTTCCTAGCTCATCCAGGTCCGTCCGGACTGCGAGCGAGAGAGGTCCCTCTCTCGTACAACAACATAAGGGACCGGATGTTGTGGTACAGATATTTCGCATTCAGAGCATATGTCCGTCACTTGGGACGCTCCGTTATATTGACAGTCCGAGAGACTGTCGATAATGCTTCCTCATCCTCACTGCAGCGCACACGACCGCACATTGGCTACGTGACCTCGAGTATCCGGCCAGCTTCGTCATTCAGTGATTCCACGGCGAACAGGTCACGCCATCTGGTAGCCAAGGGACACGAGGCCTGTACACTCCGTTCGCTCGCATAATAGAAGTATGCACGGGGTAACGAACACGGAGCTTCCAGCGGCAATGCATCGTAAGACCGCTTCTCCACAGGCCTCAGTGACGGACGTGCTATCCAAAATAGCACAGTTTATCGCAGCATCCCAGCAAACGACAAATTCTCGGTCGGATGAGGAATAATCCGATGGCGCTGGGTCGGTGCGCTCCGCTGTTGCATCAGGTTCGGACGACCGAACACTTTATTGGGTCCAACATAATGGCGAAAGGGATTCGGACGATTTCGAGCTTTCCCTTTCGGAACAACAGAAGCTGCCATACATTTCTTTCGGCATTATCTTCCAGAGGTTGTTCCGTCGGACTACATTGCTGCGATGCTGGGTAAGAGACTAATAGCGTCATTGGACACGGAGTTTTGGATCGGTTCAGGGACTTTGTCCCTGACTTACCGACACAGTCCAATAATGTCTTTAGAACATTCGAATTATTTAACGACGCTATATATAAGCTTGCTACCAAGCATGATAGTCTAGTTTCTTGTCCGCAATGCTCTATTCTGCCTTTTTTCAATTCTAGGAAATAATTTATATTGGCAGAACAGGGCATACCGAGAGTTCATATGCGTCTAGACGGCGGTGCTGAAGACTGAGAATTATCTTTTTCGCCGTCTATGTCAATTCCAACCACGATGTTGGAAACGACAATGATGTCTAATAGACTTAACTTAAGACGCTTTATCATACGTAGACCACCTTACTGAGGCGTTATCATTACGTCTTCAAGAGAAAGAATTCCAGGATATGATCCTCAATGTGATTTCTTTCAAGGGCAGTAGTTTTTCCACGTATAACTCCGCCCTTCAGTGGCAACCTGGAGTTGGTTAGACGTGACCCAGCCCTGGCTACATCCACGCGCTTGGATAGTAAGGTGAAGAACTCTCTCAGAGTCGCTTCGGTCTCGGAGAAGCTTCTCTTCGACGGCAACTTTTCAGCAATCTATCAATTGCTCGATATACACGGTCTCTTGTCTATCAAGTGTAGCAAGAGATTCAGACTGGGGCAAACATTCGGTGGTTGACTCAGAGAGTGCCACTGCAGTTGCCGGATCCGAGTTTTATGATTATGACGGATGCCAGTCAAACAGGTTGGGGTACATTATTGATCCCAACGGATTCGAAGTGCCAGAGTCTTTGGGTTCCGCAGTTTCTAGGCAAGCACTTAACTTCCAGGAAATGATGTTATTTAGGCTTGCACTATGTCATTGGATGAACATTATTCAGAAACGCATGTCCAAATCCTGTCCGTTAATACGACAGTAGTTGCGTATCTCCGGAACCAGGGAGGCACTCATTCGATTCCGTTATTCGATTTAACGGAAAGAATCCTTCTGTTTGTTATAGTACACCAAGTTCTGCTTCGGTCCGTCATATTCCGGGTCGTCTGATTGTATTAGCAGACTCCCTTTCACGTAAGGGTCGCTTGTTGCCGTCAGAATGGACTCTCAACAAACAAGTATTCAATCAGATTTGCTATCAATGGGAGCGCACAGTGATAATTTATTTTGCGACACAACTCACTATTCAATTGCAGACGTATGTGTTTCCATGTCCGGATCCCTGAGCTTATGTTGTTAACGCTCTATTGATCTAATAGGACGGAATGATAGGATACGCGTATCCTCCAGCGCTGTTGATTCAGCAAGTATGGCTAAGATAAACATCCACAATACAATTCTGTTGATAGCATCTCTGTCTTCACAGAGACCGTGGGTAAATTTACTCAGGTGTCTACTGTGGGACTTACCAAATCGTGTCAACTTCATCACAACCCGCAAGGTCTCAACCTTCACGTTGTGTGGTCCTTCTTGCACGGCAAGCATTGTACAGGACCAGCTGTGGACGCGATTTCTTACTGTAGGAGAACCTCTTCTTTGCTATACTATGCGGCTAAAGTGGAGGCTCTTCCGTCGTTGGTGTAGGGATCATTATGTTGATATTTTTGATCCCGCCATACTAGACATTGCAACTTTCTAGTATACTTGTTTGACAAGATCAACTGCAGCCTGTTATTATTAACATTATAGGTCTATGTTATCTCATACCTATGCACTCTATGATAGTTTACAATTGAGTCTTATGTCTCTTTATCTAAGTCAGTTAGAAACTTTTCGATTAATAGACCTAGATTCCTTAGATTAAATTCCTATACGGAATTTAGCTTCGGTTCTTATTTAGCTAAGTAATCATTTGAGCCTTTGGAAACAGTAGTTTTCAAATTCTGACCTTTTAAGACAGTAATTCTCTTAGTCTTCTCTTCTACTGAAGAGTCAGTGAGCTTCATGCACTATCGGTGGACGATTCTCACTTTCGTAGTATCGGAAACACTATTTCCTTTACTACTAATGTTGGATTTTTGGTTAAGAATCAGGCTCCTAATAAATATCCGGAACCTATTGTTATTAAGGTCATTCCGTCTTCGTATGGGCATAGGCCTTTACTCTGTCCGGTTAGAGTTTACGTATTTATAAACAGATATCAGTTTATTAGTAAGGACGTAAGCTTCTTCTGTCTTTGATGCCTAATAGAAGGACATTACGCTCCATTCTATTGCTAATGGATTCAATTAACTATCGGTACTGCTTATGGTATATCGTTAACTCAGCAGTTTGTGCTTGAGATTTCGGCTCATGATGTAAGAGCTCTTTCTACATCTTGGGCTTACATTAATAGTGTCGCTATTATAGATTTTAGGAAGGCTGCACATTGGGCTCAGCCATCCACATTCATGAATTTTTATCTCAGAAATATTGAGTCCATTTCTGGAGGCCTCCATTGTTAGGTCTATTATCTACTGCTCAGAATGTCATTCACTTAACAGTTGCTACTATAGCTAGGCAGGCTTTCTGTTCAGGCAGTGACTCCATCCTGCTGCCCTCTTCGCTCTGGGCTGTTGGACCCAGGGCAAGGAGAAGGAGGGGGGGGGGAGGGTGTTCCCTTGGGTCACCTGTTTTATTATGAAAACAAGGGGATACCTCCTCCGGAGTTAGTAATTCTGAGCTGTTACTGGGATGGTTTTTAAGTGATCAGTTTATGTTTTAAAAATTCATTCAGGTCATAGTTTTTAAAGTATAGCTTTTGAATATATCACGTGTCAACGGGCGTTATTATACAATCCTCAGACACTTTTTAGGAGTATAAAGCGTCTCTATTCTCTTGACTAACTTTATATATTGGCTTACTTTAAAAATTATTAGTATAAGGATTATACTGGATATTAATAGAGTACATGGATGTTATGATGCTCAATTATGGAAGGTGTTGTGTCTTTCTAATTTATCATAAATAAGAAAGATACATGTAAGGCCTAATACTCCTTTTCTCCTCGAGGGGATGACTCTATTTTATATAATTGAGCTTATTGGAATTTCCTCTATGTCCTAGGCCCTCCAGCCTTTTTACTATTCAGCTATGTCTGGGTCATTGGTACAGTATAAAAATGTTAAAAAATTTATAGTAATTTATATATTTTTTATACTTACCAATGACCCAGACTGGGATGGCCCTCCCAGGAGTTGGGAACTCATACCTCCCCGCTGAGTACATAGCATTTACCAGGCACTGGTTATAAGAATGATTAATGGCGCCAATTTCGGGACGTCCTTGACACTACGCATGCGCAGTAGAGGTGAAGTATGGAGGGCCATTCAGGACATGTTTTCTTTGGTTTTAGATGCAAATTTTGGGGATTGGGGGGCAAAATTTGTGTTTGGGCCCTATATTTTTAAGAGTTAGCACCAGCTATGTCTGGGTCATTGGTAAGTATAAAAAATATATAAATTACTATAAATTTTTTTACTTTTTTTTCATTTTTAGCTCAACTTTGGCGAAGCCAAATTTGAGCTTATGCCATGGCCAGTCGTCCGTCTGTCCGTCATCAATTCAATACGGCTCGGGCTAGGGGCCATATTTATGAACCGATCTTTACGAAACTTCTTGGGTACCTTTGTTATGACCGTGGGACAAGAACAAGTGTTTTGGGGTCCTATCCGAAATTCAAGTTGGCCGTTGGCAGCCATTTTGTACAAAATGAGGTGCAATAAGATTTTTGCACAGAACTTCCATATGAAAGCGCTGATTTGAATAATTTTTTGTATGAATGTTTAGTACCATGGGATATATCACATATAATACAGGTTTTTTTCTCGTGCGTAAATTATGCAAATTAGACTAACTTTGATGTATTTAGTGTTACTTTCAACACTGTAAGTGCAAATACCAATACGGCTCGGGCTAGAGGTCGAATTTATGAACCGATTTTACGAAACTTCTTGGGTACCTTTGTTATGACCGTGGGACAAGAACAAGTGTTTTGGGGTCCTATCCGAAATTCAAGTTGGCCGTTGGCAGCCATTTTGTACAAAATGAGGTGCAATAAGATTTTTGCACAGAACTTCCATATGAAAGCGCTGATTTGAATAATTTTTTGTATGAATGTTTAGTACCATGGGATATATCACATATAATACAGGTTTTTTTCTCGTGCGTAAATTATGCAAATTAGACTAACTTTGATGTATTTAGTGTTACTTTCAACACTGTAAGTGCAAATACCAATACGGCTTGGGCTAGAGGCCGTATTTATGAACTGATCTTTACGAAACTTCTTGGGTACCTTTGGTATCACTGTGGGACGAGAACGAGTGTTTTGGGGTCTGGTCCGAAATTCAAGATGGCTGATGGCATCCATTTTGTACAGAATTAGGTGCAATCAGATTTTTGCACAGAACTTCCATATGAAAGCGCTGATTTGAATAATTTTTTGTGTGAATGTTTAGTACCATGGGATACATCACATATAATACAGGTTTTTTTCTCGTGCAGAAATTATGCAAATTTGATGAACTTTGATTTTTTCTGTGCTACTTACACACAGTAAGTACACATGTCAATACGGCTTGGGCTAGAGTCTGTATTTATGAACCGATCTTCACAAAACGTCTTGGGTACCTTTGTTATCACCTTGGGACGAGAACGAATGTTTCTGGCTGTGGTCCAAAATTCAAGATGACTACCAGTGGCCATTTTGTACCGAAATTAGGTCTAATCACTTTTTTGTACACAACTTCTATGCAGCTCAGGCTAGAGGCCGTATTTATGAACCGATCTTTACGAAACTTCTTGGGTACCTTTGTTATCACCATGGGATGAGAACGAGTGTTTTTGGGTGTGGTCTGAAATTCAAGATGGCCACCAGCAGCCATTTTGTACCAAAATTAGTGCAAGCAATCTTTTGTACAGAACTTCTGTATGAAAGTTCTGATTTGAATAAATTTTTGTATGAATGTTTAGTAACATGGAATACATCACATATAGTACAGGTTTTTTTCTCATGCAGAAATTATGCAAATTAGATGAACTTTGATTTATTCAGTGCAACTTGTACACTGTAAGTGCACATGTCAATACGGCTCGGGCTAGAGGCTGTATTTATCAACCGATCTTCACGAAACTTCTTGGGTACCTTTGTTATCACCTTGGGACGAGAACGAGTGTTTCTGGGTGCGGTCCAAAATTCAAGATGGCTGCCAGTGGCCATTTTGTACCGAAACTAGGTCCAATCAGTTTTTTGTCACAACTTCTATACAGCTCATATTTATGAACTGATCTTCACGAAACTTCTTGGGTACCTTTGTTTTCACTTTAGGACAGGAACGAGTGTGTTTTGGGGTGCCTTTGTTATCACTGTGCTGTGAGAACAAATATTTTGGGGTTCAGTCAGACCCAGTCTGGGACTCAAAGATTTCTTTTCTAGTTTAGCATCAGACTGTCACCCACCTTTACAATACTTTACCTATACATTTGTTACAGGCTATGGTCAGTATTAATGTACAGACTGTTACAATACTTTATATGTAGCTTTGTTATCAGGTCATTACCTAGATGTTTGTCATTGCTGTGTCACATACTATACATGTACATGTCTTAACTAGTTGAGCTACAGTGTCATTGACACTTTCATTTGCATCAAAAACATAGCTTATGACCCCTCATGGGAACGCGCTCATTGTGTTCATTCCAATGAGGGGTCCTAAGCTATGTTTTGCGACAAAAAAAAAAGAAACCTGAATGGCATTTTTTGTGAATAACGCTGGCCAGTTTTTCCTGTTACGTTGGGTAAAGTGTTAACCCTTTACCTATCACAGTATTTTTAAAAAATTAATTAAATTTCACATTTTTCAAAAACTATTTTCACTATTCTTCAATAAAACCATAAAAATATGTATATCATTAGAACCAGCTCGGTGATAGTTCTAATGGTATGCATATTTGTATGGTTTTATTGAGAAACTTCCAAGATATTTTAGGCAGTGGTAGGCTTATTCTGGTTAATGTTTTGGCTGTCTTTGGTTGCTATGTTAGGTAAAAGGTCAAGTAAGCAGCACACAAAATACTCAACCACAGAGGTGAAAAAGTTTCTTTGAACATTCCATTACAAACAAAGTTGTAACTGCAGCCCAAACCAAACACCTACATGTATTACATTGCCCACTTAATTTGATGCTTCTGTATTCAATAACTCTCTTACATGTGTAATTGCATGTAACTTCTAAAAAAAAATCAAATGATTTACCATACATCCAGTACCAATTGGCTCATTAATTTATAGTCTATGGAGTAAAGTCTTGGTAATGGAATGTTATAAATAAATATCTTGTGATCTACTAAAGAATTACTAAGACAACCACTACATGTAAATTTATTTCTTTTATCAGCCAATTTGGCCACTATCCAATGGAAGTATTTGATATATTACATCTTGTTTGATAACTCCCAGAGCTTCATCAACCGATATATGCTGGGTAGTATGCGATATGCTCTGCTTCTCACAAGAATATGACCAAGTTCCTGTTAATTGATTACACCAGATAATTTGAATATTTTTCAATGGAAAAGTTGCTATTCAATTGATAGGGTTCCATATCACCATACCATAATAGATTATTCTGGGCTTTTTTTTATTTAGTCATTGCAAGAACATCTGATGAGAGTGTTGGTATTGAAGAGCTCGATAATATACAAACAGATTTAGAAACTTTGCTAGCTTCAGCAGGAAAGAGATTACGTCTTCTGGAATGCGAGATTCAAGTGCTCATTGATTGGCAAGAGAAGAAAGATAAGAAATTGGTTGTTGAGAAAACAGTGAGTAAAAAGTACCTGTTAAAAACAACTACACATAAATTATGTCCCATTGCTTGATAGCAGAGGACATAAACATGAGATTGTCCAGGTCTCTGTGCACATTAGAATGTGAGGTGACTAGAAACAAGGTTACCATGACTTTTTCTGACTGTAATTTTTTTAGACAATTTTTAGCTTAACTTGACAAAGTCAAGATAAGCTAGTGCCATCACGCATGCGGAAGTCTGAGTCTGAAAGATTGTGAGTCTGTTCACATTTTCTTTAGCACAGGCTACACCCCATAGTTCTTTTCCGATTAGCACTAAATTTCATGTGCATGTTTGAGGTCATGTCTGGATGAGAACATCCCATTTTGGTCGCGATCAGTCAACTGTGATGGCTGCACTTGTTCAAAACTTGAAAACCTTCAGCACAGTCTGCAGGTCGTATTTATGAAGGGATTTCATTGTATCTTGGTAGGATGACTTTGTATAATGTCTAAATGAGAATGTCCGTAATGGCTACAGGGGGATGGCTCGGTATGATATCCAGATGTAAGTTGCAGTGTCATTGACACTTAATTTTTTACCCTTTGCCGAATATGGTAATTTCAAGCAGCAAATTTTTCCTTTAATGCATCGCAGAATTTAACCAGTCTTGTTTGATAGAGTTCTGTGATTTTCATTGCTGAACAGTTGTTCTAGCTCAGTTCATTACAATTGTTGATAGCTTCAGTTATATCTAATCTATCGGCTTCTTTACACAGACTATTAATTTAGAAGCTATTTTGTATGCTATCGTATATAGGGGTGATGCATTAACATGGGCGACAAGGTCTGATGGCTGCATGATGAATGTCAGTTTACAAAATTGATCCTTAGCTGCCTTATCTAATATGCTTGAAGCAGGCAATATTAGTCTTTGAAAGGAATCACTGCTATTTCCATCCAGTTGTTCCCCACATGTAATAAAGCATATGTTTTTCATCCATCGGTATAGGCATTCTGCTCATTAGACGGATAAATTCACGGTTCATTTCTGTTTCAATCACCACAAGTTTTAGAAGCATTCAAAAGTTAATGCTCTTCTAATTCTTTTGTGGGCTGTAAATGTTTCATATTCTGAAAAAAAGTTTGCTCCACGTTTGGAACATGGTTACTTTCAAACAATCTGATTTTTCATTCTACTGTATGTTCTAGTTTGAACAAAAATGTTATGATGAAATATGTAAATATTGGGCTCAGTGTTCCACTTTATTGAGATTTTGATCCCTCAAGATGGGGCAATGCTTATCTACTTCATCAGTTTCCAATCTTCGAAGTAATATATGTAGCTCCTCTGACAGGAACTCATGTTTTCAATAACCAAGTATCCTTTGTTATTATTTTGCCTATGGAATAGACAGGAAATTTTAACTGTCTTTCATTATAACAACCTCTTCTTTCAAGATCTTAATTACAACTACTTGCCTTGTTTATCAGTCTAAATATGAGTCAGAAAAAGGCAATAGTGATAGTAAACAAGAAAACCCTCTTCATACTTCCTGGAGAGTTTGTCTTGTGCTGAAATCAGGTGCATCTTTCTGGCCTGTGATAGACCTCTGTTGGATAACAGATAATTATCGCTTTCAGAAATTTAAAACATCAATTTCTTATACTGCAGTCTGCTACTTTAAAGCAATTAGTTTCAGCTTATTGACTTATCTCTTACAAAATTGTTTGCTTTATGAACACAATAAATACAGTCCATGTCTCTTGTGCATATACATGTACTATCAGAACATATACTTAGACATATATTTGTCAACTTTTCAATTCAGCTTTTCTTATACAGTGGAGCCGTCTCAATTGGATATCTCTTAATTAAATGACCCTGTTAATTGAATATAATTTCCCAACACATTACCATTTACTATACCTCCTTTACAAATTTGACCTGTTAATTGGATATAGGTGAAAGAATAGACTCCTGTTAGTTGAATAAAAAATCTTGTAACCTGTCGAGAAATTACCCTGACTCGCAACAGTTTTTCTTTGTTTATAGACCTATTTGGCCTCTGTACATCCAATACAGGCATTTAAACTATTATATCTTGTTTGACAGAGCTCATGGAGCTTTGTCAAACAAGATATCATAGAATAAATGCTAAGTTTATTTCTAGAATACAGGAAAGTGTTACAGTCCCTGTTAATTGAATACTTCTGTTAATTGAATAATTTTCATTGGCAAAGTGGCTATTCAATTAACAGGGTTCCACTGTGTAATGAAAACATCTGTATTGGGAATGACATTAAGTGTAAATGTACTGTTACCCCAAGTGAAGTTCCACATACCTTTTCCTTAGTTCTTTCTATCCATTTAGTTTTTGTCTTCTCAGGATTTATGTCACTTTTGGTCCTCCGTATTAAGCCTTTCCGTATCATATTACCAACTCAATTTATTGTCAAGGTGTTTTTCTTTAACAGGTATTTATTTATTTATTATGGTTTAATGACACTTTGACAGCCAAGGTCATATCACGTCGGTGACAATTTTACGGGTGGAGGAAGCCAGAGTACCTGGAGAGAACCATCGAGCAACATCAAGCAGCTGCCAGCTCCCCAACATCGTAACTCCACACTGCAGCACAGGCAGGGTTAGATTGGATGAAGACATGAGCACCATCAATGAGCAGTACGCCTTAGTACACGGCGTCATCGTCCCCCCATGTGCACAATCGGGGTTAAGTGCCTTGCCCAAGGACACAATCTGGGAGTCTGAATCGATTGTTCAGACGGTTACCCTTTATCTGGTAGAGCGCTAAATTATTTTTGGTCATCCAGGTTTGTCCACGTCTCTTTGCCTTGTTAAATCTTATGGGAGAGTACCTTGTGGCACTCTCCAAACCTGGAATTAAGCAGACTGTCATCTGCAGAATGAAGTCCCCAGAGGGGGAATTTGGTGATGCTACCCTGCACAGCAGGGTAGCATTACAAAATTTACCCTCTGTGAACCTCAATCTGAATGAAGGTCTCAGGCTTAAAACAGAAAGAGGTACTCAGAGGATAAATTGGGGGATAAATTCTAGCCCACTGTATGGGATAGCATCAGCAAAATCACCCACGGGGAACCTCATTCACCAAATGGCAGATTGCTTATTTCCAGGCTTGGCTCTCTCCCATAAATTATAACAAAGCAAATTCTCACAGACTAAATAATTTCAATTAAAAAAATAATATGGGCTTCCAGCACTCTACAGTTAATAGAGATGGTCTTATAAAGAGAGCCTTGGTCTTATCAGAGAGCCTTTTAGTGCTGCACTGTCTCTAGATGACATCCTGTTATTGTCATCTCTTCCTACGGAGTTGGACAGCCTCTATTGTCTGGACCATAATTCAGATATCTTAGCACATGCAGGGTACTTTATCCCATGCTTATGGAGTGTACTGGTTGGTATCCAATTGCTTATAATAATATTCAGTAGGAACCTCCATATTTCAGATTTTCATGTTTTGCTGTAATTTAGTGTTCTCTCAGTCCACAGAGTAGCCATATGCCATATTTCTGACCTCTTCTATTAGTCCATCCACGCCATGTACTTTGGTGCTTGGGCTTCTCCATAGGTGAAATTTAGCAGTGCAGATATTTATATTCTTTCTCGATCCTATTTTAGCGGAACCATTTGTTCACCAAGAACTGAGCAAGTGCATTCCACCATTGTCCTGTTGCTGTCTGTGGAATTGCTGACATGATAATTAGAACCATTTAATCTCTGTGTACCATTTGCATACTAAGTTAAATATTGCTGGGTTTTTTATGGTACAAATTCACTGTATGCCGGTATATGGTTGTAATAATTCTTGGTATTTCTCACTCTGATTGACTGCTATTCAGCAAGTCTGTATCATTCTGACTCCACCCTCATCTCATTAATATTGAGTGGTCTAACTTTTCCAGTCAAATTACTCATTTATATTAAACTGTTGTGAAGCTCAGGTACCCAGTTTGAAACTAACTGGGCAATGCATGCAGGCTTGTCAATTGTATTTTAAGCTTAGTTTTTACATCCAATTCAGGGATAGAATTTACTAAAGTTTTGAAAGAATAAAAATGGCACCATGCCCATTCAGTTCCACTGTGCAGAAATAAATCATAATGAGAATCAGATGTGCCAAATCTTGCGAAATTCTGCTCCTACATTTTTATAAATACCTGTTGTTATTTAGATGCTCCTCCTTTCCTTTATTACAGAGCAAAGGATATCTATTCTATTAAATTGCCTCTGGGATTCAGCCTTCAATCTTAATTGTTTATTTACCTGGAGGGTGCTGAAAATATTTTTCAAAGGTGATTTGAAACATAACTTTTTTTTAAAGATTCTATTGCTACCAGAAAGGGAGTATTTGTGTAGCAAAACACTATTCATAAATAATTGAATTGTTGCAATTTATTGGAGAGTGCCTGTTGGCACTTTCCATTAAATTATAACAATTTTTTTTATCTAAACAGTTTTTTAGCTCACCTGACTTTCAGTCAGGAGAGCTATAGTGATCACTCACCGTCCGTCGTCCGTGAACATGGTGTTTGCGTCTTCTCCTCCCAAACCGCTGAACCAATTTAATTGATATTTGAGATAATAGTTTGCTATGACATCGCAATTTGATTTTGTTCAAATCAAGTTGCCTCGCCAAAAAAGTGTGCTGAAATCTTAAAAAATCTTCTTCTCATGAACCAGCAGTAGCAGAGACTTGATATTTGGTGTGCAGCTTCCTGTTGAGGTGTAGACTCAGATTTGTTTAAGAGAAGTTTGTGGGGCTATACTTGGCGTTGTAATGGGAGGGGAAAGAATATTTGCCCCTCCCAAAATTTCTATTTTCCAAACTGAGAGGCAAATTTTGGCCAAATTTGATATGAGGGCTTATTGGGTCATAAGTACTTAATTTATGCAAAAACATTTTTTCCCGTCACCCCATGGGGACCGCAGGAGCTAAAAATAGAAAAAAATGAAAACGCCCATATCTCCAAAATTACACGGCATTGAGAATTCTTATCTGTTGTGAAGCTTCCTTAGGACCAACAGAATGGAATGGTCAAAAAAAAAAAAAAATGCCATCGGTTTTATCATGGGGTACTTACTTTTTGGGGACTTTGAAACAGTGCTGAGTCATCATTTTTTAACACTGTTTGTAATGGGAAAAACATATGACTACTTTTCTCCCAAACCACTGCTCCAAAAGCTTTCAAATTTCACATATAACATCTTTGGAAGATTGTTTCACATGTTTATTGAAATCAATTGTCTGGGTCCATATTTGGGCTCTCTATGGGAGCCCAAATGTTTAAATTTGTGCAGTATGAGGAGTATTTTTTAAAAATCTTCTTCTTCAGATCTACCAATAAGAATCTTTTGATATTTGGTATGCAGCATCCTTAGAGGGGCGAGATTCAAGTTTGTTCAAGCCAAGTCCCTGGGTTCATATTTAGGCTGAAAATTTGGGGTCCTGTTGCGGACTTAGAAATTTTTGACCAAAATCTGTAAATTTTTTTTTTGTTTTTCATACGTTTTGGTCAATTTTAAGAGAAAATTTTTTTTTAAATTTTTTACACTGAAAATTTGGGGTCCGGGTGGGACCAAAATCTGAAAAAAATTTTTTTGGTTTTTTATGTGTTTCAGCCAATTTTAAGAGAAAAAAAAAAAAAATTTTTTTTACACTGAAAATTTGGGGTCTGGGTGGGACTTGGAAAATTTTTTACCAAAATCCTGAAAATTTTTTTTTTTGGTTTTTATGCGTTTCGGTCAATTTTAAGAGAAAAAAAAAAAAAAAAAAATTTTACACTGAAAATTTGGGGGCCGGGTGGGACTTAGAAAATTTTGGACCAAAATCCTGAAAAATTTTTTTTGTTGTTTTTTATGTGTTTCAGTCAATGTTAAGAGAAAAAAAAAAAATTTTTTTACACTGAAGATTTGGGATCCGGGTGGAACTTAGAAAATTTTTGACCAAAATCCTGAAATTTTTTTTTTTCTGTTTTTTATGCGTTTCAGTCAATTTTAAGAGAGAAAAAAAAAATAAAATTTTACACTGAAAATTTGGGGTCCGGATGGGACTTAAAAAATTTTGGACCAAAATCCAGAATTTTTTTTTTGTTTTTTATACGTTTTGGTCAATTTTAAGAGAAAAAAAATTTTTTTTTTTTACTCTGAAAATTTGGGGTCCGGGTGGGACTTAGAAAATTTTGGACCAAAATCCGGAGATTAGTTTTTTATGCGTTTTAAGAAGAAAAAAAAATTTAGGCTGAAAATATTTTGTTTGGGGAAAAAATTCTGTTGTTTATGCGTTTAACTCAATTTTGTGACGTAAAAGTGCAGGAACTGAAAATAGAAGGAAAATCCTGTGATTGTGTGGACACAATCGCTTCATCTAGTTGGTATATGCTTTTCTTAGGAGGAGCGTATGCAGCTTATTCAAGTCCCTGGTTTGATATTTAGACTACCATGTCAGGTGAGCGCCCGCAGGCCCCCTGGGGCCTCTTGTTTCAACTGGCGAGAAAACGTCAAGCTAATGCATTCAGTGTAAAGCCCCTGTAATGACTTAAAGCACTTTTCAATAGAGCCATGATAGTGGCTTCTAGCACTCAACCAGTTAATAATATCCGGGGTGTTAGTATGGTTTTTCCAACATTTGGAAGGCTAACTATCGGTTCAACCTTCCAGTTTCTATACATTTGTCCAGTAATTCTGAATCTATGACAGGAAGACACTTATGTCTACACTCCCTGACTGTGGCACTTTATTAACTACATTTTTAGTAATTTTTACTAATTTTATTTTTTGCATAGTACAATATAAGTATCTCATTTTTTGTAACTAATTTCTTACTCTTTGTACATGTTTTGCATTGGGTAACATTAACAAAACTTGGTACATGTATTAAGACTACTATCAGTCTTATTCTTTTACATAAGTTGGTTATACATGCTAGGATAATATTTTGCTCATGAGGTCAGACCCTTGCTTCTTCCTTTAGGACAGTTTCAAATTCCTTTACATTTTCAGATGTTATAAAGACACTCTCCAGATGGAGCCTTCTACACACATCTTTTAGGATATCTGTAATATGTGTCAGATCCTCTGTCAAACAAAATGTACCTTTTCTTGCTTTGTCAAGTACATATATTGTAAGCTACCTCTCCTCTGTTTTGTGTATGCAGTGTTACCTCACTAAACAAGATGGTGCACAACACTTTGCCTACAACAGTTTCATCCACACGATAGATCATTTACACGACTGTCTAAGTGACACTTTGCACATACGACTAATTGTCTAGGCGACATGTCGTCCATACGATTGTTTGTCTAAGAGATTATTTGTCTAATTACCAAATAGTCTATATTTAATAGCGTGACACATTGAATTGTGCCCTTCAATTCCAGAGCTCTCAACGACGAGCCACAAACTACCTTGAGGGGTGGCATAGGCGGCTTAGATTAGTAATTAGGAAAAAGTCATCGAAATGTGTGTGAGTTCCTGTCTAAACTGACAGAGGAACAATCCCACATGCAAGGTATCGTGCAGCAACTTCTTGGCGGTGTGCAAGCATGAAAAAGGCCCAGCTTTGCAGCAAACGAATTGCTGTGGTGCTTGCGCAGTATGAAAGTGGAGACATGCTGGACTTTCTAAAAGGCATAGCATACAATCTCAAATTCTAAGAGCTGGGTATCATGTATTTTGCTACTATTTTCAATTAGTATATGTGATGTAATGTACAGATCTATGGTATTAAAAAAAATCAAAAAAAAATCGATTCATTACTTTGTCTGGTCTGTATTTGTAAAACAATGATCAGCATTGTGTCATGAGTCCGATTTTTAAATTTCAGCTAAATCATGTAGACTGAGTCTCGTTTAGCATCGCATCGACTAAATATCGCTAAGACCAAATGTCATGTGGAGTATCAGTCATGAAGACAGAATGTTGTATCGTGTAGACAATTTGTCTGTAGGCGATCTGTCATAGACCCAAACAAGCTGAGGCAGGGTGGTGGAGGAGGTGAGTGAGCCTATTTACCTTCTCTGGATTATCTGTTATAGGAGTTTATCTCTTATTGGGTTAGTGTAACATCATTATACCAATGTTTGGATATTCATCTGTGTTTTCAGGTTTTATTAATTACGAGTTCATGAGTTTGTCAAACAGTATCTCATGATTGATAATCTTGATATAAATTGTCGTACAATAACTTTAGATGCATTTATACTCTGTTTTCTTTTATCTAAATTATAGCATTTTGGGATATGTCTGGTCTTTTAAAAAGATAATTGGTATAACTCCAAACTAGGATTCTTATATTCTTGTGCAGTTTCTTCTTCTATCAATAACTAGTTAACTATTATTGTTGAATGTGGAATTCTTTTTGGTGATCCATATATTCTAATAGGGACTCAATTAACCTGGAGTAATGATGCAAGCCTGCTGATACTTGTCATTGTCTTGTATTGGCCCTCCACCTTTTATCTATTCAGCATGTCTGGGCCAGTGGTAATGTTGGATAAATAATGGATATTGCTAATAATTTCTGTAATCATCATACCGACCACTGGCCCAGACTGGAGGTGCCCTCCCAAGAGTTGTTCACTCACACATCCTCACATTTGTACTGAGTTCTTATGAATAGAGAAGCTAGCGTGTCTGGACTAGTGGTAGGTATAATATGATGATAAACACAGAAATTATTAGAAATTTCCATTTTTATACCCCCACTTTTTTTTCAAAAAGTGAGGATTACTGGATTTTTTCTGTGAGTTATGGCCCTTTGAATATACAAAAATAGGCTATTTTTTGTCTGTTTGCCTCGTATCTCAGGTTTGGGTTATTGGATCTTAATGAAATTTGGAATGAAAATTGTTTATGGGAAAGGCTTTCAAGTGAATCTCTAATAATATTTCTTACTTTTCACTTTTTAGACTTATCCCCCTTTTTAACTTTGAAATTTTGCTGTTTGCCCTGGTTTGCCTCTCCCTTTTTAACTTTGAAATTTTGCTGTTTGCCTCTTAAAATAGACAATTTTTTGTTTATTCGCCTCATATTTCAGGTTTGGGTTATCAGATTTCCATGACATTTGGAATGAAGATTGTTTATGGGAAAGGCTTTTAAATGAGACCTGTCCCTGCAGTAAAACAAAGAAAATACATGCAAATCACCTCCCCACATTTGGCATTATGTCTTTGTTCTATAATGTTTTTGTTATCAGCAGACTTGTGGCGAATACTTTGTAAATGTATTTGAATACCAATACTTTAAAATTTCATGAATACGAATACAAATACACAAATTTTCAAATGTATTTGAATACGAATACAAATACATTACAATGTATTCATGAATACATTTTTGAATACTTAAGTATTTTTTAAATTAGAAGTATTTATAGCAAGGCCTTTAAGTTTTTTGTTTGTTGGGTTAAAAGTCATTTTTAAACTGATGGTCCCTTAGCTGAAGCTTTAATTGTGCTTACCATGCTTTGTTGGAAAACTAAAATAATTACCTGACGGGAAATTCACTCTATGGGTGTACTCTCCATGGACAACACATCACAAAACTTTAGCCAAAGCACTTCATGGTTAAACCTGGAGGTCTGTTGGCTGAAAATTTGCTAACAGCAGTAGTATTTTCTTTATAATATTTACGTGCTTTCACTGATTATAATTAGACATACTGACCTATACAAAGGTGACCTTAAACAGGAATAAATAAATAAATATGTGTTTTCTCTGTGAAATAATGGATAAATTGAAAAACTTCAAATAAATCCAAAAATTTTAGAATATAATATATTCTTATGCAATATAATATATTCTTATGCAATTTCTTCTTCTATCAATGTAGGACGTTTCGGCCACGGACGTTTCGGCCTGGTCGTTTCGGCCTAGGACGTTTCGGCCAGAAATAATGGACAGGGTGGACGTTTCGGCCAAAATATATTTGAGGGTACTTTTTGGCATTTTTTTTTCTTGTTTTCTCTGGAAGAGTTGGAGAGGGGGAAGTGATTTAGGAATGAAGAAAAACCATTTCCATTTTTTATATTTATTGAACGTTGTCATAAAAATATAACAAAAACAAGTAATGAAACAATTATAATACATAGCACAAGTAAGCACAATTTTGGAGAATATTCACTTATGTCCACTACATGTATTATTTTTTATTGTATTTGAAGAAAACAAGTTATATTTTTTACTGACGGGTGAATCTTCTATCCTTTTCTTCGTTATTTGACATTTACAGACAGAATTCATGGCTGTTGATGCCTGGGGTGTCTTCTATCCAAATGATGCCTTTTAACCAACACTTAAACAAGCTCAAGGAGCTCATTCAAGTGAGGGGCATAAGGTATAATCTGGAAAGAAGATCCGTCTTCTTCGTTACTACTTGACACTCTATTTACAGACAGAATTCATGGTTGTTAATGCCTGGGGAGTCTTCTATCCAAATGATACCTTTTAACCAACACTTAAACAAGCTCAAGGAGCTCATTCAAGTGAGGGGCATAAGGTATAATCTGGCCCCTTTCGACCCTTTGTAACTGTATAGGATGGCTGTCACATGTCTAGGTGTGTTGAAGGAGGAAAAGGAAGTTTTTTTGTTTTATTTTTATTGTCCATGTTTTCAACAATTTAAAATGCCATGGGGATATGTGTGGCCATTGTTACATAAATAGGTTGTATTGTGACAAGTTAACTAATAATTAAGTCTTCTGTCTGCTTTCAATGCATAAATTTCAGACAAGGTGTTTGGTGGTATATAAATAATATCAGGGATTATTAAGTCTTTAATATTGATATGAGGTGTGAATTTGTTGTCTGGAGTCCATGGGCTTGATCTGTGAAAACCTTTTATTCAGTATATGGTTCTTTAATTCCAAAATATAGAAAGTATTCAAAAAGTATTCAAAATATATTCATGAATATAGCTCAAATTTTAATGTATTTGAATACGAATACGAATACGAATACGAATATATGTATTCATAACATTCAGTGAATATTGAATACATGTGAATACTTGATAAACTGTATTCGAATATGACTGAATACGAATACTGAATACAAATACCCCAACCCTGGTTATCAGATTTCAATGAAATTTGGAATGAAGGTTGTTTATGGGAAAGGCTTTCAAGTGAGTTATGTCCCTGCAGTAAAACAAAGAAAATACATGCAAATCACCTACCTCCCAACATGTGTCATTATGTCTTTGTTCTATATCTCTTATGTGGATGGTCCAATCGTCACTAGACTTAAGTATCAGGCATTTCTGGCCTTCACAATTCCCTTGCTGTAAAACAAAGACAATAATTTTGCTATTTGCCTCGTAAAATAGCCAATTTTTTGTATGTTTGCCTCATATCTCCGGTATGGGGTTAGCGGCTCTCAATGAAATTTGGAATGAAGGTTGTTTATGGGAATAGCTTTCACAGTATCGTGGTTCATTTCTTCAATTGTCATTGTTTGGTGGTATGCATCATTGGGGTATGCCCCAGGGCATGGCCCCCTCTTGTTCCAACTGCTGAAGAATCCAGCTGCCAAAGCTATGCTTTTCTATCTTGAGTATGACTGCATCATGCTTGCAATAAAATGGTGGAAAAAAATTAGGAAGATATGTCTCCAAACATTGGCTGCGAGTGATGAATGATGAATTAAATAGCAAAGCTGGCTTTGGCAACACAGTATCTTTCATGTTGTCTGCAACATGGTGCTCACTTAAAAAAGTTACTAGGTCACTCACTGTTGATTTTGATGTAATGGTGTTCCAATGGCTAGTGGCGTAGCCACTAACACTGCTTGTGTCAGGTCATATTTTCGTCTGCTGCACTAAAATGAAATCTGCATGTGAGAAATCATGAGCATCACTCCTTTTTGTTCACTGCCTTTTGTATGCAGGCACATCATGGTGCACTAACAGTTGCGTGCCTCAAAATCGAAAGTCTTGTGGTGGGGTAGTGTTTGGGGCATCGTCAAGTTGATCAAACACCTCACTAAGAAGTCAAACAGTGACCAAGTCTTTAAATTTCAGCATACACAAATGCTTCTTACCACTGTGCGGGTTCAAACTTAAATATACGTTCAGTACAATGACTTCAAAAGAACATGTAGCTCAAACATTTTATAGTAATACAGTGTTTTACAAAGTGCTGGAAAGTATGAAGCATCCTTAGGACCAGTAGAATTGAATGGTAAAACAAAATTGCCATTGGTTATGTCGTGGTGTTCATTCGGGGGTGGGGGTTGCATTAAGTCAGCATATTTGCAAAAATTTTAACAAATTTTTTCTCCACACCCACTGAACACCAGGGCTGGGATCAATTCCATGTAAATGTAATTAATTACTATTGCAGTTACTTTTAATTTTTCAATTATAATTGCAGTTACAGTTACTTTTAATTTCAAAGTAATTAATTACAATTACTTCATGAGATGTAATTAATTACTTTTCAATTACTTTTAATTACTTTGGCAATATTTCTTTAAATGAAAAGCTTCATAACCAGTATGTGTTTGTATGAACTTTGCTTTTTTGCTATTGTTAGCAGGGAAAATGCATAATAGAACTGAAGAGGTGAAAAATGTTCAAGCCAAACTCCCTATTGTTATGAAATTAAGAACTGCTCGATTCTTAATTTAAGAACATGCTTTCTGGGATAAATATTGTGAGAATTATGAGGGGTTACACTCCAACATAATCAACTGAAAACAGTTAAGGAAAAAATAACACACACATTTTATTCATTTCCCATATATCTAGTATATCTGCCCCAATGCAGCATCAAAAATCAAAACTGAGTGTCACTTTTCTAAAAAATCTTTACACACATGTTTGTGACTAAATGTAATTGAAAAGTAATTGAAATTACATGGTATTTTCCAATGTAATTAATTACTTTGCAATTACATGTAAATGACAAAGGTCTCAATTACACATTACACCCAATTTTTTTTTAAAGCATGTAATTAATTACACTTATTACAATTACAAATTGCAGTTACCCCAGCCCTGCTGAATGCAATCTTTTGATATATGGTATACAGCATCTGGAGGGGGGGGGGAGCAGATACAAGTTGGTTAAAATGAAGCCCCTTGGTTCATATTTGGGCACAATACAGGAGCCCAGATTTTTAACTTAGGGCAATATGGGGAATGATCTTTAAAAATCTTCTTCAGATCACCAGTCACAATGCTTTGATATTTGGTATGCAACATCTGTAAGGGGGCCAGATTCAAGTTTGTTCAAATCAAGTGTCTTGGTTAATATTTGGGCTCCCCATGGAGCCCAAATTTTAACTTGGTGCATTATGAGTGAATTTCTTTAAAAATCTTCTTCTTACGCACCACCAGTCAGAATACTTTAATATTTGGTATACAACATCTCTAGGGGGTGAGATTCAAGTATGTTCAAATCGACTATCTGGGTTAATATTTGGGCTCCCTATTGTAGCTTGAATTTTAACTTAGTGCAATATGAGGAAATTTCCTTAAGAATCTTCTTCTTCAGATCCACCGGTCAGAATGCTTTCATATTTGGTATCCAACATCTCGGGGGTGCAGTCGGGATCACATTCTAATTTGTTAAAATCGAGTCCCTGTGTGAGCCCAAATTTTAACTGAGTGCAATGTTAGGGAATTTCTTTAAAAGTCTTCTTCTCCAGAACCATCTCTTAGAATGTTTTGAAATTCGGTATACAACATCTCTGGGGAGGTCAGATTCATGTTTGTTCAAATCAAGTCCCTGAGTTAATATTTGGGCTTTTTATGGGAGCCTGATTTTTAACTTAGGGCAGTATGAGGGAATTTCTTAAAAAGTCATCTTCTCCAAATCCTCCAGTCAGAATGCTTTTGTAGGGAGGTGAGATTCAAGTTTGTTCAAATCGGGTCCCTGGGTTAATATTTGGGCCCCCTATGGTAGCCCGAATTTCAACTTAGTGCAATATGAGGAAAGTTCTTTAAAAATCTTCTCTTTCAGATCCCCCAGTCAGACTGCTTTCACATTTGGTATACAGCATCCTGGTGGTGGAAGGGAAGGGTTCAGACTCAAGTTTGTTCAAGTTAAGTTCCTAGGTTGATATTTGGACTCCCAAGTTTTGCATTACTGGAAATCAGGGCATTATTTCTGTAGTAGTATCCCAGTACTAGAAAAAGTCATCTGGCATGGACAACAGAGTTATAAATAATTAAATAACTTCATTCCTCTGTAGTGTTAACTAGCTGTAGATGCTAATTAAATCCTTCTTTAAACAACTATTGTCAGGTGAGTGCCTCAGGCCCCATGGGGCCTCTTGTTGGTAAATATTGTTTATTTTTATACTAAAACCAATGGCCCAGACTTAGCTGGTGCAACCTCAATATTATCCAGGGCCAAACAAATTTTGAACCCCCAATCCCCCAAATTTGCATACAAATCCGATAATTAAAAGTCCTATCTGATCCTCCATACTTTTCTGTACTGCGCATGTGCGGTAACCAGGACGGTACCAAAATTGGTGCCAAGCATCATTCTTTTGTTTGGCCCAAGTCAGTAAACATCTGAACTGACATCTGTGCTTTAAAATCTCTTTTTTGAAGATGCCAGACACAAATCAATGATGGTTATGATGGATTCAAGGCTGTAACAGGATGCTGGAAATGAACAATGGTGGTTTTGGACGTTCAGGGCTGTAACTTGAAAATAATTAAGTAAAATTATTCATGTTTCCCAATTTTGGGATATATGCCGTCATCTTTCTTGCTAATGATTAAACCTACTGTTTGTTAAATGTTCCTTCCCTCTCCTCCCATGAACCTTCCTGTTAAACTCCCAAGCTGTTTTGTCTTCTTTATCGAAATTTTTTATTAAATTTCTTGAGAGTTTAAAGTGTTCTACGGAATGTGTATTCTGTTTATCCCCATTATTACTATTTATTACGTCCTCGTCCTAGGGGTGTTAGGACTTTTGTAGTCTTGCATCGTCTACCAGATGCATTGTTTTTTCTTCCTATGAAGACCTTGCTTTGCATCAGGTAGTGGTTGATCGGTTACTGACTTTGGGCCTATTTTATGTCTGTTGTTTAGTTTCGGGTTTTTCCTCTTGACGTTCTCTGTTTAACAACACTTTAAATATGTGTTATTTCAGTATTTAATATAGCACAGTTACTGTATTTATAGTAGGATACATTTCATCAAGTATTCCGGTAGTGTAGCTTTGATAATTTAGTGTTTGTCCACACTTAGGCTCTATGGGGATGCCCTTGGGCTCATGAGGTTCCCTTGGGGAACTTAGGCATTTTTCAAAATAATTTTCATTGCCTAATTATTGTATCCTTATTATATATAAATTATGTTATATGTTTTAGGAGTGCAGTGGACTTTGATTTTGGCTTCAAATATTAATAATGAAAACTTTCTGCTCAAATTGTAAGTCGAGGAAGTCTGTCTTGGATTTACATGCATGTAGTCGCTGCACTCCTACTGATACATGTGCTACTTGTGTAGTTCGGGATTCAAAACGTTGGAAGCAGGTGTCGCACTATGTGGTGCATGGTGAAGTTCCGATGCCGGAACTGTCCCCACAGGCTAATTCTAGCTTTTCAGTTTCTTTTTCAGAGGAACAAGAACATGGTGATGGTATATCGACACCCATCCATAATGTGCTGCCGTCGTCGCACTCTGATGAGCAAACAGAGCTAGCTGCAAATATCAAACAAGGGATAAGGCTTCGTATTCCTGTATAAGCAGCTAGCTCGACTGGTGAAGCGGTTACCCTGTTAGTGGGAGCCGTGACACTGGGTAAGTCCGTAGTGGTCGAGGAGAGTGTAGATTTGGGTCAAGTGAGCACCTCAAAAATAAAAGCTCACGCAGCTACGATGGCAAAGGGGAAGAAGCCTGCAAGTTTCACATCGGGACGCTCGGCGAGATCTGGGGACAGATCACGAGCGGGAGAGCCTTCTCCATCCCATCAACAGTCAGGGTTGACTGTTGCTGTTGTGAGAAACTTCACTGAGTCTGAGCTTATGTCCTCGCTGGTAGATCGGGACGCTCCTTCTACACTGCAGCCAGGGTCGGCGGCAGTTATGGCTTCTTTCTCGGCTCCGACGAAGCACATTAGTCCGCTCACTAGCTGTCGGACTTCGGATGTTCAAGCTCCCAGTCTTCGCCACTGAAGTCGGTCCATCCGATAGCTAGTGGTTCGAGGTTTGATTATGCGTGACATTAGTCGAAGAGATCTGGGGACAGATCTCCATCTTGTGAGCAGCATGTGGTGAAAAAACAGAAGGCCGCTGCTCCGCAAGCCACAGTTACAGACCTGCTGTCACAGATTGAGCAGCTTATCGCAGCTTCCCAACAAACACATGTTCGGCCATCAACAGACTCTGGTAGTGAGCTGTCGGACGGTGCTGGGTTGGTCCGCTCATCTGTTCATTCAGATAGAGTTGACCGTAATTCACAGTTGGACCAGCTGGATGGTGAAAGGGAGCCGGAGGAAGAGCCTCCGTCCCTTTTGGAACAACACATGGAAGCTATGAATTGTATTCATCAGTTTTTTCCAAATCTTGTTCCATCTGGTCAGTAAGCTGTTTCAGCTATGCAGAAACTGCAATCGTCCCTAGATAGGGATACCCTGCGGAAGAAAGACGATGTTCTTTCCTGCCCTTGTCAATCTGTTCATGTGTCGGAGGCCTTCAGCCAGATTGACGATGCAATCTTTACCCTAGCGAATTAAAAAACGAAAAGCAGTTTCTTATCTACATCTTCTCTGGATAACTATCATGGAAGATCAGTGGGTGAGAAGTGAAGTCTCGTACGGCTTACGGCTATCATTCCGAGTTTAAAACCCACTAACAAGTTGTCCGCGTTGGAGAAATCTTCCATCAAATTCTTGCATACGAGAGTTTCTCCTCCCGGAGGTATAAGCTCTCTTATCAAAGGAAGCAATACAGGTCATCGAGAATCAGGATTCTCAAGATTTTTACAGTCACCTGTTTCTTGTGCCAAAGCCAGTGATAGACTTGAGCTGGATAAACAAATTGATAATAGCTCCAAAGTTCTATATGGAAACTATTCGGTCGGTAAAAGCGAGCATTCGAGTGAACGACTTTGCGGCAAGCATAGACCTAAAGGACGCATAATTTCACGTCTTGGTCTATCCGGCCTTCAGAAAGTATCTGTTCTTTGCCATTCAAGGGAAGGTTTACCAGTTCAGAGCGATGTGCTTCGGATTGAACCTGGCCCCTTGGGCTTTCACTCAAATAATGAACTCGGCCATGTCATACTTCCGAGCTCATTCGGCAGTAGTAACTTTGGCTTACCAGGACGACATTCTTCAGAGATACAGCGGCAAAAATGCACTTCAGAACGATGAACGATGTGCAGAGTCTGCTTCTATTATTCCGACGTCTCGGTTTCATTTTAAACGAAAAGTTGTCGGATTTAGCTCCGTCCAAGTCCTTCATTCACTTGGGGATGAGCTTCAAGATTCACAACAATCTGGTTTGTCTACCGGTAACCAGTGCGAAGTTAGTCAGTTGTTATGCTTGTTTTTGTCCAAATTCTCTCACAGTATCAGCGAGGGAGTTTATGGGACTGTGCGGAGTGGCTGCAGACCTGATTCTGCTAGGTCCTCTCCAGATTTTCTTTATTCAGAACTGGAGTGTCAAGACGCATTTGCTTGAAAGCCAGATTGTTTTAACGGACCTGGTAAAACAAAAGGTTCAGATTTGGGCAGATCTCCAAAGGCTGACTCAAGGAGTTCTGCTTCAAGTACCGGATCCGGTCTTCACTGTTATGACAGACGCAAGTCTGACGGGTTGGTGCGCATCCATGATTCCCGCAGTCCTGAAGTGTCAGGGTCTTTGAGACTCTTGGTTCCTAGAAAAGCACATAAACATCAAAGAGATGATGTCTATTTGGCTTGCACTAAAACATTGGATTGCTCAAGTAGCGAACTTCCATGTTCAAATTCTGTCGGACAATTGCACAGTAGTGGCTTATCTCAGACGCCCATTCAATTCCTCAATTCAAATTGACAGAGAAAATTCTCCTATTTGCTCAGAGTCATCACGTTCATCTCTCAGTCCGTCATATTCCGGGTTGTCTGAACGTAGTAGCAGACTCGCTCTCAAGAAAAGGTCGCCTGTTGCCATCAGAGTGGACTCTTAACAAATATTCAGGCAGATTTGCTACCAGTGGGATCATCCCGTGATAGATCTTTTTGCCACAAACCTGAACAATTTGCTTCCGACATCCGTGTTGCTGTGTCCGGATCATTGAGCGTTTGCAGTAGATGCTCTATCGATCTCATGGAACGGAATAGTAGGATATGCATTTCCTCCAACTCTACTGATTCAGCAGATTCTGTTATAAATCAAACAGTCTCATTGCAAAACTCTGCTGGTAGCGCCTCTGTCAGCTCAGAAACCTTGCATCAATCTTGTCAGGTGTCTGATATGGAACATTCCTCGGAAGCTCCCTCCTCTCAAGGATCTGTATCAGGGGAAGTCCCACGTACTGCATCACAAACCGGAAGGTCTCAACCTTCACATATTTCCATTGTGCGCTCCTTCTTGCACGGAAAGCAGTTTACAGGAAGAGCAGTGGATGCAGTTTCTAACTGTAGGAGGACTTCGTCTTTGTTGAATTATGCAGCGAAGTGGAAAGTTTTCTTTCGTTGGTGTGAGGATCAGTCAGTGGATATTCATAATCCATCTATACCTCAAATTGCCAATTTTCTGGTCTATCTGTTTGACGTATTAAAACTGCAGCCTGTTACTATTAAGGGCTACAGGTCTATGTTATCGGACACATATGCTCATTGGCTATTGGATCAGATCCTTCTTTATCCAAGCTAGTAAGATATTTCTCTATCAATAGACCCAGAACCTTCAGATTAATTCCTAAATGGAATTTGGCTTGGGTTCTCTTGAAGCTTCAAGAAGCTCCTTTGAGCTGTTTAATGATGTAAAATTTAAATTTCTGACTCATAAAATGGCATTTCTCTTAGCCTTTGCTTCTGCCAGAAGAGTTAGCGAGCTTCATGCATTATCTGTTGGAGATTCCGATTTCTGTAGTGTAGGTAATACTCTTACTCTTACTACGAAGTTGGATTCTTGGCTAAGAATCAGATTCCGGATAAGCGGGTGGAGCCTATTATTATTAAGGCTTGACCATCCTTGGACAACCTTAGGCCAATATTGTGTCCAATGAGAGTGATGCGCATTTATAAACTTTTAGTCGAGTTGTGACAAAGTCAAACTCGACTTTTAGTTTGATGAATGGCAGACAGGCGGGCGGGCGGGCGGCCGGCCGCTCAGTTGGGCGGGCGAGCATAAACTATTGGTTTCCGGATGATAACTTGATAATGGTTCAACCCTTGTTCATGAAACTTCATAGGTAGGTTGGTATCAGTGAGAGGAAGAACTCTATTAATTTTGGACTTGCTTGGTCAAAGGTCAAGGTCACAGTGACCTTGAACATAGTAAATTGTAAACAGTTGGTTTCCGGATGAAAACTTGACTATGGTTCAGCCCACATTCATGAAACTTCATATGTAGGTTGGCCTTCGTGAGAGGAAGAACCCTATGTATTTTGGACTCACTAGGTCAAAGTCACAGTGACCCTGAACATTGTAAATAAAAAAAACTGGTTTCCGGATGATAACTTGATAATGGTTCGACCCATGTTCATGAAACTTCATTGTTAGGTTGGCATCAGTGAGAGAAAGAACCCTATTTATTTTGGACTTGCTAGGTGAAAGGTCAAGGTCACAGTGGCCTTCAGCATAGTAAATCATAAACAATTGGTTTCCAGACGATAACTTGATAATGGTTTGACCCACATTCATGAAACTTCATAGGTAGGTTGGCATTAGTGAGAGGAAGAAGCCTATTTATTTTGGACTTGCTAGGTGAAAGGTCAAGGTCACAGTGGCCTTCAACATAGTAAATCATAAACAATTGGTTTCCAGACGATAACTTGATAATGGTTTGACCCACATTCATGAAACTTCATAGGTAGGTTGGCCTAGGTGAGTGGATGAACCCTATTTATTTTGGACTCACTAGGTCAAAGGCCGAGGTCACAGTGACCTTGAACATAATAAATCGTAATCAGTTGGTTTCCAGATGTTCATGAAACTTCATAGGTAGGTTGGCATTGGTGCAAGAAAGAGCCCTATTTATTTTGGAATCACTAGGTCAAAGGTCAAGGTCACAGTGACCCTTTACATAATAAATTGTAAACAATTGGTTTCCAGACGATAAATTGATAATGATTAAACCCACTTTTGTGCTGTCACAACTCGACATTGGATCGGGGATCCTATCGGCATTTTTTCTTTCTCTTATGCCTAACAGAAAGGATATTTCTGTTCATTCAGTTGCTAGGTGGATTCAGTTGGCAATACGAATTGCTTATGAGAATCTATCTTCAGATCAACATTCTTTCAATAAAATTTCAGTGCATGAGGTTAGAGCACTGTCTTCTTCTTGGGCTTATTTAAATAGTATTGCCATTACTGATTTAATGAAGGCAGCCTACTGGATGCAACCGTCTTCATTTACTAAGTTTTACCATAGAAATTTAGAGTCTGTCTCCGGTTACCTGAGATCATTGGGTCCTCTTTCTGTCGCACAGAATTTCGTCCATTAAATATTACATCTCCTAGATTTCTTAGGCAGTATTCTCGAGCACTGACGCCGTTCCGCTACCCTCTTCATTCTGAGGATTCTTCCTTCAGAGCAAGTGGAGAGGGGGGGGGGGGAGGTGGTTGGCGCAATGGACTGTTTTTCCCTTAGCATCATCTGACTTTATAGTGAAAAGCAAGGGAATACCTCCTCCAGGGACAGTAGTCCAGCGTTGGTGCTGGATAGTTTTAATGTGTAGCGCAGTGTGAAGCAACAATCATGTCTCATGTATTGTTTTTAAAGTGTAGCTCATTGTGAAGCATTTTGTATATGTCATGTGTCTTATGAGATTTTATATACAATCCTCGGACACTTTTAAATGAGTATAAAGCGTCTCATTCTCTGGACTAGCTTTATAATTGGTTTCCTTCACCGAATTAGCATAACAGGTCATGCTGGCATTAAATGGAGAATTTAGTATGTATTACTCCTGTATATTGTTGTGTTATGTCGTTCTTTTTTATAAGAGAAAGACATATGTAATTCATATGTCATCTCTTATTCTCCTGTAGGAGCTATTCTTTTAAATTGGAGTAATAGAGATATTGTATTTCCTCTAAGGCCTAGGCACTCCAGCCTTTTTACTATTCAGCTAAGTCTAGGCCATTGGTTTTAGTATAAAAATATGATAAATTTAAAGTAATTTGTATATTTTTTATACTTACCAATGGCCCAGATGAGGATGGCCCTCCCATGAGTGGGTACTCATACCTCCCCGCTGATTTATAACATTTAGCAGGCACAACTAGAAATAATGATGCTTGGCGCCAATTTCGGTACCTTCCTGGTTATCATGCATGTGCAGTACAGAAAAGAATGGAGGACCAGATAGCAGGTATGAATTCTCGCAATCATTTCTTTCCATATCACCATACCCAAATAAGTGCTTTAGCTCCATGTTACATTAAGACCAGGAAAAAATATAGAATTTAGACGTCCCTGTGTCCAAAGACCCAGGGAAAGTAAAGTGGAAAATTCGAAAATTTTTGCCGAACCGAGACCACCTGGGCCAATTGTGCTGGCGCACAAACAGGGGTCCTCCTATGTACAGCATTAGAATAATCTCCCTTGTCAATCCGGGTTGTTCATCCTCCATTTTTCCTCACGCAAATAGGATCAGGGAGAATTGCTTCTGAAGTTTTTTCAGAGTTTATAGCTGCCTATGCTATTCTGGAAGGGAAACAAAATCTGATACATCGTTTTTAGGAAGTGCACTAACGAAGCTGAAAGTCTGGAGATGTTATTACGCTGGGAAGTGATTTTTCAAAAATATTTGTCAAAATTATGATGTATTGTCTATCACAAACTCTCCTCTTTTCGAGTTTCCTGTGTTGTGTTTTCCTGATTTGGAGTTGTGGTGGACTCTCAAATTCTCATATATCGGTGTTATAGAGGCATCTTATTGATCCTTATCCTTGCCACATCCCTTCCTTGAGTTGTTAGAAGCTTTTCGAGTTGATGGTTTCGGAAAACAATGTTCCGTCAATCTAATCATGAATTAGGTTGACGTCGTTTGTTCTTTTCCGATACTATCTGGTTGAGAGCATCTTATAGCAGATTTTTTCTGCTCTAGACCTGGGCTCTGCCTAAGTTTTATTGTTGTCCTACTTATAGTTTGACATAATTTACTCTTACCCACTGCCTGTTTTGGGATTTTTGCGGGTATGTAGGCTTTATTAGGTCACCTTACGCATGTATTAACGTTATATATATATATAGACAATAAACATATAGTGTGTTTTTATATCTGTGTTATACAACGAGTTGAAATATGGTTTATTTTTTCGAGGCTTCGCCGAGAAAAAATAAACCATATTTCAACGAGTTGTATAACACAGATATAAAAACACACTATATGTTTATTGTTTTTATCTGATAACAAACAGACACCCGTCTCATGCGTCTACCCGACTTATATATGCTTCCCACGGGCCTTCAAAGAAAACCAGTCTACGAGACAAAAGAAATAGGACAAGACGCATAGAGTTGTGTCCCTTACATTACAAAATCGATGACGGCGATTGTAAAGTGCGATTGCACTTCTTGCATCATGTAACTGCGCTGGAACAAAATAAATTTCAACTATTTTATTAACAGTAACAAAACGGTGTTTCAGTAGAGTTATTCTTTTTTTGACATAGTTCCAGTTTTCTTCCATGTTTTATGCTGTAGTCCCAATATAACAAATAATTTTGCGTTTGTTTACAATTTTTACGAAGTGTTTTTTTTTTCAGGTAGAGCAGACGAACTTTTAATTAGCGCAGTTCCGCGAGTACTTTTGATCGAGGCCGTGACTATAAATAGTTCGCAGTCGCCACATACTAATTACTATTAACATTCAAGTAATTTCTACAATGTTTTGAAGCAAAATTTTAGGTTGCCTTTATCGAAGCAAAATAAATAAGAAATGACACCATCAGAGGATTTTGACAAAGTGCAATAAGCGTACAATTAAAACCTGCCCTGTGGTATAACGATGTTTCATGAATGAATGAATGAAAATGGAATTGAAAGAGGTCAGAGGTCGTTCGCATAAATTATAATTATATACAACACCCGTTGTATATACTTCAAGTATATACAACGGTTGTTATACTCTATGGTTATCAGATAAATATATATTACTGTTCTTATCTTCTCTTTCTCACTTGTCTTCTGTAGCATCGATTTTTCTTTGCTTATTTGCATTGTTTACGTTTCAATTGAGTCCTTTTGGGTAATTCAATATCAATGCAACTGTTTCGTATATAACAACATTTCCCTACATTTAAGGTTATTAATCATCGGGGAAGTAGTTTGACAGGTAAGATGATATATTTGTGGTGACCCTTGTTGTTTTTGTCAAACTTACTCATTGGTACAGTAGGACATTGCTCTTAACAATATTCCTTGGAAAGCTCAAAAAAATTTATTAAATGTTTTGGTGCTCAATAATATTTTTTTTTGGTAATATTTATATTATTATGTTTAAACTATTCGTAGGCATATAATTCAGGATCAATAATGTTTTTCCAAGGATCCTTAGTGTTTTTGAACACTTTGATATTTTTTTAAAAGGTTGTGAACATCATATTATTATTGGTTCTTACCCTTTTTTCCTCATATTTTCATATATTTATAGATCACTTGAATTTATCATGCCTGCTGTGGTGCCATGTGTGGCGTGTCAGCGTCCTAAGCAAGTCAACGATGACCATTCCACTTGTGCGTGGTTTTCTGGCTGCAATTTGAGTAATCTCTGTGGATTATGTGGTAATTGGCCTCGTGACCTCTGGAGACAAGTAAGGTCTATTAATCGGAAGAATTCCAAACATTCTTCCAATGCCAAGAAATTGGTGGCTACGCCACCTCGTCAGTCAGTGGAGTCTCCTCCACCTCCTGTATTGTCACCTCATGATTCTACACATTCATCTTCACATGATAATCATACTCATCTTGTTCCGTATCTCCATTTCACCTGCAGCCGGTTTAGACCTTCATGCACGGTCGTTGGATTTGGCACAATCCTCGACCACTCCTGCAGCTGGTGCAGACCTTCATGCGCGGTCGTTGGATTTGGCACAATCCTCAACCACTATTGATGCTGATAACCTGTCAGCATCAGTCGACTTTCATCAGAGTGCACATTCACTTTCCGGTGAACAAGGTCCTTCGCAAACCTCGGCTCATTCTCCAACTCGTATTTTTGATGTTCCATACTCCAGGGATACGGGACGACATGCATCTCTCTATCTATGCCTACGGACCATCATGCCAGGGAATCTCCTGTCCAAGGCATATGACATTCCGGTCATGAGACACGTCAGTCTGCTGGACAAGCAGAGATGCAGGAGACCAATACAGTCGGTCCCGTCAGGATCAAGGGCATAGCCACCCAAGTAGACGACATAGGTTCATTACGCCTACTAGTCATTCCACTACGAGTAGCAATGACTCGTATGCTCAATTGGCTAAGGCCATTTCTGATCTCTCTCCAGCGTTCTTGCCACAGAAATGCTCTAGAAGATGGGACACTCCGTCCCCTACGCTTAGGCATAGGCGTTAACGGACAGTGGCAAGGCAGATCATCAATCCCCGGGTACACACCATACATCCGGAACTTATAATTACACATCCACTGATGATAAAGATGGTGATGACGTTTATTCCAACCAAAACGTCTGACTTTAGAGATTCCTTGCAGTTCATTTTCTTGTCTTCCGGAGGTTGTCCCCAAAGATAACCCTAGTGGCTCACATAAGCCTATTTCATCAGTGGACAAACGCTCGGCCGTCGATCATATGGCTACAGCAACGCCTAGGCCTGGTCAATCTACTCAAATTAATGATACGTTCCTTTCACTCGACGCTAAACTTCGTGACCTGTCGAATAAAAACGCATTCTTTACCAAGTCTGATACGTATCATATCCCAAAAAGATACAAGATTACGATGTTTTTAACGAGGGTGTTGCTCAGAAGCCTCTTCTGGTGGATCCGGATGTATCCTCCTTACGTCTATCAGTTCCACCAACTCTCAACGTTCCACAGACGGTGATCGATAATATGCTGTCATTATCCCAAGAGATGATCGGTATGCTGTAATTATCTGATCATTTGGTAGCTGCCCTAGCCTCTAGGATGTCTGAGGTGCAGAGTTTAGATGACACTACGGCTCCCCTGAGATTGCTGTCAAGAAGTTTGATGAATATTATACATGCTCACTCCGTTAATGTTAATGTTGACAATCTCGAGTTGTTACTCCGTGACCAAATTCTGGACACGAATAGGTCACTCCCAGAACAACAGCGCCGTCAGTTACGCTCTGCTCCACTATCTGACACTCAATTATTCCATGGCCAGATTGAAGATGTACATCAAGGCATTCTCAAACATTCTCAGGACCAGCTATTGCTATCCCAGCTGGGCTCCTCTAGAGGATTTAACCACAGCAGAGGCTCTTCTCGATCCTCATCTTGAGGGCAGCGCTATTCTGATCGATCTCAGCGTAGATCTCCGGTCAGAAAGAATTCACCTAGCCGCTCTTCCACCCGAAGATCGGCTCCATCGGCACCTCAAAGAGGCAATAGATGAGATGCCCACGGAGGAGGAGGGAGTTCTCCTCCAGAAGGCCTCCAAGAGGTAGAAAGTGACCATTTTCACCTCATATCGTTTCCAGTGGGAGGAAGGATTGCACTTTTTCGGGAACAATGGCAGAAAATTACGGACGACCCATGGATTCTACAGGTAGTTTAGTCATTCTCCATTGACGTGCAATCCAGTACCCACCAATCTTCCAACAGACCCGTCTTGGGCTGCTTTATTGGATTCAGAAATAGCATCCCTGTTGGAAAAAGAAGTGATAGAGGTCGTACTCATCAAAGAGTCTCCAGGGTTTTACAGCAGACTTTTTCTAGTGCCGAAAAAAACGGACAACTCAAACCTGTTATCGACCTGAGCATTCTGAACCTCTACATCAAAGCTCCAAAATTCTCAATGGAGACGTTCAGGTCTGTAAGGAGCTCAAGTCACGAGAACGACTTCGCAGCCAGAATAGATCTGAAGGATGCTTATTTTCACATTCCTGTACACCAGGCGTCACGGAAGTTCCTCAGATTCTCGTTCCGCGGCAGTAGTACCATTTCAAAGCAATGCTGTTTGGTCTCAATCTTGCTCCTTGGGCTTCACACGTCTGATGAATTGAGTGATGATGTTTCACTGTGCGCATTCATCAGAAACAACTTTGGCCTATCTAGACAACATTTTCCAGAGACACTCAGAATTCAATCGTCTGGAGAACGATGTTCGTCAACTCATGCACCTGCTACAGTCACTAGGCCTCCGGCCAAACTTTAAGAAGTCAGACCTTGTACACATCACAGAATCTCATCAAGGTCCTGTTGGCAAGAGCAAAGATTCTACTTGCCTTCGCTCTCTACTTCTCAAAAGTGACTCAAGTCACCGCCAGAGAATTTCTACGGCTCATAGGCCTTTGCGTCGCCGCCTCAGATCTAATTCCGTTGGGCAGGCTATACACAAGTCCGTTACAGTTTTACCTGCTCCAACGATGGATACTGAATGTTGACTCACTAGATTCGATTACCCTGGACGAGTCGATAACTTGTCATGCGCACAAGTGGACGGATCTGAATTGGTTGACGCAAGGAATTACCCTGGATTCGCCGAATCCGCATCGTATTATGACTACAGATGCCAGCGATCTCGGTTGGGGAGTGACTCTGGATCCTTTAAACCTACAAGCTCAAGGCACATGGTCAGAGAATCAAGCAGGCTTGCATATCAATCAGAAGGAGATGTTAGCAATTCTTCTGAACTTGAGGCGATGGTCTCATCTCCTGTCGAACCATTATCTTCTGATCTTATCGGACAATTCGACGGTAGTAGTGTACATACGGAACCAAGGCGGAACTCATTCCATCCCCATGTACGAACTTACCAGAGACCTGTTTTACTTAGCACAACGAGAACATATACAACTGCTAGTGAGACACATTCCAAGCCGCTTCAGTGTGTTAGCCGATTCTCTAGCCCGCAAAGGCATGATCATTCCATCTGAATGGATGTTGAATCCGAAGGTGTTCCTATCGATATGTCAGAAATGGGGAACACCTCTGACAATTTATTTGCGACATGGCTGAACAAGCAGATAGAAACATTCATCTCACCGTGTCCGGATCCTCTTGCCTATGCAGTCGATGCTCTATCGATGGATTGGAACGGGATAGATGGCTATGCCTTTCCTCCGACACCAATAGTACAGTGTGTACTAAACAAGATCAAGTCTTCGCACTGCAGAAGCATCCTGATTGTCCCTCTGTTTCCTCAACGATCTTTGGTCAATCTTCTTCAACCACTTTTGCTAGACATTCCGGTGTGTCTCGCCATGTGTCAGGATCTGTTGATACAAGGGCATCCCAGGAAGTATCATCACAACGCCAGTCTATTGCATCTTCACACCTGTCTTTTATCAGGTCCGGCCTCAGACGTAGAGGTTTTTCTTCCAGAACAGTGGACTGCATTGCTGCTTCAAGACGTCGTTCTACCGGACTAGCTTATAATGCAAAGTGGTCAGTTTTTACCAGATGGTGTCAGGCTAACAATGTCAACTATAAACATCCAAGTATGGCTCAAATTGCAGATTTCCGGGTATTTTTATTCGACACGAAAGGTCTTCAACCCATTACCATTTAGGGTTATAGTTCCATGCCATCGGAAACCTTATACGTGGGACGTTCTCGTCTTGGAACGGATCCATTTCTCTCAAAATTGATTAAACATTTCTCTCTTAAGAGACCGAGAACTTTAAGAGTAAAACCTAAATGAAATTTGGCTTGGGTTTTGCTCTGTTTGGGGGGGGGTGGGGGGGGGGGGGGGGCACCATTTGAACCTTTGATTGATGTACGGCTTTCCTTCTTGCCTTTGCTTCTGCTAGATGTATAAGTGAACTTCACGTTCTTTCTGTCGATCCTCTGTTATTTAGAAGTGTTGGGAATTCAGTCACGTTCACTACCAACACCTCCTTTCTGGCTAAGAATCAGCTGCCTAATACAGTTCTGTTACCAATCTGCATTCAAGGACTTACGCCACAAGTTAACCATCCTGGAAGAAGACCGACTTTATGTCTAGTTAGAGCAATAAGGATGTACATTCATAGGACTCGTTATATAAGGAAAGGTAGGAAGAGATTCTTTCTCTCATTCCAGGAAGAAAGGATATCTCTCCACACTCTGTTTCACGCTGGATTCAGATAGCTATCCGTTTGTCTTATGAGCATCTTACTACAATGGATAGGTTATCCAACAATATATCCGCTCATGAGGTTAGGGCCCTAGCTACCTCATGGGCGTATGCTAACTCAGTTTCTATTTCTGATCTCATGAAAGCAGCCTATTGGAGGAACTCTTCTACTTTCTCCAATTTTTATATGCCCGTTTTGAAAAAAAACGGGTCGTATTATGGTATACCGCTGTCCATCTGTCTGTCTGTCCATCCGGTCACACGTCGTGCGATAACTCAAGAACGCTTTGAGAGATTTTCGTGATTTTTGGGTAGGTGGTGTATATCGATGAAGGGAAGCTCCATTTCGTTTAGTGTCGCCGTTTGATTAGTCATTCCAGAGTTATGGGACTTTATTACTTAGAAAATTGTTGATTTTTTACATGTACGATAACTCGAGAACGCTTTGAGAGATTTTCGTGATTTTTGGGTATGTGGTGTGTATTGATGGAGGAAAACTCCCTTTTGTTTAGCGTCGCCGTTCGATTAGTCATTCCAGAGTTATGGGACTTTAATACCTAGAAAATTGTTGATTTTTTACCTGTACGATAACTCGAGAATGCTTCGAGAGATTTTCACGATTTTAAAAAAATATGGGTTAGTTACACATGTAGACTCATATTGTGTGCTTCTTTTAATTAACAACAGGTGTATCATGTGCTCATGGCACAGCTGTTTATTATCTTAGGGATTTATCCTCTCAGTCTGGGGACATTCATGCATTGGGTCCCTTGAGCACTGCCCAATCCATTATTGTACCTAATCAGTTATAGATTCCACTGTCTGCCTCATTAGTTTTTATGCGTTATTTTGTCCTGTGTTGTTTCTTCAGGTGTTAACATGGTATGTGAGACAAGCTTTCTCTAGCATTCGCCAGGTTTGTTTTCAGTCTGAGTGGCTTATACCACCAAGGGATGAATGTTTTACGGCCTTGCTGTTTGGTGAAGGTAACCATATACCAGATTAGGTTTTGGGGTTATGTTTACTATAATAGGTACTACAAGAACTTAATATATCACTTATTATCTATTGAGCTACTCCTTAACAGTTTGCTTGAATGGTTATCTTCAATTGAATTATCCCTTTGATGGACATTGATTAACAGGACGACTCCCATCTAGGGGTAGATTAGCTTTATTGCAGGAGAGTAAAGCTTCTGTTGATGGGACAGGATAACATCTATGTAGCCCTATTTTGGGTATTATACCACACGCCAAATAGTCTGTCTACTGATGCTCAAGTTTATAAGACTAGGGTATGGAGTATAAACTATCTAGGGGCTGGCTAGTTTACCTTTTTAAGGTCGACCCAGTCGCTCTAATCATTTTCGTGTGTTAGTGGCCTCTCTGCTTGGTGTCTTGGGGCTACTATTGTCTTTAGTGCACATATGTTCTGCGTTATTTGTTTTCATTGTATATATGTTAAGCTTCACTACAATGTCACATTGAGACCGAACCACTCTTGCAGAACTCAAGGTTAGTTGAATTCCAATTCTCCAAATTCAACAGCCTATTTACATTCGGATTACACTCTGACATATCTCTGTGCACTCCACCTCCTATTATCCATAGAGCACTTATTTTGGTATGGTGGTATGGAAAGAAATTAAATATTTTTATACTGTACCAATGACCCAGACATAGCTGGTGCTTACTCTTAAAAATATAGGGCCAAACACAATTTTTGCCCCCTAATCCCCAAAATTTGCATCTAAAACCAAAGAAAACATGTCCTGAATGGCCCTTCATACTTCACCTCTACTGCGCATGCGCAATGTCAAGGACGTCCCGAAATTGGCGCCATTAATCATTCTTTGCTTGGCCCTTCATCAGTTAACATCTGACTGATCTTTGTGCTTGTAAATCTCAGTTTAAATGATGCCAGACACATAAATATTAGAGAAATGGTGATTCTAAGGAGGATATAGAAGGAGGAGAGGAAAAATGAGTGACAGAAAATAATCAGGGCTGTAACTTAAAATTTTTTAATGAAATTATGTTAAATTACCTATTTTCGAGGCAAGAGCCTGTTGTTGTCATTCTTGTTATCAAGTTACACTGCTTGTTCAGTGTTTTCCTCTCTCCCTTTCCTTTAAGTCCCCCCCTTGTTATTCTCCCATGCTTTTGGCATATTTTCTGTAATATTATTACTAAAATTTCTTGGGAGTTTTAGCTGGATAACAGAATGAATTCTGTTCTTTTCCCCATGTTTACGTCTTCACCTATGGGTGGTTAGGCGTAGTGTTCTGCATCTACCATCTGATGTTCTGCAGTTTCTTCCCTGGAAGTCTCTGTTTTGCATCAGATAGTGTATTATTGGTAACTGATTTCGGGCCAGGGTTATCAGTACCTGGAGTCTTGTTTCTGGTGTTTTTACACTTCTTGTTTACATTGACAACAGCCCTCTGTGTGAGGGGGAATTTCTTGAAAATATTATCTTGTTGTTAGTTTAATCATTACTAGATACTTTATTATTGTTCGTAAGTGTTGCATTAATTTTTTAAAATATTTTTAAAATTTTTGCTCACACTTAGGCTTGGGATCCATTGGGGCTCAATGTTACTTTTCAGAAACTTGGGCTTTTCTGAAAAAATATTTTTTCAAAATTTTTTTGATTTTAATTATTTTTTCTATGTTAATGGATCATGTTATTATGTATTTTGATTGTCAGGGGTTGGTGCGAGTACTAGGACTTTGTTTTCTTTTCACATTGAAAGAATATTGTTCAATTGTAATAAGAGGAAATCTTCCTCTGACTTTTATAATCATTGTATAAATGTAGTCAGTGTACTCACACTAACTCCTGTTCAGTATGTGTTAATTTCGATGACAACATGGGAAGCGTGTGTCACGGTATGTTAGTGGGGAAATGGCCATTCCGGTCCTTTCCCTGCAGGGTCACTCTAGTTTATCAATCTCTATTTCAGACGATCAAGAACAGGGTGATGTATCCATGATGTCTTCCAAAAGTGTGCCTCCGTCGTCACAATTAATGAAGAGCTAGCGGAAAAGTGCTCATGAAAATACGTCAATTGCCTAAGAGGTCCCTAGTAGGATCGACGGCTTTTGACGTCCGCTAGCTCGCCCGGTGTAGCGTCCATTCATCGAATGGTTCGGCAGCCGGGTTCGTCCGTTGCGGTTCAGAAGGAGTTTTGGGTGATGCGAGCACTATAAATCAACCTAATGCACACCCAGTGACGGCGGATTAGAGGAGAGAACGGAGGAAGCCTTTTAGTCCGGTTCCTAGCTCGTCCAGGTCCATCCGGACTGCGAGCGAGAGAGGCCCCTCTCTCGTACAACAACATCTGGTCCCAGATGTTGTTGTACAAAATGTTTCGCATTCGGAGCATACGTCCGCCGCTCAGGATGCTCCATTAGATAGACAGCCCGGAGAGACTGTCAATAAGGCTTCCTCATCCTCATGGTAGCGCACACGACCGCTCTTGGCTAAGTGACCTCAGATATCCAGTCAACTTCGCCAATCAGAGAATCCTCGGTGACCAGGTCACGCCATCCGATAGCCAGGGACACGAGGCCTGGAGACTCCGGACGTTCGCATAAGAAAGTATGCGGGAGTCAACGTACACGGAGCTTCCAGCGGCAAAGCATCGTAAGACCGCTACTGCACAGGCCTCGGTGACGGACGTGCTATCCCAAATAGCACAACTTATCGCAGCATCCCAGCAACGATCGAATCTCTGTCGCATCATGTAATATCCGACGACGCTGGGTCGGGATGCTCCGCAGAAGCATCAGGTACGGACGTCCGAAAATTTCATACGGTCCGACGGGATGCCGAAAGGGATTCGGAGGATTTCGAGCTTTCCCTTTCGGAACAACATAAGCTGCTGTATATGTCATCCGACTTTATCTTCTAGAGGTTCTTTCGTCGGACCAGAATGCTGCGATGCCGGATAAGAAACTGATAGCGTCGGTGGACACAGAAATTTTTGGTTCAGTTCAGGGACATCGTCCCTCAGTTCCGACACAGTCCAATAATGTCACAGAAACTTTTGATTTATTGAACGACGCTATATATATTTTTATATGCTTGCTATTTACAAGCATGTCTGGTTTCTTGTTCGCAAAATTACTGAGATGTCTTTCAAAAGTGTGCCTCTGTCGTCATAGTTAATGAAGAGCTAGCGACAATTAGTGCACATGGAATACGTCAATCGCCTAAGAGGTCCCTAGTAGGATCGACGGAGTTGACATTCGCTAGCTCACCCGGTGTAGCGTCCATTCATCGAATGGTTTGGCAGTCGGGTTCGTCCGTTGCAGTCTAGGAAGGAGATTTGGGTGATGCGAGCACTATAATAGACTTTAGTACACACCCAGTGACGGCGGATTAGAGGAGAGATTGGAGGAAGCCTGTTAGTCCGGTTCCTAGCTCGTCCAGGTCCGTCCGGGCTGCGAGCGAGAGAGGTCCCTCTCTCGTACAACAACATATGGGACCGGATGTTGTGGTACAGACATTTCGCATTCGGAGCATATGTCCGCCGCTCGGGACGCTCCGTTATATAGACAGTCCGAGTGACTGTCGATAATGCTTCCTCATCCTCACAGCAGCGCACACGACCGCACATTGGCTACATGACCTCGAATATCCGGCCAGCTTCGTCATTCAGTGATTCCACGGCGAACAGGTCACGCCATCCGGTAGCCAAGGGACACGAGGTCTGTACACTCCGGTCGCTTGCATAATAGAAGTATGCACGGGGTAACGAACACGGAGCTTCCAGCGGCAAAGCATCGTAAGACCGCTTCTCCACAGGCCTCAGTGACGGACGTGCTATCCAAAATAGCACAGCTTATCGCAGCATCCCAGCAAACGACAGATTCTCAGTCGGATCAGGAATAATCCGACGGCGCTGGGTCGGTGCGCTCCGCTGTTGCATCAGGTACGGACGACCGAACACTTCATAGGGTCCGACAGGATGGCGAAAGGGATTCGGACGATTTTGAGCTTTCCCTTTCGGAACAACAGAAGCTGCCATACATTTCTTCTGGCATTATCTTCCAGAGGTTGTTCCGTCGGACTACATTGCTGCGATGCTGGATAAGAGACTAATAGCGTCATTAGACATGGAGTTTTGGATCGGTTCAGGGACATTGTCCCTGAGTTGCCGACGCAGTCCGATAATGTCATTAGAACATTCGAATTATTGAACGACGCTATATATAAGCTTGCTACCAAACATGCTAGTCTAGTTTCTTGTCCGCAATGCTCTATTCTGCCTTTCATCAATTCTAGGAAAATAAATTTTTATTGGCAGAACAGGGCATACCGAGAGTTCCTATGCGTCTATGTCAATTCCAACCACGACGTTGGAAACGACAATGATGTCTGATAGACTTAACTTAGATGCTTTATCATACGTAGACCACCTTACTGAGGCGTTATCATTACGTCTTCAAGAGAAAGAATTCCAGGATATGATCCTCAATGAGATTTCTTTCAGGGGCAGTAGTTTTTCCACGTATAACTCCGCCCTTCACTGGCAACCTGGAGTTGGTTAGACGTGACGCAGCCCTAGCTACATCCACGCGCGTGGATAGTAAGGTGAAGAACTCTCTCAGAGTCGCTTCGGTCTCGGAGAAGCTTCTCTTCGACGGCTACCTTTCAGCAATCTATGAATTGCTCGATATACACGTTCTCTTGTCTATCAAGTGTAACAAGAGATTCAGACTTGGGCAAACACTCCGTGGTTGACTCAGAGAGTGCCACTGCAGTTGCCGGATCCGAGTTTTATGGTTATGACAGATGCCAGTCAAACAGGTTGGGGTACAATATTGATCCCAACGGATTCGAAGTGCCAGGGTCTTTGGGTTCCGCAGTTTCTAGGCAAGCACTTAACTTCCAGGAAATGATGTTATTTTGGCTTGCACTATGTCATTGGATGAACATTATTCAGAAACGCATGTCCAAATCCTGTCCGATAATACGACAGTAGTTGCGTATCTCCGGAACCAGGGAGGCACTCATTCGGTTCTGTTATTCAATTTAACGGAAAGAATCCTTCTGTTTGTTCTAGAACACCAAGTTCTTTGGTCCGTCATATTCCGGGTCGTCTGATTGTATTAGCAGACTCCCTTTCACGTAAGGGTTGCTTGTTGCCGTCAGAATGGACTCTCAACAAACAAGTATTCAATCAGATTTGCTATCAGTGGGAGCGCCCAATGATAATTTATCTGCAACACAACTCACTAATCAATTGCAGATGTATGTGTTTCCATGTCCGGATCCCTGAGCTTATGTAGTTAACGCTCTATTGATCTAATAGGACGGAATGATAGGATATGCGTATCCTCCAGCGCTGTTGATTCAGCAAGTATTGCTAAGATAAATATCCACAATACAATTCTGTTGGTAGCATCTTTGTCTTCACAGAGACCGTGGATAAATTTACTCAGGTGTCTGCTGTGGGACTTACCGCGAAAACTTCCTCCATGAGAGGATCTTCTTTCGCTGGGGAAATCGTGTCAACTTCATCACTACCCGCAAGGTCTCAACCTTCACGTATTCCGTTGTGGGGTCCTTCTTGCACGGCAAGCATTGTACAGGACGAGCAATGGACGCGATTTCTTACTGTAGGAGAACCTCCTCTTCGCTATACTATGCGGCTAAAGTGGAGGCTCTTCCGTCGTTCGTGTAGGGATCATTATGTTGATATTTTTGATCCCTCCATACTAGACATTGCAAACTTTCTAGTATACTTGTTTGACAAGATCAACTGCAGCCTGTTACTATTGAGGTTATAGGTCTATGTTATCTCATACCTATGCACTCCATGATAGTTTACAATTGAGTCTAATGTCTCTTTATCTATGTTAGTTAGAAACTTTTCGATAAATAGACCTAGAATCCTTAGATTAATTCCTATACGGAATTTAGCTTGGGTTCTTATTTAGCTAAGTAACTATTTGAGCCTCTGGAAACAGTAGTTTTCAAATTCTGGCCTTTTAAGACAGTAATTCTCTTAGTCTTCTCTTCTACTGAGGAGTCAGTGAGCTTCATGCACTATCGGTGGACGATTCTCACTTTCGTAGTTTTGGAAACACTATTTCCTTTACTACTTATGTTGGATTTTTGGTTAAGAATCAGGCTCCTAATAAATATCCGGAACCTATTGTTATTAAGGTCCTTCCGTCTTCGTACGGGCATAGGCCTTTACTCTGTCCGGTTAGAGTTTTCGTATTTATAAACAGATCTCAGTTTATCAGTAAGGACGTAAAGCTTCTTCTGTCTTTGATGCCTGATAGAAGGACATTATGGTCCATTCTATTGCTAATGGATTCAATTAACTATCGGTACTGCTTATGGTAATCTATCATTAACTCAGCAGTTTGTGCTTAAGATTTCGGCTCATGAAGTAAGAGCTCTTTCTACATCTTGGGCTTTCGTAAATAGTGTCACTATTATAGATTTAATGAAAGCTGCATATTGGTCTCAGCCATCCACATTCATGAATTTTTATCTCAGAAATATTGAGTCCATTTCTGGAGGCCTGCATTGTTTAGGTCCATTATCTGTTGCTCAGAATGTTGTTCACTTAACAGTTGCAACTATAGCTAGGTAGGCTTTCTGTTCCGGCAGTGACTCCGTCCTGCTGCCCTCTTCGCTCTGGGCTATTTGACCCAGGGCAAGGGGAAGGGGGGGGGGGGGGTCACCTGTTTTATTATGAAAACAAGGGGATACCTCCTCCGGAGTCAGTAATTCTGAGCTGTTACTGGGATGGTTTTAAAGTGATAAGTTTATGTATTAAAAATTCATTCAGGTCATAGTTTTAAAGTATAGCTTTTGAATATATCACGTGTCAAACGGGCGTTATTATACAATCCTCGGACACTTTTAAAAGAGTATAAAGAGTCTCAATTCTCTAGACTAACTTTATTTTTTGGCTTACTTTAAAAATTATTAGTATAAGGATTATACTGGATGTTAATAGAGTACATGGATGTTATGATGCTCAATTATAGAAGGTGTTGTGTCTTTCTAATTTATCATAAATAAGAAAGATACATGTAAGGCCTAATACTCCTTTTCCCCTTGAGGGGATGACTCTATTTTATATAGTTGAGCTTATTGGATTTTCCTCTATGTCCTAGGCCCTCCAGCCTTCTTACTATTCAGCTATGTCTGGGTCATTGGTACAGTATAAAAATGTTAAAAAATTTATAGTAATTTATATATTATTTTTTATACTCACCAATGACCCAGACGGGGATGGCCCTCCCAGGAGTTGGGAACTCATACCTCCCTGCTGAGTACATAGCGCTTACCAGGCACTGATTATAAGAATGATTAATGGCGCCAATTTCGGGACGTCCTTGACATTGTGTATGCGCAGTAGAGGTGAAGTATGGAGGGCCATTCAGGACATGTTTTCTTTGGTTTTAGATGCAAATTTTGGGGATTGGGGGGCAAAATTTGTGTTTGGCCCTACATTTTTAAGAGTTAGCACCAGCTATGTCTGGGTCATTGGTAAGTATAAAAAATATATAAATTACTATAAATTTTTTAACTTTTCTACCAAAATTTGTTTCTTTTTATACCTACCATTCCAAAATAAAGTATGACCCTCCCGATCAATTTAAAAATATCGAGGCTCAAAATTTCAAAATTGAATATCTCTCCACTATTCACACATATATATGTCAATTCAAAATGAAGGATGAATAACCTGGATTGACAAGGGAGATTATTCTAATGCTGTACATAGGAGGACCCCCGTTTGTGCGCCAGCACAATTGGCCCCGGTGGTCTCGGTTCGGCTAAAATTGTCTAATTTTCCACTTTACTTTCCCTGGGTCTTTTGACACAGGGACGTCTAAATTCTATATTTTTTCCTGGTCTTAATGTAACATGGAGCTAAAGCACTTATTTTGGTATGGTAGGTATAAAAAGAAACAAATTTTGGTAGAAAAATTTAGTTTTCACGAGAATCCAAATGGATTCTCCCAAATTTAGATGAAATTTTAGCCCTGCAGAGTTATTCCAGCACTCTACTAGTTAAAGGTTAAATGCAAAAATATTTCATATGGATTTGTCTTATCACAATTTTTGGTGAGTTGCCATAGCCAATACTAAATGAATCAAATGTAACAGTCAAAATGTAGTACTCTACTGGTTAAGCAGAACGCCTGAATTAACAGAATTTTTCCTACTCAATCTGTGTTTCTCTTGTTCAATTATGAATTTAACTAATTATATCTTGTTTGACAGAGCTCACTGGGCCCTGTCAAACAAGGTATATTTGGTTAAATATCAAAATGTATTATTGAAAATATTTGCTGATGAAAACTTTAGTTGAAATTTCTGAACTTTTGCTAATCTCTATGTGATATCTGTATTTTCAGCCAGAGCCATCCACCCCAGGAAAACGAGGCAAAGTATCGGAGACTGTCAAACCAAATAAAAAATTGAAAGATTCCAGTGGTAAAGTTTCACAGCCTCAAGTCAGTACTCCAAATAGACCAAAGAGTAAAAACACACCTCAGGTATTGTAATAAGTATTCCATGAAATAACTATAACCATTATCAGATGTTTGACACCATGTTTCATTTGATGCAATAAAAGAGGTTTTTGTCTGATTTAGAGTTTATACAGCCTTGTTGTAGTAAAACAGCTTCAATGCAATTAAAGAGGTTTTTTTCTGTTTTAGAGTTTATACAGCTGTGATGCAATAAAATAGGATTTTTTTCTGTTTTATTAGAGTTTATACAGCTCTGATGCAAGAAAAAGAGGATTTTTCTGTTTTATTCAAGTTTATACAGCTCCGATGCAATAAAAGAGGATTTTTATACCCCCACAAAATGAAGTTTAGGAGGTATATAGGATTCAAAGTGTCCGTTGGTCGGTCGGTCGGTGTGTCGTCGTCTGTCTGTTGCACATGTAAACTTGTGAAGCGAACTGCTTCCACAGTTTTAGCCGCATTTTCATAAAACTTCACAAAAATGATCAACATGATGAGGGGAAGTGCGTGACATAATTTTTTTCCTGCTCAGTTTCAAGATGGCCGACTGGCAGCCATATTGGATTTGCAAAATACTTGTGGAGCAAACTACTTCTGCAGTTTTTGTTGCATTTTCATGAAACTCAATATAAATTGATCAACATGATGAGGAGCAGTGCAAGACATAAAAATATTTTTATACTGTACCAATGACCCAGACTTAGCTGGTGCTAACTCCACAAAAACCAGGGCCAAACACAAATTTTGCCCCCCAATCCCCAAAATTTGCATCCAAAACAAAAAGAAATCATGTCCTAAAGGACCTCCATAGTACGACTCTACTGCGCATGCGCAGTGACGCAGTCGTCCCGAAATTGGCGCCAAATATCATTCTCTGTTTGGCCCTTCATCAGTCAACATCTCACTGATCTTTGTGCTTGTAAATCTCAGTTTAAAGGATGCCAGACACGTAATTCTTGGAGAAAATGTGATTCTAAGGAGGATAGAAGGAGGAGAGGAAAAAAGAAGTGGCAAAAAATAATCAGGGCTGTACTTAAAATTTTTTGTTAAAATTATGTTAAGTTGCCTATTTTCGAGGCAAACGCCTCTTGTTGTCATTCTTGCTAATTGTTGCACTGCTTATTCAGTGTTTCCTCTCCCCTAACCTTCTAAAGTCCCCCCTTGCAATTCTCCCATGCTTTTGGCATATTTTTGAGAAGTTTCATTTCTAAAATTTCCCTGGGAGAGTTGCTTGGTTACAGAATGTTTTCTGTTATTTTCCCCATAGTTACGTTTTCACCCATGGGTGTATAACGTTTGTGTTCTGCATCTTCCATCTGATGTTCTGCAGATTCTCCCCTGGGAGTCTCTGTTTTGCATCAGATAGAGTGTAATTGAGGACTGATTCCGGGCCAGTTTTTTCAGTGCCTGGAGTCATGTTTTCTTCTGTGTTTACACTGTTTGTTTTCATTGGCAACAGCCTTTTTTGAGGGGGGCTGTTTGCCTTTGAGGTAGTTTATCTCATTATAAGATACATTTATATTATCCGAAAGTGTCTCATTAATTATTTTATATAATTTTAAAATTTTTGACCACACTTTGCCATCGGATCCATCGGGGCTCAACGTTACTTTTCAGCAACTTGGGCTTCTCTGAAAAAATATTTTTTCAAAATTATTTTGTTTTGCAATTGTTTTTTCATTTATTAATGGATCATGTTATTATGTATCTTTGTGTCAGGGGTTTTTGCGAGTAACTAGGACTTATTGTTGTTCCTTCACAATGAAAGGAACTTGTTCAAATTGTAATAGGAAGAAATCTTCCTCTGACTTTCATGATTATTGCATAAATTGTAGTCAGTGTTCTCGCATTAATCCCTGTCCTGTATGTGAACATTGGGATGAGAAACATTGGAAACGTGTGTCACGATATGTTGTTTCTGGAGAAAGAGCGATGCCGGCTCTTTCTCCACAAGGTCACTCTACTCTCTCAGTTTCTATTTCAGAGGAACCAGAACAGGGTGATGTTTCCATGTTATCTTCTTCAAGTGTGCGTCCGTCGTCACAATTAAATACAGAGCTAGCGGCAAAAGTGCTCATGGAGATTAGACAAATGTCGTCCGCTAGCTCGCCCGGTGTAGCGTCCATTCACCGAATGGTTCGGCAGCCGGGTTCGTCCGATGCGGTCCAAGAGGAAATTTTGGGTGATGCGAGCACTATAAAAATAATAGATGCACACCCAGTGACGGCGGATAGTGAACGAGAACGGAGGAAGCCTTTTAGTCCGGTTCCTAGCTCGTCCAGGTCCAGCCGGGCCGCGAGCGAGAGAGGCCCCTCTCTCGTACAACAACATCTGGGACCAGATGTTGTGGTACAAAATGTGTCTTTAGCGGAGCATACGTCCGTCGCTCGGGACGCTCCGTTGTATAAGCAGTCCGCAGAGACTGTTAAGGCTTCCTCTTCTCGCCGGCGCACACGACCGCACCTTGGCTGCGTGACCTCCGATATCTTGCCAGCTTCGCCGAGGAAGGATTATTCGGCGACCAGGTCACACCATCCGGCAGCCAGGGACTCGAGACCGATGGACTCCGGACGTTCGCATAGGAAAAGTATGCGGGAGCCATCCGATGCGGAGCTGCCCTCGGCAAAGCAGCGAAAGACCGCTCCTCCGCAGGTCTCGACGTCGGACATTCTAGTGCAGATAGCACAGCTTATCGCAGCATCCCAGCAGCCGACAGAGACGGTGTCGGATCGAGAATTATCCGACGGCGCTGGGTCGGTACGCTCCGCCGAAGCATCGGGGGCGGACGACCGGGAACATCGGGAGGTCCGACCGGATGGTGAAAGGGATACGGATGAATTGGAGCTATCCCTTTCGGAACAACACAAAGCTGCCGTAGACTTCATCCGGCACTTTCTTCCTCAAGTTGTTCCGTCGGGCCAGACTGCTGCGCTTCCGGACAGGAGAATTATAGCGTCATTGGACTCTGATTTTTTCGAGCGGTTCAGGGACATCGCTCCCGAGTTTCCGTCGCAGTCCAATAATGTTGCAAGAACATTTGAATTATTGAACGACGCTATCTTTAAACTTGCTTCCAGGACAGGGAAAGCAGGCTTCTTGTCCGCAAATACTCTCAACCTGCCTTTCATTAATGCAAGGAATAAATTCGACACGGCAGGTCAGGGTATACCGAGAGTTCCTCTGCGTATGGACGACGAGGCGGAAGACTTAGAGCTATCATTACCGTCGTCAGCTTCTATTCCAACCGCAGTGTTGGAAACAGCTATTGCGTCTAACAGAGCCAATTTAGATGCCTTATCTTACGCAGATCACCTTACGAAGGCGTTATCACTGCGTCTTCAAGGGGAAGAGTTTCAGGATATACATTCCTCCTTAAGACTTCTTTCAAGGGCAGTAGCTTATTCCACGTGTAACTCCGCCCTTTCAGTGGCTAATCTGGAGTTGGTTAGACGTGACGCAGCCCTGTCTACATCCACACTAGTGGATTCTAAGGTGAAGAACTCTCTTAGAGTCGCTTCGGTCTCAGGAGATCTTCTCTTTGACGGCAAGCTTTCCGCTATTTATGATAATATTAAAAAGAAAGCTAGTGATTCTCTGTTGTTTAGATCCGCTCCTAAAAGGTCGGATTCAGCAGACACGAATAAGGCGGGCACTTCTGGGTCTTATCCGCCCAAGAGAGGTTCCTATAGAGGTTCCGGTGCTTCCTCTAGCTCTTATTCGAGAGACCGTCAGGATAGCGACTCTCGTTCGGGACGTCCTTCAGGCCGGGACAATCGGTCGGACGCCCCGAGGTCGACGAGGCGAGGTGCGGGTCGTGGAAGACGTGGTTTCTCCTACCGCAGGCCTCGCAGATCCAGGAGGTGATGGCTCAAACCTCTATCGCGTTCCGGTTGGCGGAAGGTTGTCGAGTTTTTCTCAAGAGTGGGCGTCGATTACGGACGACCCTTGGGTGAGAGGAGTGACTTCGGAAGGTCTAAAGATATCCTTCAAACGAAAGCCTCCATTAACTCGAAGTCCAAAGTGGACTCATCTTCCGTCAAACCCTCAGAAAAGAGACGCTCTGCTATCAGAGGTGCAGTCTCTTTTAATGAAGAACGCGGTAGAGGTCGTAGAAAACCAGGAATCGCTGGGATTCTACAGCCATCTGTTTCTGGTTCCGAAACCAGACGGCTCGTTCCGTCCAGTCATAGATTTGAGCTGGATAAACAAGCTGATCATCGCTCCGAAGTTTTATATGGAGACGATTCGATCGGTCAGAGCGAGTATTCGGGTGAACGATTATGCAACGAGCATAGATCTCAAAGATGCGTACTTTCACGTCATGGTACATCCGACATTCCGAAAGTATCTACGCTTCGCAGTCCTAGGAGTGGTGTATCAGTTCCGGGCCATGTGCTTCGGATTGAATCTAGCACCCTGGGCTTTCACTCGAGTAATGAACTCGGTAATGATTTACTTCCGAGCTCATTCGTCTGCGGTAACGTCGGCCTACCTGGACGACATTCTTCAGAGATACGGCAACGAGTTAACGCTTCAGAACGATGTTCAGAATCTTCTTCTATTGCTCCGACGTCTCGGTTTCATAGTAAACGAGGAGAAGTCGGATCTGGTGCCGTCCAAGTCATTCACTCATCTGGGAATGAGCTTCGAGACGCACAACAATCTCGTTCGTCTGCCGTTAACCAGAGCGAAATTAGTCAGTTGTTACGCTCGCTATTGTCTAAATACAGACAAAGTCACAGCGAGAGAATTTATGAGACTGATAGGTCTGTGCGGAGCCGCTGCGGATCTCATTCCGATGGGACGGCTACGCACACGGCCTCTTCAAATTTTCTTGACTCAGAATTGGAGTGTGAAAATTCATTCGCTCGATGTAGACGTTCTCTTGTCAGATCAAGTGAAACAAGAGATTCAGACTTGGGCAAACATTCAGTGGTTAACTCAAGGAGTTCCGCTGCAGTTGCCGGATCCGAGTTTTACCATTATGACGGATGCCAGTCAAACAGGTTGGGGTGCATCATTAATCCCAACGGATTCGAGATGCCAGGGTCTTTGGGATCCGCAATTCCTGTGCAAGCACATAAACATCAAGGAAATGATGTCAATTTGGCTTGCGTTACGTCACTGGATGGACATTATTCACGATGCTCATGTCCAAATCCTATCCGACAATACGACAGTAGTGGCGTATATACGGAATCAGGGAGGCACTCATTCAGTTCCGTTGTTCAATCTAACGGAAAGAATCCTTCTGTTTGCGTTGGAACATCACGTTCTTCTTTCGGTCCGTCACATACCGGGTCGTCTGAATGTGCTAGCAGACTCCCTTTCTCGAAAGGGTCGCTTGTTGCCGTCGGAGTGGACTCTCAACAAACAAGTATTCAATCAGATTTGCTACCAATGGGAACGGCCAATGATAGACTTATTTGCGACACATCTCAACAATCAGTTGCAGACGTATGTGTCCCCGTGTCCGGATCCAAGAGCATTTGCTGTAGACGCTCTATCGATCCCTTGGGACGGAATGATAGGATATGCGTATCCTCCAGCGCCGTTAATTCAACAAGTATTGCTAAAGATAAAACAATCTCAATGCAAGATTCTGTTGGTAGCATCTCTGTCGCCACAGAGACCGTGGATAAATCTACTCAGGTGTCTGTTGTGGGACCTACCGCGGAAGCTCCCTCCACGAGAGGATCTTCTTTGGCAGGGGAAATCGCGCCAACTGCATCACAACCCGCAAGGTCTCAACCTTCACGTTTTTCCGTTGTGCGGTCCTTCTTGCATGGCAAGCACTTTACAGGACGAGCAGTGGACGCGATTTCTAACTGTAGGAGGACCTCCTCTTCGCTAAACTATGCGGCTAAGTGGAAGGTTTTCCGTCGTTGGTGTAGGGATCATTCTGTTGATATATTTGATCCCTCTATACCAGACATTGCTAACTTTCTAGTATACTTGTTTGACGAAATCAAACTGCAACCGGTTACTATAAAGGGTTATAGATCTATGTTATCTGATACCTATGCACATCATGATAGTTTACAAATTGGATCTAATGTCTCTTTATCGAAATTGGTTAGAAACTTTTCGATAAATAGACCCAGAACTCTTAGATTAATTCCTAAGTGGAATTTAGCTTGGGTTCTCCTTAAATTGAAGGAAAAGCCATTTGAACCTCTTGGGACAGTAGATTTCAAATTCTTATCTTATAAGACAGCTTTTCTCTTAGCTTTCTCTTCTGCCAGAAGAGTCAGTGAGCTTCATGCACTATCGGTGGATGATTCTCATTATCGTAGTGTTGGGAACACTATCACCTTCACTACTAACGTCGGTTTTTTAGCTAAGAATCAGGCTCCTAATAAATATCCGGAACCTATTGTTATTAAGGCTCTTCCGTCTTCAGACGGGCGTAGGCCTTTACTCTGTCCTGTTAGAGCACTACGTATCTATAAACAGAGATCTCAGTTCATCAGAAAGGGACGGAAACGTTTCTTTCTGTCTTTGATGCCTAATAGAAAGGACATTTCAGTCCATTCTATTGCTAGATGGATTCAGTTAACTATCCGTACTGCGTATGAAGATTTATCTTCTTCTCAGCAGTCTGTGCTTAAGATTTCTGCTCATGAAGTAAGAGCTCTTTCTACTTCCTGGGCTTATGCTAATAGTGTTGCTATTACAGATTTAATGAAGGCTGCTTATTGGTCTCAGCCATCCACATTTACTAATTTTTATCTCAGAAATATTGAGTCCATTTCTGGAGACCTGCATTGTTTAGGTCCGTTATCTGTTGCTCAGAATGTCGTCCACTAAACAGTTGCAACTATAGTTATGCAGGCTTTCTGTTCCGGCAGTGACTCCGTCCGGCTGCCCTCTTCGCTCTGGGCTATTTGACCCAGGGCAAGGGGAAGGGGGGGGGCGGGTGTTCCCTTAGGTCACCTGCTTTATAGTGAAAAGCAAGGGAATGCCTCCTCCAAGACAGTATTTCTGAGTCGCTTCCGGGATGGTTTTAAAGTGTAATATTAATGTTTAATTTCATTCATGTCTTATTTTTAAAGTGTAGCTCGGTGTGAAGCATTTGTATATGTCAAGTGTCAAACGGGCTTTAATATACAATACTCGGACACTTTTAAATGATTATAAAGAGTCTCAATTCTCTGGACTACTTTATTTATTGGCTTGTTTTAATAATAATTAGTATAAAGGTTATACTGGATATTAATAGAGAACATGAATGTTATTGTGCTCAATTATTAAGGGTAGTGTATCTTTCTAATTTAAATATTAAATAAGAAAGATACATGTAAAGCCTAATACTCCTTTTCTCCTTAAGGGGTTATCTCTTTATTTTTTAATTGAGCTTATTGGATTTTCCTCTATGTCCTAGGCCCTCCAGCCTGTTTACTATTCAGCTAAGTCTGGGTCATTGGTACAGTATAAAAATGTTAAAAAATTTATAGTAATTTATATATTTTTTATACTTACCAATGACCCAGACGGGGATGGCCCTCCCTGAGTTGGGAACTCTTGCCTCCCCGCTGAGTACATAGCGCTGACCAGGCACTGCCAGTAAGAATGATATTTGGCGCCAATTTCGGGACGACTGCGTCACTGCGCATGCGCAGTAGAGTCGTACTATGGAGGTCCTTTAGGACATGATTTCTTTTTGTTTTGGATGCAAATTTTGGGGATTGGGGGGCAAAATTTGTGTTTGGCCCTGGTTTTTGTGGAGTTAGCACCAGCTAAGTCTGGGTCATTGGTAAGTATAAAAAATATATAAATTACTATAAATTTTTTAACTTTTCACGATCAGATTCAAAATGGCCGACTGGAGGCCATATTGGAATTTTATTTTACTTGGAAAAATTGAATCCCCCTTTTCAGTCACCCACACAAGGTGGTATGCCACAGTGGGGGTATAATGGGCTACAGACCATCTCTATTTTCTGTTTTATTCGAGTTTATATACCTCTGATGCAATAAAAGAGGACTTTTCTGTTTTATTCGAGTTTATACAGCTCTGATGCAATAAAAGAGGATTTTTTTCTATTTTATTAGAGTTTATACAAGTTTGATGCACTAAAAGAGGATGTTTTCTGTTTTAGAGTTCATACAGCTTTGAAGCAATACCATTTCTCAACATCGATATCTCCATCCATTCATCTCTTCTCCTTAGTAGGAACCAGTCAGTGACACATCGACATCACCACGCTGTATCTCTGTCATGTTTGTTGAACATTTCTGCCCAGTGTTTCATTTGTTCTACTTTCCTGAATGAATTATTATCTTCTTCCAGAAAATGTTTGATATACCTGATCTGCTGAAGAGATTACTTCAACTTTTGTGAGGAAATTAGATTAATATGTGTTTAAAGGATTTTTTTTTCCCTCTCTTACAACATGGTCTCTCTCTGGTTAGTGATCTATACCTCCATCAGCTCATATTGCAGTTTAAAATGTATGAAACAAGACAATAAGTTATTGTTTCATCAATTGTGTATCTTTGTATTCTCCAATTCATGCAACGCCTCTTACTGGTACAGGTCTTTTCAAATGACTGAGTTGCCTTGTTTATGAAGAAGTTACATAACATCCACGTGGATTGAATTATTCTTGTTTTCTGATCGTAATAGTGACTGCCGGGAAGAGAATGCAGGAGAGTGAATAATCACTCTCCTCATTTTAATTTTGTGAGAGTGACAAATTCAGGAGAGCGATTTTAACTCCTTACCTACTATGACAGCTCAAACTGACCAGCCTTATACACAAATATGACCATACAAATTTTGTTATTTTTTCTCTAAAAACACAGCTGATGACCCCCTCATTGGAAAGAGCTCATTGAGCTCATTCCAATGAGGTGTCATAAGCTATGGTTCAAGCAAAAAATGAAAGATTTCAGATTTGCATGATAATGTTTTGCAAGTACTTTCTCCTAGTTGGGTCATGTAATGGGTGATTGAAATACAATATATAACTTGATGTTCAGACATAACTTCTACATACATCATGAAGGCGAGTGATTAATTGATCCCCTAGTGAATAGTTTTGGAGAGTGATGGCGAGTGAGAGTGATCACTGTCCTTTCCCGTCAGACCCTGAATATGTATATTCAATCCTTGTTACAATAATAAGAAGAAATGCAAGCACATGCAGTGGACTATAATTCTGTGTCTTCGCGTAATGATCAGTTATCCAATCTTTCAATAACTGATATTTCCACAGGAGTAACCAAATTCAGTCAGTTACATTTTGCTAGTCTTATATTTTCTATCCGTTTACATAGTAGCCACAGATCAATTTTCTATTAGTCCGGCATTGTTCTTTATTTCTGTGTTAGGACCAGCATTGTCTTGCCAAGGGTTGTGTCATAGTTTGTACATCCTTTGTCGTGTGAATGATTTCAGACATCCAAATATATTATCTCTCCAACTAGGTACGAGAATAGGGCTGCACTGTATTTGAAAGTGAATATTGGTAACAGTATTCAAAAAAATACCACAATATACCAGTATATCTTGGAACATTTTAGATATCGGAATGTAGTAATCAGTACCTTCTAGAAGGGCCTACATATTTCATTCCAACTGCTAAACTCATCTTTATTGGGGCAAATTCAGTTGGAAAACAGGAGTGTGCAAATTTTTATACTACAACCAATGGCCCAGACTAGCTGGAGCAAACTCAATATTATCAAGTGTCAAACACAAATTTTGAACCCCCAATCCCCAAAATTTGCATACAAAACCGAAAATTAAAAGTCCTATCTGGCCTTCCATACTTTTACTACCTGCACATGCACAGTACTCAGGAAGAGACCGGAATTGGCGCAAACATCATTCTTAGTTTGGCCCTAAGTCAGTAAACATCTCAACTGACATCTGTGCTTTAAATCTCTCTTTTGGTGGATGCCAGACACAAATCTATGAAGTATATGGTGGATTCAAGGCAGTAAATGGATGATGGAAGTGAACAACGGTGGTTTGAGACTTTCAGGGCTGTAACTTTTAAATAATATGAAAATTATTTCATGTTGCCCAATTTCGGGACATATGCCTTGACATCATTAGTTTTGCTATCCTTCCATGAACCCTCCTGTTAAACTCCTAAGCTTTATGGCTGTTTTTTAGCTCACCTGACTTTCAGTCAGGAGAGCTATAGTGATCACTCACTGTCCATCGTCTGTCGTCGTCCGTCGTCGTCCGTGAACATGGTGTTTGCGTCTTCTCCTCCCAAACCGCTGAACCAATTTAATTGATATTTGAGATAATAGTTTGTTATGACATCGCAATTTGATTTTGTTCAAATCAAGTTGCCTCGCCCATTGGTAGGGCCACACCTGAAAAGTGTGCTGAAATCTTAAAAAATCTTCTTCTCATGAACCAGCAGTAGCAGAGACTTGATATTTGGTGTGCAGCTTCCTTTTGAGGTGTAGACTCAGATTTGTTAAAGAGAAGTTCGTGGGGCTATATTTGCCATCGTTATAGGAGGGGCAAGAATATTTGCCCTCCCAAAATTTCTGTTCTCCAAACCGAGAGGCAGATTTGGACCAAATTTGATATGAGGGCTTATTGGGTCATAAGTACTTAATTTATGCCAAAAAAATTTTTCCCGTCGCCCCCTGGGAACCGTAGGAGCTAAAAATAGAAAAAAATTAAAACGCCCATATCTCCAAAACTACACGGCACTGAGAATTCTTATTTAGTGTAAAGCTTTCTTAGGACCAACAGAATGGAATGATCAAAAAAAAGTGCTATCGGTTTTATCATGGAGTACTTTTCTGGGACTTTGAAAAAGTGCTGAGTCAGCATTTTTTAACACTGCAGGTAATGGAAAAAACATATAAGACTACTTTTCTCCCAACCACTGCTCCAAAAGCTTTCAAATTTCACATATAACATCTTTGGAAGATTGTTTCACATGTTTATTGAAATCAATTGCCTGGGTCCATATTTGGGCTCTCTATTGGAGCCCAAATGTTTAAATTAGTGCAGTATGAGGAATATTTTTTAAAAATCTTCTTCTTCAGATCTACCAATAAGAATCTTTTGATATTTGGTATGCAGCATCCTTAGGAGGGTGAGATTGAAGTTTGTTCAAGCCAAGTCCCTGGGTTCATATTTAGACTGAAAATTTGGGGTCCCATTGCAGATTTAGAAATTTTTGACCAAAATCCGGAAATTTTTTGGGGTTTTTTTATGCGTTTCGGTTAATTTTAAGACAAAATTTTTTTTTTTTTACATTGAAAATTTGGGGTCCGGGTGGGACTTGGAAAATTTTGGACCAAAATCCGGAAATTTTTTTTTTGTTTTTTATGCATTTCGGTCAATTTTAAGACAAAAAAAAATATTTTTTTTTATTACTGAAAATTTGGGGTCCAGGTGGGACTTCGAAAATTTTGGACCAAAATCCAGAATTTTTTTTTTGTTTTTTATGCTTTTCGGTCAATTTTAAGACAAAAAAAATTATTTTTTTGTCTTACACTGAAAATTTGGGGTCCAGGTGGGACTTAAAAAATTTTACACCAAAAATCCGGAAATTATTTTTTGTTTTTTATGCGTTTCGGTTAATTTTAAGACATAAATTTTTTTTTTTTTTTTTACTCAGAAAGTTTGGGGTCCGGGTGGGACTTGGAAAATTTTGGACCAAAATCCGGAATTTTTTGTTTGTTTTTTATGCGTTTCGGTCAATTTTAAGACAAAATTTTTTTTTTTTTTTTTACACAGAAAGTTTGGGGTCCGGGTGGGACTTGGAAAATTTTGGACCAAAATCCGGATTTTTTTTTTTGTTTTTTTATGCGTTTCAGTCAATTTTAAGACAAAAAATATTTATTTTTTTTTTTTACACAGAACGTTTGGGGTCCGGGTGGGACTTGGAAAATTTTGGACCAAAATCTGGAAATTTTTTGTTTGTTTTTTAGGCGTTTCGGTCAATTTTAAGACAAAAAAAATTTTTTTTTTTTACACTGAAAATTTGGGGTCCGGGTGGGACTTAGAAAATTTTGGACCAAAATCTGGAAATTAGTTTTTTGTTTTTTTATGCGTTTTAAGAAGAAAAAAAATTTTAGGCTGAAAATATTTTGTTTTGGGAAAAAAATCTGTTTTTATGCGTTTATCTCAATTTTGGGATCTAAAGGTGCAGTAACTGAAAATAGAAGGAAAATCCTGTGTATTGTGTGAGCACAATCGCTTCATCTAGTTGGTATATGCTTTTCTAAGGAGGGGCGTATGCAGCTTATTCAAGTCAAGTCCCTGGTTTGATATTTAGACTAAGATGTCAGGTGAGCGCCCTCAGGCCCCTTGGGGCCTCTTCTTTACTGAAATCTTTTATTAAATTTCTTGGGAGTTTAACATGTTGTACAGAATGTTTATTCTGTTTATCCCCACTGTTACGTCCTCACCCTAAGGGTGTTGGGCCATTATTGTCTTACATCTCTTACTGGATGCATTGTTTTTTCTTCACATGAAGTTCTAGCTTTGCATCAGGTATCAGTTAATTATTTACTGACTTGAGCCTTTTGTGTGCCTTTTGTCTAGTTTCCGTTTTTTTCTATCCTGACGTTGTTTACTTTTAACAATGCCCTTAGCAGGTAATATTCGGGTTTTATTTCATCACAATTATAGTAGGATACATTTATTAAAATTCTGGTAGTGTAGCTTTAATATTTTGGTGTTGTCCACACTTAGGCTCTATCGGGATGCCCTTGGGCTCGTGTGGTTCCCTTGGGGAACTTAGGCGGTTTCAAAAACATTTCCAGAAAAAATTTGTTTTGATTTATTTCGAAATTATTTTTGATTGTCTTCGTCATGTATCCCTATATTGTATGATTATATGTTAGATGTTCGGAGTGCAGTGAACTTGTTGGATTATAATTATTTATGAATTACTGCTCTCAGTGTAGGGTGAAGTCGTCTACATCGGATTTCCATGCTTGTTGCCTTGCCTGTAGTCGCTGCACTCCTACTGATTCTGGTCATACTTGTGTGGTCGGGGTCGACTCATTAGGACACTAATGTTGGAATTGGGTGTCACGCTATGTATTCACGGTGAAGTTCCGATGTCGGGGCTGTCACCGCAAGATAATTCGAATTTTCAGTTTCTTTTCCAGAGGAACAAGAACATGGTGATGGTATTGTGACACCTGTCCTGAATGTGCTGCCGTCATCATGCTCTGAGGAGTAAACATAGCTAGCCGCTAATGTGCCCTTGAATATAAGGAATAAGGCCTCTTATTCCAGCAGCAAGCTCGACGGTCAGGCGGTTACCTAATAGTGGGAACCGTAATACCGGGTATGTCCGATGTAGTCAGAGTGTAGTTTTGGGTAGAGCAAGCACCTTGAATCAAATGCTCACGCAGCAACGACTTGCTATTGCAATTTGTGTAATTTAACACATCTTAAAAACCCAGCAAGGGGCACCCATCAGCAGAACAGTAGTGAGCCGTCAGACGGTGCTGGATCGGTCTGGTCAATTGTGCATGTAGAAGAAGCCAGATGTTTCTCTACGGAATGCTCGGCTTGATCTGGGGTCAGCTCACCAATTCGAGAACCCTCTCCATCCCAATAACAGTTGCGGTCGACTGTGTCCGTTGTGAGAAACCATATTGAGTTGGAACACGCATCGGAATGTTCCTTCCACACTGCAGCCAGGGCCGGCGGCAGTTATGGCTTCTTCTGCTTACATGGAAGCGCACGAAAGAGGATTAGCCTAGAAGTTTCTAAGCGGGATACTCTGCGAGATCTGGGAACAGATCGCGAGTGCAGAGTGTTTTCTTCCTGTTAACAGTCCAGGACGACTGTTTTGTGTTGTAAGAAACTTCAATGAGTAGGAGCATCCATCCTGTGTGACGAGTCTGGATGCTTCTTCCGCACTTCAGCCGGGGTCGGCTGCTGTTACATTCTTCCTCTTCTTCCATGGATATGCACAATAAGGGATAGATGCCTACAAGATTCTAACGGAACGCTCGGCGAGGTCTGGAGTAGACTGCGAACTCGAGAACCCTCTCCTTTCCGTCAGCAGTCGGGGTCGACTGTTTTTGATTCGAGAAACTTTAGTGAGTTGGGACGCCCGTTCACTCTTGTGGTTCGGGACGCTCTGTCCACACTGCAGCTGGATCTGGTTGCAGCTATATATCTTCCCATGTTTCATTGATGAAGCACATTGACAGCAGACTAGCTATCCGACTTCGCATGTTCGGGTTGATAGCTAGACGTTCGAGGCATTTTTATACGGGACATGTGTTGAGGATCTGGGGCCAGATATCCATCCTCTGAGCAGCTTATGGTAACAAGTGGATTATCATTGCTTTGCTAGCCTCGTTCACGGACCGGCTGCCGCAGCTTGTTCTGCGTATCGCAACATCCCAGTAGTCACTGGTCTTACCATTAACAGGCTCCCATGGTGAGCTGTCGGGACGGTGCTGTGTTGGTCCAGTCAGATGGAGTTGACCATATTTTCAGATGGAACATTTGGATGGTGAGAGGGCTACGGAGTGTGATTCTCCATTCCTCACAGAAGGGCACCTTAAGACTATGAGATTTTAGTCATAAGCTCTTAGAATCTTGTTCCATCTGAACATACGTCTGCATTTGCTAGGCAAAAAGCAGCTTATCATACCGGGCGATGGAAAGACGAAGATCTTTCCGCCCCGAATCTTTTGGCTCAGGTGTCGAAGTCTTTGGTCCAGATTAACGATGCCTTCTTTGCCTTAGCAATAGTATAAGAAATGCAGTGCCCTATTCCATACGAATAGAGGTTCCATAGTGCAAAGATAGGCTGAGACAGCTGTCTTGTTTGGAATAGAGCTGTTAGAGGGAATAAGTATGTCTTTTCCTTCTCGGTGTTATATTCCTTCGCGTCAGGACATTTAATACCATTGTGGACGCCATAGTAGCCTTATGTACTGTTACAGCGGTCTTTTCTTATACATTAGCGGCTAGTGTTGTAAGTCTCCATTTAGTGAGCTTTCAAAGGCCGCAGGTGACACAGATATGTCTTCACACAGACGAAGACTCATAACTGCGTAGCTACCTTGAGACTACTATCTCTTTGGGAATTACGGCTGTTAGAATAGTGGCTAGTCATTCCCTACCTTGTACGGCGATGGTTGTAAGTCTCCGTTAGTGAGCTTTCAAGGTCGCAAGTTACACTGAAATGTCTGTCTTCATGGAGATGAAGACTTCTAAGTGACATTAGCTAAGCTTGGGCCGCTGTCTTTTGGGAATAAAAACCACTAAAGGAACTTCAGTCTTATTGTTTACACCACAGGTAGCCTCGCTAGAATCATGAGCGGTGTTTTTCAGTAATTATGCAATGACATAACTGAAATAATTATCTCTTGAGACTACTGTTTCTTTGGGAATTACGGCTGTTAAAATAGCGGCTCTTCATTCCCTGCCTTGCACAATGATAGTTGTAAGTCTCCGTTTAGTGAGCTTTCAAGGTCGCAACTTACACCAAAATATATGTCTTCACGGAGATGAAGACTTATAAGCTACGGCTGGCATTGTAAGTCTCCTTAGTGAGCTTCTAAGGCCGCAGTTATCAGCCTTTTTATTGTCTTCAAAAATAGGAAGACCTTTAGCTGCTTCAGCTAGGCTGAGTTCATTGTCCTATTGGACATAATACCGTTATGTTAGAGGAGATAAGCCCAATTGATGGGGCCATATTAACATAGTTAATAGTGGCATTATGGAGTCAGTGAGACGTGAGGGAGCCCTGCGGTTCTTATACTATTTGATAACTGACACAAAAGCTTTACAAGTCATGGCGGAGAGGGTGATTCGATAGGAGTTATTTGTTGACCCACCCCACCCCGCTAATCTGTTAAGAGGCAATTACAGGGCAGGACGTAGTTTTCTTCCTGTAAGCCTTGTATGCATTCAAGTTCATGGCTCCTCAATTGGCGGCTGGGTCGTGTTCTAACAGCGACCTCATGGGCACATCCACTATTTAGTTGGTTTGTTTCCTGTGGTTGTTCGTTTATAAGTCATATACGAGCATATAATTCCTTATCAATAAATTGCTAGCCTTTGTGTACCTGTGTGGCTGACATGTCGGTTATCTGGGCGACATACTCCAATGTGGCAATTAGTCCACTTTGAAAAGTTTTGCTCAGAGAGGTCTGGCCTTTTCTTATGACGTATGAGTTCATAACTCAGTTAACTGCATTAACAACGTATTATTCATTCAGTTTCCTGGTTACACTTGTATCACTCGGTCATACCGTGGATACAGGCTATAGATGAGTACATGTGGGATTCTGTTGCTCGTGTGCATAATATGTATATTTATTAGGCAGACGCATTATTGAACAGATTCTGTAAAATTTTTGCTCTGCTTTATAGAGAATTTTGGGGCTATTTGGATCAGTTATGGAACTTCCAATATGCCGTCTATGCATACGTTCTCAGTTTTTGGCATCGTTATTTGGAGTAGTAGATTCTTTCTCCGAACAGTCATTGGTTGTTACGGAACTAGGGAACAATAAATTATTTGGGGGACGGTCCGTGACGGGTCTGTTAATCATAGCTAGTTCCATGTTCTAAATCCAGGTTTCTACCAGAGACGGTACACAGGAGAATTAACATTCTCGTATATTCGCGCGGTTCAATTGGAGTTTCATTATTGGAATTAATTGTACACCTGAATGGGGTCACCTGTTGGTTGCCTTAGAAGCATGTTTGCTCTAACAGATACGAGCATATGATTCCTTTCAGTTCCTGGTTACACTTGTATCACTTGGTCATACTGTGGATACACGCTGTATTCAGATGAGTGCATGCAAGATTTCATCTTCAAACGAACAGTCATTGGTTGCTATGGACCTAGGAAACAATGATTTATTTCGGGGACGATCCGTGACAAGTCTGTTAATCATAGCTCGTTCCATGTTCTATATCCAGGTTTCTACGAGATATGGTACACATTCTCGTATATTTGCCCGGTTCAATTGGAGTTTCATTATTGGAATTAATTGTACACCTGAATGGGGTTGCCTGTTGGTTGCCTTAGAAGCGTGTTTGCTCTAACAGATACTTTCCATTGCATTTCAGTTGGACTAGTGTATGGTTGTAGACGTTATATCACCGGTTTTCGATCTATCTACGTATTCCGACTCTGGCATACGTTAGAAGCTTGCGCTGTTAATAATCGGGATCGCCACAATAGCCTTAGCTACTGAAGTGACTTTAAGCACCAATAATTAATAATAATTAATAACTGGGTGCCTGTTGGGCGAATATATATAGATTGTTTGGTACTGCTTTTCACTGATTCCAGAGTGCTTCCCTCTTTGTTTTGAAGAATATTCCTTCCAAAAAAGACTGGGGGGGGGGGGGGGGGGGGAGCGTGCATTTTCTTCATCTCTTCTGGCTTGATAAGTGTGTAACTATGAGTGAAGCTGTTTTGTCTGTGGCTTGATAAGTGTGTAACTATGAGTAAAGCTGTTTTGTCTGTGGCTTGATAAGTGTGTAACTATGAGTGAAGCTGTTTTATCTGTAGATTATTACTGATCTTAGATACAGCTTGCTCATTTTATATATATGGCATGTGTTTGTGGGGGCTAGTCTCTCACTCTCAAATACGCCATCCTAATTTAAGTGGCTTAGTCCGGACTAGCCTTAAATTAGGGGCTTCTTACACCCAATTAGCATAATCAATCATGGTAAAAATACGGAATTACTTGGATATGGCTCCTTATTGATGATATGGCTTCTCTATTATTGTATAGAGAGACATACATGTAATTCTTTTAAAACTTTAATCTCCTTTTCACCTTGGAATGCAGGCTTAGGAGCCCTATTTGTTCTGCTAATTCTTAACTCCTAGGCCTCCCACCTTTTTACGATTCAGCTAGTCTGGGCCATTGGTTGTAGTATAAAAATATGATAAATTTAAAGTAATTTGTATATTTTTTATACTTACCAATGGCCCAGATGGGATGGTCCTCCCATAAGTGGGCACTCTTACCTCCCCGCTGAGTTATTATTTTAGTAGGCTCGTCTACAAAGAATGATGTTGGCTCCTATTCCGGTCTCTTCCTGAGTACTGTGCATACGCAGGTTGTAAAAGTATGGAGGGCCAGATAGAACTTTTAATTTTCGGTATTGAATGAAAATTTTGGGGATTGGGGGGTTCAAAATTTGTTTTTGACCCTTGATAATATTGAGTTTGCACCAGCTAGTCTGGGCCATTGGTAAGTACAAAAAATATACAAATTACTTTAAATTTATCATTTTTTAGTTTGTAGTTTCACATATGATCTTCAATTCAGTATTTATTCATTTAATATCAGTACTGAATTTAAAAATCGTGCATAAATCATGAAATGAAGATTAAACTTGCAGTTCGACTGGATGGTACATTCACCAACTACGTAAAACTTGTTACACAAGGAAAGTGTTCTCTATAATAACAAAGATGACATTTTGAGACTGGCGGTAAATCCATATTACAGTGGAGCCCACTTAATTGTATACCTCTAAATTGATTAACCCTGTTAACTGAATATAATTCCAACCACCAAACCATTTAACATACTTTCTGTCCAAATTGAATATGGGTTAAAGAGCAAACTCCTGTTAATTGAGTAAAGAAATCCTGTAATGTGTCAAGAAATTATCCGGACAATCACCAAATACCCAATATTTAGAGACTTATTTCACATAAGTGCATCTAATATAGGCATTTATTCTATTATATTTATTACCATGAACTCTATCAAACAAGATATAATAGAATAAATGCTCAATGTATCTCTAAAACACAGGAAAGTGACTGAATCCCTGTTAATTGAATACTCCTCTTAATTGAATAAGTCTCACTGGTATACCATACAGCCCTAGGAACAAATGTCCAAGAATGTAACATTCAGATACCATCTTTAGGTGAATTTAGAAATCTGGATAGTTGTTAGCTATCCGGATGTCATTTTAAAGGAACTGTTATCTGCTTTAGCACTGCCATATCTTCCTTTATTACTTACTGGTATTGGAATTATAGTTTTTGGGTGGATTTTTCTCCTCTGTGTTTGCTATTCACATGCTAAAGACTAGTCTTGTTTATAATTTTCGTCATGTATTCGCCGTGATACAGCAAAATTTGCTATTCTCTGTACTTATATTATGCAATGAGTCAAGTTCTATTCACTGAGTCATCTTTGAATTAACTCGGATGTAATGTGTATTTGCATCATGTATATTTAGTCGACTGATATTTCAAATGCTATTTATAAACGTTTCACTTCATTTGTGAAACTAAGTTCTGCTACCTTTATAACTTATGGTTTATTGCATCTGGGTAGGACAATTGGATTTCCAACCGAGTATCCAAATCCAGTTATGTTCATACACGAAGTGTTATTTATACGTTACCACCTTTTTATGTATACCCATACTATGTATGGTACACACAATGCCGGCATCCGGGGTGGCCATCTGTCGTTTGTCCATCCGTCTGTCCGTCTGTCTGTCCGTCTGGCATCCGTATCCATTTCTTTGGCATTCGATAACTTGAAAAATATTGCTTGGATTGTCAAGTTATATATTTGTGTTCAGGTTACTGATGTGCCGAGCTGTATAGTTTTTGGTGTAAATCGGATAATTTGATCCTGAGATATTAACCCGATATCCTTCAAATTGAAAATTCCTCCAATCCATTTGGCATTCGATAACTTCAAAAATATTGTTTCGATTGTCTAGTTACTTTATATTTGTGTTCAGGTTACTGATTTGCCGAGCTGTATAGTTTTTGGTGTAAATCTGTTATTTTGATCCTGAGATATTAACCCTTTATCCTTCAAATTGAAAATTCCTCCAATCCCTTTGGCATTCGATAACTTGAAAAATATTGCTTGGATTGTGAAGTAACTTTATATTTGTGTTCAGGTTACTGATGTGCCAGGCTGTATAGTTTTTGGTGTAAATCTGATAATTTGATCCTTAGATATTAACCCTTTATCCTTCAAATTGAAAATTCCTCCAGTCCCTTTGGCATTCGATAACTTGAAAAATATTGCTTGAATTGTCAAGTTACTTTATATTTGTGTTCAGGTTACTGATGTGCCGAGCTGTATACTTTTGGGTGTAAATCGGATAATTTAATCCTGAGATATTAACCCTTTATCCTTCAAATTGAAAATTCCTCCAATCCCTTTGGCATTCGATAACTTGAAAAATATTGCTTGGATTGTGAAGTTACTTTATATTTGTGTTCAAGTTACTGATGTACCGAGCTGTATAGTTTTTGGTGTAAATCTGTTATTTGGATCCTGAGATATTAACCCTTTATCCTTCAAATTGAAAATTCCTCCAATCCCTTTGGCATTCGATAACTTGAAAAATATTGCTTGGATTGTGAAGTAACTTTATATTTGTGTTCAGGTTACTGATGTGCCGGGCTGTATAGTTTTTGGTGTAAATCTGATAATTTGATCCTTAGATATTAACCCTTTATCCTTCAAATTGAAAATTCCTCCAATCCCTTTGGCATTCGATAACTTGAAAAATAATGCTTGGATTGTCAAGTTACTTTATATTTTTTCAGGTTACTGATGTGCCAAGCTGTATAGTTTTTGGTGTAAATCTGATAATTTGATCTTGCGATATTAACCCTTTATCCTTCAAATTGAAAATTCCTCTAATCCCTTTGGCATGAGATAACTAAAAAAATATCAGTCCGTTACTTCATATACGTATTCAGGTTACTGATGTGCCGAGCTGTATAGTTTTTGGTGTAAATCTGATAATTTGATCCTGTGATATTAACCCTTTATCCTTCAAATTGAGAACTCCTCCAATCCATTTCTTCATCATGCGATAACTCAATAAATATTAATCTGATTATCGGGTTACTTTATATATGTATTCAGGTTACTGATGTGCTGTGCTGTATAGTTTTTATGTAAATCTAATAATTTGATCCGGAGATATTAACTCTTTATCCATCAAATTAGGCACTTCTCCAATCCATTTCTATATGTACCCATACCATGTATGGTGTACATAATGTCGGCATCCAGGGTGGCCCTTCATCATACAGCTTTCTACTAGTTGCGCATATGGGTACACATCTGACGATTTCATCGGCCTATTTTTATTATTCTTCATGCTTCTAATTCCTGTCGTATCAGAAAGTATGAGAATAATTAGGTTGCTATAATAGATTCACAAGACGTTTCCTCTCTACTATTCCACACGATAGGTTATGTCTATTATAGAGACTGAAGGATTCACCCTGCTATCCATATTTAATTATTATATTATCCAGTGTGTTTAGCAGAATTAACAGGCCTTTAAATTCAGTTATTTTGGGTACACCATTTTGCCCTAAGTTGGGCACATTAAAAACAGAAATAACAGTCTTATCCACTTACGTTTTATTTCCATGCCTTTCTTTGTGTTTTTATGGTCATATTGGGCAAGACACTTCATCCCCATTGCCCACGTGGGGGCACAGTGACACTCTGTACTAAGGTGTACTGCACGTCGATTGTGCACATGTCTTCAACCAATGCTAACCGTGCTTGTGTGGAGTTGGTATGTTGGGGAGCTGACAGTTGCTAGCTGTTGCTCGGTGGTTCTCTCCAGGTACTCCGGCTTCCGCCACCCGTAAAACAGTCACGGTCATGGTTAGCCATTGTGCAGAAATATGACCTAAACACCAATAAATAAATAAATAAATAAATAAATAAATAAATAAATAAATAAATAAATAAATGTGGTCATATTATGATGAAAGTTATTCTCAAGTGTACAAGAGGCACAAAGAATTTATATATTTTTATACTGTACCAATGACCCAGACTTAGCTGGTGCTTACTCTAAAATATTTAGGGCCAAACGCAAATTTTACCCCCCAATCCCCAAAATTTGCATCTAAAACCGAAAATTACATGTCCTATATGGTCCTCCATCCTTTTACTCCACTGCGCATGCGCAGTGTCAAGGAGGTCTCGAAATTGCCACCAAAAATCATTCTTTGTTTGGCCCTCAATACAGTTACACTTCACTGTTATTTGTGCTTGTAAATCTCAGTTTTAAGGATGCCAGACACATAATTATGAGAGAAATGGTGGATATAAGGAGGAAATAGAAGGAGGAGAGGAAAAAACAGTGGAAATAAATGTTCAGGGCTGTGACTTATAATTATTTTACGAAATTATTCATGTTACCTATTTTCGAGGCATGACCTTGTTGTGGTCATTCTTGCTATGAATGTTCCATTGTTTAATCAGTGTTTCGTCTCTCCCTTTCCTTTATTCCCCGCTAGCTATTCTCCCATGCTTTTGGCTTATTTTTTGTAATGTTTATTACTAAAATTTCTTGGGAGTTTTGGCTTGGAAACAGAATTATTTTCTGTTGTTTTCCCCATGTTTACGTCCTCACCCTTGGGTGGTTAAGCGTTTTGGTCTGCATCTACCATCTGATGTTCTGCAGTTTCTTCTCTGGAAGTCTCTGTTTTGCATCAGATAGTGTTTAAATTGGTAACTGATTTCGGGCCAGGTTTATCAGTGCCTGGAGTCATGTTTCTGGTTTGTTTACACTTTTTATGTGTACCCATACCATGTATGGTACTCATAATGCCGGCATCCGGGTCGACCATCCGTCGTTCGTCCATCCTTTATCCATCCATCTGTCTGTCCATCTGTCTGTCCATCTGGCACCCGTATCCATTTCTTTGACATTCGATAACTTGAAAAATATTGCTTGGATTGTCAATTTACTTTATATTTGTGTTCAGGTTACTGATGTGCCAAGCTTGATAGTTTTTGGTGTAAATTTGATAATTTGATCCTGAGATATTAACCCTTTATCCTTCAAATTGAAAATTCCTCCAATCCCTTTGGCATTCGATAACTAGAAAAATATTGCATGGATTGTCTGGTTACTTTATTATGTGCACGCATACTATGTATGGTACAGATAATGCCGGCATCCGGGGTGACCATCCGTCGTTCGTCCATCCTTTGTTCATCCGTCTGTCTGTCCGTCCGTCTGTCTGTCCGGCATCCGTATCCATTTCTTTGGCATTCGATAACTTGAAAAATATTGCTTGGACTGTCAAGTTACTTTATATCTGTGTTCAGGTTACTGATGTGCCGAGCTGTATAGTTTTTGGTGTAAATCTAATGATTTGATTCCGAGATATTAACCCTTTATCCTTCAAATTGAAAATTCCTCCAATCCCTTTGGCATTCGATAACTTGAAAAATATTGCTTGGATTGTCAAGTTACTTTATATTTGTGTTCAGGTTACGGATGTGCCGAGCTGTATAGTTTTTGGTGTAAATCTGTTATTTTTATCCTGAGATATTAACCCTTTATCCTTCAAATTGAAAATTCCTCCAATCCCTTTGGCATTCGATAACTTGAAAAATATTGCTTGGATTGTCAAGTTACTTTATATTTGTGTTCAGGTTACTGATGTGCTGAGCTGTATAGTTTTTGGTGTTAATCTGATAATTTGATCCTTAGATATTAACCCTTTATCCTTCAAATTGAAAATTCCTCCAATCCCTTTGGCATGAGATAACTCAAAAAATATCAATCCGATTGTCATGTTACTTTATATATTTATTCAAATTACTGATGTGCTGTGCTGTATAGTTTTTTATTTATGTAAATCTGATAATTTGATCCGGAGATTTTAACCCTTTATCCATCAAATTAGACACTCCTCCAATCCATTTCTATATGTACCCATACCTTGTATGGTGTCCATAATGTTGGCTTCCATGGTGCCCCCCCCCCCTCCCCCCCCCCCCCCCCCCCCCCCCCTGTCATACAGCTTTCTACTAGTTGTGCGTATGGGTACACATGACGATTTCATCGGCCTATTTTATTTGTGTTCAGGTTACTGATTTGCCGAACTGTATAGTTTTTGGTGTAAATCTGATGATTTGATCTCGAGATATTAACCCTTTATCCTTCAAATTGAAAATTCCTCCAATCCCTTTGGCATTCGATAACTTGAAAAATATTGCTTGGATTGTCAAGTTACTTTATATTTGTGTTCAGGTTACTGATGTGCCGAGCTGTATTGTATTTTGGTGTAAATCTGTTATTTTGATCCTGAGATATTAACCCTTTATCCTTCAAATTGAAAATTTCTCCAATTCCTTTGGCATTCGATAACTTGAAAAATATTGCTTGGATTGTCAGGTTACTTTATATTTGTGTTCAGGTTACTGATGTGCCGAGCTGTATAGTTTTTGGTGTAAATCTAATGATTTGATTCCGAGATATTAACCCTTTATCCTTCAAATTGAAAATTCCTCCAATCCCTTTGGCATTCGATAACTTGAAAAATATTGCTTGGATTGTCAAGTTACTTTATAATTGTGTTCAGGTTACGGATGTGCTGAGCTGTATAGTTTTTGGTGTAAATCTGTTAATTTGATCCGGAGATATTAACCCCCTTTATCCTTCAAATTGAAAATTCCTCCAATCCCTTTGGCATGAGATAACTCAAAAAATATCAATCCGATTGTCATGTTACTTTATATATTTATTCAGGTTACTGATGTGCTGTGCTGTATGGTTTTTTATGTAAATCTGATAATTTGATCTGGAGATATTAACCCTTTATCCATCAAATTAGACACTCCTCCAATCCATTTCTATATGTACCCATACCTTGTATGGTGTACATAATGTCGGCATCCGTGGTGGCCCTCCGTCATACAGCTTTCTACTAGTTGCGCGTATGGGTACACATCTAACGATTTCATCGGCCTATTTTTGTCTATGTTGACAACGGTTACTTCTTATAGTGATTACTTGTCCTCTGCTTAGTTCAGTTCATAGCAGGATACATTAATATTGTCCGTAAGTGTTACATTAATTTTTTGAAATGATTTAAAATTTTTGTTCACACTTTGGCTTTTTTGGGATCCATTTGGGCTCATTGTTCCCATTGGGAATTTGGGCTCTTCTGAAAATTTTTTCAAAAAATGTTTTTTTTGGAATATATTTTCTTTTGAAATGTTATAATGGATTATAATATATTATGTATATTTATTTCAAGGGTTAGTGCGAGTAATATGACTTTGTATATTTTTTCATGTTGAAAAAATATTCTTCAATTATAATGCGAGGATATCTTCCTCTAATTCACAGGTTCATTGTATTTCTTATGGTCAGTGTAGTTATGGTCAGTGTAGACTGCAAGAGAGGCCCCCCCCTCTCTTACATCAACATCTGCGCCGCGATGTTGTTGTATGTTTGTTCGTTAGTCGGAGCTTATGTCCACTCCTCCTGCTCGGGATGCTCCATTGCATAGACAGTCCGACGCAGCTGTTATATTGGCTTCCTCATCCTCACGTCAACATACACGACCGCACCTTGGCTATGTAACCACAGATTTCCAGGGGACATTCGAATATTATATAAATGCAGGATTGAACGTCCCTGGTGCTCCTGCTTCGCCGACCACGGAATACATGTCGACCAGGTCACTCCATCTTCTAGCCAAGGTCACTTGGCCTTCCAGTTGGGACGTTCGCATATTATATAATGCAGGAATGAACGTCCCTGGAGCTTCCAGCGGATAATTACGTAGGACCGCAGCTCCACAGGTCTCATTGTGTAACATGAACAAGTTGATGTTACCGTGATGTCTTCGTAAGTGTGCTTCCGTCGTCACAGTCAAATGAAGAGCTAGCGGTAAAAGTGCTCATGCAGATACGTCAATTGCCTAAGAGGTCCCAAGTAGGATCGATGGTGTTGGCGTCCGCTAGCTTGCCCGGTGTCGCGACCATTCACCGAATGGCTCAGCACCAGGGTTCGTCCGTTGCGGTCCAGGAAGGAGATTTGGGTGATGCCAGCACTATAAAATACAATGAGCACACCCAGTGACGACGGATACAAGGATGGTATGGAGGAAGCCTATTAGTCCGGTTCCTAGCTCGTCCAGGTCCATCCGGAGCGAGAGGGGTCCTTCTCTCGTACTACAACATCTGGGCCCAGATGTTGTGGTACAAAACGTTCCTCAATCGGAGCATACGTCCACCGCTCAGGATGCTCCGTTATATAGACAGTCCGGAGAGATTGCTCTTTCGGCTTCCTCATCCTCACGGCAGCACACGCGACCGCACCTTGGCAACGTGACCAGTGATATTCAACCAACATCGCCGACCAGGGATTATACGGCGACCAGGTCACGCCATCCGGTAGCCAAGGATACGAGGCCTTCATACTCCGGACGTAGAAGTATGCAGGAGTTAATGTCCAAGGAGCTTCCAGCAGCTAAATCCTGTAAGACCGCAGCTCCACAGGCCTCCGTTATGGACATGCTCTCGCAGATAGCACAAATTATCGCAGCATCCCAGCAACCGACAGTAACTCTGTCGGATCAGGAATTATACGAGGAAGCTGGGTTGTACGTTCCGCTGCAGGTTCAGTCACGGACGACCAAGAATTAGAAGTAGTTCGACAGGATGGCGAAAGGGATACGGATGAGTTGTATTTTTCCTTTCGGAACAACATAATTGCCGTAGAGTGCATCCGGCATTATCTGACGTTCCTCCAGACCAAAATGCTGCGTTGCCGGATAAGAGATTGATAGCGCCACTGGACACATATTTCTTAATCGGTTTAGGGACATCATCCCTCAGTTTCTGACATAGTCCAGATATGTCTCACGGACATTTGATCTGTTGAATGACGCTATATTATATAACTTGCTACCTAATGAGCAGGTCAGGTTTCTTATCGGCAAATGCTCTGCATCTGCCTTTCATCATTTCAAGGAATATTTTGAAACAGCAGGACAAAGCATTCTGAGAGTTCTCTGCGTCTAGACGACCAGGTCAGGACCTGGTATTGTTTATACTGTCGTCTGTGTCAATTCCAACCATGATGTTGGAAACGACTATATCGTCTAGCAGGATCAGCTTAGATGCATCATCGTACGCAGATCACCTTACCAGAACGTTATCCTTATGTCCCAAAGGAAAAAGAATTCTAGGATGTACAACCTCCTTAAGAGTTCTTTCAAGGGCCTCACGTAAAACTCCGTCCTTTTAGTGGCAATATGGAGTTGGTTAGACGTGACGCGGCCCTGGCTACATCCACGCGTGTGGATATTAAGGTGAAAAACTCTCTCAGAGTCGCTCCGGTCTCCGGAGAGTTTTCTTTGACGGCAAGCTTTCCGCAGTCTATGATCAGATAACTAAGAAAGCTTCAGACTCTCTGCTATTCAAATCCGCTTCTATATAATCAGATTCAGCAGAAAAGAGTAGGACAGGCACTTCTGGGATGAATACGTCCAAGGGAAGTTCCTATAGAGTTTCCTATGCGTCCTCTAGGTCTTACTCTAGAGACCGTCAAGGTAGCGACTCAGGTAAGTAATTGTGGCCAAGACATCCGGTCAGACGCCCCTAGGTCGACGGGCGAGGTGCGGGCCGTGGAGCACTCCTTCCGCAAGCCTCGGAGGACCAGGAGGTAATGGTTTTAACCTCTGTCCTGTACTAGTGTGCGGAAGACTGTTGAGTTTCTCAATTAATTGGGAATAGATTACGGACGTCCCTTGGAGTCGAAGGGTGATTTCGGAAGGACTAAATTGTCCTTCAAACGAAATCCTCCGTTAACTCGGAGTCCAAGATGGACTCAGCTTCCGTCAAGTCAGCAGGGAAGAGGCTCGCTTTCATCAGAAGTCCAGTCTCTTCTGGAATGATCGTGATAGAGATCGTAGAAATCTAGGAATTTCCAGGTTTCTACAACCATCCTTTTCTGGTTCCAAAAACCAGACGGCTCGTTCCGTTCACTCATTATTCTGAGCTGGATAAACAAGCTGATCATGGCTCCAGGTTTATATATGGAGTCCATCCGATCGGTCAGAGCAAGTTTTCGGGTGTACGACTATGCTACATGCATAGATCTCAAGATGCGTACTTTCACGTCATGGTTCATCAGGCGTTCAGAAAGTATCTTCGCTTCCTCATCATAGGAGTCATGTATCAGCTCCGAGCAATGTGCTTCGGTCTGAATCTAGCCCCCTGGGCTTTCACTCGATTAACTAACTCGGTAATGACTCATTTCCGAGCTCATTCGTCTGCGATAACATCGGCCTACCTGGATGACATTCTTTAGAGGTACGGCAATGAGTTAACGCTTCAGAACGATGTGCAGAATCTGCTTCTCTTGCTCCAATGTCTCTGTTTCATAAGTAAACGAGGAGAAGTCGGATCTGGTATCATCCAAGTCATTCACCCACTGGGGGATGAGCTTCGAAACACACAAAATTTTTGTTCGTCTGCCGTTACCCAGAGCGAAATTAATCAGTTGTTATGCTCACTATTGTCTTCGCTCAGACAAGGTCTCAGCGAGAGATCTCATGATACTGATATGTTTGCGCGGAGCTACCGCGATTTTATTCCATTGGGGCGGTTACGCACTTGTCCTCTCCAATTTCTTCTGATCCAGAATTGGAGGGTGAAGATTTTTTCGCACGTTACGGACATCTTCTTGTCAATCAAGTGAATAAGAGATTCAGACTTGGGCATGTTTTCAGTGGTTAACTCCGAGAGTTCCACTGCAATTGCCGGCTCCGAGTTTTACAGTCTTGACGGATGCCAGTCAAACAGGTTGGGTCGTATCATGGAGCCCAATGGATTTGAAGGGCCAGCGTCTTTGGGATCCGTAGTTCCTAATTTAGCTCATTAACATCAAGAATGATGTCATTTTGGCTTGCGCTACGTTATTGGATAACGTTATTCAGTATGCTTATGTGCTAATTCTGTCCGACAATTCGACGGTATTAGCGTATTTTCGGAACTAAGGAGACAATCATTCCATTCTGTTTTTCATGTTAACGGAAGAAATCTTCTGTTCTATCGGTCCGTCATATTCTGGGTCGTCTGAATGTATTAGCGGACTCCCTTCACGGAGGAGCCACTTGTTGACGCCAGAATGGACTTTCAACAAACGAGTATTCAACTTTTTAGTGACGCATCTTAACTATCAGTTGCATAAGTATGTGTCACAATGTTTGGATCTTCGAGCGTTTGCAGTAGACGCTCTATCGATCTCGTGAGACGGAATAATAAGATATGCGTATCTTCCAGCGCCGTTGATTCAGCAGATATTGCTCAAGTTATATATCTCATTGCAAATTTTGTTGGTAGCATTTCTATCTCCACAAAGACTGAGTTTTAATCTACTCAGACGTCTGTTGTGGGACATGCTGTGGAAGCTTCCTTCACATTTCGGTCCATTCTATGGTCAGATGGATTTAATTTACTATCAGTACTGCTTATGATAATATCTTCGATCAGCAGTCTGTGCTTTAGTTTTAAGCTTTTGAAGTAGAGCTCTTCTACATCATGGGCTTACGCTAATAATGTTGCTATTACAGATCTAGTGAGGGCTGCATATTGTTCTTAGCCCTCCACTTTCTCGAATTTGTATCTGAGAAATATTGAGTCGTTTTCTGCAGATATGCATTGTTTAGGTCTGTTATTTTTCTCTTAGAATGTCGTTCACTAAACAGTGGCAACTATATATATGTAGGCTTTCGGTTCTGGCTGACTCTGTCCTGCTGCCCTCTTCGCTCTGGAGTATTTGATCCAGGGCAAGGGGAAGGGGGTGTTCCCTTAGGTCACCTGCTTTATAGTGTAAAGCAAGGGAATACCTCCCTTGGAGTCAGTAATTCCGAGTCGGTTCAGTGATGATTTTAAAGGGTAAAGTCTATGTTTACTCATCTGTATAATATTTTTTAAGTGTTGATTGGTGTGAAGCATTTGTATATGTCACATGATTAATTGGGCGTTAATATACAATCCTCGAACGCTTTTAAATGAGTATATAGAGTCTCATTTCTCTAGACTCCCGTATTTATTGGCTTTCCTTTAAAAAATATTAGTATAAAGGGTTATACTAAATGTTTATAGAGATATTTGATGTTATTGTGCTCAATTACAAATGGTGTTGTGTCTTTCTTTTTTGATACAAATAAGAAAGATACATGTGAAGCCTATCTCTCCTTTTCTCCTTGAGGGGATAGGTCTGTTATAGGTAATTGAGTCTATTGGATTTTCCTTATGTCCTAGGTCCTCCAACCTTTTTACTATTCAGCTAAGTCTGGGTCATTGGTACAGTATAAAAATGTTAAAAATTTATAGTAATTTATATATTTTTTATACTAACCAATGACCCAGACGCGGGATGGCCCTCCCATGAGTTGGGAACTCATACCTCCCCGCTGAGTACATAACGCTAGCAGGCACTGGTTGTAAGAAGGATTTTTGGCGACAATTTCGAGACCTTCTTGACACTGCGCATGCGCAGTGGAGTAAAAGTATGGAGGACCATATAGGACATGTAATTTTCGGTTTTAGATGCAAATTTTGGGGATTGGGGGTAAAATTTGCGTTTGGCCCTAAATATTTTAGAGTTAGCACCAGCTAAGTCTGGGTCATTGGTAAGTATAGAAAATATATAAATTACTATAAATTTTTTAACTTTCTTGATGTCTTCACACCTTCTTTAATTTGGACACACATGTAAAGGGTGTGAAATTGGGGTAATTTAAAGGCCTATCAACCTAACTCTTTGCCTTTGCCATCTGTCTTTTGTTAATAACCTTCCATATTCTCTCATTTTGTCTCTGCAATTGTGAATCCATGACTAGGGGCCATAAAGCCTAAGCCTTGTCTATTGGACTTGACATAATTAATTATGTTCTAGTATGTTATCATAGTTGTAACACAATAATGGTACAATCACTAACTTATTGTGTTCTTTTTAGCTCACCTGACTTTCAGTCAGGAGAGCTATAGTGATCACTCACCGTCCATGAACATGGTGTTTGCATCTTCTCCTCCCAAACCGCTGAACCAATTTAATTGATATTTGAGATAATAGTTGGTTATGACATCGCAATTTGATTTTGTTCAAATCAAGTTGCCTCGCCCCTTAGTAGGGCCATGCCCAAAAAGTGTGCCTAAATCTTAAAAAATCTTCTTCTCATGAACCAGCAGTAGCAGAGACTTGACGTTAGGTGTGCAGCTTTCTTTTGAGGTGTAGACTCAGATTTGTTCAAGAGAAGTTAGTGGGGCTATATTTGCCGTCGTTATGGGAGGGGCAAGAATTTTTTTCCCACCCAAAATTTCTATATTTTTATACTGTACCAATGACCCAGACATAGCTGGTGCTAATTCTTAAAAATCTAGGGCCAAACACAAATTTTGCCCCCCAATCCCCAAAATTTGCATCTAAAATCGAAAAAATCATGTCCTAAATGGTCCTCCATACTTTTCCTCCACTGCACATGCACAGTGTCAAGGAGGTCTCGAAATTGGCGCCAATTATCATTCTTTGTTTGGCCCTTCATCAGTTCACATCTGACTGATATTTGTGCTTGTAAATCTCAATTTAAATGATGCCAGACACTTAAATATTAGAGAAATGGTGGATCTAAAGAGGAAATAGAAGGAGGAGAGGAAAAATGAGTGGCAGGAAATAATCAGGGCTGTAACTTAAATTTTTTTTACAAAATTATGTTATGTTGCCTGATTTCGAGGCATGGGCCTGTTGTTGTCATTCTTGCTATAGAGTTACAAGACTTGTTCAGTGTTTCCTCTCTCCCTTTCCTTTAGTCCTCCCTTGCTATTCTCCCATGCTTTTGGCATATTTTTTGTAATATTATTACTAAAATTTCTTGGGAGTTTTAGCTGGGTAACAGAATGAATTCTGTTCTTTTCCCCATGTTTACGTCCTCACCCATGGGTGTTTAGGCGTAGTGTTCTGCATCTACCATCTGATGTTCTGCAGTTTCTTCCCTGAAAGTCTCTGTTGTGCATCAGATAGTGTTGTTATTGGTAACTGATTTCGGGCCATGTTTATCAGTGCCTGGAGTCATGTTTCTGGTGTTTATACACTTCTTGTTTACATTGACAACGGTTTCTGTTGAGAGGGATTTCTTGTCTTTGAATTAGCTTAATCATAACAAGATACATTATTTTTATACGTAAGTGTTGCATTAATTTTTTTGTAATATTTTTAAAAATTTTGTCCACACTTAGGCTTTTTTGGGATCCATTGGGGCTCAACGTTACTTTCAGAAACTTGGGCTTTTCTGAAAAAATATTTTTTCAAAAACTTTTTTTGATTTCAATTATTTTTTCTATGTTAATGGATCATGTTATTATGTATCTTTGTTTTCAGTGGCTGGTGCGAGTACTAGGACTTTTTGTGCCCTTCTCACAATGAAAGGATATTGTTCAAATTGTAATAAGAGGAAATCTTCCTCTGACTTTCATAATCATTGTATTAATTGTAGTCAGTGTACTCGCACTAACTCCTGTTCAGTATGTGTCAATTGGGATGACAAACATTGGAAACGTGTGTCACGGTATGTTGTTAGCGGGGAAAAGGCCATGCCGGTCCTTTCTCCGCAGGGTCACTCCAGTTTATCAATCTCTATTTCAGAGGAACAAGAACAGGGTGATGTTTCCGTGATGCCTTCCAAAAGTGTGCCTCCGCCGTCACAGTTAAATGAAGAGCTAGCGGCAAAAGTGCTCATGGAAATACGTCAATTGCCTAAGAGGTCCCTAGTAGGATCGACGGCATTGGCGTCCGCTAGCTCGCCCAGTGTAGCGACCATTCATCGAATGGCTCGGCAGCCGGGTTCGTCCGTTGCGGTCCTGGAAGGAGATTTGGGTGATGCGAGCACTATAATAGGACAAAGTGCACACCCAGTGACGACGGATCAGAGGAGAGAACGGAGGAAGCCTATTAGTCCGGTTCCTAGCTTGTCCAGGTCCATCCGGGCTGCGAGCGAGAGAGGTCCCTCTCTCGTACAGCAACATCTGGGACCAGATGTTGTGGTACAAGATGTTTCGCATTCGGAGCATACGTCCGCCGCTCGGGACGCTCCGTTATATAGACAGTCCGGAGAGACTGTCGATAAGGCTTCCTCATCCTCACGGCAGCGCACACGACCGCACCTTGGCTACGTGACCACGGATATCCAGCCAGCTTCGCCGATCAGGTATTCCACGGCGACCAGGTCACGCCATCCGGTAGCCAGGGACACGAGGCCTGTGGACTCCGGACGTTCGCATAAAAGAAGTATGCAGGAGTCAACGTACATGGAGCTTCCTGCGGCAAAGCAACGTAAGACCGCTACTCCACAGGCATCAATGATGGACGTGCTATCCCAAATAGCACAACTTATTGCAGCATCCCAGCAAACGACAGAATCTCTGTCGGATCAGGAATTATCCGACGACGCTGGGTCGGTACGCTCCGCTGAAGCATCAGGTACGGACGACCGAGAACTTCATAGGGTCCGACAGGATGGCGAAAGGGATTCGGAGGATTTGGAGCTTTCCCTTTCGGAACAACATAAAGCTGCCGTAGATTTTATCCGGCATTATCTTTCAGAGGTTGTTCCGTCGGACCAGAATGCTGTGATGCCGGATAAGAGACTGATAACGTCATTGGACACAGAATTCTTTGATCGGTTCAGGGACATCGTCCCTGAGTTTCCGACACAGTCCAATAAGTTCACAAGAACATTCGAATTATTGAATGACGCTATTTATAAGCTTGCTACCAAAACGGGCAAGTCTGGTTTCTTATCCGCAAATGCTCTAAATCTGCCAATTCAAGGTATAAATTCGAAAAGGCAGGACATGGCATACCGAGAGTTCCTCTGCGTCTAGACGACGAGGCTGAAGACTTGGAATTGTCTATACCGTCGTCTATGTCAATTCCAACCACGACGGAAACGACAATAATTTTTAAAAGAGTTAATTTAGACGCTTTATCATACGCAGATCACCTTACTAAGGCTTTATCATTACGCCTTCAAGGGAAAGAATTCCAGGATATACAATCCTCATTAAGACTTCTTTCAAGGGCAGTAGCTTATTCCACGTATAACTCCGCCCTTTCAATGGCAAACCTGGAGTTGGTTAGATGTGACGCAGCCCTAGCTACATCCACACGCGTGGATGGTAAGGTGAAGAACTCTCTCAGAGTCGCTTCGGTCTCCGGAGAGCTTCTCTTCGACAGCAAGCTTTCAGCAATCTGTGATAAGATAACTAAGAAAGCTTCGGATTCTCTGCTATTCAAATCCGCTTCCAAAAAGTCGGATGCTGCAGAAAAGAGTAAGACAGGCACTTCTGGGACAAGTGCGCCCAAGAGAAGTTCCTATAGAGGTTCCTATGTGTCCTCTAGGTCTTATTCTAGAGACCGTCAAGGCAGCGACTCTCGTGGGGGACATTATTCTGGCCGAGATAACCGGTCAGACGTCCCTAGGTCGACGGGGCGAGGTGTGGGTCGTGGAGGAGTAGTTTCTCCTTCCGCAAGCCTCGCAGGTCCAGGAGGTGATGGTTTGAACCTCTATCGTGTTCCGGTAGGCGGAAGATTATCGAGTTTTATAAATGATTGGGCGTCAATTACGGACAACCCCTGGGTTCGAGGGGTAATTTCGGAAGGACTAAGAATATCCTTCAAACGAAAGCGTCCATTAACTCGAAGTCCAAAATGGACTCAGCTTCCGTCAAATCCGCAGAAAAGAGACGCTCTTTTATCAGAAGTACAGTCTCTTCTGAAGAAGAACGAACGCGGTAGAGGTCGTAAAAGACCAGGAATCACCAGGTTTCTACAGCCATCTGTTTCTGGTTCCGAAACCAGACGGCTCATTCCGTCCAGTCATAGATCTGAGCTGGATAAACAAGTTCTATATGGAGACAATTCGATCAGTCAGAGCGAGTATTCGGGTGAACGACTATGCTACAAGCATAGATCTCAAGGCTGCGTACTTTCACTGGTACATCCGACATTCAGAAAGTATCTTCGCTTCGCAGTCCTAGGAGTTGTATATCAGTTCCGAGCGATGTGGTTCGGTTTGAACCTAGCGCCCTGGGCTTTCACTCGAATAATGAACTCGGTAATGATATATTTCCGAGCTCATTCGTTTGTGGTAACGTCGGCCTACCTGGACGACATTCTTCAGAGGTACGGCAACGAGTTAACGCTTCAGAACGATGTGCAGAATCTGCTTCTATTACTCCGTCGTCTCGGTTTTATAATAAACGAGGAGAAGTCGGATCTGGTGCCGTCCAAGTCATTCACTCATCTGGGAATGAGCTTCGAGACGCTCAACAATCTTGTTCGTCTGCCGTTAACCAGAGCGAAATTAATCAGTTGTTATGCTCGCTATTGTCTTCACTCAGACAAAGTCACAGCGAGAGAGTTCATGAGACTGATAGGTCTGTGCGGAGCCACTGCGGATCTCATTCCGATGGGGCGGTTACGCACTCGTCCTCTCCAAATTTTCTTGACTCAGAATTGGAGTGTAAAGATTCATTCGCTCGGTATAGACATTCTCTTGTCAAATCAAGTGAAACAAGAGATTCAGACTTGGGCAAACATTCAGTGGTTGACTCTGGAAGTCCCACTGCAGTTGCCGGATCCGAGTTTTACGATTATGACGGATGCCAGTCAAACAGGTTGGGGTGCAACATTGATCCCAACGGATTCGAAGTGCCAGGGTCTTTGGGATCCGCAGTTTCTAGGCAAGCACATAAACATCAAGGAAATGATGTCAATTTGGCTTGCACTACGTCATTGGATGAACATTATTCAGAAAGCACATGTCCAAATCCTGTCCGACAATACGACAGTATTAGCGTATATTTGGAACCAGGGAGGCACTCATTCCGTTCCATTATTCAATTTAACGGAAAGAATCCGTCTGTTTGTTCTAGAACACCAGGTTCTACTTTCGGTCCGTCATATTCCGGGTCGTCTGAATGTATTAGCAGACTCCCTTTCACGGAAGGGTCGCTTGTTGCCGTCAGAATGGACTCTCAACAAACAGATATTCAATCAGATTTGCTACCAATGGGAGCGGCCAATGATAGACTTATTTGCGACACAACTCAACAATCAGTTGCAGATGTATGTGTCTCCATGTCTGGATCCCCGAGCATATGCAGTAGACGCTCTATCGATCTCGTGGGACGGAATGATAGGATATGTGTATCCTCCAGCGCCATTGATTCAGCAGATATTGCTAAAGATAAAACAGTCTCAATGCAAAATTCTATTGGTAGCATCTCTGTCACCACAGAGACCGTGGATAAATCTACTCGGGTGTCTGCTGTGGGACTTACCGCGGAAGCTTCCTCCACGAGAGGATCTTCTTTCGCAGGGGAAATCGCGTCAACTACATCACAACCCGCAAGGACTAAACCTTCACGTATTTCCGTTGTGTGGTCCTTCTTGCACGGCAAGCATTTTACAGGACGAGCAGTGGATGCAATTTCTAACTGTAGGAGGACCTCCTCTTCGCTAAACTATGCGGCTAAGTGGAAGGTCTTTTGTCATTGGTGTAGGGATCATTCTGTTGATATTTTTGCCCCCTCCATTCCAGACATTGCAAACTTTCTAGTATACTTGTTTGATGAGATCAAACTGCAGCCTGTTACTATTAAAGGTTATAGGTCTATGTTATCTGATACCTATGCACACCATGATAGTTTACAAATTGGATCTAATGTCTCTTTATCTAAATTAGTTAGAAACTTCTCGATGAATAGACCTAGAACCCTTAGATTAATTCCTAAATGGAATTTAGCTTGGGTTCTTCTTAAAGTAAAAGAAAAGCCATTTGAGCCTCTTGAGACAGTGAACTTCAAATTTTTATCTTATAAGACAGCATTTCTCTTAGCTTTCTCTTCTGCTAGAAGAGTCAGTGAGCTTCATGCACTATCTGTGGACGATTCTCACTATCGTAGTGTCGGGAACACTATTATCTTTACCATTAATGTTGGTTTTTTGGCTAAGAATCATGCTCCTAATAAATATCCGGAACCTATTGTTATTAAGGCCCTTCCGTCTTCAGACGGGCATAGGCCTTTACTCTGTCCGGTTAGAGCTTTACGTATTTATAAACGAAGATCTCAGTTTTATCAGAAAGGGACGAAAACGCTTCTTTCTGTCTCTGATGCCTAATAGAAAGGACATTACGGTCCATTCTATTGCTAGATGGATTCAATTAACTATCCGTACTGCTTATGATAATCTATCTTCAACTCAGCAGTCTGTGCTTAAGATTTCGGCTTATGAAGTAAGAGCTCTTTCTACATCTTGGGCTTACGCAAATAGTGTTGCTATTACAGATTTAATGAAGGCTGCATATTGGTCTCAGCCATCCACATTCACGAATTTTTATCTCAGAAATATTGAGTCCATTTCTGGAGACCTGCATTGTTTAGGTCCGTTATCTGTTGCTCAGAATGTCGTCCACTAAACAGTTGCAACTATAGTTATGCAGGCTTTCTGTTCCGGCAGTGACTCTGTCCTGCTGCCCTCTTCGCTCTGGGCTATTTGACCTAGGGCAAGGGGAAGGGGGGGGGGAGGGTGTTCCCTTAGGTCACCTCCTTTATAGTGAAAAGCAAGGGGATACCTCCTCCGGAGTCAGTAATTCTGAGTCGGTACCGGGATGGTTTTAAAGTGTAAAGTTAATGTTTAAATTCATTCATGTCATATTTTTAAAGTGTAGCTCGGTGTGAAGCATTTGTATATGTCTCGTGTCAAACGGGTGTTAATATACAATCCTCGGACACTTTTAAAGAGTATAAAGAGTCTCAATTCTCTGGACTGACTTTATTTATTGGCTTACTTTAAAAATGAATAGTATAAAGGGTTATACTGGATGTTAATAGAGAACATGAATGTTATGCTCAATTATGGAGGGTGTTGTGTCTTTCTAATTTATCATAAATAAGAAAGATACATGTAAAGCCTAATACTCCTTTTCTTCTCGAGGGGATAACTCTATTATATATAGTTGAGCTTATTGGATTTTCCTCTATGTCCTAGGCCCTCCAGCCTTTTTACTATTCAGCTATGTCTGGGTCATTGATACAGTAAAAAATGTTAAAAAATTTATAGTAATTTATATATTTTTTATACTTACCAATGACCCAGACGGGGATGGCCCTCCCAGGAGTTGGGAACTCATACCTTCCCACTGAGTACATAGCGCTGACCAGGCACTGCTTGTAAGAATGATAATTGGCACCAATTTATGGAGGACCATTTAGGACATGATTTTTTCGGTTTTAGATGCAAATTTGGGGGATTGGGGGGCAAAATTTGTGTTTGGCCCTAGATTTTTGAGAATTAGCACCAGCTGTCTGGGTCATTGGTAAGTATAAAAAATATATAAATTACTATAAATTTTTAAACTTTCCAACCCGAGAGGCAGATTTGAACCAGATTTGATATGAGGGCTTATTGGGTCATAAGTACTTAATTTATGCCCAATTTTTTTTCCTGTTGCCCCAAGGGAACCGCAGGAGCTAAAAATAGAAAACAATTTAAATGCTCATATCTCCAAAACTACACGACACTGAGAATTCTTATTTGGTGTGAAGCTTCCTTAGGACCAACAGAACGGATTGGTAAAAAAACTTGCTATTGGTTTTATCATAGGGTACTTTTTTGGGACTTTGAAAAAGTGCTAAGTCAGCATTTTTTAACACTGTGGGTAATGGGAAAAACATTTAAGGCTACTTTTCTCCCAAACCACTGCTTCAAAAGCTTTCAAATTTCACATATATCATCTTTGGAAGATTGTTTCACATGTTTATTGAAATCAATTCCCTGGGTCCATATTTGGGCTCTCTATAGGGGCCCAAATGTTCAAATTAGTGCAGAATGAGGAATATTCTTTAAAAATCCTCTTCTTCAGATCTACCAATAAGAATCTTTTGATATTTGGTGTGCAGCAGATCAGAATATTTTGATATTTGGTATACAGCATGCATAGGACGGTAAATACAAGTGTGTTCAAATCGAGCCCCTCGGTTCATATTTGGGCTCAACACAGGAGCCCAAATAATTAACTTAGGGCACTATGGGGAATAAGCTTTAAAAATCTTCTTCTTCAGATCAAACAGTCAGATTCTTTTGATACTTGGTATACAACATCTCTACAGGGGTCAGATTGAAGTTTGTTCAAATTGAGCCCCAGAGTTAATATTTGGGCTTCCTATGGGAGCCCGAATATTAACTTGGTGCAATATGGGGCATAATCTTTAAAAATCTTCTTCAGATCCACCAGTCAGATTCTTTCGATATTTGGTATGCAGCATCTCTAGGGGATTAGATTCAGGTTTGTTCAAATGGGATCCCTGGATGAATATTTGGGCTCTTTATTGGAGCCCGAATGTTAACTTAGTGCAATATGAGAAAATTTCTTAAAATATCTTTTTCTGACCTGCTAGTGAGAATCCTTTCTTATTTGGTATGTGACATCTCTAGAGGTGTAAGATTTGAATTTGTTTAAATGGAGTCCCTGAGTTAATATTTGGGCTTCCTATGTGGGCCCGATTATTAAGTTGGTGCAATATGGTGGATATTCTTTAAAAATCTTCTTCTTCAGATCCACCAGTCAGATTCTTTTGATATTTGGTATGCACCATCTTTAGGGGGGTTAGATTCATGTTTGTTCAAATGGGATCCCTGGATGAATATTTGGGCTCTTTATTGGAGCCCAAATTTTAACTTAGTGCAATATGAGAAACTTTCTTAAAAAATCTTTTTCAGACCTGCTGGTGAGATTCCTTTCATATTTGGTATGTGACATCTCTAGAGGTGTAAGATTCAAATTTGTTCAAATCGAGTCCCTGGGTTAATATTTGGGCTTCCTGTGGGAGCCTGAATATTAACTTTGTGCAATATGGATAATAATCTTTAAAAATCTTCTTCAGATCCACCTTTTCACCTTGGCTTATGATATTAGGCATGTGGGTGTATCATCATGAGTCTATGTGTCACGTACTATCATGACCCACATATGACCTTGACTTTTGACTGAAGGTCAAATTATTGATTTTTTTTTTATCTTTTGACCCGGGCTTATGATATTTGGCATGTGGGTGTATCACCATGAGACGATGTACGCTGCAAAAATGAAAGAATAATTGTGGAGTTTGTGATCACTTTCCATCTGCTGTCTGCCCATTGTGAACTTTACTTTATCGACTGCTCTGATAAACTACTGTACCGAATTTAACCAAATTTAATACAAATTGATCCTTATCATATATCAGTTCCAGTTTGTTCAAATAAAGTTGTCCATGGGGAGCCCCACAGGGGACATAACTCTGTTAGTGCTACTCATTTTTTTTTTTAAATCTTATTCTCCAAAACCACAAATCAGAATCTTATAATATTTGGTTTACAGCATCATGTAGGAGGATCAGATTCAAATTTATTCAAAGCCAGTCCTGGTTTCATATTTGGGCTTCTTCACACAAGCCGAGATTTTAACTTGCAATATGAGGAATATTCTTTGAAAATGTTTTTATTCCCATGTTTGTATAGTAAGCCACAGTGAATAAAACTTGTAACTGCCTTTTTCAAATTTCAGGCAAAATCACAGGAACTCGATATACCAACTGACTCACCTGCAGAGTTAACTAAATTACCTAAGAATGATGCTGTCAATCGGTTCTGGTCTACAGTAGAACCATACTGTGCTGACATTAGCAATGAGGATATCAAATTACTTGAGGATTTGTTACGATCATATGAAGATGACATGGATTACTTTAATGTTCCTCCATTGGGGCGGCTATATTCTGAAAAGTGGGCCGAGGAAGATCTACTAGAAGAACAGAGAGATGGTAAGGCCAGACCCTTAACCCTTTGAACTCTAGTGGTATCTTCCATGCCAGTTCAATGGCAGCAATTAGAAGAGAACATATTCGTTATTTGGGGTAGACCAATCAGTATTTTCAATGTGCAGCCACAGGCTGCATGTTGAAAATACTGATTGGTCTACCCCCACACTATTTACTGAACAGCCATCCTGTATAATGACGTTATGACTTATCATGTTCCTGGCCGAAAAAGCGGCTGCTGGGGTTCAAAGGGTTAATACTTTTCTCTTAAATGTATTCACAAAAGTGTTTATAATTGATTCTTCAGGAGGGCTGACCATGGAGATTTTTTCTTTTCAGAGGTTTAAAAAATGAATAAGACTTAACAACCTACAGGTCCAACTTGTAGGCGCTCCGTGTTTTTAGCTCACCTGCCTTTCAGTCAGGGTGAGCTATAACGATCACTCACCGTCTGTTGTCCATCTATTGTCCACCCATCGTCTATGAACATGGTGTTTGTTTCTTCTCCTCCAAAACCGCTGAACTGATTTAAGTGAAATTTGAGATGCTTGTTTGTTATGACATCACATTTTGATTTTGTTGAAATCAAGTTGCCCCACCCCTCAGTATGCCTAAACCTTAAAAAATCTTCTTCTCATGAACCAACAGTAGCAGAGACTTGATATTTGGTGTGCAGCTTCCTTTTGATGTGTAGACTAAGATTTGTTCAAGAGAAGTTTGTGGGGCTATATTTGCCATCGTTGTGGGAGGGGCAAGAATTTTCGTCCCGCCCAAAATTTCTATATTTTTTCACTGCAAACCAATGGCCCAGACTAGCTGGTGCTTAACTCAAAGTTATCAACGGCCAAACACAAATTTTGAACCCCCCAATTCCCCAAATGTGCTTGCAAAACCAAAAATTAAAAGTCCTATCTGGCCCTCCATACATTTACTCTCCGTGCATGCGCAGACGTCAGGAAGTAACCGGACTTGGCGCCAACATCATTCTTTGTGTGGCCCTGAAAGTCATCAACAATGAAATGACATCTGTGCTTTAAAATCTCCTTTTTTGAGGATGCCAGACACAAATCAATGCAAGAATTGGTGGATACAAGGCTGTTATTGGATGAAGGAAGTGTTCAATGGTGGTTTTGGACGTTCAGGGCTGTAACTTTATAATATTTATAAAATTATTTTATGTTTCCCAATTCGGGACATATGCCTGACGTCATCATTTTTAAAAATGATTAATCCACTGTGTGTTCAGTATTCCTTCCCTATTCTTCCATGAACCCTTCCTGTTAAACTCTTAAGCTTTTTGGCTGTTTTTTATTGAAATTTTTTATTAAATTTCTTGGGAGTTTAACATTTATTACAGAATATTATTCTGTTTCTTCCCCAGGGTTGCATCCTCACCCTAGCGGTGTGAGGCTGTTTAGTCTTGCATCTTCTACCAATGTATCGTTTTTTCTTCGTATGAAGATCTAGCTTTGCATTTGATAGCATTTCAATTGGTTCTGATTTTGGGCCTTTTTGTCTGCCTGATGTTTTGTTTACATTGACGTTGTTTACATTTTCAACGTTCTCATATTTAGGTAGTTTCTTATATTCTATTACTGTAATATACTGTAGAATACATGGATTATTATTCTGGTAGTGTAGATCATAACATTTTGGATTTTGTCCACACTTAGGCTCTATTGGGATGCCCTTGGGAACTTGGGCATTTTTCAAAAAAAAAATTTTGTTTACAAAAAATATTTTGAATTTAATTATGATTGTTATTAATCATGTATCTCAGTTATATATATATATATATATATATATATTATATATATATATATATATATATATTATATATATATATATATATATATATATATGTATTGTTGTGGAGTTTGGAGGACTGATATCGACTTTAGTTGATACATTCCTGCAGACTCTTGTCATTCTTGTGTAGTACTGGGATGACTGAGGTTGGAGTCGGGTGTCGTGGTATGTTGTTAGTGGTGAGGTTCTGAGGATCAGAGCCTCTTACCGCATTTTAATTCATTCTGTCAGTTTCTATTTCAGAGGAACATGAACATGGTGATGATATTCTGACACCCATTCAAGTGTGCTACTGTCGTCGTGCTCCGTGGAGCATATAGAGCTATCTGCAGTGCTCATTATTGCAAGAGTTAGAGCCTTTGGGTAAAGGTGTTAATCTTTTGTAAGCAGCTAGCTCGACTGGTGAAGCGGTACTCCGTCCATGGGTGCCGTGACACCGGGTAAGTCCGTTGCGGTGTAAGAAGTTGATTGGGTAGAGCAAGCACTATAATATAAATGCTTACCCAGTGACGACGGAAATAGGGAGGAAATAGGAAGGAAGTCTGCAAGTTCTGGTACTCTGCGAGGTCTAATAGACCGTGAGATGGGAGAGCCCCCCCCCCTCCTCTCTAATATAGCAATGTCTGGGATCAGATGTTGTTTTGAAAAACTTGCATAAGCCGGAGCATATGTCCACCCTCCACTCGGGATGCTCACAGTCTGCAGCCGGGGTCGGCTTCAGTCAAGGCTTCCTCTGCTACGTTTCACAAGGCCGAAATGAAGTTTTCTGGTTGGAAACTTGCACGAGACGGAGCATATGTCTGCCTGCCACTCGGGATGCTCCATCTGGTCTGCAGCTGGGGTTGGCTTCAGTCACGGCTTCCTCCGCTATGTTATTTAAGCACACACGACCACATCCTAGCGTCCCGACTTCGGATATCCAGCCTGCTGCACGAAGAAGGAACCACTCTTCACCCGTGAAGTCGGACCATTCGGTAGCTAGGGAGACGAGGCCTTGATCATCGGGACGCTCGGAGAAAGGATTTGTTTCCGACACACTGTCCCAGGAACAGCATGCAGCTAAGGAACGGAAATCTGCTGCTCCTCAGGCCTCGATGACGGACTTGCTGTTGCAGATCGCGCAGCTAATCGCAGCATCCCAGCAAGTGCAGATGCAGCCTCCCTCAAACGCAGAATCTGAGCTGTCGAACGGTGCTGGGTCAGTCCAGTCATCTGTTCGCGCAGATGCAATGGACGGAGATTCGCAACTGATTCTCTCAGATGGTAAAAGGGATAAGGAAGAGGATTACCCTTCCCTTTCGGAACAGTACATGGTTGCGATGGCTTTCATCCATCAATACTACCCTGCTTTTGTTCCACCGAATCAGAATACTACGACAACAAGAGAGAAACCGCTGGCGTCGTTAGGCCCAGACTTTATCCAGACAAAGGAGGAAGTCCTTTCTTTTCCACTTCAGTTTATGCAGGTGTCGCAGGCCTTCGGCTGTATAGACTATGCCGTATTTATGAGCTTGAGTACGAGGTAGAAGGCGGTTTCTTATCTTCATCTTCCGTGCACATACCGTTTTTTGGACCATGTTCAGTTAAAAACGGTCAAGGAAGACGTTCAGAGAGTTCTTCTGCGTTTGGATGAGAAGGCCAGGGATCTAGAGGAATCCTTACCTGTATCATTCACTATTCGCTCAGACACAATTAAGACAGCAATTTTTTCAAATAGAGTGAATTTGGACGTTATGTCTTACGCAGATCACCTTACAAGAGCTACGACGCAACGTCTCAAGGGAAAGGAATTTGAGGACGTTTGTGCCTCTCTTAGAGTTCTTTCCAGGGCAATTATGTATACCACGTATAACTCTGCACTAACAGTGGCTAATCTGGAGTTAATGAGACGTGATGCTGCCCTTGTGTCGTCATCACTGATAAGATGACAAGGAGAAAAACTCTCTCTGAGTCTCTCCAGTTTCCGGACATTTTATTTTCGACGACTAGCTTTCATTAGTCTATCAACAGGCTACTAAGAAAGCATCTAGTGCTCTGCTTTTGAAGTTGGCGTATCAACATTCTGCTTCAGCAGACAAGAGTAAAGAAGGGCGTTCCAGACAAAATTTATCAAATGGAAACTCCTCACGAGGGTACAAGAAACCCTCTTGTAATTACTCTGGAGGTCGTCAGTATAGCGACTCAGTAAAGGGGTGTAGGTCTGATCGGGACTATAGGTCAGATGCTCCTAGGCCGATGAGACAAGGTTTTCGTGGGGAGGACGTGGTTCCTCCTCCCGTAAGCCTCACAGGTGATGGTTTAGACCTCTATTGCTTGCCAGTTGGCAGAAGGTTGTCAAGCTCCGCAGAAAACTGGATAACTATCACGGAAGATCAGTGGGTAAGAAGTGTAGTCTTGGATGGCTTACGGCTACTGTTCTGAGTTAAAAACCCACTAACAAGTTGTCCGCATTGGAGAGATCTTCCATCAAATTCTTGCATAAGAGAGTTTCTCCTACCGGAGGTATAAGCTCTCTTATCAAAGGAAGCAATACAGGTCATCGAGAATCAGGATTCTTAAGATTTTTACAGTCACCTGTTCCTCGTACCAAAGCCAGACGGCTCGTTCCGACCGGTAATAGACTCTTGAGCTGGATAACAAGTTTATCATGGCTCTAAAAGTTTATTTATGGAAATCATTTAGTTGGTAAAAGCGAGCATTCGAGTGCTCGACTATCCGGCAAGCATAGATCTAAGGATGCATACTTTCATGTCCTGGTACATCCGGCATTCTAAAAGTACCTGCAGTTCGCCGTACAAGGGAAGGTGTATCAGTTCAGAACAATATACTTTGGTCTGAATCTGGTCCCCTGGGCGTTTCACTCGAATAATGAACTCGGTAATGTCTTAGTTACGAGCTCATTTATCTGCGGTAATGTCGGCTTACTTGGACGACCTTCTGCAGGGATACGGGAACAGAATTATTCTTCAGAACGATGTTCAGAGTCTGCTTCCATTACTCCGACATCTCGGTTTCATCGTAAACGAGAAAAAGTCAGATCTAGCTCCGTACAAGTCGTCTATTCACTTAGGATTGAGCTTTGAGACACACAACAATCTGGTTCATCTGCTGTTACCCAGAGCGAAGTTAGTCAGTTGTTATGCTCGCTTTTGTCTACACTCAGATGCATTAATAGTGAGGGAATTAATGCGACTGTTGAAGTTGTGCGGAGCGGCTGTGCATCTCATGAGTGTGAAGATGCTTTCGCTTGAACCAGTATTGTTTTAACGGACCTAGTAAAACATGGGTTCAAATTGGGCAGATATTCTGTGGTTAACTCAGGGAGTTACTCTGCAACTGCCGGATCCGGCTTTCACGATTATGACGGATGTGAGTCAGACAGGTTGGGGTGCGACCATAAGTCCCGCAATCTTGAAGTGTCAGGATCTTTGGGACCCTCTGTTTCAGAAGAAACACATAAACATCAATGAGATGATGTTAATTATAGCTAGCGCTACAACATTGGATACACATAATAACGGACGTCCATGTTCAATTTGGTCGGACAACTCGACAGTAGTAGCATACATCGGGATCCAGGGCGGCACCCATTCATTTCCGTTATGCCAAATGCCAGATTTTCCAAATACGTCATGAATCATCATGTTCATCTTTCTATCTGTCATATACTGTGTCGTCTGAATGTACTAGCAGACTCTCTCTCTCGGGAAAGTCGCCTGTTGGAATTGGAGTGGTCACTCAACAAGCGAGTTTTTGGACAGATTTGCTGCCAGAGGGATTGCCCCATGATAGATCTGTTTGTGATGCACCGGAACAATCAGTTACCGTCGTTTGTATCACCATGTCCAGACCATTGAGCGTATGCAGTAGACGCTCTGCTGATCTCATGGGGATGGATGATAGGATATGCATATCCTCCAATTCAGTCCAAAACAGTCTCGTTGTGAATCCTACTAGTAGCACCTCTGTCGTCACAGAAACCTTGGATCAGTCTTCTCAGGTGTCTGTTATGGGACGTTCCCCAGAAGCTTCCTCCGCATCAGGGGGGTTCTTTATCAGGGGAAGTTTTTGTCCTTCATGTCCTTCTTTAGGTGAGGATGGTTCGATATGACTTCGAATCCCCCCCCCCCCCCCCCCCCCCCCCCCCCCCAACGCCAATGTGTTCAGAGGCGATTACCGGGCAAGACGTAGTTTTCTTCCCGCAAGCCTTGTTTGTATGAGTTTAAATACATACATGCATTTCTTCACTTCTCGATTGGTGGCTGGGTCATGTTCTATGGTGACCTCATGGGCACATCAACTTTTTAGTTGGTTGGTTTCCTGTGATTTTTTGTCTATATGTCATATACGAGTACATATTTCATCATAAATATTTGCTAGTCTTTGGGTACCTCGGAGGCTGCATAACCAGTTAACTGGTATTCAGATGATTACATGCAGGATTTTAATGCTCACGCGCATAATATTTATTAGGTCGACGCTTATTGTATGTTATGGACCTTAGAAATTATGAATTATTTCGGTGGCAGTCCGTGTCGGAGCCTGTTAATCATATCTACTTCCATTTCTAGATCCAGGTTTCTATTAATGTCGGTACTCAAATCGTATATTCACACATGTATACGGTCATAGATATCGGATAGTACACGACGGGGAGTGTTGTTACTGGAATTTATTGTACACCTGAATGGGGTCGCCTGTAGGTTACCTCGGAAGTGTGTTTACTCTCCAGAGATTGTTCATTGTGGTTTGATTGGACATGTGTATGTTATGTATTATATCACCGGTTTTTGACCTATCTGCGTATGCCGTCTCAAATGTACGTTATATAGCGGGCAGTATTAATTACCGGGACCATCCCTATAGCCTTAACTTCTGAAGTGGCGTTAAGCACCATTTATTAATAATAATTCCGGAGTGCCTGTTCGATGAATATTTATATTGTTTTTTGGTACCACTTTTACTGATTCCAGAGCGCTTCCCTCTTTCTTTATGAAGATTCCTTCAAAAGAAAAGGGTGGGGGGGGGGGGGGGGGATTTTTACCTCACCTCTGGCTTGATAGGTATGTAACTATGAGGGAAGCTGTTTTGTCCATAATTATATCCTGCATTCAGCTGGAGTTTTATTTATTGTATATGGCGTATGTTTGTGGGGGATATTCGCTCATTCTCATATAAGCCATCCTAATTTGGGGGGCTTAGTCCGGGCTAACCTTAAAAATTGGGAACTTGTTACATCCAATTAGCGTAGTCTTCATGCTAAGTATACAGAATTACTTGAACTGGGCTCCTTTTGTATGATAGGTCTTCTCTATTACTGTATAGAGAGAAATACATGTAATTCCTAATAATTTTAATTTCCTTTCACCTTGGATTACAGGATTGGAATTATGTTGATCTACTAATTCTGAAGTTCTAGGCCCTCCTCCTTTTTACGATTCAGCTAGTTTGGGCCATTGGTTTACAGTGTAAAAATATAAATTCATAGTAATTTATATATTTTTTATACTTACCAATGGCCCAGATGGAGATGGCCCTCCCATGAGTGGGCACTCATACCTCCCCACTGAATTTTTATGTAGTTCTCTCTTCTACAAAGAATGATGTTGGCGCCAATTCAGGTCACTTCCTGACGTCTGCGCATGCACAGAGAGTAAATGTATGGAGGGCCAGATAGGACTTTTAATTGTCGGTTTTGCAAGCAAATTTTGGGGATTGGGGGTTCAAAATTTGTGTTTGGCCCATGATAACTTTGAGTTCAGCACCAGCTCGTCTGGGCCATTGGTAAGTATAAAAAATATACAAATTACTATCAATTTATCATTTTTCAAACGAGAGGCTGATTTGAACCAAATTTGATATGAGGGCTTATTGGGTCATATGTAAGTACTTAATTTATGCCAAAAAAAATTTTCCCATCGCCCCATGGGAACCACAGGAGCTAAAAATAGAAAAAAATTTCAAATGCCCTTATCTCCACAACAACGCGACACTGAGAATTTTTATTTGGTGTGAAGCTTCCTCAGGACCAACAGAATAGAATGGTAAAAAAAAATTGCTATCGGTTTTATCATGGGGTACTTTTTCGGGACTTTGAAAAGACACTGGGTCAGCATATTTTTATACGACAACCAATGGCCCAGACTAGCTGCTGGTGCAAACTTGATAATATCAAGGGCCAAACACAAATTTTGAAACCCCCAATCTCCAAAATTTGCAACCGAAAAGTCCTATCTGGCCCTCCATACTTTTATTCTCTGCGCATGCGCAGTGGTCAGGAAGAGACCGGAATTGGTGCCAACATCATCCTTTGTTTGGCCTTAAAGTCAGTGACAGTGAGCTGACATCTGTGCTTTACAATGTCCTTTTTTTGAGGATGCCAGACACAAATCAATGCAAGAATTGGTGGATCCAAGGCTGTTAATGGATGATGGAAGTGAACTACGGTGGTTTCATACGTTCAGGGCTGTAACTTTATAATAATTATCAAAATTATTTCATGTTTCCCATTTTCAGGACATACACATGACATCATCATTCTTGCTGATGATTAATCCACTGTTTGTTCAGTATTCCTTCCCTGTCCTTCCATGAACCCTTCCTGTTAAACTCTTCAGCTTTTTGGCTATTTTTTATCGAAATTTTTTATTAAATTTCTTGGGAGTTTAACGTGTATTACAGAATATTTATTCTGTTTATCCCTATGGTTACGTCCTCCCCCAAGGGGTGTTAAGCCATTTTAGTCTTTCATCTTCTCTCCGATGTATCGTTTTTTCTTCATATGAAGATCTAGCTTTGCATCTGGTAGCATTTAAATTGGTTTCTGACTTTGGGCCTTTTGTGCCTGATGTCTTGTTTCCGTTTTTTTTCCTTGACGTTGTTTACATTGGCAACATCCTCAAATGTATGTAGTATTTCATATTATGTTACTGTAGAATTACTTTAGGATACATTGATTATTATTCGGGTAGTGTAGCTCATAATATTTTGATTTTGTCCACATTTAGGCTCTATCGGGATGCCCTGGAGCTCATTATGTTCCCTTTGGGAACTTAGGCATTTTTTCCAAATTTTTTCCAAATTTTTTTTTTTATAAATTTATGAATTTAATTTTGATTGCACTTATTCATGTATCTTTATCATATATTTTGTTGTGGAGTTTGTAGGAGTGCTATCAACTTTGTCTTTTGATTGTTATTATGAAAGTTAACTGCTCTAAATGCAAGGCAAGGAAGTCTTCCTCAGATTTACATGCTTGTTGCCTTGCCTGTAGTCGATGCACTCCTGCGGATTCTTGTCCTACTGTGTACATTGGCATGACAGACGTTGGAGACTGGTGTCGCGATGTGTTGTTGGCAGTGAGGTTCCTATGCCAGAACTCTCACTGTAATTTAATTCAAGTTCTTCAGTTTCTATTTCAGAGGAACTTGAACATGGTGATGGTATTGTGACACCCATCCGAAGTGTGCTACCGTTGTCGTGCTCTGTTGAGCAAATAGCTGCAAGGTGATCATGAATATTAGCAAAGGTTAAGGCCTCTATTTAGAGTTCTTAATCCCTTGCAAGCAGCTAGCTTGACCGGTGAAGCAGTTGCTCCATCTCTGGGAGCTGTGACACCGGGTAAGTCTGTTGCTGTCGAAGGAAGTGTTGATTTGGGTAGAGCGAGCACCTCAAAATCAAAAGCTCACCCAGCGACGAGGGAAATAGGGAGGAAGTCAGCAAGTTTCTTTTAGGGAGGCTCGGCGAGGTCTAATAAGACCGTGAGCGGGAGAGGCCCCTCTCTTACCCAATGACATTTGGGGCCAAATGTTGTTTTGAGAAACTTGCAGAAGCCAGAACCAAGTTTTCTTTTTGGGAGGCTTGGCGAGGTCTGATAAGACCGCAAGTGGGAGAGGTCCCTCTCTAAGCCAACAACATTTGGGGCCAAATGTTGTTTTGAGAAACTTGCACGAGTGAGAGCATACGTTCCCCCACCGCTCGGGACGCTCCGTCTAGACTGCAGCCAGGGTCGGTTTCAGTCACGGCTTCCTCTGCTACCTTATAAAGCACACACGACCACATGCTAGCTATCCGACTTCGGATATCCAGCCAGTTGCGCGAAGACGGAGCCAGTCTTCGCCCGTGAAGTCGGACCATCCGGTAGATAGTGATCCAAGGCTTTGTTCATCGGGACGTTCAGAGAAGAGATCTATCTCCGGATCTTAGTCCCAGGAGTAGCAAGCGGCGAAAAAACAGAAGACTGCTACTCCTCAAGCCTCGGTAACGGACTTGCTGTTGCAGATTGCGCAGCTGATCACAGCATCCCAGCAAGTGCAGAATCCGGTGGTGAGCTGTTGGACGGTGCTGGGTCGGTCCAGTCATCTGTATATGCAGATGCAAATGACCGATTGTCACAGCCGAATCAGTTGGATAGTGAAAGGGACAAGGAAGAGGATTACCCTTCCCTTTCGGAACAGCATATGATAGTGATGAATTTTATTTATCAATGCTATACTGACTTTATTCCACCTGATCAGCAAGCTGCGACTACTATAGAGAAACCGATGTCTCTGAAGCAGATTTCGTGTGGAGGAAGGAGGATGTTCTTTCCTTCACGAAACAGTCTTGACAGGTGTCGGAGGCCTTCGTCCATGTTATCGACGCCATATTCACCTCTCTAGTGCTAAGAGGAAGGCGGTTTCTTATCAACATCTTCAATAATATACCTTTCCTTGGACTATGTTCATTTAAAATGGTTGGAGAAGATGTCCAAAGAGCTCCTCTGCATTTAGATGAGCAGACCGGGAAGGAAAATATGTCCCTACCTGCATCATTCAATATATGCTCGGAAGTGATGAAATGTGTGATTTCATCCAATAGAGCGAATCTGGACGTGATATTCTACGCAGATCACCTCACCAGAGCTATGGCGCAACGTCTTAATGGGAAGGAATTTGAGGATGTTGGTTCCTCGCTTAGAGTTCTTTCCAGGGCAGTCATGTATGCCATGTACAACTCCGCCCTGACAGTGGCTAATTGGGAGTTGAGCAGACATGATGCTGCTCTTGCATCGTTATCACTTACAGATGACCAGGTGAAAAGCTCTCTCCGAGTCGCTCCAGTCTCTGGATACACTCTATTTGACGACAAGCTTTCATTAGTCTATGAACAGGCTACAAGAAAGCTTCCAGTACGCTGCTACTGAAGTCTACGCCTCAATACGCTTCAGCAGACCGGAGTAAGCGAGGCCGTTCCACTAAATCAGCTAAGGGAACTCCTCGCGAGGGTACAATAAACCCTCTTATACATACTCCGGAGGTCGACAGTATAGCGACTCGGGAAAGGGGCGCAGGTCTGATCCAGACTATAGGTCAGACGCCCCTAAGCCGACGGGACGAGGTTCTTCGTGGGGGAGGAAGTAGTTTCTCCTTCCTTAAGCCTTGTTAGTCATACAGGTGATGAATAAGACCTCTATTGCTTACCAGTTGATGGAAGGTTATCATCTTCACGATAAACTGGATTTATGTCACAGAAGATCAGTGGGTAAAAGTGTTGTCTCGGAAGGCCTATGGCTATGATTCCGAACATAACCCCCACTTACAAGATGTCCGCTTTGGACAAATTTTCCAGCGGATCCTTTCAAAAGGAAGTCACTCCTAGTGGAGGTACAGGCTCTCTTATTGAAGGAAGCAATAGAGGTCATCGAGAGTAGACTTCTGTTGCTTTCCATTTAGCAGAAGGTTATCAACCTCACAAAAAAGTGGATGAAAATTGTGGAAGATCAGTGGTTGAGAATGTAGTCTCGGCAGGCCTGCAGCTATCAGTCTGAGCAAAGCTCCACTTATTACATTTGGTCAAATCTTCCAGCGAAATTCTTTCAAGAGAGTCTCTCCTTGCGGAGGTATAGGCTCTGCTATTGAAGAAAAGCAATAGAGGCCATCTTGTTTGGAATATAGCCGTTAGAGGGAATAGGTATGTCTTTTCCCTCTTGGTGTTCTATTCCTTGGCATCAAGACATTTAACGTCATTGTGGTCGCCTTATGTACTGTTACAGCGGTCTTTTCTTGCGGCTAGTGTTGTAAGTCTCCATTTGGTGAGCTTTCAAGGCCGCAAGTGACACAGATATGCCTTCAGATAGACGAAGACACATAACTGCGTAGCTACCTTGAGATTGCTGTCTCTTTGGGAATTACAGCTGTTAGAATAGTGGCTTGTCATTCCCTACCTTGCGCGTCGATGGTTGTAAGTCTCCGTTCCGTGAGCTTTCAAGTCGCTAATTACACCGAGATATCTGTCTTCATGGAGAGGAAGACTTCTAGCTCTATGTTAGCCAGGCTCTGACTGCTGTCTTTTGGGAATAAAACCACTAAGGTACAGTGCTTTTCGGTTTGTTTTCATAGGTGTCATAGACTTGAGTCTTATTGTTTACACCATAGTAGCCTAGCTAGAATCATAAGCGAGATTGCTTCACTAATTATGCAGTGACATAACTGAATTTATTTTCTCTTGGGACTGCTGTCTCTTTGGGAATTTAGGGCTGTTAAACAGCAGTTCTTCATTCCCTACCTTGTGCGACGATAGTTGTAAGTCTCCATTCAGTGAGCCTTTAAATTCACAACTTACACCGATATATCTGTCTTCACGGAGATGAAGACTTATAAACTACGGCTAGCGTTGTAAGTCTCCTCGGTGAGCTTCTAAGGCCGCAGTTATCAGTCTTTTATTGTCTTCACGTATAGGAAGACCATTAGCTGCTTCAGCTAGGCTGAGTTTGTTGTCCTATCTGGCAATGTACCGTATGTTAGAGGAGGTTATTCCCTTCCTACTGGTATGGTTTGGTGTTAGTTATATGAGGCGATAAGCTCTATTAATGACGCCATATTTACCTAGTGTGATTATGTCAATACAGTGTATTTGTTCATCATGCCCCTCTCTGTCCTTATGGCGTTATGGAGTCTGTCAGACGTGAGGGAGCCCTGCGGTTCCTATTGTATTTGATGACTAACACGAGCAATTCAAGTAATATGGGTGAAGGTGTTTCGATATGTAATTTTTGTCGACCAAACCCCCCCCCCCTCCCCCCTCGCCTCCCCCTCCGCCAATGTGTTAAGAGGCGATTACAGGGCAAGACGTAGTTTTCTTCCCATAAGCCTTGTATGCATTTAAGTATATACATGCCTTTCATGGCTTCTTGATTGGCGGCTGGGTCGTGTTCTAATGGCGACCTCATGGGCACATCCACTTTTTAGTTGATTTGTTTCCCGTGGTTGTTCTTTTATAAGTCATATACGAGCATATGATTCTTTATCAAGAAAATTGTTAGCCTTCGTGTACCTGTATGGATGACATGTCGGTTATCTGGGTGACATTCTCCAATGTGGCAAGTAGCCCACTCTGAAAAGTTTCACTTAGAGTGGTCTGGCCTTTCTTACGATGTATGAGTTTATTACTCAGTTAACTGCATATTAACATCGTATTAATTCAGTTTACTGGTTACACTTGTATCGCTCTGTCATACCGTGGTTACAGGCTGTATTCAGCTGAGTACATGCAGGATTTCATTGCTCGCGTGCATAATATGTGTATTATTAGGCAGACGCATTGTTGACAGACTATATAAATTCTTGCTCTGCTTATAGAGCTAATGAGAATTTTGGGGCTATTTGGATCAGTTATGGAACTGCCAATAGGCCGAACGGGGTCACCTGTAGGTTGCCTTAGAAGTGTGTTTTGCTCTTCAGATACTTTTTAATTGGTATTAAATTGGACAAGTGTATGGTCATACACTTTATATCACCGGTTTTCATCCTATCTACGTATTCCGACTCCGGTATACATTAGAAGCGTGCTCTGTTAATTACCGGGATCACCACAGTAGCCTTAGCTTCTGAAGTGGCGTTAAGCACCAATAATTAATAACAGGGTGCTTATTGGTCAAATATATTTGGATTATTTAGTATTGTTTTGCACCGATTCCAGAGTGCTCCCCTCTTTGTTTTGAAGAATATTCCTTCAAAAAAAGGTGGGGTGGGGGGGGTGATTTTTCTTGTAAAATCTCCTCCGGCTTGATAAGTGTGTAACTATGAGTGAAGCTGTTTTTGTTTGTAGATTATATCTGATCATAGATACAGCTTGTTTATTATTTATATATGGCGTATGTTTGTGGGGGTTAGTCTCTCACTCTCAAATACGCCATCCTGATTTATGGGGCTTGCTCTGGACAAGCCTTATAAATTGGGGGCTCATTGCATCCAATTAGCATAATCATTCACGCTAAGAATATGGAATTACTTGGATATGGCTCCTTATTTATGTAATGTCTTCTCTATTATTGTATTATTGAAAAGAGAGACATAATTCCTTTTAAATTTATTTTCCTTTCACCTTGGAATGCAGGCTTAGGAGCTATATTTGGTCTGCTAATACTTAAGTCCTTGACCCTCTGCCTTTTTACGATTCAGCTAGTCTGGGCCATTGGTTGTCATATAAAAATATGATAAATTTTAAGTAATTTGTATATTTTTTATACTTACCAATGGCCCAGACGGGGATGGCCCTCCCATGAGTGGGCACTCATACTGCCCCGCTGAGTTACTATTAGTACGCTCATCTACAAAGAATGATGTTGGCGCCAATTCCAGTCTCTTCCTGACCACTGCGCATGCGCGGATGGTAAAACTATGGAGGGCCAGATAAGACTTTTAATTTTCTGTTTTGTATACAAATTTTGGGGATTGGGGTTCAAAATTTGTGTTTGGCTCTTGATAATATCGAGTTTGCACCAGCATCTAATCTGGGCCATTGGTAAGTATAAAAAATATACAAATTACTTGAAATTTATCATTTCTTAACACTGTGGGTAATGGGGAAAACATTTAAGACTTTTCTTCTCCCAAACCACTGCTCCAAAAGCTTTCATATTTCACATATAACATCTTTGGAGGATTGTTTCACATGTTTATTGAAATCAAATCCCTGGGATAATATTTGGGCTGTCTATAGGAGCCCAAATGTTTAAATTAGTGCAGTTTGGGGAATATTCTTTAAAAATCTTCTTCAGATCCACCAATCAGAATCTTTTGATATTTGGTATGCTGCATCCTTTCGGGGGGTGAGATTGAAGTTTGTTCAAGCCAAGTTCCTGGGTTCATATTTAGGCTCACTGTGGGAGCCAGAATTATAACTTAGTTCAATATCAGGAATATTCTTCAAAAATCTTCTTCAGATCCAGCTGTCAGAATCTTTTGATATTTGATATACAGTATCCTTAGGGATGTGTGATATAAGTTTTTTAAAGCCAAGTCACTGGGTTCATATTAGGGCTTCCTGTGGGAGCCCAAATTATAACTTAGTTCAATATGAGGAATATTCTTTAAAAATCATTTTTAGCTCACCTGACTGGAAGCCTAAAAATCTTCTTCTCATGAACCGCCAGAGAGATTGCCTTGATATATGGTATGTAACACTCTTTGGTGTTGAAGATTAAAGTCTGTTCAAGAGAAGTTGGTAGATCAATATTTGGGCTCTCTGTGGGCACATACCCATTTTGGGCACTGCCCAAAATTTCTATTTCAAGAACCGATGGGCTGATTTTAACCAAATTTGGCATGTAGCATAAGTGGGTCCAAAGTATTTGATTGATGCATGAATGTTTTTTTTTTTTTTGTCCTGTGGGTACACAGGGGCTAAAAATAGAAAAAAACTCAAATGCCCATATGTTCTAAACTACACTGCACAGAGAACTGTTATTTGGTATGAAGCATTCTTTTGACCAGTAGAATGGATTAAAAAAAATGGCCATCGGTTGTGTCCGGGTGTTCTGTAGGGGCGTTTGAAAAAAATGTTTAGTCAGCATATTTGCAAAAATGGAAAAAACAATTTTCTTCAGAAGCGCTGATCAGAATCTTTTGATATTTGGTATACAGCATCCATAGGATGGTCAAATACAAGTGTGCTCAAATCGCCCCCCCCCCCCCTCGGTTCATATTTGGGCTCAACAGAGGAGCCCAAATAATTAACTTAGGGCGCTATGGGGAATAAGCTTTAAAAATCTTCTTCTTCAGATCAAAGTCAGATTCTTTTGATACTTGGTATACAACATCTCTACAGGGGTCAGATTAAAGTTTGTTTAAATTGAGGCCCTGGGTTAATATTTCGGCTTCCTACGGAAGCCCGAATATTAACTTGGTGTAATATGGGGCATAATCTTTAAAAATCTTCTTCAGATCCACCAGTCAGGTTCTTTTGATATTTGGTATGCACCATCTTTAAGGGGGTTAGATTCAAGTTTGTTCAAATGGGATCCCTGGATGAATATTTGGGATCTTTATTGGAGCCCAAATTTTAACTTAGTGCAATATGAGAAAATGTTTTTATACAACAACCAATGGCCCAGACTAGCTGGTGCTAACTGAAAAATTAATGCAGGGCCAAACACAAATTTTGCCCCCCATTCTCCAAAATTTGCATGCAAAACCGAAAAAATCAAGTCCTGTCTGGTCCTCCATACTTTTTAGATCTGGACATGTGCAGTGTCCAGGAAGGTACCGAAATTGGTGCCAACCATCATTCTTTGTTTGGCCCTAAAGTCAGCAACATTCAACTGACATCTGTGCTTTTAAATCTCAGTTTTGAGGATGCCAGACACAAATCAATGGTAAAATTGGTGGATCCAAGGACATAATTGGATGATGGAAGTGAACAACGGTGGTTAGGAATGTTCAGGGCTGTAACTTTATAATTTTTATCAAAATTATTTCATGTTTCCCAAATTCGGGACTTGTGCCTGATGTCATTATTCTTGCTGATGATTTATCCACTCTTTGTTAAGTGTTCCTTCCCTATCCTTCCTTGAAGCCCTCCTGTTAAACTCCCGAGCTTTTTGGCTTATTTTTATTGAAATTTTTTATTAAATTTCTTGGGAGTTTTAACATGTATTACAGAATGTTTATTCTGTTTATCCCCATGGTTACGTCCTCACCCAAGGGCTTTTGGGTCATGCATTTTCTATCCGATGTATTGTTTTTTTCTTTGTTTGAAGATCTTGCTTTACATCTGATAGTTTTAAAATCTGACTTTGAGCCTTTTTGTTCTGTGCCTGATGTCGTGTTTCCATTTTTTTCCTTGAGATTGTTTACATTGGCAACTTCATTAAATATATGTAGTATTTAGTTATTATTACTGTAGGATTGTTGTAAGATACATTAATTAATGTTCTGGTAGTGTGACAAATATTGTGTTCACATTTAGCCTCTATCGGGATACCCTTGGGCTCTTCATGTTCCCTTTGGGAACTTGGGCTTTTTTCAAAAATTTTTTTGAATTTAATTTTTCGATTTTGATTGTTGATTATTATGTTTCTTTATCATATATTTGTTGTGGAGTTTGTGGGAGTTCGATCAACTTGGTTTTGATTAATCATGAAAGCTTATTGCTCAAAATGCAAGGCGAGGAAGTCTTCCTTAGATTTACATGTGTGTTGCCTTGCCTGTAGTCGATGTACTCCTACGCATTCTTGTCCTACATGTGTTGATTGGGATGACAAACATTGGACGCGGGTGTCATGGTACATTGTTAGCGGTGAGAGGCCAATGCCGGTACTCTCGCTACAAAGCCATTCAAGTTTTTCAGTTTCTTTTTCAGAGGAACAAGAACATGGTGATGGTAATGTGACACCTACCAAAAGTGTGCTACCGTCGTCGCGCTCTGATGAGCAAACAGAGGTAGCTGCTAAGATGCTCTTGAATATTAGGCAAGGGATAAGGCCACTGGGTGGTGGTTTCAATACTTTGCCAGCAGCTAGCCTGACCGGTGAAGCGGTTACTCCATCCGTGGGAGCCGTGACACCAGGTATGTCCAACAATTCGACAGTAGTTGCCTACCTCAGGAACCAAGGCGGCACTCATTCGATTCCATTATACGAATTAACAGAGACGATTCTCCTATATGTCATGAATCATGGCGTTCATCTCTCTGTCTGTCATATACCGGGCCGTCTGAACATACTAGCAAACTCACTCTCACGGAAAGGTTGCCTGTTACCATCGGAATGGTCTCTCAACTAGCGAATATTCAGACAGATTTGCTACCAGTGGGATCGTCCCATGATAGATCTTTTTGCAACACACCTGAACAATCAGTTAGCGACGTTCGTGTTGCCACGCCCAGATCATCGGGCATACGCTCTGTCGCTCTCTTGGGACGGAATGATAGGATATGCATAACCTCCAACTCCATTGATTCAGCAGATTCTGTTAAAGATCAAACAGTCTTGTTGCAAAATTCTGATAGTAGAACCTCTGTCGTCATAGAAACCTTGGATCAATCTTCTCAGGGGTCTTCCTCCACGAGAGGACCTTCTTTATCAGGGGAAGTCATGCGCACTGCATCACAACCTGGAAGGTCTCAACCTTCACGTATTTCCGTTGTGCGGTCCTTCTTGCACGGAAAACAGTTTACAGGACGTGCAGTGGATGCAATTGAACTACGCAGTGAAGTGGAGGGTCTTCTTCCGTTGGTGTAAGGATTGGTCGATAGACGTATACGATCCGTCCATACCAAATATTGCCGATTTCTTGGTCTACTTGTTTGACGATCTCAAACTGCAGCCCGTCACTATGAAAGGCTATAGGTCTATGTTATCAGATTCTTACGCTCATCATGATGACTTGGCTATTTTATCAAATACTTTATTATCCAAGCCAGTTAGAAATTTCTCTATCAATAGACCTAGAACCCTCAGATTAATTCCTGAGTGGAATTTGGCTTGGGTTCAGTTGAAGCTCAAAGAAGCTCCTTTTGAGCCTGTTTGACGTCGTAGAGTTCAAATTCTTGACCAATAAAATGGTGTTTCTCTAAGCCTTTGCATCTGCTAGAAGAGACAGTGAACTTCATGCTTTATCTGTTGATGAATATCACTGCCGTAGTGTGGGTAATACCATTACCCTCACTACTGAAGTGGGGTTTCTGGCTAAGAATCAGATTCCAGAGAAGTGGCCGGAGCCTATTGTCATTAAGGCTCTACTGTGCTCTGATAACCGTAGACCTTTGCTGTGTCCAGTCAGGGCTATGCACATTTATAAACGTCGATCAGATTTTGTTAGAAAAGGAAGAAAACGTTTCTTTCTTTCATTGATTCATAACAGAAAGGATATTTCTGTTCATGCCGTCGTTAGATGGATTCAGTTGGCAATATGCATTGCCTATGAAAATCTATATTCGGATCAATGTTCTGTTAATAAGATATCAGCGCACGAGGTTAGAGCACTGTCCACTTCTTGGGCTTATTCCAACAGTATAGCCATTACTTATCTCATGAAGGCTGCGTACTGGACACAGCCCTCTTCATTTACCAAGTTTTACCTGAGAAATTTAGAGTCCATCTCTGGTGACCTTAGATCTTTGGGTCCTCTTTCTGTTGCTCAGAATGTCGTCCATTAATAGTTACATCTATAGGTATTTAGGCAGTTCGTTCCAGCATTGACGCTGTTCCGCTGCCCTATTTGTTCTGAGGATATTTACCTCAGAACACGGGAAAGGGGGAGGGGGGGGGATGGTTTTTCCCTTATTATCATCTGGCTTTATAGTGAAAAGCAAGGGAAGACCTCCTCCAGTGTCAGTAGTCCTGAGTTGGTGCTTATGTGGATTTAATGTTTAGCTCGGTGTGAAGCAATAACTATGTCTCATTTATGTACGTTTTTTTAAGTGTAGCTCACTGTGAAGCATTTGTGTATGTCACGTGTCAAACGGGCGTTAATATACAATCTTCGGACACTTTTAAAGGAGTATAAAGAGTCTCATTCTCTGGACTATCTTTATATATTGGTTTTCCTTCACTGAATTAGCATAATGGGTTATGCTGGCATTAAATGGAGAATTATATATTATGTAACACTCAATTACATTGTTGATGTTGCACCTTTCTCTTTTCTCGTAAAGGAGAAAGACATAAATAATTCCTATCTTCTCCTATTCTCCTGTAGGAGCTTTCCTTTACTGAAGTAATTGAGAGATTGGCTTTTTTTTCAAGTCCTAGGCACTCCAGCCTTTTTACGATTCAGCTAGTCTGGGCCATTGGTTGTTGTATAAAAATATGATAAATTTTAAGTAATTTCTATATTTTTTATACTTACCAATGGCCCAGACAGGTATGGCCCTCCCATGAGTGGGCACTCATACCTCCCTGCTGTTTATAAACATTTAACGGGTAATCTGTAAGAAGAATGATGATTGACGCCAATTTCGGTACCTTCCTGGATACTGCGCATGTGCAGATCTAAAAAGTATGGAGGACCAGACAGGACTTGATTTTTTTCGGTTTTGCATGCAAATTTTGGGGATTGGGGGCAAAATTTGTGTTTGGCCCTGGATTAATTTTTGAGTTAGCACCAACTAGCCTGGTCCATTGTTGGTAAGTATAAAAAATATACAAATTACTTAAAATTTATCATTTCTTAAAAAATTTTCCTTTTCAGACCTGCTATTGAGAATCCTTTCATATTTGGTATGTGACATCTCTAGAGGTGTAAGATTAGAAGTTGTTCAACTCGAGTCCCTGGGTTAATATTTGGGCTTCCAGTGGGAGCCTGAATATTAACTTTGTGCAATATGGGGAATAATCTTTAAAAATCTTCTTCGTCAGATCCATGAGTCAGATTCTTTTGATATTTGGTATGCAGCATCTCTAGGGGGGTTAGATTCAAGTTTGTTCAAATGGGATCCCTGGTTGAATATTTAGGCTCTTTATTGGAGTCCAAATTTTAACTTAGTGCAATATGAGAAAATTTCTTTAAAAATCTTCTTTTTCAGACTGACTAGTGAGAATCCTTTCATATTTAGTATGTGACATCTCGAGAGGTGTAAGATTCAAATTTGTTCAAATCGAGTTCCTGGGTTAATATTTGGGTTCCCTAAAATCATCTCCTTCAGATCCAGCAGTCGGATTCTTTTGATATTTGGTGTACAACACCTCTGGGAGGGTTAGATTGAAAGTTGTTCAAATCAGGTCCCAGGGTTAATATTTGGGCTTTTTATTGAAGCCCAAATTTTAACCTAGAGCACTATGAGAAAATTTCTTGAAAATTCTTCTTCTTCAGATCCACCAGCGAGAATCCTTTCATATTTGTTATGTAACATCTCTAGGGGTGTCAAATTCAAGTTTGTTCAAATCGATTCGCTTGTGTTTTCTTGGGGTTTTTGGTAGGGGTTTTTTTTGGGGGGGGGGGGGGGGGGCAGGGCTAGAGGCTAGAGAGAACCACAGTAGTTTAAAGTTTAAAACAAAACAAAAATGTCGTTCGGTTGTTGTTTTTTTAATACTTCACAGAACAGATCTTGCTAGGAAGCTTTCCAAGGACCAGCAGAGATGAATGGCCAAAAAAGTTGCCTTTGGTTGTGTCATAGCAAATCAAAAAAATTGCTCTTGCTGCTGATCACTTGCTGATACACTCATCTGTTTTGACAATTTGAGCCAGGTGAGTGTTTTAAGCTCACTTGAGCCTCTGATTTTTCCGATCGACTGGTCAGAATCTTTGGATATTTGGTATAAACTTTTCTTAGGAGGGGCAGATGCAACTTGTTCAAATCAATTCCCTGAGTTGATATTTAGGTTACCATGTCAGGTGTGCGCCCTCAGTCCCTCTGGGGCCTCTTGTTTTGATTGTAAAAAAAATAAATAAAATTGGATGGTTATTTTAAAGCATATTAGTGGATGGATTATCCACATTGTTAGCTAACTTAAAGCAGGGGCAAAATCTCAATGGGAATTCACAAATCAATTCACATAAAAATTTGCCTAAATATCAATTGATTCACACACAAAATATTTGAGAACAAATATTTGATCATTAATTTGCCTCTGGACAGTTGTGTATTCCAAACTTAATTTAACTTTTTGAAACAGTTTCTCTTTAATCAGCAGAAATTAGTTTAGTAATTATTTTAGGCAAAGGGTATAATGAAAATCATCATCCTGTGGTCATGAAATGTGTTTCCATTAAGTTAGTGGGCATCAGTACAGTCTTTTGTTTGGTATGATTCAGTGATTTCTGCTTAATGATATGCATTGTGAAATCGACGAGCAGAAAGGGGGAAAGAACATATTGTATTCCTCAGTTCAGTTATATTTTTGGCTGTCTATTCTCATTGTTAGATTTCTATTTAGGGATATCAGATGAATACAGTAGTCTGTGTGGAAAACTTACCTGGAAATTCAAATTTTCACTCTACTTTTCTAACAACTGTTTCTGTTTACGGGTCAAGAGTGCAAGAAATGGCGAAAATTCACTTCACATGATACAATGTACCAACATTAAGAGTATGAGAGTATTTCATATCCAATTTTTCGATTTTGAAAATGGGAGGCATGCTGTATACTGTTCACTATCATTTAAAGTGAAGCACACTGTTGTTGTGTCCTGGCATCGAGATAATGTTTTCTAGAAAAACATCAGTGAACTTCTGCACACCGTTCACTCCACTGGTGCACTGTAAGTAGAGATTCCATATTACCCAATATTTCGAATAAGCTTTTCACAGCACTGTACCAACCACTTTTGTAATACAACCACTTTTGCAATAAAATTTATTACAAAAGTGGTTAATGCATACCAACCACTTTTGTAATAAACTAACCATTATTGTAATAAACTCATTTCGGTGATAAATCACGGACGTCCATTTTATAGTTGGACATTGGGGTGGGGTGAGGGACTAGTTTACGTAAACATGTTTGTGTGTCGTTCAGTGGAATAACGTGTCCATTCACCAGTTAAAACATGGTAGTGACTGAAGAAAGTACGCAACCACTTTTGCAGTAAACTTTATTACAAAAGTGGTTATCGCGTACCAACCACTTTTGTAATAAAACCACTTTTGTAATAAACTAACCATTATTGTAATAAACTCATTTTGGTGATAAATCACGGACGTCCATTTTATTGTTGGACATTGGGGTGGGGTGAGGGATGAGTTTACTTAAACATGTTTGTGTGTTGTTCAATGGAATGACGTGTCCATTAACCTGTTGAAACTTGGAAGTGATTGAAGAAAGTAAGCAACCACTTTTGCAATAAACTTTATTGTATAATAGGTTAGGTTTGTCATTCAACGTAACCGATGACGTAATACATTTATTGCACAATAGGTTAGGCTTGTCATCCAAAGCAGCCGACAATTTAATAAATTTACTGCATAATAGGTTAGATTTGTCATCCAAAGCAACCGATAATGTAATAAATTTACTGCATAATAGGTTAGGTTTGTCATCCAAAGCAACCGATAATGCAATAAACTTTATTGTACAATAGGTTAGGTTTGTCATTCAACGTAACCGATGATGTAATAAATTTATTGCATAATATGTTAGGTTTGCCATCCAATGCAACCGATAATGTAATGAATTTACTGCATAATAGGTTGGGTTTGCCATCCAACGCAATCGATAATGTAATAAATTCATTGCATAATAGGTTAGGTTTGCCATCCTACGCAACCGATAATGTAATAAATTTGTTACATAATAGGTTAGGTTTGCCATCCAACGCAACCGATAATGCAATAAATTTACTGCATAATAGGTTGGATTTGACATCCAACGCAACCGATAATGTAATAAATGCATTGCATAATAGATTAGGTTTGCCATCTTACGCAACCGATAATGTAACAAATTTATTGCATAATAGGTTAGGTTTGCCATCCAACGCAACCGTTAATGTAATAAATTTACTGCATAATAGGTTGGATTTGCCATCCAACGCAACCGATAATGTAATAAATGCATTGCATAATAGATTAGGTTTGCCATCTTACGCAACCGATAATGTAACAAATTTATTGCATAATAGGTTAGGTTTGCCATCCAACGCAACCGTTAATGTAATAAATTTACTGCATAATAGGTTAGGTTTGCCATCTTACGCAACCGATAATGTAATAAATTTATTTCATTTGCAGTTAAGTTTTCCATGCAAGACAACCGCTGATGTATTAAGTTTATTGCATTATAGGTTAGGCTTGCCATCCAACGCAACTAATAATGTAATAAATTTATTGTATAATAGGTTAAGTTTGCCATCCAATGCAACCGATAATGCAATAAATTTATTGCATAAATAGACAATAAACATATAGTGTGTTTTTATATCTGTGTTATACAACGAGTTGAAATATGGTTTATTTTTTCGAGGCTTCGCCGAGAAAAAATAAACCATATTTCAATGAGTTGTATAACACAGATATAAAAAACACACTATATGTTTATTGTTTTTATCTGATAACAAACAGACATCCGTCTCGTGCGTCTACCCGACTTATATATGCTTCCCACGGGCCTCCAAAGAAAACCAGTCTACGAGACAAAAGAAATAGGACAAGACGCATAGAGTTGTGTCCCTTACATTACAAAATCGATGACGGCGATTGTAAAGTGCGATTGCACTTCTTGCATCATGTAACTGCGCTGGAACAAAATAAATTTCAACTATTTTATTAACAGTAACAAAACGGTGTTTCAGTAGAGTTATTCTTTTCTTGACATAGTTCCAGTTTTCTTCCGTGTTTTATGCTGTAGTCCCAATATAACAAATAATTTTGCGTTTGTTTACAATTTTCACGAAGTGTTTTTTTTTCAGGTAGAGCAGACAAACTTTTAATTAGCGCAGTTCCGCGAGTACTTTTGATCGAGGCCGTGACTATAAATAGTTCGCAGTCGCCGCATACTAATTACTATTAACATTCAAGTAATTTCTACAATGTTTTGAAGCAAAATTTTAGGTTGCCTTTATTGAAGCAAAATAAATAAGAAATGACACCATCAGAGGATTTTGACAAAGTGCAATAAGCGTACAATTAAAACCTGCCCTGTGATATAACGATGTTTCATGAATGAATGAATGAAAATGGAATTGAAAGAGGTCAGAGGTCGTTCGCATAAATTATAATTATATACAACACCCGTTGTATATACTTCAAGTATATACAACGGTTGTTATACTCTATGGTTATCAGATAATAGGTTGTATTACATTACCGGTTGTAACAATGCTTATCGAGTGGATTGTGTGGGTAATTGAAAAGCGCGCAGCTCACGATACATGGTAAAATAGACTGCTGTATTGTTGGGTCAGAGGGGGTATGTCTACCACAGCATATGTCTGGCGGTGTAATTCCTATTACGAAAAAAAAAAAAATAAAAGAAAAACAAGTTACACAAGTTATCAAAATCTGTTTAATAGGTCACTCGAAAAAAGACAGGACGTTTACATCATTTGGACAAAACTTCAGTGTACAGCTGACTGGCTTGCTCGACTAAACATTCTATGTCTGCAGGATTGGCACATAAGGAGCTTTGTGTTGCCAAATGCGGTAATGAAAGCATTAATAATATTAATCTAAAATGGAATAAACATCTTTTTTATATCTGGTCACGGGTTTTGATGCGCTGATCCACTTTGCATTTGGGGGTGAATGTCCCATGTAAAGCAAGATATTCAATTGGTTGGTAGTTCATGGAGGGATTGCGTCAGATTGACCATGAGTGGTCACTGTTACTATTCTGCATTAAGTATAGGTTATTTCTTTTCAAGAACGATGAAAGTTCAGACACGATTATTGCTACGGATAAGTTAACCATTGCGCAGTCCGTCCATGCGGCACAAGATCAGGGGCATGCGTAACTGGTTTCGTGTTATGTGGAAGGACTAGATCAAAGTAAATAAATTTCTTTTGACTACTATACATTTGCCAATTGTTATATTGCCAACTGAAACATTCATCCTTCCGGTATGGCAATATACCAATCGGCCGTAGTCAATTGTTACAGTGCCACATTAGGTTCATGAAAGTTCAGACTCAGATGTTTGATAACATTACGTGTGCGACTGCACGTAATTTATTACTCTGTTTCAGAGCGAGCAATCGGGCCAGTGGTGAATCCTTTTCATGGATGCAAAGGGATCAAAGCTGAATCCAGTTTATCACCGGGCGTCCAAGTTGCACCATTCTTTCGTGTACCAAAAAAGCAAAGGGGCATATTTTACTTGTCTTGTGGCACGCGGAGAGACAAGACCAGAGGGATAACGTGCAGTTGAGTTTACTACTGAATACTCAATATTTGTTATATTTGTTATGTTCATTCAAAAAAACAAAAAACAAAAAACGGCGAAAGTTTAGATTCATGTGTCAGAAGTGATATGATGTGAGCCCCTTTTCACGGTTGCAGAGTCAGACCTGCTATCACATCCCTAAGAGCAGCCGTTTAGTACAGCAGTAGACCAGCCAAAGGCGCCCTCTTGTAATTCAGATGGATCTTGGAAGTCACGTCATGTCACGTGACTGCGGGCGCCCATGTTGTGTTGACATATAACCAATGTGCGTGGTTATGTTGTGACCTCATTGCCATAGCGATACGAGGTTCGAATGCGCGTGCGCAGCTTAGGTGTATATGGGGACACGTGTTTTGGTCGTCCATTTTGTGTATAGGGGCACCATCTTGATTTCTCAAATGTCACGTGGTTGACTGGTGACGAAATCTTGCCTCTTGGTACAAGATCGAGGGTATGTTTTGAGGGCATGTTTGATTCGAGGGGAGTATCTTCCGGTAGTATAGAATTACACAAATGAACCCGACTTTTGTGTATTTTAGTGGATTTTACTCTGGTAACCATGTTAATGTTGTAGCTGGGACGTGGAAATCTTCCGGATTCAATGTTTGTACGGAGTGTGTTTTGGGAAAACATGGAATTACCCCAAACAACCGATATTAAATATAGAATTACCCCAAACAGCTTGACAATGTCTAAAAAACTATCCATGGATGGAAATTTTTCTGAAAATATCGAGTCTTCCAGACATGATGGACGGCAGGGTCAAAGGGGACCAGGAGCTCTCGGGATGAGGCGGCAGGGAACCAGAGGCTCTTGGGGTATGGCGGCAAGGGCAGGGGCGGTCAGGTATCGGAAACCGGCGGGCGAGGGGCGCTACAAGTGGCGAAGGCTCCTCTTCTTCCATTTTCCCTCTCTGTTTATTGTTTAAAAAAATAACAAGAGTTATCTCCATTGAAAGCAGAAAGTGCCTGTATGTAAAATGATTTTCCCTTAGAATCCATTTAATGAGTCCTAGTTAGTGACTCGGTGGATCCAAAAATATCGAAATGAGGCTATGATACGCATGATTTTGCACGCATTGAATTCATTTTCATAATCTTCAATTTGAGACATATGATTTGCGCGCGATGTGCTCATTTTCACAGCATTCATTGTTCCATTCGACGAAAAACGGTATTCAGTGGGTCTGTTTATTTATTTATTTATTTATTTATTTATTTATTTATTTATTTATTTATTCATTTATTTATAATTTATTAATTTATTTATTTATTGGTGTTTTACGACACTTATATAGTCTGAGTCATTTTGTGTCGGTGACAGTTTTATGAGTGGAGGAAGCTGATGTACCAGAAGAGAACCACTAAGCAGCGACGAGACCCTATAACCTCTTCAACGTCACATAAGCCAAGACTGCACTATGCACTGTACATCAGTACTACGCACTGCACAACACAGTCAGGATAATTAAGGTTAAGACGCGTGCACACCAGTCCACCTCAGAACACCGTCAGCTTCCCCACCTGCTCCACATGCGAGCAGTCGAGGTAAAGTACCTTACCCAAGGGCACGAAGTGTTAAACCAAATCAATCACTGAATGGTCACCCCATCAATAGATTAACCAGGTTCAACCGAGCTTAACTTCAGTGATGTTGGTGGCTGATGCACGTCCACCTGTATTGTGATAATTTACTAACACCAGTCAATAGTGTGTAAAAAAATTTCTAATTTTCTCGCCTCATTTGGGGTTAACAAGATCGATAGGAACTACGGAGTTTAAGACAAACTGCGCCCGTAGGAGAAATTCGGGCAGATATATCAAAAGCGATAGACGTCAAACCCAGCTTTCCCCATCCATCCGTGTGCAGTAAGATTTTAGCGCCCACCAAATTTGGGAATAGATTTGACACTACTTTGTGCTTCCCCCTCTACAAACAAACACACTGTCCGGCCATAAAATGGACGTCCGTGATTCATCACAAAAATAGGTGTATTACAATAATGGTTAGTTTATTAGAAAAGTGGTTTTTATTACAAAAGTGGTTGGTACGCGATAACCACTTTTGTAATAAAGTTTATTGCAAAAGTGGTTGCATACTTTCTCCAGACACTGCCACGTTTCAACTGGTGAATGAACGCTTTATTCCACTGAATGACACACAAACATGTTTAGGTAAACTAGCTCTCAACCCACCCCAATGTCCAACTATAAAATGAACGTTCGTGATTCATCACAAAAATAGGTGTGTTACAATAATGGTTAGTTTAGTACAAAAGTGGTTGGTACGCGATAACCACTTTTGTAATAAAGTTTATTGCGAAAGTTGTTACTTCAGTCACTTCCAAGTTTCAACAGGTGAATGGAATGGACACATTATTCCATTGAACGACACACAAACATGTTTAGGTAAACTTGTCCCTAACCCCACCCCAATGTCCAACTATAAAATGGACGACCGTGATTTATCACCAGAATGAGTTTATTACAATAATGGTTAGTTTATTACAAAAGTGGTTGGTACGCGATAACCACTTTTGTAATAAAGTTTATTGTAAAAGTGCTTTCGTACTTTCTTCAGTCACTACCAAGTTTCAATAGGTGAATGGACACGTTATTCCATTGAATGACACACAAACATGTTTAGGTAAACTAGTCCCTCACCCCACCCCAATGTCCGACTATAAAATGGACGTCCGTGATTTATCACCGAAATGAGTTGATTACAATAATGGTTAGTTTATTACAAAAGTGGTTTTATTACAAAAGTGGTTGGAACGCGACAACCACTTTTGTAATAAAGTTTATTGTAAAAGTGTTTTCGTACTTTCTTCAGTCATTACAAAGTTTCAATAAGTGAATGGACACGTTATTCCATCGAACGACACACAAACATGTTTAGGTAAACTAGTCCCTCACCCCACCCCAATGTCCGACTATAAAATGGACATCCATGATTTATCACCGAAATGAGTTTATTACAATAATGGTTAGTTTATTACAAAAGTAGTTTTATTGCAAAAGTGGTTGGTACGCGTTAACCACTTTTGTAATAAATTTTATTGCAAAAGTGGTTGTATTACAAAAGTGGTTGGTACACAGCACTAATCAAATTTATTTGAGTTCGGCATAATACATGAAATGCAACTTCAGTGGAGCAATCGTAAGTCAATTCGATCATTCTCAAAGAATGCAGGAGCGAAAAGACAGTGAGTAGCATTATTGGCCTTTATTTTTTTATTTTTTTCCCCAATTCTTAAAAAAAAATCATATCATGTGACAAACCCCCCCCCCCCCCCCCCCCCCCCCCCCCCCCCCCATTTGAACGAGTTTGTTCCAGTAAGGGTGATCACAAGATATGGTTTTCTTGAGAATGTTTTTCTACTGCACAGTTTGTATATTACACCGAAGATGCACCCAGTTGATTAGGCAAGGGTTAATTGCTCAGGTTGAACCGAGGCGCACTGTTGTCTACTCATTTATTATCCCCGCTTTCGTCGGGGATATTGTCGTTATCTCCATCCGTACGTCCGTCCGTACATCCGACCGGTGTTACATTCACTTGCATTAATATTTAAACTATGCTAATGTGTTCAGGTATCACCAGTACATGTGCATGAAGGTTTCGGGATTTTGATTTGGTTCCAAGTGGTTCCAGTGGAACCATTTTTATCCTTAGAAAATCTTTGTCCGCTCAAAGGTTCTTAGGGTATTGAATTCGATACGTTTAAACCATGTTAACATGTTCAGATAGCATCTGTAGGTGTGCATGAAGGTTTCGGAATTTTGATTTGGGTCCAAGTGGTTCCAGTGGAACCACTTTTATCCTTAGAAAATCTTTGTCCGCTCAAAGGCTCTTAGGGTATTGAATTCGAAACTTTTAAACCATGTTAACATGTTCAGATAGCATCTGTAGATGTGCATGAAGGTTTCGGAATTTTGATTTGGGTCCAAGTGGTTCCAGTGGAACCACTTTTACCCTCAGAAAATCTTTGTCCGCTCAAAGGCTCTTAGGGTAGAGAATTCGAAACATTTAAACCATGTTAACATGTTCAGATAGCATCTGTAGATGTGCATGAAGGTTTCGGAATTTTGATTTTGTTCCAGGTGGTTCCAGTGGAACCACTTTTATCCTTAGAAAATCTTTGTCCACTCAGAGGTTCTTAGGGTATTGAATTCGAAATGTTTAAACCATGTTAACATGTTCAGATAGCATCTGTAGATGTGCATGAAGGTTTTGGAATTTTGATTTGGGTCCAAGTGGTTCCAGTGGAACCACTCTTATCCTTAGAAAATCTTTGTCCGCTCAAAGGCTCTTAGGGTATTAAATTCAAAACGTTTAAACCATGTTAATATGTTCAGATAGCATCTGTAGATGTGCATGAGGGTTTCACAATTTTGATTTGGGTCCAAGTGGTTCCAGTGGAACCACTTTTACCCTCAGAAAATCTTTGTCCGCTCAAAGGCTCTTAGGGTATTGAATTCGAAACGTTTAAACCATGTTAACATGTTCAGATAGCATCTGTAGATGTGCATGAAGGTTTCAGAATTTTGATTTGGTTCCAGGTGGTTCCAGTGGAACCACTTTTATCCTTAGAAAATCTTTGTCGACTCAAAGGCTCGTAGGGTATTGAATTTGAAACATTTAAACCATGTTAACATGTTCAGATAGCATCTGTAGATGTGCATGAAGGTTTTGGAATTTTGATTTGGGTCCAAGTGGTTCCAGTAGAAACACTTTTACCCTCAGAAAATCTTTGTCCGCTAAAAGGCTCGTAGGGTATTCAATTTGAAACATTTAAACCATGTTAACATGTTCAGATAGCATCTTAGGGTATTGTCGGGGATATTGTCGTTATCTCCGTCCGTACGTCCGTCCATCCGTCCGTCCGTCCGTCTGTCCGTCCGGTGTTACATTCACTTGCATTAATGTTTAAACTATGCTAATGTGTTCAGGTATCACCAGTACATGTGCATGAAGGTTTCGGGATTTTGATTTCGTTCCAAGTGGTTCCAGTGGAACCATTTTTATCCTTAGAAAATCTTTGTCCGCTCAAAGGTTCTTAGGGTATTGAATTCGATACGTTTAAACCATGTTAACATGTTCAGATAGCATCTGTAGATGTGCATGAAGGTTTCGGAATTTTGATTTGGGTCGAAGTGGTTCCAGTGAAGCCACTTTTATCCTTAGAAAATCTTTGTCCGCTCAAAGGTTCTTAGGGTATTGAATTCGAAACTTTTAAACCATGTTAACATGTTCAGATAGCATCTGTAGATGTGCATGAAGGTTTCGGAATTTTGATTTGGGTCCAAGTGGTTCCAGTGGAACCACTTTTACCCTCAGAAAATCTTTGTCCGCTCAAAGGCTCTTAGGATATTGAATTCGAAACATTTAAACCATGTTAACATGTTCAGATAGCATCTGTAGATGTGCATGAAGGTTTCGGAATTTGATTTTGTTCCAGGTGGTTCCAGTGGAACCACTTTTATCCTTAGAAAATCTTTGTCCGCTCAAAGGTTCTTAGGGTATTGAATTCGAAACGTTTAAACCATGTTAACATGTTCAGATAGCATCTGTAGATGTGCATGAAGGTTTTGGAATTTTGATTTGGGTCCAAGTGGTTCCAGTGGAACCACTTTTATCCTTACAAAATCTTTGTCCGCTCAAAGGCTCTTAGGGTATTGAATTCGAAATGTTTAAACCATGTTAACATGTTCAGATAGCATCTGTAGATGTGCATGAAGGTTTTGGAATTTTTATTTGGGTCCAAGTGGTTCCAGTGGAACCACTTTTACCCTCAGAAAATCTTTGTCCGCTCAAAGGCTCTTAGGGTATTGAATTCGAAACGTTTAAACCATGTTAACATGTTCAGATAGCATCTGTAGATGTGCATGAAGGTTTCGGAATTTTGATTTGGGTCCAAGTGGTTCCAGTGGAACCACTTTTATCCTTAGAAAATCTTTGTCCGCTCAAAGGCTCTTAGGGTATGAAATTCGAAACGTTTAAACCATGTTAACATGTTCAGATAGCATCTGTAGATGTGCATGAGGGTTTCACAATTTTGATTTGGGTCCAAGTGGTTCCAGTGGAACCACTTTTACCCTCAGAAAATCTTTGTCCGCTCAAAGGCTCTTAGGGTATTGAATTCGAAACGTTTAAACCATGTTAACATGTTCAGATAGCATCTGTAGATGTGCATGAAGGTTTCAGAATTTTGATTTGGTTCCAGGTGGTTCCAGTGGAACCACTTTTATCCTTAGAAAATCTTTGTCGACTCAAAGGCTCGTAGGGTATTGAATTTGAAACATTTAAACCATGTTAACATGTTCAGATAGCATCTGTAGATGTGCATGAAGGTTTTGGAATTTGATTTGGGTCCAAGTGGTTCCAGTGGAAACACTTTTACCCTCAGAAAATCTTTGTCCGCTAAAAGGCTCGTAGGGTATTCAATTTGAAACATTTAAACCATGTTAACATGTTCAGATAGCATCTGTAGATGTGCATGAAGGTTTTGGAATTTTGATTTGGGTCCAAGTGGTTCCAGTGGAACCACTTTTATCCTTAGAAAATCTTTGTCCGCTCAAAGGCTCTTAGGGTATTGAATTCGAAACATTTAAACCATGTTAACATGTTCAGATAGCATCTGTAGATGTGCATGAAGGTTTCGGAATTTTGATTTGGTTCCAGGTGGTTCCAGGGGAACCACTTTTATCCTTAGAAAATCTTTGTCCGCTCAAAGGCTCTTAGGGTATTGAATTCGAAACATTTAAACCATGTTAACATGTTCAGATAGCATCTGTAGATGTGCATGAAGGTTTTGGAATTTTGATTTGGGTCCAAGTGGTTTTTCAATCATGTGACAATGATGTGATCAGAACACTACCCTTTATACATCATGTTGGGTGAAGTATCTTGTTTGAAATATTGAAGTAGTTTCACATGTGAGTCTTCAAAAGGAAATTAAATACTGTTTTATCATTTTAAATCACACACATGCGTGAAGCCTTTTTATCCAAGTCTGTATCCTGCACTAACCAAAAAGGAAAGTGCAAATGCGGGGATATACTATAGTGTGCTTCGCACACAAATGGCACCATCTAGTTTATTTATTTATTGGGGTTTAAGGTCATATATTTCTGCACTGTGGCCAATCATGACCATGACAGTTTTACGGGTGGAGGAAGCCGGAGTACCCAGAGAGAACCAACGAACAACGGTGAGCAACTGTCAGCTCCCCAGCATACTAACTCCACACCAGCAGGGTTAGCATTGGTTGAAGACAAGTGCATCATTGTACGCCTTAGTCCATGATGTCATCGTGCCCCCAGATGGGCAATGGGCGTGAAGTGTCTTGCCCAAGGACACAACGCGGTTGCCCCCCCTCCCCCTGTCTACTCATTAAAAGTAAAAATTGCAGATGCGCTGGCACACGCGTGCCAGCTCACCTCAAAATCAAAAGACTGCATATCGCAGTTTACTAATCAAGTATGTATATATATATATTTATTGGGGTTTAACAATACTTTCAACAGCCATGGTCACCTTGTGTCACAAATCAAGTGTATACATTCATTCACAAAACTGCAATGGCAGCCACACAAAATGAACCCTTCTGTTCTACCACCAATACATCAGATCAGATCGGTTTGAAACTTGGTATGCTTTTTTGAGGTTATCTCTAGATGGCAACGACCTTTGATGAACTTAGTGCAGTTATGCATCAAAATTTCCCTTTGGCACACCCTGCAGGGCACATTTATTATCAGATCTCTTTGAAACTTGGTATGCTTGTTTGGGGTGACCTCTAGATGGGAGCTATCGGTTTTCTTCCATTTCCATCAAAAAATGTTGGGCAATGTTCTTAGAACTTAGTTTAGTTAGACCTCAGTATTTCCCTTTGGCACACACTACAGGACACATTTATGATCGGATTGCTTTGAAATCATCTGGCATGCTTGTTTGGAGTGACCTCTAGATGGGAGCTATTTATTTTCTTCCTTTTCCATCAAAAAATGTTGCCGCTGGCAACGACCTTTAAACTTAGTTTAGTCAGGCATCAATATATTCCTTTAGCATGCCCTACTTTGTATGCTTGTTTGTTTGGGGTGACCTCTAGATTGGAGCTATCGATTTTCTTCCATTTCCGTCAAAAATAGTTGCCATTGGTAACGACCTCTGATGAACTTAGTAAAAACTTAGTGCAGTTATGTATCAATATTTCCCTTTGACACACCCTGCAGGGTACATTTATGATTGGATTGCTTGAAAACTTAGTGTGCTTGTGTGGGATGATATCTATATGGGAGTTATCGATTTTCTTCCATTTCTGTCAAAAAATGTTGCTGCTGGCAATGACCTTTGAACTTAGTTTAGTCAGGCTTCAGTATTTTCCTTTGGCACACCTTCAGGGCACACTTATGATCGGATCACTTTGAAACTTGGTATGTGTGTTTGGGGTGACCTCTAGATGTGAGCTATTGATTTTTAGCTCAACTTGACAAAGTCAAGCAGAGCTATTGCCATCACTTCTCGTCCGTCGGCGTACGTACGTACGTTAGTACATTAGTATGTTAGTTGGTTAGTACGTACGTCCACAATTTCCTTTGGCACACCTCACAGGTCGCATTTATGATCAGATTACTTTGAAACTTCTTATGCTTGTTTGGGGTGACCTCTAGATGGGAGCTATCGATTTTCTTCAATTTCCGGCAAAAAGTGTTGCCGCGGCCAACGTTCTTGGAACTTAGTTTAGTCAAACCACAATATTTCCCTTTGGCACACCCTACAGGGCACATTTATGATTTGATTGTTTTGAAACCTAATACGCTTATTTAGGGTGACCTCTAGATGGGAGCTATCGATTTTCTTCAATTTCCGGCAAAAAATGTTGCCACGGCCAACGTTCGTAGAACTTAGTTTAGTCAGACCTCAATATTTCCCTTTGGCACACCCTACAGGGTACATTTACGATCAGATTGCTTTGAAACCTGGTATGCTTGTTTGGGGAGACCTCTAGATGGGAGCTATCGATTTTCTTCAATTTCTGTCAAAAAATGTTGCCACGGCCAACGTTCTTAGAACTTAGTTTAGTCAGAAGACTCAATATTTCCCTTTGGCACACCCTACAGGGTACATTTATGATCGGATTGCTTTGAAACCTGGCATGCTTGTTTGGGGTGACCTCTAGATGAGAGCTATCGATTTTCTTCAATTTCTGTCAAAAAATGTTGCCGTGGCCAACGTTCTTAGAACTTAGTTTAGTCAAACCACAATATTTCCCTTTGGCACACCCTACAGGGCACTTTTATGATTTGATTGCTTTGAAACCTGGTATGCTTATTTAGGGTGACCTCTAGATGGGAGCTATCGATTTTCTTCAATTTCCGGCAAAAAATGTTGCCACGGCCAACGTTCGTAGAACTTAGTTCAGTCAGACCTCAATATTTCCCTTTGGCACACCCTACAGGGCCCATTTATGATCAGATTGCTTTGAAACCTGGTATGCTTGTTTGGGGAGACCACTAGATGGGAGCTATCGATTTTCTTCAATTTCTGTCAAAAAATGTTGCCGCGGCCAACGTTCTTAGAACTTAGTTTAGTCAGAAGACTCAATATTTCCCTTTGGCACACCTACAGGGTACATTTATGATCGGATTGCTTTGAAACCTGGCATGCTTGTTTGGGGTGACATCTAGATGGGAGCTATCGATTTTCTTCAATTTCCGTCAAAAAATGTTGCCGTGGCCAACGTTTTCAGAACTCAGTTTAGTCAGACCACAATATTTCCCTTTGGCACACCCTACAGGGCACATTTATGATTTGATTGCTTTGAAACCGGGTATGCTTGTTTGGGGAGACCTCTAGATGGGAGCTATCGATTTTCTTCAATTTCCATCAAAAAATGTTGCCGCGGCCAACGTTCTTAGAACTTGGTTTAGTCAGAAGACTCGATATTTCCCTTTGGCACACCCTACAGGGCACATTTATGATCGGATTGCTTTGAAACCTTTCATGCTTGTTTGGGGTGACCTCTAGATGGGAGCTATCGATTTTCGTCAATTTCCATCAAAAAATGTTGCCACAGCCAACATTCTTAGAACTTAGTTTAGTCAGACCACAATATTTCCCTTTGGCTCACCCTACAGGGCTCATTTATGATTAGATTGCTTTGAAACCTGGTATGCTTATTTACGGTGATCTCTAGATGGGAGCTATCGATTTTCTTCCATTTCCGTCAAAAAATGTTGCCACGGCCAACGTTCTTAGAATTTTGTCTAGTCAGACCAAAATATTTCCCTTTTGTACACCCTACAGGGCACATTTATGATCAGATTGCTTTGAAACCTGGCATGCTTGTTTGGGGAGGCCTCTAGATGGGAGCTATCGATTTTCTTCGGTTTCTGTCAAAAAATGTTGCCACTGGCAAAAAAACTGACATTGGTCCCAATGATCTTCAATTTTGCCATTTCATTTATAACTTACCAAGTTCAAGTTTGTCAAGTTGAGCTACAGTGTCATTGACACTTTCATTTTTAGCTCAACTTTGACGAAGTCAAATTTGAGCTATTGTCATGGCCCGTCGTCCATCTGTCCGTCCGTCCGTCTGTCCGTCTGTCTACTAGAGGTCGTATTTATGAACCGATCTTTACGAAACTTCTTGTGTACCTTTGTTATGACCCTGGGACGGGAACAAGTGTTTTTAGGTGTGGTCCGAAATTCAAGATGGCTGCCAGTGGCCATTTTGTACCAATGATGCAAAAATCAGTTTTTTGTACAGAACTTCTGTATGAAAGTTCTGATTTGAATAAAGTTTTGTATAAATGTTTAGTACCATGGGATACATCACATATAATACGGGTTTTTTTCTCGTGCAGAAATTATGCAAATTAGACTGACTTTGATTTATTTAGTGTTACTTTCAGAGCTGTAAGTGCCAAGCTGCTATGGCTCGGGCTAGAGGCCGTATTTATGAACCAATCTTTCCGAAACTTCTTGGGTACCTTTGTTATGACCCTGGGACGGGAACGAGTGTTTTTGGGTGTGGTCCGAAGTTCAAGATGGCTGCCAGTGGCCATTTTGTACCGATGATGCAAAAATCAGTTTTTTGTACAGAACTTCTGTATGAAAGTTCTGATTTGAATAAAGTTTTGTATAAATGTATAGTACAGTGGGATACATCACATATAATACCGGTTTTTTTCTCGTGCGTAAATTATGCAAATTAGACTAACTTTGATTTATTTAGTGTTACTTTCAGAGCTGTAAGTGCCAAGCTGCTATGGCTCGGGCTAGAGGCCGTATTTATGAACCAATCTTTACGAAACTTCTTGGGTACCTTTGTTATGACTGTGGGACGAGAACGAGTGTTTTTGGGTGCAGTCCCAAATTCCAGATGGCTGCCAGCAGCCATTTTGTACCGACGATGCCGAAATCTGTTTTTTGTACAGAACTTCCATATGAAAGCTCTGATTTGAATAATTTTTTGTATGAATGTTTAGTACCATGGGATACATTACATATATTACAGGTTTTTTTCTTGTGCGTAAATTATGCAAATTAGGCTAACTTTGATTTATTTAGTGTTACTTTCAGCACTGTGAGTGCAAATCCCAATACGGCTCGGGCTAGAGGCCGTATTTATGAACCGATCTTAACGAAACTTCTTGGGTACCTTTGTTATCACTGTGGGACGAGAAGGAGTCGTTTTGGGTCCAGTCTGAAATTCAAGATGGCCGCTAGCAGCCATTTTGTTCAAAATTAAGTGCAATCAGATTTTTGCGCAGAACTTCCAAATGAAAGATCTGATTTGAATAAATTTTTGTATGAATGTTTAGTACCATGGGATACATTACATATAATACAGAGTTTTTCTCGTGAATAAATTATGCAAATTAGGGGTCTGGGTGGGACTTAGAAAATTTTGGACCAAAATCCGGAAATTAGTTTTTTGTGTTTTGATGCATTTTGGTCAATTTTAAGAAGAAGAAGAAAAAATTTTAGTCTGAAAATATTTTGTTTGGGACTGAAAATTTCCACACAAAAATAATAATCTACAATGATTGGTCTTAATCTGTAGTCCATTACAGTCACCTTGTAATTCTTTTATTATTGTTGACTGGGCCAAAACAAATACTAATTCCTGTCATATTCATTATTCAGTTGTCTTGGTCACAGCAAGTACTAATTCCTGTCATATCCAAGTTGAGCTACAGAGTCATTGACTCTTTCATTCATTTCTTTTATAAAATTATTGTCGTTATCACCAGCCTTTGAACTTACTGCATTTGTGCAGCAACTTATCCCTTTTGCACTCTCTGCAGGGTATATTTATGTATTTCCATAAAAAAAGAGAGAAAATAACATTGCCACAAGCAATGACCTTCAAACTTAGTGCATTTGTGCATTAAAATCTTCCTTTGGCATGCCTCAAAGGGAGCATTCATTATCAGGTTGTATTAAAACTTTGTATGCTTATGCAGGGTGACAAAGACAGGAGCTATCGATTTTCTTTTCATTTCCATCAAAAACTGTTGCTGTTAGCAACAATCTTTGAATTTTTCAACATTCTTCTTTGACATGGCCTACAGGCCACATTTTTGAACTTGGTGTGCTCTTTAGGCGAGACCTTTAGATAAGAGCTATTGATTAGCATTCATTTCTGTGAAAAAAGTTTCCATTGACAATAACCTCAGAACTAACTGCATTTGTGTATCAACATTCTTCCTTTAGCCAGTCTTACAGTTTACATTTAAAAATGCATGGATTACTCTGACGTTGTGCACCACACGATGCTGTTATGTTGAAATTTCACCAAATAACATTGGTACCAATGATCTTCAATTTTGCCATTTCACTTATAACTTGCCAAGTTCAAGTTTGTCAAGTTGAGCTACAGTGTCATTGACACTTTTATTTAAAGAAAGGAGTGAGTTTATAGAATAATTTGAAATGATAAATTCTGGATTCTTGCACATTAACTTGAAATCAAACAATCTTTTACAGGAGCTAAAATTTCTGACAAAAGACGAGGAGGTGGAAAAGACTCGTTCAACAACACTGAAGCTGCATCTTTATTGAAAAAAGTTGAAACAAAGTAAGCTTTATAATAGCCCCATTTGGTGATGGGATTTTTTGGTATATCTGTGAACTTGATCATATTTCATAGCCATGAAGCCATAATGAGAGTTGTTATAACATTTTATAACTTGATTATTGAGCAAGTCATCTTGAAGTTTTATCTGCAAGTAATCTTCCATCTCAAATCAGGTTGGTTTGATATTTTGTACAGTAGACCAATATTAATTGAATGGCCACTTTGCATGTGAAAAATATTCAATTAAAAGTAATTTGGTCATTTTCCTATATTCTAGTGATAAATTGAGCATTTATTCTATTATAATTTGTTTGACAGAGCCCATGGAGCTCTGTCAAACAAGATATAATAGAGTCAATATCTATATTGGAGGTACTGAGGCCAAATAGCTCTATAAACATGCTGTATGCAGTGGTTGTCAGATTTATTATACCCCCCCCCCCCCCCCCCCCCCGCAAACAAAGTTTTTTTGGGGGGGGGGGGGGTATATAGGAATCACCCTGTCCGTCTATCTATCTGTCCATCCTTATAAGCGCAACTCCTCCTAAACCATTTGAAGAATTTTCATGAAACTTTACACAATGGAAGAACTCGATATGAAGATGTGCATGAAGCAATATAATTCCGTTCTGACAGGCGCGGGGGGTATCACTTTGTGAGCTTGCTCACAGTACCTCTAGTTCTTTGGCAGATTATAAGATTTTTTATTCAGATAACAGGAGTTTATTCTATAGCCTGTATGCAGTTAACCCTTAGGGCCCTAATTCCAACTTTGATTACTTTCAGTGCAAGAGAATAGATGCCCCAACATGCTGTCTCGGGGTTAACTCACAAGTTAAATTTCAAATTGTTTGGCAGTTTTTTCGCAAGTCTTGGCTGCCTTTATAGGCAGCCAAGACCTGCCTAAAACAACTGCCAAGCCACAGGATGTAGACTCTCAGAATGTAGTGAAAAACTTATAAAAATTTCCAAGGGTTAAGAGGCTGCTTTGTACTGAAGGTATGGGAAATGATTTGGTATTTGGAAATTATGTGCAATTAACTGCATTATTCAATTCAGCGATATCTAATTATTAAGAGGGAGGGCTCAACTGTATATCAAAGAATTATGAAGTGGACTTGATCGTACCATATGGATCTGAAACAATGCTCAATGTTCCAGTAATATTAAATTCCTCACTCTCTGATTAGACGACAGCTCGCTTAGTTTTTTTCTATCAACTGAGATGGAGTAACCTAGTCCTTTATCTAAGTTATTGATTTTTTGTTGTCAAGGGTATGTGAGAGGTAAAGTTGTCTTGTGCATTCAAGTTGCCTTGATCATTTCACGATGTGGGTTTTGGACTATTGGTAGGGTCTTATTGGAACATCTACTAAAAGTTTGCTAAGCATCAAGTATATCCAACTACCTGTTTTACGTTTTAGTTGAAATATTGTAATGAAAAGTGTATATATTTTTTATTTAATTATATCTTTAATGATTTAAGTACAGAAATTAAGATTTTATTTGTATTTGACATTATGTTTTAGCTTTTGAATACGATAACCATGGAAAATGGATATTATTGGTAAAAGAGGAAATTTTTCAATTTGCCAAAAAGTTGATGGAACGAACTGGTATGGGTTTAGTATCGAGTATGAGACCCATTACTGTTAATTACAGCTTGACAACGCCTTCTCATGCTCCCAATCAGATTCCTGATGGTCCTTTGTGGGATGTTGTTCCATTCTTGGATCAGCATGGCACCAAGCTCCTGGTCACTTCTTGGCTGGAATTGAAAGCTGCAACTCATTCCAGACATGTTCGATTGGATTGAGGTCAGGGGATCTTGCTGGCCAGTCCATACGCTCAATCCCTTCCCTCTATCGGTACTCCCTGACAGCATGGGCAACATGAGGACAGACATTATTGTCCATCAGAATGAATCTATCACCCACTGCACCTGCATACAATCTGACGTGGACATCCAGGATCTCAGCAATATACCGTTATGCAGTCAATGTACCACGTTCAAGGACAGAGAGCTCTGTACGTCAGTCCCAGCTGATGCCGCCCCAGACCATGTCTGCAATGTTGGCTGCATGGAATCGCTCTCCTGGTCTTCTCCGTACCTTATAACGCCTATCTGTGTGGTCTAGGCAGTATCTTGACTCATATGTAAAAAGCCAATCTTCTCTGGTCCATCCAACGTGGTCCATGACCCATTCATATCGTGCCTGGTGGTGGTTCTGGGACAGTGGAATGCGAATATATAGTCTTCTCGATCGGAGACCACCTTCGTGCAACCTTGCCTAGATAGTCTGCATCGAAACATTTACCTCAGATGCGTTCTGAAGGTCACTGCGAAGCTGGGTTGATGTGGCAAAGTGGTTCCTATGGACCTGAATGATCAAAAACCGGTCTTCAGCTGCAGTTGTTGCCCTGTCTCTGTCACCATTGGTGTGGCTTACTGCTGAATCTTGCCTAGGCTCTGGTGATCACCGTATGGTGCACACCAAGGGCTTCACCAACCTGATGATGGGTAGCCTCTTGCTCCACCATCCCTACAGCCCGCCACATTTCTGCTTCAGACAAATGTCTTCTTACATTTGCATTTGCCATATTCAATCATTAAATCACAAGGGTTTGTGTTGAAATGAAGATTGAATACCCTACACGTGTCATGAAAATCAAGGGGTACATGCTTTCCATGACTGTCACGAAAAGTCTGCCTGACAAGAGAGCCAATGTAAACACTTGGGACCATCTCAATACATTCCGCAATCATATCCACCAAAAATATCGCAAATATGTCACCAGCAAATTTCACAATGATGTGTCAAATATTTGGTGCTTAGAAAACTTTGAGTAGTATATATACTATTAAAAGAAAATAGGGGATATTTGATAAAAGTGAGATATATGAAGAAATATATTTATATTTTCATCAAAAAGACAGTTGAGGCATTGCACTGTGACGTCTGGTGAATGATTTCATCATGATTTTATCGATAGTTGGGTGTCTGACATGCACATATTCCATGCACTGAGCTGTAGAAGACATGGACGGTCAGTCAGAGAATTTACCACATTCAGTCCAAGACCTCAATACCTTGTAAATCCTCCTCAGTTCGCGAGATAGGCGTGGATCTGACGTGGCATACTCCTCACCAAACATCCATTATCAGCTTGACTGATGTTATTCCATTCTTCCTGCAGCAGGGTTGGGGCAAGTACATTGTAAATGTATTGAATATGAATACGAATACTTTGAAATTTTATTAATACGAATACAAATACACAAATTTCAAATGTATTTGAATACGAATACGAATACTTTACAATGTATTCATGAATACAAATATGAATACTTGCATACTTTTCAAAATTATTTCTTGTAAATGGATGATAATCATTCTTATTGGGATTAAGGGTATAAGGGATTATAGGTGAAGAATTAGTTTTTCAGAGGATGGATCTCTAAATCCTTTAGAATCCAATCAACAGACATAAGTTGGTATTAATGACAAACAATAGAAATAAAAAAAAATTTCAAATATCAATTTATTTAGAAAACAATTAGCAAAATGTACACAGTACGCATCCAATGTTTGCAGTGCAGTGACGAGTTCCTGGACATTGGTAGAGGGCTGTTGGCATTGTCGTAGGCACCTGCCAAGCATATCCCAGACGTGCTCGATTGGTGAAAGGTCTGGACTTAGTGCTGGCCAAGGCAGTGTAGTGATGTTCTGCTCCTAGAGGAACTCTAGCGACAAGGGCCCAGTGTGCTCTTGCATTATCATCTTGGAAAATGAATCGACGGCCGTGACGTTGTGCAAATGGCTCCACATGAGCTGCTAACATGTTGTCACGGTATGTCTGCTCTTTGACATGCCCTTGGATGACATTAATGCTGTTCTGCTTGTCATGGTTATGCCTCCCCACACCATAACCGATCCACCACCAAAATGATCGTGTCATGGTATCGTTCGTTCTGCCACCACATTATGTTTTGCCTGTCGTGGAAGTTGAGAGTGAACTCGATTCATCGGAAAACATGACATTGCTCCACTGACGATTGTCCCAGCACTGTCATGCTCCACACCAATTATGCCTTGCTGCGATGTGACGTTCAGTCAAATATGGATTTATTCGAGGTTGTCGAGTGCAATTCCAGATGTGTAGGTGGTTTCGGATAGTCTGAGCACTGACTCCCACATCTGTCGCTGGGTGCAACTGCTGTCCAATTTCTGAGGCACTTTGATGGCGATCACCTAATGCTGTGGTTCGGATGAAACGATCCTGGTTAACAGTTGTTGCCCTTGGACGACCTGACTGACGTCTGTCATCAGCATTGCCTTCAGAAACGGCGTGACCACAAGCTGCTAATCCCCAATTGAGTAACGTTGAGAATTTGAGCGACTGCAGTCTGTCTGTTGCCAGCTTCCAACATGCCAACGGCACGTAAACATTTGTGATGTGTCAGTCTTGATATACCTCAAAAGTTACGTTTCGACCAGAAACTATTGATGAACAAGATTATACCAAGAAAAGAATGATGAGACCTCCGACAAAAGCCCATCCAGTACAAATGAAAATTTCAAAACATACCCCGCAGACATGAATGTGGTGCTCGTGGGGAAAAACCTGCTCAAAGTTTTCGTGGGCTGGTGACATTCATGATCCACACTAAACTTGGTAACATATTGATGTGTCCAATCATGCGTATCCAATACCATTTTTCGAAAACATCAACATCGGTTTGCTACTTTTTTAAATAGTATATATTTTTGTGATGAATTGACAGTAACATGCTCTGCGGTCTGCAGCTAAGAGCGTATGTTCAACCTTGATGCTTCGCATTTCAGTTGAAAATAAGCTCCAATCCGCAAACCTCAGACCATGTTACTGCCTTCTTGCGAGGTTTTTTCTGCAAACCTCAGACCATGTTGCATGTACTGTCAATTCATCACAATAACTTATATTGTTGTGAGAGTGAGATCCTTTTATGACTGATTAGTAAGAAAACAATCCTGAATTTTAGAATCATTATCCATTTACCTAATGTAATGCTTGTCAGTCACGGGCATTCTTGCACTTATAACCAGCCAGTTCATAGGATTAACCTACCAGTTCTATTATTTTGTAATATTTTGCTCAGTGTCACCAATTTTGCTGGGTATCAAGTGTGATCTTTTCAAGTCAAACTAATTTTAATTTTTTTTTTACAAATGAATTTCCAACTGGTTATTATTTCAAAGACTGTTCTGGGTGTTAACTTGTGGTCTGCTGTATTAATTTGAGTTGAAAGAATTGTTTGTTATGGGTTTGACCTGAAACAATTTATTTGAGAAAGCTTATTTCTTGTGGATTTCACTTCAACAGTTTCTTGAAGCAAACCTTCATTTATGTAACACTCCTTTGCAACTGGTGGTGCATGAGCTGAATGGTTGCTTATTGCTTTTTGTCTTTTTCTCGAAAACAGTATATACTTGTCTGGTGAGAAATGCACAGCCATCGCATTTTAGAACTAATCTGCATTTCCTGTTTAATACATAGCTTTATCACTTAATAACTTGGACATTTTGATAGGTCGAGGTTATAGATGCAAGCCTCCACATGAATTATAAAAGGACAAAAATAGCCTTTGGCCACAAATTCTCCTAGACATCAAAATTAATCTGAGCTCATACAATGAGTGGTTTTTGAAGAAAAAGTCATAAAACTCCTAATGGCTTTTTAGCTCAACTTTGTCGAAGCCAAATTTGAGGTATTGTCATGGCCCATCGTCCGTCTATCCGTGCATCGCGCCATACACACGACTCGGGCTAGAGGCCGTATTTATGAACGGATCTTTACGAAACTTCTTGGATACCTTTGTTATCATTGTGAGACGAGAACGAGTGTTTTTGGGTCCTTTCCGAAATTCAAGACGGCCGCTGGCAGCCATTTTGTACAAAATTAGGTGCAATCCGATTTTTGCCCAGAACTTCAATATGAAAGCACTGATTTGAATAATTTTTTGTATGAATGTTTAGTACCATGGGATACATCACATATAATACAGGTTTTTTTCTTGTGCGTAAATTATTCCAATTAGACTAACTTTGATCTATTTAATGTTACTTTCAGCACTGTAACTGCAAATGCTAATACGGCTTGGGTTAGAGGTCGTATTTATGAACCGATCTTTACAAAACTTCTTGGGTACCTTTGTTATCACCGTAGGACGAGAACGAGTGTTTTGGGGTGCGGCCCGAAATTCAAGATGGCTGCCAGTGGCCATTTTGTACCAAAATTAGTGCAATCAGTTTTTTTGTACAGAACTTCTGTATGAAAGTTCTGATTTGAATAAATTTCTGTATGAATGTTTAGTAACACGGAATACATCACATATAATACAGGTTTTTTTCTTGAGCAGAAATTATGCAAATTAGATGAACTTTGATTTATTCAGTGCAACTTTTACACAGTAAGTGCATGTGTCAATACGGCTTGGGCTAGAGGCTGTATTTATGAACCGATCTTCACAAAACTTCTTGGGTACATTTGTTATCACCTTGGGATGAGAACGAGTGTTTCTGGGTGTGGTCCAAAATTCAAGATGGCTGCCAGTGGCCATTTTGTACCGAAATTAGGTCCAATCAGTTTTTGTACACAACTTCTATACACCTCAGGCTAGAGGCCGTATTTATGAACCGATCTTTACGAAACTTCTTGCGTACCTTTGTTATCACTGTGGGATGAGAACGAGTGTTTTTGGGTGCAGTTCAAAATTCAAGATGGCCGCCAGCAGCCTTTGTGTACCAAAATTAGTGCAATCAGTTTTTTGTACAGAACTTCTGTATGAAAGTTCTGATTTGAATAAATTTTTGTAGGAATGTTTAGTAACATGGAATACATCACATATAATACAGGTTTTTTTCTCGTGCAGAAATTATGCAAATTAGATGAACTTTGATTTGTTCAGTGCTACTTATACACAGTAAGTGCACATGTCATTACGACTCGGGCTAGAATCTGTATTTATGAACTGATCTTCACGAAACTTCTTGCGGTACCTTTGTTATCACCTTGTGACAGGAACGAGTGTTTTTGGGTGCCTTTGTTATCACTGTGCAATGAGAACAAATATTTTGGGGTTCAGTCAGACCCACTCTGGGACTCAAAGATTTCTTTTCTAGTTTAGCATCTAACTGTCACACCACTTTTACAATACTTTACCTATATATTTGTAACAGGCTATGGTCAGCATTTATGTACAGACCGTTACAATACTTTACATGTACCTTTGTTATCAGGTCATTACCTAGATGTTTGTCATTGCTGTGTCACACACTGTACATGTACATGTCTTAAACAAGTTGAGCTACAGTGTCATTGACACTTTCATTTTAGAAGAATGCTGACTGGATATGTCTGTTATGTTATATAAAGGTAGTGATGAACCAATAATAGGAATCTGCAGACAAACCGGCCAGTTATGGGGCATCCGCTAATTATGACAACTGGCAGTTAAAAACCGTCAGCTTCCGATTATTCTATATTTAGCACTGATAATTAAAAAAGTCTTTTTGACTTCTAGCCTTTTCAATGAAGTTTGCCCATTGAAAATGCATGAAGTGCAAAGCAGAATATAAGACTCTGTAGAGCCGAGATATTACATGTTTTACCACCTGCAAATGGCACGAGGTCAGCACAGTTACCCAGCTGATCAAAGTCAGTGACCTTTGACCATGAGACAACATTACATTGAGTGCATAACATTAAAGAATAAATATAATGTGTTCAACCGGTAGTCAGCAGCATTTCATGATGCAGACATTACAACACAATAGGAGAATAAAATGGAAAGAAAAACTCCAAATACAATCTAATTGTTACACAACATTTATGTCGCATGGCTGTTATGACCACATTTTCAGTTTGTCAAGTTCATTGTTCAATTCAGTTACCTCTCTTGATTTGGCTCCCCAATATGTTGACGGCAAAGTAAATAGAAAACACATCACGGGAGGTAAAAAGTTGAAAAATGAACATATTCTGATATGTCCTGTTCTGTTTAGTTTAAACAATATTTTATTTCATGAACTCAAAATGTAAAATAATTTACAGAATTTATGGATTCAGCAGTAAGCATGCAAGCTTATATTTAGCCATTTCTGTTCTATTTATTTGTAGACCATGCATGGTCATAAGTTTAAAACACACATTTTACATCAAAGTTATTGTTAAATTGAGACACAAAGTATATGTGCTCAGTATATTTCTGGTTTATACAACTCAAAGCTAGTTTTTGGTTTACGGCTCTTATATTGATCTGCCAAGGCAAATGGCAAAGCAAAATCAGTTTTTGTCAGCAAAAAATTGCCGACTCAAAAATTAAGAAAACTCTCCTCCGAGACAAAAGAGCAGTTAGGAATGCTGAATAAGTTTTTCCCTTGTTTATGTTTTGAAATCTTCGTCATTCATGAATCTAAAGTAATACAATCAGTAGAGGAAATATGCATTGGTGGATGTTCAGTATCGGCATTGTTGACTTGAAAATATGGGAACCAAACTGAAAAGTCAGGCTTTTTTTTTTATTAATATGTCACTTTCAGTTCCAAGGAGCATGGTTTTCATTCACTATCCTTATTTATTTATGATCGTGATTGCTGTACAGCTGTTTAAGAAAAACTATTCTCCAGTATGCAGTATCCACATGGAAAAAAGGAATGTTTGTTTGGTTGAAAACCGTTGCATGTCTAATTAGATAAACAACCAATGAAAAACTAGAGAATTTTGAAACAGTGGCCTCATTGACATTAAAGGATCCATATGACCAAGAAGTGCATTCTGTTTGGTCAGTTATGCCCAGAATAATGTGATTTGGGGCCAAAGATTATAACTTGATTCAACTGTAAACCTGATTATATGACTTCACTATTTTTTAACCTATTAGATTCAGTTTATGATGACAGAACTACAATTTGTTCAGTGCCCTGTCACTTTGTCAATCAAAATTCTTCTGTTTGGTTTGGTTCTGATATTTCTTATTCTAAGTTGGGTAATTTGATACCGTACTGGTACAAAGTGTCCTCACTCCATAACAGTTGTATTAATCCTCTGCACACTGATGTCAAAATTGCAAAGTTTTCAGAAGCAAATATTTCCCATAATGTAGTTTGACATTTAACTAAATATACCTTGTTTGACAGAGCTCAAGTGAGCTCTGTCAAACAAGATATAATTGGTTAAATTCATGGTTAAGCAAGTTAAAAATAGAGTGATTGGAGAAATTTCTGACGCACTACCAGTGTGCTAGGGTTTAATGAATATCCATGAACAAATGAAATTGAAGACTGCAGTGACAAGGTTTCCAAGAAAAGGTCATGGCACTCAATAGTTTTCCCTCATGTATTAGCTGTCCATATCTTGTGCTTTTAAAATCAAAATAATAAAGTAATTTGGGGGTCTTTTTTTTTCCTTTCTTAAATGTGAGACTTATACACTGGCCAGTACGTTACATGTTGCTGAAAATTTGAGAAGTATGTATTATGAAAGCTTCTCGATTTATATTATTGGCAGCACATCAACAGTGCAAATGAATCCTTCACAGATCACGCCCTGTGAATCACAATGTCTAACAACTGCATGCATGCCAATTACAGAAGTGCTCACTGGAAACAGTGCTATTTTTATACTGTACCAATGACCCAGACATAGCTGGTGCTAACTCTTAAAATATAGGGCCAAACACAAATTTTGCCCCCCAATCCCCAAAATTTGCATCTAAAACTAAAGAAAACATGTCCTGAAAGGCCCTCCACACCTCGCCCCCACTGCGCATGCGCAGTGTCAAGGACGTTCCGAAATTGGTGCCATTTATCATTCTAAGTTTGGCCCTTCATCAGTTAACATCTGACTGATCTTTGTGCTTTTAAATCTCAGTTTAAATGATGCCAGACACATAAATATTAGTGAAATGGTGATTCTAAGGAGGATAGAAAAGGAGGAGAGGAAAAGAATGTGTGACAGAATATTATCAGGGCTGTAACTTAAAATTTTTTAATGAAATTATGTTAAGTTACCTATTTTCAAGGCAGCAGCCATTTTGTTGTCATTCTGATTATTTAGTTACACTGTTTTTTCAAGTGTTTTTCCTCTCTCCCTGTCCTTTAATTCCCCCTTGCTATTCTCCCATGCTTTTGGCATAGTTTCTGTAATTATTATTACTAAAATTTCTTGGGAGTTTTAGCTTAATAACAGAATGAATTCTGTTCTTTCCCCATGTTTACGTCTTCACCTACGGGTGGTTAGGCGTTGTGTTCTGCATCTACCATCTGATGTTCTGCAGTTTCTTCCCTGGAAGTCTCTGTTTTGCATCAGATGGGGTATTTTTGGTAACTGATTTCGGGCCTGGGTGCCTGGAGTCTTATTTTAGTGTTTTTACACTCATTGTTTACATTTACAACAGCCCTCTGTGTGAGGGGGGGATTTCTAAATAATAATATCTTTATGTTATTTTAATCATAACTAGATACATTATTATTGTTCGTAAGTGTTGAATAAATTGTTTAAAATATTTTTAAAATTTTTGTCCACACTTAGGCTTGGGATCCATTGGGGCTCAACGTTACTTTTCAGAAACTTGGGCTGTTCTGAAAAAATATTTTTTCAAAATATTTTGATTTCAATTATTTTTTCTATATTAATGGATCATATTATTATTATGTATTTTGATTGCCAGGGGTTAGTGCGAGTACCAGGACTTGTTTTCTTTTCACATTGAAAGGATATTGATCAATTGTTTTAAGAGGAAGTCTTCCTCTGACCTTATTATCATTCTATATGTGGTCAGTGTACTCGCATTAACTCCTGTTCTGTATCGTATGATTTCGATGACAATATGGGAAGCGTATGTCACGGTATGTTGTTGGGGATTTGGACACTCCGGTCCTTTCCCCGCAGGGTCACTCTACTTTATCAATTTCTATTTCAGACGATCAAGATTAGGGTGATGTATCTGTGATGTCTTCCAACAGTGTGCCTCCGTCGTCACAATTAATGAAGGGCTAGCGGAAAAGTGCTCATGTAATACGCCAATTGCCTAAGAGGACCCTAGTAGGTTCGACGGCCTTTGACGTCCGCTAGCTCGCCCGGTGTAGCGTCAATTCACCGAATGGTTCGGCAGCCGGGTTCGTCCGTTGCGGTCTAGAAGGAATTTTGGGGTGATGCGAGCACTATAAAATTAACTTAATGCACACCCAGTGACGGCGGATCGGAGGGAGAACGGAGGAAGCCTTTTAGTCCGGTTCATAGCTCGTTCCGGTCCATCCGGACGGCAAGCGAGAGAGGCCCCTCTCTCGTTCAACAACATCTGGCCCCAGATGTTGTGGTACAAATGTGTCGTTAGCGGAGCATACGTCCGTCGCTCGGGACGCTCCGTTGTATAGGCAGTCCGCTGAGACTGCTAAGGCTTCCTCTTCTCGTCAGCGCACACGACCGCACCTTGGCTGCGTGACCGCCGATATATTACCAGCTTCGCCGATCAAGGATTCTTCGGCGACCAGGTCACACCATCCGGCAGCCAGGGATTCGAGACCGATGGACTCCGGACGTTCGCATAGGAAGTATGCGGGAGCCATCTGATGCGGAGCTGCCCTCAGCGAAGCACCGATAGACTGCGCCTCCGCAGGTCTCGACGCCGGACATTCTTGTGCACATAGCACAGCTTATCGCAGCATCCCAGCAGCCGACAGAAACGGTGTCGGATCGAGAATTATCCGACAGCGCTGGGTCGGTAGCCGGGGACTCGAGGCCTGCAGACTCCGGACGTTCGCATAGGAAGTGTGCGGGAGTCAACGTACACGGAGCTTCCAGCGGCAATGCATCGTAAGTCCGCTACTGCACAGGCCTCGGTGACGGGCGTGCTATCCCAAATAGCACAGCTTATCGCAGCATCCCAGCAACGACAGAATCTGTCGCATCATGTATTATCCGACGACGCTGGGTCGGGACGCTCCGCGGAAGCAGGTACGGACGTCCGAAAAATTTCATCCGGTCCGACGGGATGCCGAAAGGGATTCGGAGGATTTCAAGCTTTCCCTTTCGGAACAACATATGCTGCGATGCCGGATAAGAAACTGATAGCGTCGGTGGACTTAGAAATTTTTGGTTCGGTTCAGGGACATCGTCCCTCAGTTCCGACATAGTCCAATAATGTCACACAAACTTTCGAATTATTGAACGACGCTATATATATTATTATTTTATGCTTGCTATCCAAGCATTTCTGGTTTCTTGTTCGAAGAGTTATGGAGATGTCTTCAAAAGTGTGCCTCTGTCGTCATAGTTAATGAAGAGTTAGCGGCAATAAGTGCTCATGGAATATGTCTATCGCTTACGGAGTGACATTCGCTAGCTCACCCGGTGTAGCGTACATTCATCGAATGGTTCGGCTGCCGGGTTCGTCCGTTGCGGTCTAGGAAGGAGATTTGGGTGATGCGAGCACTTTAATTACTTTAGTACTCACCCAGTGACGGCAGATTGAGGACGGATCGGAGGAAGCCAACAACATAGGGGACCGCATGTTGTGGTTCAGATATTTTACATTCGGAGCATATGTCCGTTGCTCGGGACGCTCCGTTATATTGACAGTCCGAGAGACTGTCTTTAATGCTTCCTCATCCTCACAGCAGGGCACACGACCGCACATTGGCTACGTGACCTCGAGTATCCGATCAGTTTCGGCATTCAGTGATTCCACAGCGAATAGGTCGCGCCATCCGGTAGCCAAAGGACACGAGGCCTATACACTCCGTTCGCTCGCATATTGGAAGTATGCACGGGGTAACGATCTCGGAGCTTCCTGCGGCAATGCATCGTAAGACCGCTGCTCCTCAGGCCTCAGTGACGGACGTGCTATCCGAGTTAGCACAGTTGTTTCGCAGCATCCCAGCAATTGACGGTTTCTCGGTCGAATCAGGAATTATCCGACGGCGCTGGGTCGGTGCGGTCCGCGGTTGCATCAAGCTACGGACGACCGAACGCTTTATAGGGTCCGACAGGATGGCGAAAGGGATTCGAAAGATTTCGAGTTTTCCCTTTAGTAGTATCGGAAGATGCCTTTCATATCTTCTGGCATTTCTTCCAGTGATTATTGTTCGGACTTCATTGCTGCGATCTTGGATAAGAGACTTATAGCGTCATTGGACTCGGATTTTTCGATCGGTACAGGGACTTTGTCCCTGACTTACCGACGCAGTCCAATATTGTCATTACAACATGTGTTTTATTTTTCGACGCTATATATATATATTATATATATATACAAGCCTGCTACTAAGCATGATAGTTTAGTTTCTTGTCCGCGTGGCTCATTTCTGCCATTTTATCTTTTTTACATATAGTTTATTTTGGCAGAGCAGGGCATACCGAGAGTTCATATGCGTCTAGACGGTGTGATTAAAGACTGCATATATTCTTTTTCGCCGTTTATGTCTTTTCCAATTTCAATGTTGGGAACGACATTATGTATAGTAGACTTAACTTAGACGCTTTATTATACGTAATCCGCCTTACTGAGGCGTTATCATTACGTCTTCAAGAAAAGATTTACGGGATATTATTCTCAATGTAATTTCTTTTGAGGGCAGTAGTTTGTTCACGTATAACTCCGCCCTTCAGTGGCTGATTGGAGTTGGTTAGACGTGATGCAGCCCTAGCTACATCCACGCGTGGATAGTAGGTTAAGAACTCTCTCAGAGTCGCTTCGTTCTCGGAGGAGCTTCTCTTCGACGGCAACTTTCCGGCAATCCATGAATTGCTTGATTTATACATTCTCTTGTCTATCTAGTGTTACAAGAGATTCAGACTGGGGCAAACATTCGGTGGTTGACTCAGAGAGTGCCGCCGCAGTTGCCGGACCCTAGTGTGGCTGTTATGACGGTTGCCAGTCAAACAGATTGGGATATTCTGATCCCTACGGATTCGAAGTGCCAGGGTCTTTGGGTTCCGCAGTCTTTTAGCTATCAGTTTAACTTCCGCGGAATAATGTTTTTTAGGCTTGCTTTATGTCATTGCATGAACATTATTCAGAAACGCATGCCCAAATTCCTGTCCTTTAATTCGACAGTAGTGGCGTATCTCCGGAACCAGGGAGGCACTCTTTCATTTCCGTTATTCAATTTAATGGAAAGAATCCATCTGTTGGTTATAGTACACCAAGTTCAGTTTTGGTCCGTCATATTCTGGGTCGTCTGATTGTTTTATCGCACTCCCGTTCTCTTACGGGTCGCTTGTTGCTGTCAGAATGGACTCTCAACAAACAAGTATTTAATCAGATTTGCTATCTATGGGAGCGCCCAATGATGTTTTATTTATGACACAGCTTGCTAATCAATTGCAGACGTATGTGTTGGCTTGTCCAGATCTCTGAGCTAATACTGTTAACGCTCTATTGATCTATAGGACGGAATGATAGGATACGCGTATCCTCCGGCGCTGTTGTTTTAGCAGGTATTGCTAAGATAAACAACCACAATACATTTCTGTTGATAGCATCTCTATCTTCACAGAGATCATGAGTAATTTACTCTCTTGTCTACTGTGGATCTTAACGTGAAATCTTCCTCTATGTGAGGATCTCTTTTTCACTGGGTAAATCGTGTCATCTTTGTCACAACCAGCAAGGTCGCAACCTTCATGTATTCCGTTGTGTGGTCCGTATTGCATTGTAAGCACTGTACTGGACGAGCTTTGGGCGCGATTTCTTACTATAGGAGATCCTCTTCTTCGCTATTCTATGCGACTAAAGTGGAGGCTCTTCCGTCGTGGTGTAGGGATCATTATGTTCATATGGTTGATCCCTCCATACTACGCATTGCTAGTTTTTAGTATACTTGTTTCACAAGATCTACTGCAGCCTGTTGTTATTTAGGTTATAGGTTTATGTTACCTCATACCTATGCACTCTACGATAGTTTACAATTGAGTCTTTTGTCTCTTTATCTAAGTCAGTTAGTAACTTTTTGATAAATAGACTTAGAATCTTTAGATTAAATTCCTATACGGATTTTAACTTCGGTTCTTATTTAGCTATGTAATCATTTGAGCCTCTGGAAACAGTAGTTTTCAAATTCTGACCTTTTAGACAGTAATTCTGTTGGTTTCTCTTTTACTGTAGAGTCAGTGAGTTTCATGCACTATCGATGGATGATTTTCACTTTCATAGTTTCGGAATCAATACTTCCGTTACTATTTAGGTTGGATTGTTGCATAAGAGTTAGGCTCCTATTTCCGGAACCTATTATTTTAAGGTCCTTCCGTCTTCGTATGGGCATAGGCCTTTACTCTTTCCGGGTACAGTTTATGTATTTATAAACAGATATCTGTTTATTACAAGGGCGTAAGCTTCTTCTGTCTTTGATGTCTAGTAGAAGGACGTTACGCTCCATTTTATTTTTAATGGATTCTATTAACTAGCGTACTGCTTATGGTATATCATTGGCTTAGCAGTTGTGCTTAAGATTTCGGCTCATGAAGTAAGAGTTCTACTTCTTGGGCTTACATTAATAGTGTTGCTATTATAGATTTTTGAAGGCTGCTCATTGCGCTCAGCCATCCATTCATGAATTTTATCTCAGAAATATCGAGTCCATTTCTGGAGGCCTCTATTGTTAGGTCTATTATCTACTGCTCAGAATATCATTCTCTTAACAGTTGCTACTATAGCTAGGTAGGCTGTCTGTTTCGGCAGTGTCTCCGTTCGGCTGCCCTCTTCGCTCTGGGCTATTTGACCCAGGGCAAGAAAAAGGGGGGGGGGGGGGGGAGGGTGTTCCCTTGGGTCACCTGTTTTTACTATGAAAACAAGGGGATACCTCCTCCGGAGTTAGTAATTCTGAGCTGTTATTGGGATGGTTGTTTAGTGAGAAGTTTAAGTTTATAAAATTCATTCAAGTCTTAGTTTTTAAAGTATAGCTTTTGAATATTGCATATGTCAACGGACATGATTATGCAATTCTCACACACTTTTAGGAGTATAAGAGTCTCTAGACTTACTTTATTATTGGCTTACTTTAAAAATTATTAGTATAAGGATTATTGGATATTAATAGAGTACATGGATGTATGAAGCTCAATTTTTGGAAGGTGTTGTATCTTTCTAATTTATCATAAATAAGAAAGATACATGTAAGGCCTATTACTTCTTTTCCCTACAGGGGATGACTCTATTTTATTTTATTGAGCGTATTCCATTTTGCTCTATGTCCTTGGCCCTCCAGCCTTTTTACTATTCAGCTATGTCTGGGTCATTGGTACAGTATAAAAATGTTAAAAAATTTATAGTAATTTATATATTTTTTATACTTACCAATGACCCAGACGGGGATGGCCCTCCCAGGAGTTGGGAACTCTTGCCTCCCCGCTGAGTACATAGCGCTTACCAGGCACTGGTTATTAGAATGATAAATGGCGCCAATTTCGGAACGTCCTTGACACTGCGCATGCGCAGTGGGGGCGAGGTGTGGAGGGCCTTTCAGGACATGTTTTCTTTAGTTTTAGATGCAAATTTTGGGGATTGGGGGGCAAAATTTGTGTTTGGCCCTATATTTTAAGAGTTAGCACCAGCTATGTCTGGGTCATTGGTAAATATAAAAAATATATAAATTACTATAAATTTTTTAACATTCTGGAACTGTCTGGTTTTCATTGGTTCCAGAACACAGGGAAGGTTGAGCTAGCCCCATGCTATTTGGGAATGTACATTTCACAGTCAGGCTTCTGTGATGAAGGCTGCAACCCAGACAATACTTTGGTAATATACAGATTGATCTGATATCTCGTTAATATTTTGCAATTGTTTATCACTGTTAAATGTTCAGTGTCATAAGAGTTTCATATCTGTGAGATGACCAAAACGTAGTTAAGAAGAATTAAACATCTATTTAAGCAAAGCCAAATATCCTTTACAAAAAACATTTTTAGAATGAATAAAAGGGTTTAATAATTAAAATAGTGATTTGAAAATTCTTGTTATATATGCATAAAAACTAACAGTGTTGCTGTTATCCTGGCTCTTGTCAGCTGTTGTAATACACATGCATTTTTTTCAAACCTTAACTGGGAATGCTGAAATGTCGATTTAAATGGGCTCTTCAAACTGCTGAAGCAAAATGCATTATTGCTGACACAACATTATTGCCTCAGCCATTTTTTGGTCGAGGTAAATTTTCATAATTGACATGGCTGGATCAGGCTACCAGAGTTGGGGGCTCCACCCTTGCTCTTGGTTAATGAGGGCTATGGCAAAGCCTCTGATTATTCTTGTGTTAGGGAGGGGTGTTGACTGGAAATATTTATCTGTGGATATATATGTTTATGCATCGTAGACTATGTGTGATGAAATATGCAACTGAATCACTGACCAAATCATAATTACCTTCTATATCTCCACACTGGCCAGATAAATGATTTTATTAGATTTTGGTTAGATATTTAACATTAGATGCCAGAATAATCTTCCAAAAGTTTCTTCTCAAAAGATTTGTCCCCCAGTCTTTTTCTGCTTTTGCCATCTCTGAGGTTAAGGGATTTTCAAATAACTTCCCAAGTGGTCTACTCATCATGTTGCAGTTAAGGAGCAAACCTTTAAGGAATTTGTGTTTCATTGTTGTAAAATCATATATTTTTATACCGTACCAATGACCCAGACATAGCTGGCTGGTGCTAACTCTTAAAAATATAGGGCCAAACACAAATTTTGCCCCCCAATCCCCAAAATTTGCATCTAAAACCAAAGAAAACATGTCCTGAATGGCCCTCCACACTTCACCTCTACTGCGCATGCGCAGTGTCAAGGACGTCCCGAAATTGGCACCATTAATTATTCTTTGTTTGGCCCTTCATCAGTTAACATCTGACTGATCTTTGTGCTTGTAAATCTCAGTTTAAATGATGCCAGACACATAAATATTAGAGAAATGGTGATTCTAAGGAGGATATAGAAGGAGGAGAGGAAAAATGAGTGACAGAAAATTATCAGGGCTGTAACTTAAAATTTTTTAATGAAATTATGTTAAGTTACCTATTTTCGAGGCAACAGCCTGTTGTGGTCATTCTTGTTATCAAGTTACACTGCTTGTTCAGTGTTTTCCTCTCTCCCTTTCCTTTAAGTCCCCTCTTGCTATTCTTCCATGCTTTTGGCATATTTTCTGTAATTTTATTACTAAAATTTCTTGGGAGTTTTAGTTGGATAACAAAATGAATTCTGTTCTTTTCCCCATGTTTACGTCTTCACCTATGGGTGGTTAGGCGTAGTGTTCTGCATCTACCATCTGATGTTCTGCAGTTTCTTCCCTGGAAGTCTCTGTTTTGCATCAGATAGTGTATTATTGGTAACTGATTTCGGGCCAGGGTGCCTGGAGTCTTGTTCTAGTGTTTTTACACTTATTGTTTACATTTACAACAGCCCTCTGTGTGAGGGGGGATTTCTTGAAAATAATATCTGGATGTTAATTTAATCATAACTAGATACATTATTATTGTTCGTAAGTGTTGCATAAATTGTTTAAAATATTTTTAGAATTTTTGTCCACACTTAGGCTTGGGATCCATTGGGGCTCAATGTTACTTTTCAGAAACTTGGGCTGTTCTGAAAAAATATTTTTTCAAAATTTTTTGATTTCAATTATTTTTTCTATGTTAATGGATCATATTATTATGTATTTTGATTGTCAGGGGCTGGTGCGAGTGCGAGATTGTTTTCTTTTCATAATGAAAGGATATTGTTCAATTGTAATAAGAGGAAATCTTCCTCTGACTTTCATAATCATTGTATATGTAGTCAGTGTACTCACACTAACTCCTGTTCTGTATGTGTTAATTTCGATGACAACATGGGAAGCGTATGTCACGGTATGTTAGTGGGGAATTGGCCATTCCGGTCCTTTCCCCGCAGGGTCACTCTACTTTATCAATCTCTATTTCAGACGATCAAGAATAGGGTGATGTATCCGTGATGTCTTCCAAAAGTGTGCCTCCATCGTCACAATTAATGAAGAGCTAGCGGAAAAGTGCTCATGTAAATACGTCAATTGCCTAAGAGGACCCTAGTAGGTTCGACGGCCTTTGACGTCCGCTAGCTCGCCCGGTGTAGCGTCCATTCATCGAATGGTTCGGCAGCCAGGTTCGTCCGTTGCGGTCTAGAAGGAGTTTTGGGGTGATGCGAGCACTATAAATCAACCAAATGCACACCCAGTGACGGCGGATTAGAGGAGAGAACGGAGGAAGCCTTTTAGTCCAGTTCCTAGCTTGTCCAGGTCCATCCGGACTGCGAGCGAGAGAGGCCCCTCTCTCGTACAACAACATCTGACCCCAGATGTTGTGGTACAAAATGTTTCGCATTCGGAGCATACGTCCGCCACTCGGGACGCTCCGATATATAGTCAGTCAGGAGAGACTGTCAATAAGGCTTCCTCATTCTCATGGTAGCGCACACGACCGCTCTTGGCTACGTGACCTCGGATATCCAGTCAGCTTCGCCAATCAGAGAATCATCGGCGACCAGGTCACACCATCCAGTAGCCAGGGACACGAGGCCTGCAGACTCCGGACTTTCGCATAAGAAAGTGTGCGGGAGTCAACGTACACGGAGCTTCCGGCGGCAATGCATCGTAAGACCGCTACTGCACAGGCCTCGGTGACGGGCGTGCTATCCCAAATAGCACAGCTTATCGCAGCATCCCAGCAACGACAGAATCTGTCGCATCATGTATTATCCGACGACGCTGGGTCGGGACGCTCCGCGGAAGCAGGTACGGACGTCCGAAAAATTTCATCCGGTCCGACGGGATGCCGAAAGGGATTCGGAGGATTTCGAGCTTTCCTTTTCGGAACAACATAAGCTGTTGTGTCATCTGACTTTATCTTCTAGAGGTTCTTTCGTCGGACCAGAATGCTGCGATGCCGGATAAGAAACTGATAGCGTCGGTGGACACAGAAATTTTTGGTTCGGTTCAGGGACATCGTCCCTCAGTTCCGACATAGTCCAATAATGCCACACAACTTTCGAATTATTGAACGACGCTATATATATTATTATATGCTTGCTATTAATAAGCATGTTTGATTTCTTGTTCGCAAAGTTACGGAGATGTCTTTCAAAAGTGTGCCTCTGTCGTCATAGTTACTGAAGAGCTAGCGGCAATAGTGCTCATGGAATATGTCAATCGCCTAAGAGGTCCCTAGTAGGATCGACGGAGTTGACATTCGCTAGCTCACACAGTGTAGCGTCCATTCATCGAATGGTTCGGCAGCCGGGTTCGTCCGTTGCGGTCTAGGAAGGAGATTTGGGTGATGCGAGCACTATAATAAACTTTAGTACACACCCAGTGACGACGGATTAGAGGACAGATCAGAGGAAGCCTGTTAGTCCGGTTCCTAGCTCGTCCAGGTCCGTCCGGGCTGCGAGCGAGAGAGGTCCCTCTCTCGTACAACAACATATGGGACCGGATGTTGTGGAACAGATATTTCGCATTCGGAGCATATGTCCGCCGCTCGGGACGCTCCGTTATATTGACAGTCCGAGAGACTGTCGATAATGCTTCCTCATCCTCACAGCAGCGCACACGACCGCACATTGGCTACGTGACCTCGAGTATCCGGCCAGCTTCGTCATGCAGTGATTCCACGGCGAACAGGTCACGCCATCCGGTAGCCAAGGGACATGAGGCCTATACACTCCGTTCGCTCGCATAATAGAAGTATGCACGGGGTAACGAACACGGAGCTTCCAGCAGCAATGCATCGTAAGACCGCTTCTCCACAGGCCTCAGTGACGGACGTGCTATCCAAGTTAGCACAGTTTATCGTAGCATCCCAGCAATCAACAGATTCTCGGTCGGATCAGGAATTATCCGACGGTGCTGGGTCGGTGCGCTCCGCTGTTGCATCAGGTTCGGACGACCGAACACTTTATAGGGTCTGACAGGATGGCGAAAGGGATTCGGACGATTTCGAGCTTTCCCTTTCGGAACAACGGAAGCTGCCATACATTTCTTCTGGCTTTATCTTCCAGAGGTTGTTCCATGGGACTACATTGCTGCGATGCTGGATAAGAGACTAATAGCGTCATTGGACACGGAGTTTTGGATCGGTTCAGGGGCATTGTCCCTGACTTACCGACACTGTCCAATAATGTCATTAGAACATTCAAATTATTTAACGACGCTATATATAAGCTTGCTACCAAGCATGATAGTCTAGTTTCTTGTCCGCAATGCTCTATTCTGCCTTTTATCATTTCTAGGAAATAATTTATTTTGGCAGAACAGGGCATACCGAGAGTTCATATGCATCTAGACGGCGGGATTGAAGACTGGGAATTATCTTTTTCGCCGTCTATGTCAATTCCAACCACGATGTTGGAAACGACAATGATGTCTAATAGACTTAACTTAGACGCTTTATCATACGTAGACCACCTTACTGAGGCGTTATCATTACGTCTTCAAGAGAAAGAATTCCAGGATATGATCCTCAATGTGATTTCTTTCAAGGGCAGTAGTTTTTCCGCGTATAACTCCGCCCTTCAGTGGCAACCTGGAGTTGGTTAGACGTGACGCAGCCCTAGCTGCATCCATGCGCGTGGATAGTAAGGTGAAGAACTCTCTCAGAGTCGCTTCGGTCTCGGAGAAGCTTCTCTTCGACGGCAACTTTTCAGCAATCTATGAATTGCTCGATATACACGTTCTCTTGTCTATCAAGTGTAGCAAGAGATTCAGACTGGGGCAACATTCGGTGGTTGACTCAGAGAGTGCCACTGCAGTTGCCGGATCCGAGTTTTATGATTATGACGGATGCCAGTCAAACAGGTTGGGGTACAATATTGATCCCAACGGATTCGAAGTGCCAGGGTCTTTGGGTTCCGCAGTCTCTAGGCAAGCACTTATCTTCCAGGGAATAATGTTATTTAGGCTTGCACTATGTCTTTGGATGAACATTATTCAGAAACGCATGTCCAATCCTGTCCGATATTACGACAGTAGTTGCGTATCTCCGGAACCAGGGAGGCACTCATTTGATTCCGTTATTCACTTTAACGGAAAGAATCCTTCTGTTTGTTATAGTACACCAAGTTCTGCTTCGGTCCGTCATATTCCGGGTCGTCTGATTGTATTAGCAGACTCCCTTTCATGTAAGGGTCGCTTGTTGCCGTCAGAATGGACTCTCAACAAACAAGTATTCAATCAGATTTGGTATCAATGGGAGCGCCCAATGATAATTTATTTGCGACACAACTCACTAATCAATTGCAGACGTATGTGTTTCCATGTCCGCATCCCTGAGCTTATGTTGTTAACGCTCTATTGATCTAATAGGACGGAATGATAGGATATGCGTATCCTCCAGCGCTGTTGATTCAGCAAGTATTGCTAAGATAAACATCCATAATACAATTCTGTTGATAGCATCTCTGTCTTCACAGAGACCGTGGGTAAATTTACTCAGGTGTCTACTGTGGGACTTTCCGCGAAAACTTCCTCCATGAGAGGATCTTCTTTCGCTGGGGAAATCGTGTCTACTTCATCACAACCCGCAAGGTCTCAACCTTCACGTATTCCGTTGTGTCGTCCTTCTTGCATGGCAAGCATTGTACAGGACGAGCTTTGGACGCGATTTCTTACTGTAGGAGAACCTCTTCTTCGCTATACTATGCGGCTAAAGTGGAGGCTCTTCCGTCATTGGTGTAGGGATCATTATGTTGATATTTTTTATCCCTCCATACTAGACATTGCAACTTTCTAGTATACTTGTTTGACAAGATCTACTGCAGCCTGTTACTATTAAGGTTATAGGTCTATGTTATCTCATACCTATGCACTCTATGATAGTTTACAATTGAGTCTTATGTCTCTTTATCTAAGTCAGTTAGAAACTTTTCGATTAATAGACCTAGAATCATTAGATTAAATTCCTATACAAAATTTAGCCTCGGTTCTTATTTAGCTAAGTAATCATTTGAGCCTCTGGAAACAGTAGTTTTCAAATTCTGACCTTTTAAGACAGTAATTCTGTTAGTCTTCTCTTTTACTGAGGAGTCAGTGAGCTTCATGCACTATCGGTGGACGATTCTCACTTTTGTAGTGACGGAAACACTACTTCCTTCACTACTTAGGTTGGATTTTTGGTTAAGTGTCAGGCTCCTAATAATATCCGGAACCTATTGTTATTAAGGTCCTTCCGTCTTCGTACGGGCATAGGCCTTTACTCTGTCCGGTTAGAGTTTACGTATTTATAAACAGATATCATTTTATTAGTACGACGTAAGCTTCTTCTGTCTTTGATGCCTAATAGAAGGACATTACGCTCCATTCTATTGCTATTGGATTCAATTAACTATCGGTTCTGCTTATGGTATATCATTGACTCAGCAGTTTGTGCTTGAGATTTCGGCTCATGAAGTAAGAGCTCTTTCTATATCTTGGGCTTACATTAATAGTGTCACTATTATAGATTTTTGAAGGCTGCTCATTGCGCTCAGCCATCCACATTCATGAATTTTTATCTCAGAAATATTGAGTCCATTTCTGGAGGCCTCCATTGTTAGGTCTATTATCTACTGCTCAGAATGTCATTCACTTAACAGTTGCAACTATAGCTAGGTAGGCTTTCTGTTCGGCAGTGACTCCGTCCTGCTGCCCTCTTCGCTCTGGGCTATTTGACCCAGAGCAAGGAGAAGGGGGGGGGGGGGGAGGGGAGGGTGTTCCCTTGGGTCACCTGTTTTACTATGAAAACAAGGGGATACCTCCTCCGGAGTTAGTAATTCTGAGCTGTTACTGGGATGGCTTTTAAGTGAGAAGTTTATGTTTAAAAATTCATTCAGGTCATAGTTTTTAAAGTATAGCTTTTGAATATATCACGTGTCAAACGGGCGTTATTATACAATCCTCAGACACTTTTAAGGAGTATAAAGAGTCTCTATTCTCTAGACTAACTTTATTTATTGGCTTACTTTAAAAATTATTAGTATAAGGATTATACTGGATATTAATAGAGTACAGGGATGTTATGATGCTCAATTTTGGAAGGTGTTGTGTCTTTCTAATTTATCATAAATAAGAAAGATACATGTAAGGCCTAATACTCCTTTTCCCCAAGAGGGGATGACTCTATTTTATATAATTGAGCGTATTTCAACTTGTTCTATGTCCTAGGCCCTCCAGCCTTTTTACTATTCAGCTATGTCTGGGTCATTGGTACAGTATAAAAATGTTAAAAAATTTATAGTAATTTATATATTTTTTATACTTACCAGTGACCCAGACGGGGATGGCCCTCCCAGGAGTTGGGAACTCATACCTCCCCGCTGAGTACATAGCGCTTATCAGGCATGGTTACAAGAATGATTAATGGCGCCAATTTCGGGACTTCCTTGACACTGCGCATGCGCAGTAGAGGTGAAGTGTGGAGGGCCATTCAGGACATGTTTTCTTTGGTTTTAGATGCAAATTTTGGGGATTGGGGGGCAAAATTTGTGTTTGGCCCTATATTTTTAAGAGTTAGCACCAGCCAGCTGTGTCTGGGTCATTGGTAAGTATAAAAAATATATAAATTACTATAAATTTTTTAACTTTTCATGTTTCACAAATAGTAACATGGAAGAGTCTCCATTTGGTCCATTAACACAGAGGTTGATATCAGCACTGATAGAAGAGAATATCATGACATCCAGTGATGATTGTATGATGGACAACATCTCATGCTGCAAAGGTAAATAAGAATGAAAAACAGTTTATCCCATCCAAATTCAGTAAGGACGGGTTATTCTCGTTCAGCTGGCAGGGAGGAGTTTTTTTTAATGAATGTCACATGGTTATACATTTCGTCTGTTTTTGACTAATAGAGAATCAGTTCTCATCTTGACTGGAATTGCTGAAAAATGTTGTTTTAGTATTTGATGCTCACTATCCCAGTGACTCCCCTATAGCCTCTGATCAGTAACATAAACATACTGCCTGCTGACTAGTGCAACAAAAATAAAAGTGAATGATTGCAAATGGGAATAAAAAAAATTTATTTGAGGGTTTTTTTAAAAAATCATTTTGGTAATTCATACTCATTAATATGTTTGTCCTTGTATATATGAAAGGTTTTTCCTCGATAAATTTCAGTTTTAAAATGCCATAAAAAAATAAGGCTTTTTTTTTTTGGGGGGGGGGGGGAGGAGTTTATCGGTTGGCACACATTTGAAGGAGCTCCAGTTAGTTCAGCAAATGATAAAGATCCGGACTGTGCACTAGAGAACTGGGTCATGGGAAACTGCTGTTCAGATACATGAAACCACCAAGAAACTGTAGGTCTGTGGACTGCAAACCAAATTGAAAGATGGCCCTGCAAGTTAAGTTTGTTAATAGCTGCTTCCCATCCAACCATTTTCCAAATTATTGACTTAATTAAAGCAGAACAGTCCTTCCACAAAGCAACTGTACTTCAGATGTGCCGAGGAGGAAATGTTGTACCAAGGAGAAAAATAACAGACATTTGAATTTAAGAGGATGGAAATATAGGACTTTTGGAGTATTTGTTTCACATATAATAGGTGTTTAACAAATTTTAATGTAACTTTTTATGAAATGTGCTAATGTCTGTATAAAATATTTTATGCTGATGATGATTTTATTCTATGGTATACAAATAGGACAAGACATACAGAGGGCAGTAGATAGTAAAAATACATAAAACAGTAGAAAACTACTACAAGCTATTATCCTGTGAAAAAAGAATAAACATGTATACCATAGGGAGTCTACTTATTGAATAATATAAGAAATGTTATTATTATGATAAAGTAAATCCCATGCCATGAAGGAAGATCAAGAACCAAATCCCTAGATCGAAAACAAAATCCCTAGTTCGTTGGGCCTATAACCAGATAAGTAAAGTGCAAGTGTCCTAGACAAGGCCTAAGTAATATTAATCAAATTGCCAAACTAACCAGTCTACATTCTACACAGAAAAAATGAAAACCAAGATAGTCCATTAAATTAACTGACTGTGTTTGCCAAGTAACCAACAGAAATCAGTGGAAAAGTATTGGGAAGAACTTTTAAAATCTGAAATCGGCTGCCTCCATGCAGCAGATTTCAGATCTCAAGTTGCCCACCTATATTCTTCATTAATAGTTTAAATAACAAAAAAACCTCAAGTAGTGACAGGTTTAACATGAGTAAACCATCAGTTATCACCAGAACAATCTGCACAGTATGGGTTATTACACAGCACACTCTCAAAATAAGTGTTAAAATAAATTAGAAGAATAATAAGAAAATTGGGATTAATATCTCATTTTTCTTACAGATTTCTAAACTATGTTAGGTACCATCAACCAGAAACAGACTGTAATCAGTAAATGTTTGATGTAGGAGATTATTATACTTCTCTCAAGAACAATAGTTGCCAGGTGAATGAGAACACACCCATATTGACTCATTTATTTATCATTTAATTGACAGGAATTTACTCTTCTGTTAAATCAGGGTTGAGAGAGGTAACGCCAGTAATCCAGGTCTTTGATTTTCTGAAAGTTCATTATCAGGGCTTTTGTAATTAACTGGTAGAGTGCAAAATTTTATTGGTCATAAAAATATGTTCACTTGTCTTTGCCTTGTTATTCTTGTAACAAGGCACACATATACAAATTAACTTATTTCACTTTAAAGATAATATGAAGTACATCCACTGAATTTGAAGCCTTTGAGTTGCAGTACCTGTACTTCAGAGTAAAGCCCAAATATAGGCCACCTGCACTCAAGCAGTTAACCTTATTGATCAAATAATCAAAAGTATGTAAAATTGATTGCTATATAAATATAAATTCACTATAGAATATTCTACTTAGGAAATAAACTTTCTAGACATAGAAATCGCCAAAACCAATGGGAAGTTGTGCACCAATATTTATAGGAAATTGATGGACAGATTAAACTATTTACATGCTGAAATCTTCCATCCAGAACACACTAAAAGGTAGTTGTATATAGTCAGACTTTGTAATACCACCACAACAATTCTGGACCTGAAATACGGTAGCAACTGTCAAAACTCAAGTCAGATTTTGAGGAACTCGGGTCGAGACAAGTATGATCAATAAGGAAATGTCCAGAGCTTTTTTACATCAGTGTGAGGACTTTTTAAAATACACATGTGCATCGCAACACGACCATCCCTCAAAATGTAACTTGTCACCAGGGGTCAGCCTGGTGGCTGATTTTAAGGAGAAGTGACTTCTCCCACCAGAGACTTTAGAAGTCAGGGGCCAGGAGGGAGAAGACAGCAGACATGAGGGAGAAGTCAGTGGACATGAGGGAGAAGTCAGAAAAAACATAAAAATGTTAGCTGTTACACGTCATTTGATGACACTGTGAAGTAGATTAGTAGATTGACTGTCACATGAGCAATCTAAAATTTGAAATCTGCTGCCTCCAGGTAGTACGCTTTAAATTTTAAAGTCCTCATCCCTTTACATTAGTTATTTATTGCCATGTGGAATTTGAAGTATGGTAACTATAGTCATCAGTGGTGGGGAAAGAGTTAAGGGGAATCCTCATCCATGCATGTTGTGTTCAACCAGGCATATAATATGGCTAGGTGGTAGGAGGTGGTCATGGTGAAAATAATCTGATCACTTAAAACTCAGTTTTATTAATAAACTGGAAGAGTGCTGAATTATTTTTATGTCTGTACTAACCATATAATGTAATCTGTAAACCATGAACCATACTGCTGATAATATTAAATAGTTTTAGTTAACTGGAGAATGCCTGGAGGCATTCTCCAGTAAACTAAAACAATTTAATATTTATGAACAAAGTGTATTTAACAGTGGTGACTTATCTGTAAAACAGCTACTCAAGGTGAAAGCTACTACAGTGGCTTCCAGCACTCAACCACTTAAATACAAAGCTGTGCATTATGTCTTCGAAAGTGGATTTAAAATTTATCATTAGTTATTGTGAGAGTGTGCTTCTTCTTCCCAGAAGGTATATTCTAAGAAAATATATTTAAAGTATTTAAAATAAATTTCAAGTTCACAGAATAAACTGGGTCTTTCATAGTTTCTGAATGTCTTAATTAAATTGAAAAGCGTAGTTAAAAAAAAGTTTCCAATATCCTTTATTAATTGAGCATTATTAACAATTTGAGTTATTTATTTCTTATGACAAAATATTTCAGTTGTCTCCCTTTTCTTCTGTGCTGGGTAATAATACCAACAGACTGTACAGAAAATTGACACTTTCTGCTGATCATCCTACATTGATACGTGTGATTGATGTTGTGAAGGCCTGCCATTCTTATCCTCCATAATATTTGTGATTTGTATTGTAGCCTTATTATACCCCCCACAAACAAAGTTTGGGAGGGGGGGGGGGGTATATAGGAATCACCCTGTCCATCCATCCGTCCATCCATCTGCCTGTCCATCCGTCTGTGCATCTATCCGTCTGTCCATCCTTATAAGCGCAACTCCTCCTAAACCGTTTGAAGAATTTTCATGAAATTTTACACAATGGAAGAACTCCATATGAAGATGTGCATGAAGCAATATAATTCCGGTCTGACATTTCCAAGGGGAGATAATATAACTTATACGTCTGTCCATCCTTATAAGCGCAACTCCTAAACCGTTTGAAGAATTTTCATGAAACTTTACACAATGGAAGAACTCCATATGAAGATGTGCATGAAGCAATATAATTCCATTCTGACATTTCCAAGGGGAGATAATCTAACTTATACATTTCAGGCACGGGGGGTATCACTTTGTGAGCTTGCTCACAGTACCTCTAGTTACATTTAACCCGCTTCCAACACTAATTTTCAAAGAAAAACTTTCCAATGCAAATTGCAGTGCAAATTTCCAATGGAACCAATATTATATACCAGAACCAATGGCCTAGACTTAGCTGGTGCAAACTCGATAAAATCAAGGGCCAAACACAAATTTTGAACCCCCCCAATCCCCAAAATTTACATTTAATACCGAAAATTAAAAGTCCTATCTAACCCTCCATACTTTTAGTACTGCGCATGCACAGCACCAAGGAAGAGACCGGAATTGACGTCAAGCATCTTTCTTTTGTTTGGCCTAAGCCAGTAAACATTTGAACTGACATCTGTGCAATAAGTTCTCATTTTTGAAGATGGCAGTCACAAATCAATGATGGTTTTCGTGGAATAAACAGTGTAGCAGGATGTTGGAAGTGAATATCGGTGGTTTTGGCTGTTCAGGGCTGTAACTTTATAATTTTTATGTAAAATTATTCATGTTTCCCAATTTCGGGATATGCTTCTGAATGTCGTCATTATAATATCATCCTGAACCCTCCTGTTATACTCCCAAGCTCTTTCGGTTTTTTTATTGAGAATTTTTTATTAAAATTCTTGGAAGTTTAACTTTTAAAATGGAATAGGTATTCCATTTATCCCGTGTTTACGTCCTGTTCGTTACTGTCCAGGACGTTTTGTATTCTTGCATCTTCTACCAGATGCATTGTTTTTTCTTCCTATGAAGATCTAGCTTTGCACCAGGTGGTTGTTGATTGGTTAGTGACTTTTGGCCTCTGTTGTGCCTGTTGTTGGTTAGTTTCCTGTTTTTCCTCTTGACATTGTTGTCTGTTCAATAACGTTTTGGATACGTATTTATTCAGTGGTTAGTTAAAAACAATTATTGTATTTTTATACTGTATCAATGACCCAGACTAAGCTGGTGCTAACTCTAATATTCTAGGGCCAAACACAAATTTTAACCCCCCAATCCCCAAAATTTGCATCAAAATCCAAAAATTAGATGTCCTATGTGGTCTTCCATACTTTTATCCACTGCGCATGCGCAGAAGTCAAGGAAGTCCGAAATTGGAGCCAAATCCTCATTCTTTGTTTGGCCCTACAATCAGTAACATCACACTGATATCTGTGCTTTAAATCTCGGTTTAAATGATGCCAGACACATAATCATGAGAGAAATGGTGGATCTAAGGATGAAATAAAAGGATGAGAGGAAGAAACAGTGGAAGGATGTGTGTTCAGGGCTGTAACTTATAATATTTTTATACTGTACCAATGACCCAGACATAGCTGGTGCTAACTCTTAAAATATAGGGCCAAACACAAATTTTGCCCCCCAATCCCCAAAATTTGCATCTAAAACTAAAGAAAACATGTCCAGAGAGGCCCTCCACACCTCGCCCCCACTGCGCATGCGCAGTGTCAAGGACGTTCCGAAATTGGCGCCATTTATCATTCTAAGTTTGGCCCTTCATCAGTTAACATCTGACTGATCTTTGTGCTTTTAAATCTCAGTTTAAATGATGCCAGACAAATAAATATTAGTGAAATGGTGATTCTAAGGAGGATAGAAAAGGAGGAGAGGAAAAGAATGTGTGACAGAATATTATCAGGGCTGTAACTTAAAATTTTTTAATGAAATTATGTTAAGTTACCTATTTTCAAGGCAGCAGCCATTTTGTTGTCATTCTGATTATTTAGTTACACTGTTTTTACAAGTGTTTTTCCTCTCTCCCTGTCCTTTAAGTTCCCCCTTGCTATTCTCCCATGCTTTTGGCATAATTTCTGTAATTATTATTACTAAAATTTCTTGGGAGTTTAGCTGAATAACAGAATGAATTCTGTTCTTTCCCCATGTTTACGTCTTCACCTACGGGTGGTTAGGCGTTGTGTTCTGCATCTACCATCTGATGTTCTGCAGTTTCTTCCCTGGAAGTCTCTGTTTTGCATCAGATGGTGTATTTTTGGTAACTGATTTCGGGCCTGGGTGCCTGGAGTCTTATTTTAGTGTTTTTACACTCATTGTTTACATTTACAACAGCCCTCTGTGTGAGGGGGGGATTTCTAAATAATAATATCTTTATGTTATTTCAATCATAACTAGATACATTATTATTGTTCGTAAGTGTTGAATAAATTGTTTAAAATATTTTTAAAATTTTTGTCCACACTTAGGCTTGGGATCCATTGGGGCTCAACGTTACTTTTCAGAAACTTGGGCTGTTCTGAAAAAATATTTTTTCAAAATATTTTGATTTCAATTATTTTTTCTATATTAATGGATCATATTATTATTATGTATTTTGATTGCCAGGGGTTAGTGCGAGTACCAGGACTTGTTTTCTTTTCACATTGAAAGGATATTGATCTATTGTTTTAAGAGGAAGTCTTCCTCTGACCTTATTATCATTCTATATGTGGTCAGTGTACTCGCATTAACTCCGGTTCTGTATCGTATGATTTCGATGACAATATGGGAAGCGTATGTCACGGTATGTTGTTGGGGATTTGGACACTCCGGTCCTTTCCCCGCAGGGTCACTCTACTTTATCAATTTCTATTTCAGACGATCAAGATTAGAGTGATGTATCTGTGATGTCTTCCAACAGTGTGCCTCCGTCGTCACAATTAATGAAGGGCTAGCGGAAAAGTGCTCATGTAATACGCCAATTGCCTAAGAGGACCCTAGTAGGTTCGACGGCCTTTGACGTCCGCTAGCTCGCCCGGTGTAGCGTCCATTCACCGAATGGTTCGGCAGCCGGGTTCGTCCGTTGCGGTCTAGAAGGAATTTTGGGGTGATGCGAGCACTATAAAATTAACTTAATGCACACCCAGTGACGGCGGATCGGAGGGAGAACGGAGGAAGCCTTTTAGTCCGATTCATAGCTCGTTCCGGTCCATCCGGACGGCAAGCGAGAGAGGCCCCTCTCTCGTTCAACAACATCTGGCCCCAGATGTTGTGGTACAAATGTGTCGTTAGCGGAGCATACGTCCGTCGCTCGGGACGCTCCGTTGTATAGGCAGTCCGCTGAGACTGCTAAGGTTTCCTCTTCTCGTCAGCGCACACGACCGCACCTTGGCTGCGTGACCGCCGATATATTACCAGCTTCGCCGATCAAGGATTCTTCGGCGACCAGGTCACACCATCCGGCAGCCAGGGATTCGAGACCGATGGACTCCGGACGTTCGCATAGGAAAAGTATGCGGGAGCCATCTGATGCGGAGCTGCCCTCGGCGAAGCAGCGATAGACTGCGCCTCCGCAGGTCTCGACGCCGGACATTCTTGTGCACATAGCACAGCTTATCGCAGCATCCCAGCAGCCGACAGAAACGGTGTCGGATCGAGAATTATCCGACAGCGCTGGGTCGGTAGCCGGGGACTCGAGGTCTGCAGACTCCGGACGTTCGCATAGGAAGTATGCGGGAGTCAACGTACACGGAGCTTCCAGCGGCAATGCATCGTAAGTCCGCTACTGCACAGGCCTCGGGAACGAACGTGCTTTCCTTAATAGCACAGTTTATCGCAGCATCCCAGCATCAACTGAATCTGTCGCATATATTTTATCCGACGATGCTGGGTCGGGACGCTCCGCGGAAGCGGGTACGGACGTCCGAAAGTTTCATCCGGTCCGACGGGATACCGAAAGGGATTCGGTGGATTTCAAGCTTTCCCTTTCGGAACAACATATGCTGCGATGCCGGATGAGAAACTGATAGCGTCGGTGGACTTAGAAATTTTTGGTTCGGTTCAGGGACATCGTCCCTCAGTTCCGACATAGTCCAATAATGTCACACAACTTTCGAATTATTGAACGACGCTATATATATTATTATTTTATGCTTGCTATCCAAGCATTTCTGGTTTCTTGTTCGAAGAGTTATGGAGATGTCTTTCAAAAGTGTGCCTCTGTCGTCATAGTTAATGAAGAGTTAGCGGCAATAAGTGCTCATGGAATATGTCTATCGCTTACGGAGTGACATTCGCTAGCTCACCCGGTGTAGCGTACATTCATCGAATGGTTCGGCTGCCGGGTTCGTCCGTTGCGGTCTAGGAAGGAGATTTGGGTGATGCGAGCACTTTAATTACTTTAGTACTCACCCAGTGACGGCAGATTGAGGACAGATCGGAGGAAGCCAACAACATAGGGGACCGCATGTTGTGGTTCAGATATTTTACATTCGGAGCATATGTCCGTTGCTCGGGACGCTCCGTTATATTGACAGTCCGAGAGACTGTCTTTAATGCTTCCTCATCCTCACAGCAGGGCACACGACCGCACATTGGCTACGTGACCTCGAGTATCCGATCAGTTTCGGCATTCAGTGATTCCACAGCGAATAGGTCGCGCCATCCGGTAGCCAAGGGACACGAGGCCTATACACTCCGTTCGCTCGCATATTGGAAGTATGCACGGGGTAACGATCTCGGAGCTTCCTGCGGCAATGCATCGTAAGACCGCTGCTCCTCAGGCCTCAGTGACGGACGTGCTATCCGAGTTAGCACAGTTGTTTCGCAGCATCCCAGCAATTGACGGTTTCTCGGTCGAATCAGGAATTATCCGACGGCGCTGGGTCGGTGCGGTCCGCGGTTGCATCAAGCTACGGACGACCGAACGCTTTATAGGGTCCGACAGGATGGCGAAAGGGATTCGAAAGATTTCGAGTTTTCCCTTTAGTAGTATCGGAAGATGCCTTTCATATCTTCTGGCATTTCTTCCAGTGATTATTTTTCGGACTTCATTGCTGCGATCTTGGATAAGAGACTTATAGCGTCATTGGACTCGGATTTTTCGATCGGTACAGGGACTTTGTCCCTGACTTACCGACGCAGTCCAATATTGTCATTACAACATGTGTTTTATTTTTCGACGCTATATATTTATATATATACAAGACGGCTACTAAGCATGATAGTTTAGTTTCTTGTCCGCGTGGCTCATTTCTGCCATTTTATCTTTTTTACATATAGTTTATTTTGGCAGAGCAGGGCATACCGAGAGTTCATATGCGTCTAGACGGTGTGATTAAAGACTGCATATATTCTTTTTCACCGTTTATGTCTTTTCCAATTTCAATGTTGGGAACGACATTATGTATATTAGACTTAACTTAGACGCTTTATTATACGTAATCCGCCTTACTGAGGCGTTATCATTACGTCTTCAAGAAAAGATTTACGGGATATTATTCTCAATGTAATTTCTTTTGAGGGCAGTAGTTTGTTCACGTATAACTCCGCCCTTCAGTGGCTGATTGGAGTTGGTTAGACGTGAGGCAGCCCTAGCTACATCCACGCGTGGATAGTAGGTTAAGAACTCTCTCAGAGTCGCTTCGTTCTCGGAGGAGCTTCTCTTCGACGGCAACTTTCCGGCAATCCATGAATTGCTTGATTTATACATTCTCTTGTCTATCTTGTGTTACAAGAGATTCAGACTGGGGCAAACATTCGGTGGTTGACTCAGAGAGTGCCGCCGCAGTTGCCGGACCCGAGTGTGGCTGTTATGACGGTTGCCAGTCAAACAGATTGGGATATATACTGATCCCTACGGATTCGAAGTGCCAGGGTCTTTGGGTTCCGCAGTCTTTTAGCTATCAGTTAACTTCCGCGGAATAATGTTTTTTAGGCTTGCTTTATGTCATTGCATGAACATTATTCAGAAACGCATGCCCAAATTCCTGTCCTTTAATTCGACAGTAGTGGCGTATCTCCGGAACCAGGGAGGCACTCTTTCGTTTCCGTTATTCAATTTAATGGAAAGAATCCGTCTGTTGGTTATAGTACACCAAGTTCAGTTTTGGTCCGTCATATTCTGGGTCGTCTGATTGTTTTATCGCACTCCCGTTCTCTTACGGGTCGCTTGTTGCTGTCAGAATGGACTCTCAACAAACAAGTATTCAATCAGATTTGCTATCTATGGGAGCGCCCAATGATGTTTTATTTATGACACAGTTGGCTAATCAATTGCAGACGTATGTGTTGGCTTGTCCAGATCTCTGAGCTAATACTGTTAACGCTCTATTGATCTATAGGACAGAATGATAGGATACGCGTATCCTCCGGCGCTGTTGTTTTTAGCAGGTATTGCTAAGATAAACAACCACAATATATTTCTGTTGATAGCATCTCTATCTTCACAGAGATCATGAGTAATTTACTCTCTTGTCTACTGTGGATCTTAACGTGAAATCTTCCTCTATGTGAGGATCTTTTTTCACTGGGTAAATCGTGTCATTTTTATCACAACCAGCAAGGTCGCAACCTTCATGTTTTCCGTTGTGTGGTCCATATTGCATTGTAAGCACTGTACTGGACGAGCTTTGGACGCGATTTCTTACTATAGGAGATCCTCTTCTTCGCTATTCTATGCGACTAAAGTGGAGGCTCTTCCGTCGTGGTGTAGGGATCATTATGTTCATATGGTTGATCCCTCCATACTACTCATTGCTATTTTTTAGTATACTTGTTTCACAAGATCTACTGCAGCCTGTTGTTATTTAGGTTATAGGTTTATGTTACCTCATACCTATGCACTCTACGATAGTTTACAATTGAGTCTTTTGTCTCTTTATCTAAGTCAGTTAGTAACTTTTTGATAAATAGACTTAGAATCTTTAGATTAAATTCCTATACGGATTTTAACTTCAGGTTCTTATTTAGCTAAGTAATCATTTGAGCCTCTGGAAACAGTAGTTTTCAAATTCTGACCTTTTAGACAGTAATTCTGTTGGTTTCTCTTTTACTGTAGAGTCAGTGAGTTTCATGCACTATCGATGGATGATTTTCACTTTCATAGTTTCGGAATCAATACTTCCGTTACTATTTAGGTTGGATTGTTGCATAAGAGTTAGGCTCCTATCCGGAACCTATTATTTTAAGGTCCTTCCGTCTTCGTATGGGCATAGGCCTTTACTCTTTCCGGGTACAGTTTATGTATTTATAAACAGATATCTGTTTATTACAAGGGCGTAAGCTTCTTCTGTCTTTGATGTCTAGTAGAAGGACGTTACGCTCCATTTTATTGTTAATGGATTCTATTAACTAGCGTACTGCTTATGGTATATCATTGGCTTAGCAGTTGTGCTTAAGATTTCGGCTCATGAAGTAAGAGTTCTTTTACTTCTTGGGCTTACATTAATAGTGTTCTATTATAGATTTTTGAAGGCTGCTCATTGCGCTCAGCCATCCATTCATGAATTTTATCTCAGAAATATCGAGTCCATTTCTGGAGGCCTCTATTGTTAGGTCTATTATCTACTGCTCAGAATGTCATTCACTTACAGTTGCTACTATAGCTAGGTAGGCTGTCTGTTTCGGCAGTGTCTCCGTTCGGCTGCCCTCTTCGCTCTGGGCTATTTGACCCAGGGCAAGAAAAAGGGGGGGGGGGAGGGTGTTCCCTTGGGTCACCTGTTTTTACTATGAAAACAAGGGGATACCTCCTCCGGAGTTAGTAATTCTGAGCTGTTTTTAGGATGGTTGTTTAGTGAGAAGTTTAAGTTTATAAAATTCATTCAAGTCTTAGTTTTTAAAGTATAGCTTTTGAATATTGCATATGTCAACGGACATGATTATGCAATTCTCACACACTTTTAGGAGTATAAGAGTCTCTATTCTCTAGACTTACTTTATTATTGGCTTACTTTAAAAATTATTAGTATAAGGATTATTGGATATTAATAGAGTACATGGATGTATGAAGCTCAATTTTTGGAAGGTGATTGTATCTTTCTAATTTATCATAAATAAGAAAGATACATGTAAGGCCTATTACTTCTTTTCCCTACAGGGGATGACTCTATTTTATTTTATTGAGCGTATTCCATTTTGCTCTATGTCCTTGGCCCTCCAGCCTTTTTACTATTCAGCTATGTCTGGGTCATTGGTACAGTATAAAAATGTTAAAAAATTTATAGTAATTTATATATTTTTTATACTTACCAATGACCCAGACGGGGATGGCCCTCCCAGGAGTTGGGAACTCTTGCCTCCCCGCTGAGTACATAGCGCTTACCAGGCACTGGTTATTAGAATGATAAATGGCGCCAATTTCGGAACGTCCTTGACACTGCGCATGCGCAGTGGGGGCGAGGTGTGGAGGGCCTCTCTGGACATGTTTTCTTTAGTTTTAGATGCAAATTTTGGGGATTGGGGGGCAAAATTTGTGTTTGGCCCTATATTTTAAGAGTTAGCACCAGCTATGTCTGGGTCATTGGTAAGTATAAAAAATATATAAATTACTATAAATTTTTTAACTTTTATGAAAAATTATTTCATGTTCCCAAATTTCGGGGCATGGGCCTGATATTTTCATTCTTGCTATGAAATTTCCATTGTTTGTTCAGTGTTTCCTCTCTCCCTTTCCTTAATTCCCCCCTTGCTATTCTCCCATGCTTTTGGCATTATTTTTTTAATTATTTTACAATGAAATTTCTTGGGAGTTTTGGCTTGGTAACAGAATGATAATACTGTTTTTCCCCATGGTTACGTCCCCACCCTAGGGTCGTTAGGTGTTTCAGTCATGCATCTACCATCCGATGTACTGCAGTTTCTTCTCAGGAAGCCTCTGTTTTACATCGGATAGTGTTAAAATTGGTTACTGATTTCTGGCTATATTTTCAGTGCCTGGAGTCTTTCCAGTTTTATTATGTCTCCCCTTCCCAGAAGGGAGACATATTGTTGTAGTGCATATTCTTCTTCTTCTTCTTCTTCTTCTTCTTCTTCTTCTTCTTCCCATACAAACTTTGTCCGGGCCATAACTTTTTTGTCTTTTGACCTACACCTTAAATACTTGGCATGTGGATGTATCACCATGAGCCGGTGTGCAGTGTACCATAGTGACCTTCATGTGACTTTGACCTGAAGGTCAGATTTATGTGTTTTTTTAAGGGAAACATCACACAAACTTTGTCCGAACCATAACTTTTTTGTCTTTTGACCTACACCTTAGATACTTGGCATGTGGATGTATCACCATGAACCGGTGTGCAGTGTACCATAGTGACCTTCATGTGACCTTGACCTTTGACCTGAAGGTCAGATTTATGCACTTTTTTAAGGGAAACTGTCTGAACCAGAACTTTTTTTGTATTTCGAGTCAGGCTTTAGATATTTGGCATGTGGATGTATCACCATGAGCCGGTGTGTAGCGTACCGTTGTGACCTTCATGTGACCTTGACCTTTGATCTGAAGGTAAGATTTGTGCTTTTTTCAAGGAAACTTTGTCCAGACCAAAACTTGTTTGTCTTTTGAGCCAGGCCTTAGATATTTGGCACGTGGATGTATCACCATGAGCCGGTGTGTGGCTTACCATTGTGACCTTCATGTGACCTTGACCTCAAGGTCAAATTTATGTACTTCAAATAGGGAGTAATTGTCCAGACCAGAATTTGTTTGTTTTTTGACCTAGGACTTGGTTATTTGACATGTGGATGTGTCACCATGAGACCGCATGTCGTGACCTTCATGTGACCTTGACCTCAAGGTCAAATTTATGTACTTCAAATAGGGAGTAATTGTCCAGACCAGAATTTTTTTGTTTTTTGACCTAGGACTTGGTTATTTGACATGTGAATGTGTCACCATGAGACCACATGTCGTCTACCTCGATGACCTACATGTGGCCTTGACCTCTGACCTTAAGGTCAAATTTATGTACTTCAAATAGGGAATAATTATCCAGACCAGAACTTTTTTGTTTTTTGACCTAGGACTTAGATATTTGACATGTGGATGTATCGCAATTAGACCGCATGTCACATGTAATCATGACCTTCATGTGACCTTGACCTCAAGGTCAAATTTATGTACTTTAAATAGGGAGAAATTGTCCAGACCCGATTTTTTTTTTGGGACATGTGGATGTGTCACCATGAAACCACATGTCCACTACCTTGATGAACTGCATGTGACCTTGACCTCTAACCTCAAGGTCAAATTTATGTACTTCAAATAGGGAATAATTGTCCAGATCAGAACTTTTTTTGTTTTTTGACCTAGGACTTAGATGATTGACATGTGGATGTATCACAATGATACCACATCTCATCATGACCTTCATGTGACCTCAAGGTCAAATTTATGTACTTTAAATAGGGAGTAATTGTCCAGACCAGAATTTTTTTTTTTGGACATGTGGATGTGTCACCATGAAACCGCATGTCCGCTACCTTGATGAACTGCATGTGACCTTGACCTCTGACCTCAAAAGGAAGGGGAGACATATGTTTTAGTGTGCTAAAACACTTTCTCGTTCACTTTTGTTTACATTGACAATGGTAACTTCACACAGTGATTCCTTGTCATCTATTTAGTTCTGCTCATAGCCATACATAATATTGTCCGTAAGTGTAACCTTAATTTTTAGACATGATTTAAAATTTTTGTCCACTCTTAGGCTTTTTTGGGATCCATTTGGGCTCATTGTTCCCATTGGGAACTTGGGCTCAACTTGAAAATTTTTTCGAAAATTTTTTCTTTCGAATTATTTTAACTTTTTTTCAGTATGAAAGAAGTTTGTTCAAACTATAATTCGAGGAAATCTTCCTCTGATTCTCATGTTCAGTGTATTAATTGTAGTCAGTGTACTCGCACTAATTCTTGCTCTGTGTGTGCAAATTGGAATGACAAATGTTGGAGACGTGTGTCACGGTATATTATTAGTGATGAGAGGTCCATGCCGGCCCTCTCACCACAGGGTCTCTCTAGTTTTTCAGTCTCTTTTTCAGAGGAACAAGAACAGGGTGATGTTTCCGTGATGTCTTCACAAAGTGTGCCTCCGTCATCGCAGATAAATGAAGAGCTAGCGGAAAGTGCTCAATGAAATTCGGCAAATGCCTAAGAGGTCCCACGTCAGATCGACGACATTGTCGCCCGCTAGCTCGCCCCGTGTAGCAATCATTCACGAAATGGTTGTGAAGCCAGGTTCGTCCATTGCGGTCCAGGATGGAAAATCGGGTGTTGCAAGCACTATAAACATGGATCGTGCACACCCAGCGACAACGGATCTGAGGATAGTACGGAGGAAGCCAATCAGTCCGGTACCTAGCTCATCCAGGTCTGCCTGGACCGCGATCGAGAGAGTCCCCTCTCTCTACAGCAACATCTGGGACCAGATGTTGTTGTACGTAATGTTCGTCAGTCGGAGCATACGTCCACCCCTCGGGACGCTCCGTCGTGTAGACAGTCCAGCGCGACTAGTCTATTGGCTTCCTCGTCCTCACGGCAGCACACACGACCGGAACTTGGCTATGTGACTACTGATATCCAGCCTGCGTCACCGACCAGGGATTCCACGTCGTTCAGGTCACGCTATCCGGTAGCCAAAGACACGAGGCCTCACCAGTCGGGATGTTTGCATAAAAGAAGTATGCAGGAAGTAGCGCCCCAGAAGCTCCCAGCGACTAAATCACGTAAGACCGCGGCTCCACAGGCCTCCGTGACAGACTTGCTATCACAGATAGCTCAACTCATTGCAGCATCCCAGCAGCCATCAGAAACTTTTTCGGAACAGGAATTGACTGAGAAAGCTGGGTCGGTTCGCTCCCCTACAGAGTCAGAAATGGACGACCGAGAATCTCATATGGTCCAATCGGATGGCGAAAGGGAATCAGCGGAGCTGGAATTTTCCCTTTCTGAACAACATAAGTTGGCCGTAGATTTCATCCGGCAACACCTTCCAGATGTTGTTCCTCTGGACCAAAATGCTGCATTACCGGATAGCTATAGAGGACGTAGAAAAACCAGGAATCTCCAGGTTTCCATAGTCACCTGTTTCTGGTTCCAAAACCAGACAGCTCATTTCGTCCAGTCAGAGATCTGAGCTGGATAAACAAAGCTGATCGTGGCTCCAAAATTTTATATGGAGACCATCCGATCGGTCAGAGCGAGCATTTGAGTGAACGATTATGCTGCGAGCATAGATCTAAAGGATGCATACTTTCACATCATGGTACATCCAGCGTTCAGAAAGTATCTTAGCTTTGCTGTCCTAGGAGTCGTTTATCAGTTTCGAGCATTGTGCTTCGGTCTGAATCTAGCGCTCTGGGTATTCACTCGAATAATGAACTCGGTAATGTCTCATTTCCGAGCTCATTCATCTGTAGTAACGTCAGCCTACCTGGACGACATTCTTCAGAGGTACAGCAACGAGTTAACGCTTCAGAACGATGTTCAGAGTCTGCTTCAACTGCTCCGACGTCTCGGTTTCATAGTAAACGAAAAGAAGTCAGATCTGGTGCCGTCCAAGTCATTTACCCACCTGGGAATGAGCTTCGAGACGCACAACAATCTCGTTCGTCTGCCGTTAACCAGAGCGAAATTAGTCAGTTGTTACGCTTGCTTTTGTCTTCGCTCAGTAGTTACAGCGAGAGAATTCATGAGACTGACAGGTTTGTGCGGAGCCGCTGCGGATCTTATTCCGATGGGGCGGCTACGCACTCGTCCACTCCAGATATTTTTTACTCAGAATTGGAGTGTGAAGAGTCATTTGCTCGAAACAAACATCATCTTGACGAATCTAGTCAAACAAGAGATTCAGACTTGGGCAGATATTCAGTGGTTAACTCAGGGAGTTCCACTGCAACTGCCGGATCCGAGTTTTACGATAATGACAGATGCGAGTCCAACAGGTTGGGGTGCAACTCTGAGCCAACAGATTCCAATGCCACGGTCTTTGGGATCCACAGTTCCTAAACAAGCACATAAACATCAAAGAGATGATGTCAGTATGGCTTGTGCTACGTCAGTGGATGTACATTCTTCAGAATTCGCATGTTAAAATTCTGTCTGACAATTTGACAGTAGTAGCATATATTCGGAACCAGGGAAGCACTCATTCCATTCCGTTATTCAATTTAACAGAAAGGATCCTTCTGTTTGTCCTAGAGCACCAAGTTCTCCTATTGGTCCGTCATATACCGGGTCGTCTGAACGTTCTAGCAGACTCCTTTTCTCGGAAAGGTTGCATGTTGCCGTCAGAATGGACTCCCGGAAGGACCTTCTTTCGCAGGAGAAATTGTGCACACTGCATCACAGCCCGCAAGGTCTCAACCTTCACGTATTTCCATTGTGCGGTCCTTCTTGCACGGCAAGCATTTTACAGGACAAGCAGTGGATGCAATTTCTAACTGTAGGAGGACCTCCTCTTCGGTAAATTATGCTGCTAAGTGGAAGGTATTCTATATGTGGTGTAAGGATCATTCTATTGATATTTATGATCCCTCCATTCCAGGTATTGCTAATTTTCTGGTCTACTTGTTTGACGAGATCAAACAGCAGCCAATAACCATTAAGGGTTATAGGTCTATGCTATCGGATACCTATGCTCATCATGATAGGTTACAGATTGGATCTAATGTCTCTTTATCTAAGTTAGTGAAAAACTTTTTCGATAAATAGACCTAGAACCCTTAGGTTAATTCCTAAGCGGAATTTAGCTTGGGTTCTTCTGAAGCTGAAAGAAGCGCCATTTGAGCCACTTAATACAGTGGACTTCAAATTCTTATCTTATAAGACAGCTTTTCTCTTAGCTTTCTCTTCTGCCAGAAGAGTTAGTGAGCTTCATGCACTATTGGTCGATGATTCTCACTATCGTAGTGTTGGTAATACTATTACTTTGACTACTAATGTTGGATTTTTGGCTAAGAATCAGGCTCCTAATAAGTATCCTGAACCTATTGTTATCAAGGCTCTTCCGTCTTCAGATGGTCATAGGCCTTTGCTCTGCCCAGTTGGAGCCATGCGCATTTACAAACGTAGATCTGAGTTTATCAGAAAGGGACGTAAACGTTTCTTTCTGTCTCTGCTACCTAATTGAAAGGACATTACAGTCCATTCTATTGCAAGGTGGATTCAATTAACTATCCGTACTGTTTATGAAGAATTATCTTCATCTCAGCAGTTTGTGCTTAAGATTTCATCGCATGAAGTAAGAGCGCTGTCTCCATCTTGGGCTTATGCTAATAGTGTTGCTATTACCTATCTGATGAAGGCTGCATATTGGTCTCAGCCTTCCACGTTCACAAATTTTTATCTTAGAAATATTGAGTCCATTTCTGGCGACCTACGTTGTTTAGATCCATTATCTGTTGCTCAGAATGACGTCTACTAAACAGTTGCAATTATAGTTATGCAGGCCTTCTGTTCCGGTAGTGACTCTGTCCTGCTGCCCTCTTCGTTCTGGGGTATTTGACCCAGAGCAAGGGGAAGGGGGGGAGGGGGATGGTGTTCCCTTATATCACCTGCTTTATAGTGAAAAAGCAAGGGAATACCTCCTCTGGTGTCAGTAATTCCGAGTCGGTGCCGGGATGGTTTTAAAGTGTAAAGCTAATGTCTATCTCATTTATGTAATATTTTTAAAGTGTAGCTTGGTGTGAAGCATTTGTATATGTCATGTGTCATACGAACGCTAATATACAATCCTCGGACACTTTTAAATGAGTATAAAGAGTCTCATTCTCTGGACTATCTTTATTTATTGGCTTTCCTTTAAAAAGATCAGTATAATGGGTTATACTGGATGTTAATAGAGATCATTGATGTTATTGTGCTCAATTACGGAATGGTATTGTGTCTTTCTTTTTTGATACAAACAAGAAAGATACATGTAAAACCTCTTCTCTTCTCCTTGAGGGGATATTCTGTTTACATGTAATTGAGCCTATTGGATTTTCCTTTATGTCCTAGGCCCTCCAGCCTTTTTTCTATTCAGCTAAGTCTGAGTCATTGGTACAGTATAAAAATGTTAAAAAATTTATAGTAATTTATATATTTTTTATACTTACCAATGACCCAGACGCGGATGGCCCTCCCATGAGTTGGGAACTCATACCTCCCCGCTGATTACATAACACTTACCACACACTGGTTGTAAGAATGAGGATTTGGCTCCAATTTCGGACTTCCTTGACTACTGCGCATACGCAGTGGATAAAAGTATGGAGGACCATATAGGACATCTAATTTTTGGATTTTGATGCAAATTTGGGGGATTGAGGGGGGGGGGGGGGGGAGCAAAATTTGTGTTTGGCCCTAGAATATTAGAGTTAGCACCAGCTAAGTCTGGGTCATTGGTGAGTATAAAAAATATATAAATTACTATAAATTTTTTAACTTTTTCTATTAGGATAATATTATATCTTATTCCGATAGTTTAGCTTTAATTAGGTAGTGCTTGTCCACACTTAGGCTCTTTCGGGATGTCCTTGGGCTCATGAGGTTCCCTTGAGGTAGTCAGGCTTCATTCAAAATTTTTTAGAAATTTAAAAAAAAAAAAATTTTGTGATTGTCTATGTTATGTATCCTTGCGATGTTAATTCTATATTATTATTGAGATGCCGCAGATTGCGCAGCTTATCGCAGCATTCCAGTAGTCGCAGGTTCAGCCGTCAACAGTCTCTGGTAGTGAGCTGTTAGACGGTGCTGGGTTGGTCCAGTCATCTGTACATTCGGATGGTGTTGACCATGTATTTCAGATGGTGAGAGGGCTATGGTCCGTGTTCGTGTGCGACTTTCGCGTACCATGTGGTTCGGACATAAAATTTTTTCGGTTATAAATTTATTTATGTTGTCCTTTTGAATATTATTATTATTGGAGTTAGGTGTCAGTGGGGGAGCTGTATGGACAGGATTTCTCCTCTCTGTTGAGGGCAGAATTTCTGTTTTTTGGTCCCTGTCGACTGCCTGGGTTCAGTTGTGTTCCCGCCGGTCCTTTTTTCTGCCACCTTTCTCTCGTAGTTGGGGGTATTCTACTTTCTACATCTGTTGAGTTCACCTTTTTCTTCTACTGCTCTCACCTCTGTTATGCCCAGGTCTGTTCCTTGTGGGCAATAACTTTTGCCCAAGCATGTCGTGCATTTTCGTGGCTGTTAGTGCCGCACCCTCAGGGATGGGGAACGCTGTCGTTTGGGGCCTCCCGACACGACCATGTCTGGTGAGAGTTATACCCCCTCTGTGGGGGATGTGCAGTCTTTTTCTGTGATGGATACTGCGGGAGCTGTTGAGTTGTCTGGTGAAGAGATGCCTGGTTCCGGGACTGTGGTCCCTCTCCAGTTGACATCTGAGGCTGTCACTAGGGTTGTGACTCCTCCTTTGGAGCCGAGCTAGGTCGCTCTCTCCCCTTTTCCACCAGTTTCAACAGCTCTCGTCGTATCTGCTGCTACTGCTGTTCCGTCTGCAACGTCATCGGTCACCGTTTCAGCCGGCCTTGTTTTATCCCTGCAGGGGTCTGCAGAGATGTCGGGTAGTGTAGACGTAGGGTATCGCCCTCAGCCTTCCCTGACTTCAATTCGGCGAAGTCGGAAGGGGCTGCCAACCGAACCCTCTGCTGTGGCCTCTCAGCCATTGAGCACAGCAGTTTTATCCCTGCAGGGGTCTACAGAGATGTCTGGTAGTGTAGACATGGGGTATTGGCCTCAGCCTTCCCTGACTTCAACTTTGCAAAGACGGAAGGGGCTGTCGGCCGAACCCTCTGCCATGGTCTCTCAGCCGTCGAGCACCACAGTTTTCTCATTGGATTTGGATGTTCATGGTGGGGTCACCATGAACTTTGTGGCATTTCCGTCCATGGCCAGTTTTGCGGGACCAACGCCTTTTGGGCAGCCTGGACCTTCTGTCCCTCGGAGGTCTGCGGCGACTCTCCTGAGTTCCCGCTCTGTAGATCCTCAGGGTATGTCATACCCCTATACACATCTGCCTTCAGATGTTTCGGCTGCCACCCGTCGCCCCGCATCGGGTATATTTGAGGATCGTGACCCTTTGCTGGTTAAAAGGGTCAGGAGTGAAGCCACTTTGCTGGTTCATTCCCACGTCAAACCGGCCGACATGGGCCGTGAGCTTAGGGAGGCCCTCTCCTTGCTCACTCAGGTTCTTTCCAAGAGCCTTCCCGTTGCTTCCAGCAAGGCTACTAGTGGTTTCCAGGTGCAACCCCCCCCCCCCCCCTCCCCCTGCAGCGCCACCTCCCGGGATCAGAAGCCGGCGGCTTTCTGATCCCTCAGGTGTGCCTACATCATGGGAGGCATTGGCTGGTTTGCCCATGATGGGCTATGTGGCGTCCGACGCAGAGGATGAGTCAGACAAACCTGACATCGAGAGCCAACAGTCTTCTGACTTGGGGGCAGCTCTTGACTTTGTGTTTGGGTTCCTTCCAGATCTCAAACTGTCAAACCAGCCGACAGTGTCAGCCAGGCCGCGATCATCGGTCGCGTGCCGACAGCCTGTGGAGCAACCTGCTTCAGGGCACCTTCGACCATCCCAGTCGGTACAGGTGGTTGAAGCATTTTCAGCTTTGGTGTCTAAGCCGAGTTCCAAGGCTATGAAGACTTCGTTCTTCACCAGGGTTGACACTTTTTTGCCTTCAGTGCATTATCGTTCCTACGATTCTGCCAATCCGTCAGTCTGCCAGACTTTGACGGTCTTGGATCAGGACTCCATCTCCCTCGGGCTTTCCAAGCCCAAGTCAGCCGTTATTCCTGTGGCAACTTTGGAGTCCCTGTTAGGCTTATCGAGAGATGCTGGGCATGCTTTCTCTCTTGGATCACGTCGTCTCTGCTTTAGCTGCTTATCTGCCTCCAGATAAGTTTGACGACGTACAGGCTCCTTTGTGTGTGCTTTCCAATGCGCTCATGCACACACACGCCTGTAACACAGCTAACTTGGAATTAGTTTGCAGGGATGCTGTGGTGGACACATGCCGTTCCCTTCCTGAGGGGCAGCGCGCTGCTCTTCGATCTGCTTCTTCGGAGGTCCGCAACTATTCCATGGTTGCGTGGCGACGGTCCGGGATGATGTCCTACGTCATTCCATAGATCAGCTGCTGCTTCATCAGCCTAATCAGCCTTCTGTTAGAGGCAGGGGACATCCAAAGCCTAACAAGTGCCCTTCTGCTTCCTCTGTGAAGCCAAGGACTGATCCTCCTGCCGCCACTTCTACTTACTTACAGGGTAAGGGTAGGCGTCGGCAGTCGTCACCTCGATTCGTCCCAGGTTGAGGCATCCAGCTCTGTCAAGAGTGCCTCTTCCAACACAAGGTCCTTTAGATGCTACACGTTGGGAACTTTTGATCATGGAGATAGGCAATCTCCTGTCAAAGGAGGCGATCGAGGTCGTCAAGAACATTCATTCAGTGGGATTTTAGTCCCGCCTGTTCTTGGTGCCGGAAAAGGGCGGCCAACTCTGACCGGTTATCGATCTGAGTATCCTGAACCAGTCTATCATTGCTCCTAAGTTCAGCATGGAGACTTTCAGGTCGATTTGCCGCTTCATTCACCAGGGAGTTTTCACTTCCAGCATCGACCTGCGAGACGCTTACTTTCACGTTCCAATTCATCGGACATCGCGAAAGTATCTCAGGTTCGCTTTTCTGGGGCGAGTTTACCAGTTCAAGGCCATGCCCTTCGGCCTCAACCTGGCTCCTTGGGCCTTCACCCGACTGATGTCGCATGTGTTAGTCTTACATCGCACACAGTCCAGGGTGACTACTTCGGCATATCTAGATGATATCCTCCAGAGGCATTCCAATGCTGCCTTTCCGGAGTCAGATGTCGACACACTGTGATCCTGCTCACGTCGCTAGGGTTCAGAGTCAACGAGGAGAAGTCGGACCTGGTCCCTTCTCAGTCGTTTTGTCATCTGGGGATGGTCTTCCATACTCAGCTGAATATTGTGGCAGTTCCCAGGCCAAGGTCTGTGATTCTCTCAGCTTTTACCCTGACTCTGTCCCAGTCCACGTCCACGAGAGCTCGGAGTCTTTTCCGGCTGCTCGGTCTCTGTGGTTCGGTGACAGATCTCATTCCTCTAGGTCAGCTGCATGTCAGACCTCTCCAACACTTTCTGCTCAGTCGTTGGAGGCCGAATGTCAATCCTCTGGATCTGGTGCTTCATTTACCGGAGTCACTTCATCGTCACCTTCTCCCCTGGACTGATGTTCAGTGGATTATGCAGGGAGTTCCATTGGACTTACCCACGTCCGATCATAAGAATCCTTCCTCCCCACTGATCACATACCTCCAATGTTGGCGGATTCAAAAGAATGATTCATTAGTTACTACATGCGCACTGGTTCCCGGAAGTCGTGGATTTGTACTAAGAGAAGAACGTCCCCTACTGGGTGTGCGCCAATGGCGCTCGACCCAATTTTGGCTTATTTTTTCTTGGTGCTTTTGCACCACTTTTCTTTCCCAAATCGCTTGGGAAAGATCAAAATAGAGAGTATATTTTCTGAGTTAGGGCCTTCCACTGTAGTGCAAGCCTGTAGTAAAAAATTGTGGTAGGTATAATAAGAAAGGAAATTTACTATAAAATTTAAATATTTAGCTAAGTCTGGGCCATTGGTTCTAGTATAAAAATATGATAAATTTAAAGTAAGTTGTATATTTTTTATACTTACCAATGGCCCACACAGGGATGGCCCTCCAATGAGTGGGCACTCATACCTCCCTGCTGAGTTATAACATTGGTAGACACAACTAGGAAAAATAATGCTTGGTGCCAATTCCGGTCTCTTCCTGGGTGCTGCGCATGCGCAGTACTAAATGTATGGAGGGCCAGATAGGACTTTTAATTTTCGGTATTGTATGCAAATTTTGGGGATTGGGGGGTTCAAAATTTGTTTTTGGCCCTTGTTTTTATCGTGTTTGCACCAGCTAAGTCTGGCCCATTGGTAAGTATAAAAAATATACAAATTACTTTAAATTTATCATTTTTTCAATGGAAAAGTGTGTAACCATAAGCAATTTCGACTTTTTCTGACTAACCTGTCTCCTACACATTTTTAAAAAAAAAAATTTCTTTTTTAAATGGTGATTAATTTTAAAATACTTACTCGATTCATGTCTTTTGTGAATTGTTTGAATGACTAGGCCATCACAACATCTCTTGGGTAATATAAAATTGGGCTAGTTTAAGCAATTTTCAGAGCCCTATGACAGATTTTAACAGCAACCGCAAACGTGTTTATTTTGTTATGAATGTCAGAATGCCGAAGCATTTCTATTTGAAAATAAAACATAAGAAAATGCACAAAACTGTCATGTCTCCTCAAGGAATTTTTGAAGGGCCGCAAGGGCAACTTGAATTTTTCTCTCAATGTAAGCCAAGGTGACTTTAGGAATGACAAAGTGACTTCTTGGCCCTAGTCACCCACTTGGCTGACCCCTGCTTGTCACCCAGCAACCAGATCTTCTGCATCACAACATATTCTTGACAGAGATAACCACCTTAAGCAGGAATTCCAGTTAGATTTATACTGCCCATGAGGCAACAGCCACCTAACCTACAACGGAAGCTGGTCTCTCTCAATATGCCATAACAATACATCACAAACAGTTTGTGAAACTTTACCCTCTAAAATCAACAGATGTGGAACATGCAAACTGATTTCCGACAAAAAATTAACTACAGTAGACAGTAACACATTCACCCCTAGAAGGCGATTTAACTCGTGTTGTCGTGATATTATATACTTTGTAACATGTGGACTGTACCTTTATGTACACTAGGTCAGCAAAACTTCAAAGGTTCTTTGCAGACGAATCATGGGACATAGGAAAAATATTAACAATCATCATGATTTAGTGGTTGCTAATCATTTCCTGTTGAACAGTCATTCTATGAAAGACATTAGGGTACAAGTATAAGTGGGCCATCTACAAGGCACTCACCAGAGGACAGTAGTGGAACAAAAGCACATTTTGTCGTTTAATACAGTGGAGCCCACTTAATTGGATATCTCTAAATTGTATATGCCTGTTAATTGAATATAATTTCCCAACACAAAACCATTTACCATACCTCCATTACAAATTTGACCTGTTTATTGAATATAGGTTATTGAGTAAACTCCTGTTAATTGAATAAAAAATCTTGTAACATGTAGAGAAATTACCCTGACTCTCCCCAGTTTTCCTTTTGTTACAGACCTATTTGGCCTCAGTACATCCAATGCGGGCATTTAATCTAGTATATCTTGTTTGACAGAGCTCATGGAGGTCTGTCAAACAAGATATAATAGAATAAATGCTAAGTTTATCTCTCGAATACAGGAAAGTGATGCAATCCCCGTTAATTGAATACTCCTGTTAATTGAATAATTTTCATTGGCAAAGTGGCTATTCTATTAACAGGGTTCCACTGTAGCTTTAATACAGGACGTAACTGAGATGTTGGTTGGGATATTATGGCATATAACTGAATGTCCTTTACCAAACACAACGTGCAGATGACACAAGTTGTTTTGTTCCAAATATTTAAAAAAGAATTATATTTTTACACTGTACACCAATGGCCCAGACTTAGCTGATGCAAACTCTAAAATATCGAGGGCCAAACACAAATTTTGCCCCCCCCCCCCCAATCCCCCAAATTTGCATGCAAAACCGAAAATTAGAAGTCCTATCTGGTCCTCCATACATCTACTCTCTGTGCATGAGCCAGGAAGTGACCGGAATTGGCGCCAAGATCATTCTTTGTTTGGCCCTCAGTCAGATAACAACAAACTGACTTCTGTGCTTTTAAATCTCAGTTTAAGAGACAAATCAATGGTTAATTTGGTGGATCCAAGGACACAACTGGATGAAGGAAGGAAGAAACGGTGGTTTGAAACGTTCAGGGCTGTAACTTTATAATATTTATAAAAATTAGTTCATGTTCCCCAATTTCGGGACATGGGCCTGACGTCATTATTATTGATAATGATTTTTCCACTGTTTGTTAAGTATTCCTTCCCTACCCTACCTTGAAACCCCCCAGTTAAACTCCCAAGCTTTTTGGCTTGTTTTATCAAATTTTTTTTATAAAATTTCTTGGGAGTTTAACGTGTTACACAGAAGGTTTATTCTGTATATCCCCATGGTTACGTCCTCACCCTAGGGGTGTTTAGGCGTTTTGGTCATGCATCATACATCCGATGTATCGTTTTTTCTTCGTTTTAAGATCTTTTTTCTTCTGATTAAGATCTTGCTTTACATCGGATAGTTCAAAAATCTGTTACTGACTTCGGACCGTGTTGCCTGGGCTCTTGTTTCCGGTTTTCATTCTGATGTTGTTCACATTGACAACGCTCTATTTATATAAGTAGTTTCCTATTTATTATATGGTAAGGACTGTTGAAAGATACATTAAATATTCCAGTAGTATAGCAGTTAATTTTTTGTATAGAAAAATAATTTTTGTCCACACTTGAGCTCTATCGGGATACATTTGGGCACATTGTTCACTTTGGGAAGTTGGGCTTTTGTCAAAATTTTTCGGAAATTTTTTTTGTGTATATTATTTTCCGATTTATATTTTGAATGTTATTTGTTATGTATCTTTTTATAATATTTAATGTGGAGTTGGTGGGAGTATGATCGACTTAGTTTGCTTCATTATGAAAGCATAATACTCAGTAAGCAAGGCGAGGAAGCCTTTCCTCTGATTTTACATGTTGGTTGCCTTGCTTGTAGTCGATGTACTCCCACTAATTCTTGCTCAACATGTGTCACATGGGATGACAAATGTTGGAGACGGGTGTCAAGGTATGTTGTTAGCGGGAGGCCACTGCCGGTCCTCTCGCGGTGAGAGGCCACTGCCAGTCCTCTTGCCAAAAAATCGTGCTAGTTTTTTATATTTTTATACTGTACCAATGACCCAGACATAGCTGGTGCTAACTCTTAAAATATAGGGCCAAACACAAATTTTGCCCCCCAATCCCCAAAATTTGCATCTAAAACCAAAGAAAACATGTCCTGAATGGCCCTCCACACTTCACCTCTACTGCGCATGCGCAGTGTCAAGGACGTTCCGAAATTGGCTCCATTAATCATTCTAAGTTTGGCCCTTCATCAGTTAGCATCTGACTGATCTTTGTGCTTGTAAATCTCAGTTTAAATGATGCCAGACACATAAATATTAGTGAAATGGTGATTCTAAGGAGGATATAGAAGGAGGAGAGGAAAAATGTGTGACAGAATATTATCAGGGCTGTAACTTAAAATTTTTTAATGAAATTATGTTAAGTTACCTATTTTCGAGGCAGCAGCCATTTTGTTGTCATTCTGATTATTTAGTTACACTGATTTTTCAGTGTTTTCCTCTCTCCCTTTCCTTTAAGTCCCCCCTTGCTATTCTCCCATGCTTTTGGCATAGTTTCTGTAATTATTATTACTAAATTTTCTTGGGAGTTTTAGCTGAATAACAGAATGAATTCTGTTCTTTTCCCCATGTTTACGTCTTCACCTACGGGTGGTTAGACGTTGTGTTCTGCATCTACCATCTGATGTTCTGCAGTTTCTTCCCTGGAAGTCTCTGTTTTGCATCAGATAGTGTATTTTTGGTAACTGATTCCGGGCCTGGGTGCCTGGAGTCTTATTTTAGTGTTTTTACATTCATTGTTTACATTTACAACAGCCCTCTGTTTGAGGGGGGGATTTCTTGAAAATAATATCTTGATGTTATTTTAATCATAACTAGATACATTATTATTGTTCGTAAGTGTTGAATAAATTGTTTAAAATATTTTTAAAATTTTTGTCCACACTTAGGCTTGGGATCCATTGGGGCTCAACGTTACTTTTCAGAAACTTGGGCTGTTCTGAAAAAATATATTTTTATACTGTACCAATGACCCAGACATAGCTGGTGCTAACTCTTAAAATATAGGGCCAAACACAAATTTTGCCCCCCAATCCCCAAAATTTGCATCTAAAACTAAAGAAAACATGTCCTGAAAGGCCCTCCACACTTCGCCCCTACTGCGCATGCGCAGTGTCAAGGACGTTCCGAAATTGGCGCCATTTATCATTCTAAGTTTGGCCCTTCATCAGTTAACATCTGACTGATCTTTGTGCTTTTAAATCTCAGTTTAAATGATGCCAGACACATAAATATTAGTGAAATGGTGATTCTAAGGAGGATAGAGAAGGAGGAGAGGAAAAGAATGTGTGACAGAATATTATCAGGACTGTAACTTAAAATTTTTTAATGAAATTATGTTAAGTTACCTATTTTCAAGGCAGCAGCCATTTTGTTGTCATTCTGATTATTTAGTTACACTGTTTTTTCAAGTGTTTTCCTCTCTCCCTGTCCTTTAAGTTCCCCCTTGCTATTCTCCCATGCTTTTGGCATAGTTTCTGTAATTATTATTACTAAAATTTCTTGGGAGTTTTAGCTAAATAACAGAATGAATTCTGTTCTTTCCCCATGTTTACGTCTTCACCTACGGGTGGTTAGGCGTTGTGTTCTGCATCTACCATCTGATGTTCTGCAGTTTCTTCCCTGGAAGTCTCTGTTTTGCATCAGATAGTGTATTTTTGGTAACTGATTTCGGGCCTGGGTGCCTGGAGTCTTATTTTAGTGTTTTTACACTCATTGTTTACATTTACAACAGCCCTCTGTGTGAGGGGGGGGATTTCTAAAAAATAATATCTTTATGTTATTTTAATCATAACTAGATACATTATTATTGTTCGTAAGTGTTGAATAAATTGTTTAAAATATTTTTAAAATTTTTGTCCACACTTAGGCTTGGGATCCATTGGGGCTCAACGTTACTTTTCAGAAACTTGGGCTGTTCTGAAAAAATATTTTTTCAAAATATTTTGATTTCAATTATTTTTTCTATATTAATGGATCTTATCATTATTATGTATTTTGATTGCCAGGGTTTAGTGCGAGTACCAGGACTTGTTTTCTTTTCACATTGAAAGGATATTGATCAATTGTTTTAAGAGGAAGTCTTCCTCTGACTTTATTATCATTCTATATGTGGTCAGTGTACTCGCATTAACTCCTGTTCTGTATCGTATGATTTCGATGACAATATGGGAAGCTTATGTCACGGTATGTTGTTGGGGATTTGGACACTCCGGTCCTTTCCCCGCAGGGTCACTCTACTTTATCAATTTCTATTTCAGACGATCAAGATTAGGGTGATGTATCTGTGAAGTCTTCCAACAGTGTGCCTCCGTCGTCACAATTAATGAAGGGCTAGCGGAAAAGTGCTCATGTAATACGCCAATTGCCTAAGAGGACCCTAGTAGGTTCGACGGCCTTTGACGTCCGCTAGCTCGCCCGGTGTAGCGTCCATTCACCGAATGGTTCGGCAGCCGGGTTCGTCCGTTGCGGTCTAGAAGGAATTTTGGGGTGATGCGAGCACTATAAAATTAACTTAATGCACACCCAGTGACGGCGGATCGGAGGGAGAACGGAGGAAGCCTTTTAGTCCGGTTCATAGCTCGTTCCGGTCCATCCGGACGGCAAGCGAGAGAGGCCCCTCTCTCGTTCAACAACATCTGGCCCCAGATGTTGTGGTACAAAATGTGTCGCTAGCGGAGCATACGTCCGTCGCTCGGGACGCTCCGTTGTATAGGCAGTCCGCTGAGACTGCTAAGGCTTCCTCTTCTCGTCAGCGCACACGACCGCACCTTGGCTGCGTGACCGCCGATATATTACCAGCTTCGCCGATCAAGGATTCTTCGGCGACCAGGTCACACCATCCGGCAGCCAGGGATTCGAGACCGATGGACTCCGGACGTTCGCATAGGAAAAGTATGCGGGAGCCATCTGATGCGGAGCTGCCCTCGGCGAAGCAGCGATAGACTGCGCCTCCGCAGGTCTCGACGCCGGACATTCTTGTGCACATAGCACAGCTTATCGCAGCATCCCAGCAGCCGACAGAAACGGTGTCGGATCGAGAATTATCCGACGGCGCTGGGTCGGTAGCCGGGGACTCGAGGCCTGCAGACTCCGGACGTTCGCATAGAAGTGTGCGGGAGTCAACGTACACGGAGCTTCCGGCGGCAATGCATCGTAAGTCCGCTACTGCACAGGCCTCGGGAACGGACGTGCTTTCCTTAATAGCACAGTTTATCGCAGCATCCCAGCATCAACTGAATCTGTCGCATATATTTTATCCGACGATGCTGGGTCGGGACGCTCCGCGGAAGCGGGTACGGACGTCCGAAAGTTTCATCCGGTCCGACGGGATACCGAAAGGGATTCGGATGATTTCAAGCTTTCCCTTTCGGAACATCATATGCTGCGATGCCGGATAAGAAACTGATAGCGTCGGTGGACTTAGAAATTTTTGGTTCGGTTCAGGGACATCGTCCCTCAGTTCCGACATAGTCCAATAATGTCGTACAAACTTTCGAATTATTGAACGACGCTATATATATTATTATTTTATGCTTGCTATCCAAGCATTTCTGGTTTCTTGTTCGAAGAGTTATGGAGATGTCTTTCAAAAGTGTGCCTCTGTCGTCATAGTTAATGAAGAGTTAGCGGCAATAAGTGCTCATGGAATATGTCTATCGCTTACGGAGTGACATTCGCTAGCTCACCCGGTGTAGCGTACATTCATCGAATGGTTCGGCTGCCGGGTTCGTCCGTTGCGGTCTAGGAAGGAGATTTGGGTGATGCGAGCACTTTAATTACTTTAGTACTCACCCAGTGACGGCAGATTGAGGACAGATCGGAGGAAGCCTGTTAGTCCGGTTCCTGGCTTGTCCAGGTCCGTCCGGGCTGTGAGCGAGAGAGGTTCCTCTCTCGCCCAACAACATAGGGGACCGCATGTTGTGGTTCAGATATTTTACATTCGGAGCATATGTCCGTTGCTCGGGACGCTCCGTTATATTGACAGTCCGAGAGACTGTCTTTAATGCTTCCTCATCCTCACAGCAGGGCACACGACCGCACATTGGCTACGTGACCTCGAGTATCCGATCAGTTTCGGCATTCAGTGATTCCACGGCGAATAGGTCGCGCCATCCGGTAGCCAAGGGACACGGGCCCTATACACTCCGTTCACTCGCATATTGGAAGTATGCACGGGGTAACGATCACGGAGCTTCCAGCGGCAATGCATCGTAAGACCGCTTCTCCTCAGGCCTCAGTGACGGACGTGCTATCCGAGTTAGCACAGTTGTTTCGCAGCATCCCAGCAATTGACAGTTTCTCGGTCGAATCAGGAATTATCCGACGGCGCTGGGTCGGTGCGGTCCGCGGTTGCATCAGCTACGGACGACCGAACGCTTTATAGGGTCCGACAGGATGGCGAAAGGGATTCGAAAGATTTCGAGTTTTCCCTTTAGTAGTATCGGAAGATGCCTTTCATATCTTCTGGCATTTCTTCCAGTGATTATTATTTCGGACTTCATTGCTGCGATCTTGGATAAGAGACTTATAGCGTCATTGGACTCGGATTTTTCGATCGGTACAGGGACATTGTCCCTGACTTACCGACGCAGTCCAATATTGTCATTACAACATGTGTTTTATTTTTCGACGCTATATATATATATATATACAAGCCTGCTACTAAGCATGATAGTTTAGTTTCTTGTCCGCGTTGCTCATTTCTGCCATTTTATCATTTTTACAAATAGTTTATTTTGGCAGAGCAGGGCATACCGAGAGTTCATATGCGTCTAGACGGTGTGATTAAAGACTGCATATATTCTTTTTCGCCGTTTATGTCTTTTCCAATTTCAATGTTGGGAACGACATTATGTATAGTAGGCTTAACTTAGACGCGTTATTATACGTAATCCGCCTTACTGAGGTGTTATCATTACGTCTTCAAGAAAAGATTTACGGGATATTATTCTCAATGTAATTTCTTTTGAGGGCAGTAGTTTGTTCACGTATAACTCCGCCCTTCAGTGGCTGATTGGAGTTGGTTAGACGTGACGCAGCCCTAGCTACATCCACACGCGTGGATAGTAAGGTTAAGAACTCTCTCAGAGTCACTTCGTTCTCGGAGGAGCTTCTCTTCGACGGCAACTTTCCGGCAATCCATGAATTGCTCGATTTATACGTTCTCTTGTCTATCTAGTGTTACAAGAGATTCAGACTGGGGCAAGCATTCGGTGGTTGACTCAGAGAGTGCCGCCGCAGTTGCCGGACCCGAGTGTGGCTGTTATGACGGTTGCCAGTCAAACAGATTGGGATATATACTGATCCCTACGGATTCAAAGTGCCAGGGTCTTTGGGTTCCGCAGTCTTTTAGCTATCAGTTTAACTTCCGCGGAATAATGTTTTTTAGGCTTGCTTTATGTCATTGCATGAACATTATTCAGAAACGCATGCCCAAATTCCTGTCCTTTAATTCGACAGTAGTGGCGTATCTCCGGAACCAGGGAGGCACTCTTTCGTTTCCGTTATTCAATTTAATGGAAAGAATCCGTCTGTTGGTTATAGTACACCAAGTTCAGTTTTGGTCCGTCATATTCCGGGTCGTCTGATTGTTTTATCGGACTCCCGTTCTCTTACGGGTCGCTTGTTGCTGTCAGAATGGACTCTCAACAAACAAGTATCAGATTTGCTATCTATGGGAGCGCCCAATGATGATTTATTTATGACACAGCTTGCTATCAATTGCAGACGTATGTGTTGGCTTGTCCAGATCTCTGAGCTAATAGTGTTAACGCTCTATTGATCTATAGGACGGAATGATAGGATACGCGTATCCTCCGGCGCTGTTGTTTTAGCAGGTATTGCTAAGATAAACAACCACAATACATTCTGTTGATAGCATCTCTATCTTCACAGAGTTCATGAGCAATTTACTCTCTTGTCTACTGTGGGTCTTAACGTGAAATCTTCCTCTATGTGAGGATCTTTTTTCACTGGGTAAATCGTGTCATCTTTATCACAACCAGCAAGGTCGCAACCTTCATGTATTCCGTTGTGTGGTCCGTATTGCATTGTAAGCACTGTACTGGACGAGCTTTGGACGCGATTTCTTACTATAGGAGATCCTCTTCTTCGCTATTCTATGCGACTAAAGTGGAGGCTCTTCCGTCGTGGTGTAGGGATCATTATGTTCATATTGTTGATCCTTCCATACTACTCATTGCTATTTTTTTAGTATACTTGTTTCACAAGATCTACTGCAGCCTGTTATTATTTAGGTTATAGGTTTATGTTACCTCATACCTATGCACTCTACGATAGTTTACAATTGAGTCTTTTGTCTCTTTATCTAAGTCAGTTAGTAACTTTTTGATAAATAGACTTAGAATCTTTAGATTAAATTCCTATACGGATTTTAACTTTGTTCTTATTTAGCTAAGTAATCATTTGAGCCTCTGGAAACAGTAGTTTTCAAATTCTGACCTTTTAGACAGTAATTCTGTTGGTTTCTCTTTTACTGTAGAGTCAGTGAGTTTCATGCACTATCGATGGATGATTTTCACTTTCATAGTTTCGGAATCAATACTTCCGTTACTATGTAGGTTGGATTGTTGCATAAGAGTTAGGCTCCTATTATCCGGAACCTATTATTTTAAGGTCCTTCCGTCTTCGTATGGGCATAGGCCTTTACTCTTTCCGGGTACAGTTTATGTATTTATAAACAGATATCTGTTTATTACAAGGGCGTAAGCTTCTTCTGTCCTTGATGTCTAGTAGAAGGACGTTACGCTCCATTTTATTGTTAATGGATTCTATTAACTATCGGTACTGCTTATGGTATATCATTGACTTAGCAGTTGTGCTTAAGATTTCGGCTCATGAAGTAAGAGTTCTTCTACTTCTTGGGCTTACATTAATAGTGTCGCTATTATAGATTTTTGAAGGCCGCTCATTGCGCTCAGCCATCCACATTCATGAATTTTATCTTAGAAATATCGAGTCAATTTCTTGAGGCCTCTTTTGTTAGGTCTATTATCTACTGCTCAGAATGTCATTCACTTAACAGTTGCTACTATAGCTAGGTAGGCTGTCTGTTTCGGCAGTGTCTCCGTTCGGCTGCCCTCTTCGCTCTGGGCTATTTGACCCAGGGCAAGAAAAGGGGGGGGGGGGGGGGAGGGTGTTCCCTTGGGTCACCTGTTTTACTATGAAAACAAGGGGATACCTCCTCCGGAGTTAGTAATTCTGAGCTGTTATTGGGATGGTTGTTTAGTGAGAAGTTTAAGTTTTTAAAATTCATTCAAGTCTTAGTTTTTAAAGTATAGCTTTTGAATATTGCATATGTCAACGGACATGATTATGCAATTCTCAGACACTTTTAGGAGTATAAGAGTCTCTATTCTCTAGACTTACTTTATTATTGGCTTACTTTAAAAATTATTAGTATAAGGATTATATTGGATATTAATAGAGTACATGGATGTATGAAGCTCAATTTTGGAAGGTGTTGTATCTTTCTAATTTATCATAAATAGGAAAGATACATGTAAGGCCTATTACTTCTTTTCCCTACAGGGGATGACTCTATTTTATTTTATTGAGCGTATTCCATTTTGCTCTATGTCCTTGGCCCTCCAGCCTTTTTACTATTCAGCTATGTCTGGGTCATTGGTACAGTATAAAAATGTTAAAAAATTTATAGTAATTTATATATTTTTTATACTTACCAATGACCCAGACGGGGATGGCCCTCCCAGGAGTTGGGAACTCTTGCCTCCCCGCTGAGTACATAGCGCTTACCAGGCACTGGTTATTAGAATGATAAATGGCGCCAATTTCGGAACGTCCTTGACACTGCGCATGCGCAGTAGGGGCGAAGTGTGGAGGGCCTTTCAGGACATGTTTTCTTTAGTTTTAGATGCAAATTTTGGGGATTGGGGGGCAAAATTTGTGTTTGGCCCTATATTTTAAGAGTTAGCACCAGCTATGTCTGGGTCATTGGTAAGTATAAAAAATATATAAATTACTATAAATTTTTTAACTTTTTCAAAATATTTTGATTTCAATTATTTTTTCTATATTAATGGATCATATTATTATTATGTATTTTGATTGCCAGGGGTTGGTGCGAGTACCAGGACTTGTTTTCTTTTCACATTGAAAGGATTTTGATCAATTGTAATAAGAGGAAGTCTTCCTCTGACTTTTATAATCATTCTATATGTGGTCAGTGTACTCGCATTAACTCCTGTTCTGTATCGTATGATTTCGATGACAACATGGGAAGCGTATGTCACGGTATGTTAGTGGGGAATTGGACACTCCGGTCCTTTCCCCGCAGGGTCACTCTACTTTATCAATTTCTATTTCAGACGATCAAGATTAGGGTGATGTATCTGTGATGTCTTCCAACAGTGTGCCTCCGTCGTCACAATTAATGAAGGGCTAGCGGAAAAGGGCTCATGTAAATACGCCAGTTGCCTAAGAGGACCCTAGTAGGTTCGACGGCCTTTGACGTCCGCTAGCTCGCCCGGTGTAGCGTCCATTCATCGAATGGTTCGGCAGCCGGGTTCGTCCGTTGCGGTCTAGAAGGAGTTTTGGGGTGATGCGAGCACTATAAATCAACCAAATGCACACCCAGTGACGGCGGATTAGAGGGAGAACGGAGGAAGCCTTTTAGTCAGGTTCATAGCTCGTTCTGGTCCATCCGGACGGCGAGCGAGAGAGGCCCCTCTCTCGTACAACAACATCTGGCCCCAGATGTTGTGGTACAAAATGTTTCGCATTCGGAGCATACGTCCGTCGCTCGGGATGCTCCGACATATAGTCAGTCCGGAGTAGACTGTCAATAAGGCTTCCTCATTCTCATGGTAGCGCACACGACCGCTCTTGGCTACGTGACCTCGGATATCCAGTCAGCTTCGCCAGTCAGAGAATCATCGGCGACCAGGTCACACCATCCGGTAGCCAGGGACACGAGGCCTGCAGACTCCGGACGTTCGCATAGGAAAGTGTGCGGGAGTCAACGTACACGGAGCTTCCGGCGGCAATGCATCGTAAGACCGCTACTGCACAGGCCTCGGGAACGGACGTGCTTTCCTAAATAGCACAGCTTATCGCAGCATCCCAGCATCAACTGAATCTGTCGCATATTTTTTATCCGACGATGCTGGGTCGGGACGCTCCGCGGAAGCGGGTACGGACGTCCGAAAATTTCATCCGGTCTGACGGATACCGAAAGGGATTTGGAGGATTTCGAGCTTTCCCTTTCGGAACAACATATGCTGTTGTGCATGTCATCTGACTTGATCTTCTACAGCTTCTTTCGTCGGACCAGAATGCTGCGATGCCAGATAAGAAACTGATAGCGTCGGTGGACTTAGAAATTTTTGGTTCGGTTCAGGGACATCGTCCCTCAGTTCCGACATAGTCCAATAATGTCACACAAACTTTCGAATTATTGAACGACGCTATATATATTATTATTATATGCTTGCTATAACCAAGCATTTCTGGTTTCTTGTTCGCAATGTTACGGAGATGTCTTTCAAAAGTGTGCCTCTGTCGTCATACTTAATGAAGAGCTAGCGGCAATAAGTGCTCATGGAATATGTCTATCGCCTAAGAGATCCCTTGTAGGATCGACGGAGTGACATTCGCTAGCTCACCTGGTGTAGCGTACATTCATCGAATGGTTCGGCTGCCGGGTTCGTCCGTTGCGGTCTAGGAAGGAGATTTGGGTGATGCGAGCACTATAATTACTTTAGTACTCACCCAGTGACGGCGGATTGAGGACAGATCGGAGGAAGCCTGTTAGTCCGGTTCCTGGCTTGTCCAGGTCCGTCCGGGCTGTGAGCGAGAGAGGTCCCTCTCTCGTCCAACAACATAGGGGACCGCATGTTGTGGTTCAGATATTTTACATTCGGAGCATATGTCTGTCGGTCGGGACGCTCCGTTATTTTGACAGTCCGAGAGACTGTCGATAATGCTTCCTCATCCTCACAGCAGGGCACACGACCGCACATTGGCTACGTGACCTCGATTATCCGATCAGTTTCGTCATTCAGTGATTCCACGGCGAATAGGTCACGCCATCCGGTAGCCAAGGGACACGAGGCCTATACACTCCGTTCGCTCGCATATTGGTAGTATGCACGGGGTAACGATCACGGAGCTTCCAGCGGCAATGCATTGTAGGACCGCTTCTCCTCAGGCCTCAGTGACGGATGTGCTATCCGAGTTAGCACAGTTGTTTCGCAGCATCCCAGCAATCGACAGTTTCTTACTCGAATCAGGAATTATCTGACGGCGCTGGGTCGGTGCGGTCCGCGGTTGCATCAGGTACGGACGACCGAACGCTTTATAGGGTCCGACAGGATGGCGAAAGGGATTCGAAAGATTTCGAGTTTTCCCTTTCGTAGCATCGGAAGCTGCCATTCATATCTTCTGGCATTATCTTCCAGTGATTGTTATTTCGGACTACATTGCTGCGATGTTGGATAAGAGACTTATAGCGTCATTGGACACGGAATTTTGGATCGGTTCAGGGACATTGTCCCTGACTTACCGACACAGTCCGATAATGTCATTACAACGTGTTTTATTTTTCGACGCTATATATGCATTTAAGCCTGCTACCATGCATGATAGTTTAGTTTCTTGTCCGCAATGCTCATTTCTGCCGTTTTATCATTTATACGAATAATTTATTTTGGCAGAGCAGGGCATACCGAGAGTTCATATGCGTCTAGACGGCGTGGTTAAAGACTGGAAATATTCTTTTTCGCCGTCTATGTCTTTTCCAACCACAATGTTGGAAACGACAATGATGTCTAGTAGACTTAACTTAGACGCTTTATCATACGTAATCCACCTTACTGAGGCGTTATCATTACGTCTTCAAGAAAAGATTTACGGGATATTATTCTCAATGTGATTTCTTTTGAGGGCAGTAGTTTGTTCACGTATAACTCCGCCCTTCAGTGGCTGATTGGAGTTGGTTAGACGTGACGCAGCCCTAGCTACATCCACGCGCGTGGATAGTAAGGTGAAGAACTCTCTCAGAGTCGCTTCGTTCTCGGAGAAGCCTCTCTTCGACGGCAACTTTTCAGCAATCCATGAATTGCTCGATTTACACGTTCTCTTGTCTATCTAGTGTTACAAGAGATTCAGACTGGGGCAAACATTCGGTGGTTGACTCAGAGAGTGCCACTGCAGTTGCCGGATCCGAGTGTTATAGTTATGACGGTTACCAGTCAAACAGATTGGGATATAATATTGATCCCAACGGATTCGAAGTGCCAGGGTCTTTGGGTTCCGCAGTCTCTAAGCAAGCATTTATCTTCCGCGGAATAATGTTTTTTAGGCTTGCTTTATGTCATTGCATGAACATTATTCAGAAATGCATGTCCAAATCCTGTCCGTTAAATTCGACAGTAGTGGCGTATCTCCGGAACCAGGGAAGCACTCATTCGTTTCCGTTATTCAATTTAATGGAAAGAATCCGTCTGTTGGTTATAGTACACCAAGTTCTGTTTCGGTCCGTCATATTCCGGGTCGTCTGATTGTTTTACCAGACTCCCGTTCTCTTAGGGGTCGCTTGTTGCCGTCAGTATGGACTCTCAACAAACAAGTATTCAATCAGATTTGCTATCTATGGGAGCGCCCAATGATAATTTATTTACGACACAGCTTGCTAATCAATTGCAGACGTATGTGTTGGCTTGTCCGGATCTCTAAGCTAATGTTGTTAACGCTCTATTGATCTAATAGGACGGAATGATAGGATACGCGTATCCTCCGGCGCTGTTGTTTCAGCAGGTATTGCTAAGATAAACAACCACAATACATTTCTGTTGATAGCATCTCTGTCTTCACAGAGACCGTGGGTAATTTACTCTGATGTCTACTGTGGGACTTAACGCGAAATCTTCCTCAATGAGAGGATCTTTTTTCGCTGGGTAAATCGTGTCATTTTTATCACAACCCGCAAGGTCGCAACCTTCACGTATTCCGTTGTGGCGTCCGTATTGCTTTGTAAGCATTGTACTGGACGAGCTTTGGACGCGATTTCTTACTATAGGAGATCCTCTTCGTCGCTATTCTATGCGGCTAAAGTGGAGGCTCTTCCGTCGTTGGTGTAGGGAGCGCTATGTTCATATTGTTGATCCCTCCATGCTACTCATTGCAACTTTTTAGTATACTTGTTTGACAAGATCTACTGCAGCCTGTTATTATCAAGGTTATAGGTTTATGTTACCTCATACCTATGCACTCTATGATAATTTACAATTGAGTCTTATGTCTCTTTATCTAAGTCAGTTAGTAACTTTTTGATAAATAGACTTAGAATCTTTAGATTAAATTCCTATATGGAATTTAACTTCGGTTCTTATTTAGCTAAGTAATCATTTGAGCCTCTGGAAACAGTAGTTTTCAAATTCTGACCTTTTAGACAGTAATTCTGTTGGCTTCTCTTTTACTGAAGAGTCAGTGAGTTTCATGCACTATCGATGGATGATTTTCACTTTCGTAGTTTCGGAATCACTACTTCCTTTACTATTTAGGTTGGATTTTTGCATAAGAGTTAGGCTCCTAATTTCCGGAACCTATTGTTATTAAGGTCCTTCCATCTTCGTACGGGCATAGGCCTTTACTCTGTCCGGTTAGAGTTTATGTATTTATAAACAGATATCTGTTTATTACTACGGGCGTAAGCTTCTTCTGTCTTTGATGCCTAATAGAAGGACGTTACGCTCCATTCTATTGCTAATGGATTCAATTAACTATCGGTACTGCTTATGGTATATCATTGACTCAGCAGTTGTGCTTAAGATTTCGGCTCATGAAGTAAGAGTTCTTCTACATCTTGGGCTTACATTAATAGTGTCGCTATTATAGATTTTTGAAGGCTGCTCATTGCGCTCAGCCATCCACATTCATGAATTTTTATCTCAGAAATATCGAGTCCATTTCTGGAGGCCTCTATTGTTAGGTCTATTATCTACTGCTCAGAATGTCATTCACTTAACAGTTGCTACTATAGCTAGGTAGGCTGTCTGTTTCGGCAGTGACTCCATTCTGCTGCCCTCTTCGCTCTGGGCTATTTGACCCAGGGCAAGAAAAAGGGGGGGGGGGGGGGGGGAGGGTGTTCCCTTGGGTCACCTGTTTTACTATGAAAACAAGGGGATACCTCCTCCGGAGTTAGTAATTCTGAGCTGTTATTGGGATGGTTGTTTAGTGAGAAGTTTATGTTTTAAAAATTCATTCAAGTCTTAGTTTTTAAAGTATAGCTTTTGAATATAGCACGTGTCAACGGATATGATTATGCAATCCTCAGACACTTTTAAGGAGTATAAGAGTCTCTATTCTCTAGACTTACTTTATTTATTGGCTTACTTTAAAAATTATTAGTATAAGGATTATATTGGATATTAATAGAGTACATGGATGTATGATGCTCAATTTTGGAAGGTGTTGTATCTTTCTAATTTATCATAAATAAGAAAGATACATGTAAGGCCTATTACTTCTTTTTCCCTAGAGGGGATGACTCTATTTTATATTATTGAGCGTATTCCATCTTGCTCTATGTCCTTGGCCCTCCAGCCTTTTTACTATTCAGCTATGTCTGGGTCATTGGTACAGTATAAAAATGTTGAAAAATTTATAGTAATTTCTATATTTTTTATACTTACCAATGACCCAGACGGGGATGGCCCTCCCAGGAGTTGGGAACTCTTGCCTCCCCGCTGAGTACATAGCGCTTACCAGGCACTGGTTATTAGAATGATTAATGGCGTCAATTTCGGAACGTCCTTGACACTGCGCATGCGCAGTAGAGGTAAAGTGTGGGCCATTCAGGACATGTTTTCTTTGGTTTTAGATGCAAATTTTGGGGATTGGGGGGCAAAATTTGTGTTTGGCCCAATATTTTAAGAGTTAGCACCAGCTATGTCTGGGTCATTGGTAAGTATAAAAAATATAGAAATTACTATAAATTTTTTAACTTTCTATATACAGAGGAAAAAGAACATGGTGATGTTTACGTGATGCCGTCAGAGAGTGTGCTTCCGTCGTCGCATTTAGATAGTCAAATAGAGCTAGCGGCTAAAGTGCTCATGAATATTAGACAGGGCAATAAACCACAGCGTGGTTTCAGCTCCCTGTCGCCAGCTAGCTCGATCGGTGAAGCGGTTACACCGTCCGTGGGTACCATGACGCCGGGTGTGTCCTTTGCGGTCGAAGAGAGTAGAAAGGGTAGAGCGAGCACTATAAAATAATAACAGGCTCACCCTGCAACGACGGAGAGGAAGAAGCTGGCAAGTTCAGCGGGAAGCTCAGCGAGGTCTGAAGGACCACAAGCGAGAGAGCCCCCTCTCTTTCATAACAACATCCGGGATGCTCCGTTGAATTCACAGCCGGGGTCGGTTATAGTTACGGCTTCTTCTTCAGTGTCTACCAAGCACACACGACCGCACCTGGCTACATGACTTCTGATATCCAGCCTGCATCGCCGAGAAGGTCCACTCTTTGTCAGATAAGTCACACCATACTGTAGCCAAGGAGACGAGACCTCATTCATCGGAACGTCCACAGAAAAGAACCATCTCGGGCACACTGTCCCAGGAGCAGCCGACGGCCAAGCATCAGAAGACTGCTGGTCCTAAGGCCTCCGTAACGGACTTGCTGTCGCAGATTGTGCAGCTCATCGCAGCATCCCAGCAAGTGCAGAAGCAGCCGACTGCAGGCTCAGAACCTGAGCTGTCGGATGGTGCTGGGTCGGTCCAGTCATCTGCGCATTCAGATGCTGATGACCGTGAGTATAATCTCATTCAGTCGGATGGTGAAAGGGATTTGGAGGAGAATTACCCTTCCCTTTCGATACAACACAGGGTGGCGATGGATCTAATGCATCAATACTTCCCTGAGTTCGTTCCTGAGAATCAGAATGCTGCGACCGCTCGAAGTAGCACTATTCAGTAGCTAAGAGATCAGGCCTCATATATCGGGACGTCCGGAGAAAAGAGCCGCCTCGGACACACTGTCCCGGGAGCATCCGGTGGCCAGAATAGAAGACTGCTGTTCCTCAGGCCTCCATAATGGATTTGCTGTCGCAGATTGCGCAGGTCATCACAGCATCCCATCAAGTGCAGAAGCAGCCGACGACAGTCTCAGAACCTGAGCTGTCGGATGGTGCTGGGGCGGTCCAGTCATCTGCGCGTTCAGATGCCGCTGACCGTGATTTTCAACTGATTCAGACGAATGATGAAAGGGATACGGAGGGGGATTACCCTTCCCTTTTGGAACAACACATGGTTGCGATGGATTTAATCCATTAACACAACCCTGAATTTGTTCAAGCGAATCAGAATGCTGTGACTACTTGCAAGAAACCGCTAGCGTTGTTGGATGCTGACTTCATCCGGAAAAAGAGGAGGTCATGTCTTTTTTGGTTAAGTCTAGGAGGTGTCGCAGGTCCTAGACCTTTTAGATGACGCCATATTTATCTTTCCAGTGGGAAGAATTAAGGCGGTTTTTTGTTATCATCTTCCGTAATTGTACCGATTATAACAGAAAACGGGGAAGATGTATAGAGAGTTCCTCTGCATTTGAATGAGCAGGCTGAGGACCTAGTTATGGCCTTACCTTCATCATTCACTATTCGCTCGAACACAATTGAGACAGCAATTTCTTCATTCAGAGTGAATTTAGACTCACTGTCTTACGCAGATCACCTTTAAGAACTGTGACGCAACGTCTCTATGGAAAAGTATTTGAGGGCGTTCATACCTCATTTAAAGTCCTTCCAGGGCTATTATATTTATCACGTATAACTCTGTCTTAACAGTGGCTAATTTGGAGTTAATCAGACGTGACAGAGCCCTTGCGTCATCATCTTTAATAGATGACAAGGTGAAAAACTCTCTACGGGTCGCTCCGGTTTCCGAACACACAATATTTGACGATAAGCTTTCATTGGTTTTTGACCAAGCGACAAAGAAAGCATCAATACTCTGCTTCTTAAATCGGTGTCTAATCGATACGCAATAGCAGAAAATAGTAAGGGAGGACGTCCTAGGCAGAAAGTCGTCTAAAAAGGACTCCTCGCGAGGGTATATGTAACCCTCCTATAATTACTCTAGGGATCGTCATACAGCGACTCCGATAGGGGGCTCATGTCTGATCGAGACTACCGGTCAGACGCCCCTAAGCAGTTGGTTCGAGACTCTTCACGAAGGAGACGTAGTTTCTCCTTCCGTAGGCCTCGCAGGTACTACAAGTGAGGGTTAGGACCTCTGTTGCTTAGCTCTTGACGGATAGTTATCAAGATTCACATCAAACTGGATAACTATTACTCTACATCAATGGATTCACATTATTTGCAGACACGCTTGTTCAGATATTGTTGGACAACTCGATAGTGGTAACGTTCATCAGGAACCAGGGCACCCATTCATTTCCGTTATGATAACTAACCGAGAAGATTTTTCATGTTCATCTCTCTATCCGTCATATACCGGGTCATCTGAACGTACTAGCAGACTCGCTCCTCGGAAAGGTAGCCTGTTTCATTTGCATTAGACGCTCAACAAGCAAGTATTTGGACAGTTTTGAACCAGTGAGATCGCCCCATGATAGTTCAGTTTGCGACGCACCGAAACAATTAGTTACCATCATTTGTGTCGCCATGCCCAGATCATTGAGCGCATGCAGTAGACGCTCTGCAGAATTCATGGGGATGAATGATAGGATACGCGTATCCTCCAATTCATTTGATTCAATAGATTACAGTCTCGTTGTGAATCCTACTAGTAGCACCTCTGTTGTCACAGAAACCTTGGATCAGTATTCTCAAGTGTCTGTTATGGGACGCTCCCCAGAAGCTTCCTCCACAAGAGGACCTTCTTTATCAGGGGAAGTTTTTGTTCTTCATGTCCTTCCCCGCCCATAGTGGCATTATGGAGTCGGTTAGACGTGAGGGAACCATCGCGGCTCCTATATTTTTTGATAACTGGTGCAGGAACGATTAAATAATGTGGGTGAGGAGATTTCGATATGACTTCGAATTCCCTGCCTTTGTGTTTAGAGGCAATTACCGGGCAAGACATAATTCTTTCCGTTAGATTGAACAACGGAACTGAATGAGTGCCTCCCTGATTCCGTATATACGCCACTACTGTCGTATTGTCGGATAGGATTTGGACATGAGCATTGTGAAGCCTCATATAATTTAATACATACATAATATGCATTTGGGTCGTGTTCTATGGCGACCTCATTGGCACATCCGCTTTTTAGTTGGATTAGTTCCCTGTGATTATTTGTTGATTTGTTATATATGAGCTCTTATTTAAAAATCATCACAATTAAATTGCTACTCTTTGAGTACCTAGCAGGCTCCATAACCAGTTAACTGGTATTCAGATGATTACATGCTAAATAGAAATGCTCTCGCACATTATATTATAAGGCGAATGCTTTATTGTATTTTGTGGACCTTGAAATCATAATCTATTTAGGGGGCGGTCCGTGTTGGAGCCTGTTATCATACCTACTTTCATTTCTAGATCCAGGTTTCTATTATGTCAGTACTCATTTCGCATATTCACACGTGTTTTCGATCGTAGATATCGGATTGTACACATTGGAGAGTGATGTTACTGGAATTTATTGTACAGAGGCCACCTGTGGATTACCCAGGAAGTGTGTTTTCTCTTCAGGGATCGTTCAGTGTGGCTCGATTGGACATGTGTATGTTATATTTTTCATCACTGGTTTTCGGCGTATCTGTGTACGCCGTCTGCGGTGTACGTTTATATAGTGAGCAATGTTATTTACCAGGATCGTTGCTATAGCCTTAACTTCTGAAGTGGCATTAAGCACCATTTATTAATCATGAATTAATTCCTGAGTGCCTGATCAACGATTATTTATATTGTTTTTTGGTACCGCTCTTATTGATTCCAGAGCTCTCCCCTCTTTCTTTTGAAGATTCCTTCAAAAGAAAGGGGGGGGGGGGATTTTTACCTCTTCTCTGGCTTAAAAAAGTATGTAACTATGAAGGAGGCTCTTTTATCCGTAATTATATCCTGCATACAGCTGAAGTGTTATTGTATGGCGTATGTTTGTGGGGGATTTTCTCTCATTCTCAGATACGCCATCCTAAATTTTGGGGCTTAGTCCGGACTAGCCTTAAAAATTGGGAACTTGTTACATCCTAAGTAGCATTGTCTTCATACTTACAATAAGGAATTACTTAAATTGGGCTCCTTATTTAGAATATGTCTCCTCTATTACTCTGTAGAGAGACATACATGTAATTCCTAATTATTCTAAGTTCCTTTCATCATGAATTGCAGGATTGAAATTATTTCGGAAGTCCTAGGCCCTCCACCTTTTTATGCTTCAGCTAAGTCTGGGCCATTGTTGTACAGTGTAAAAATATTCTAAATTTATAGTAATTTGTATATTTTTATACTTACCAATGGCCCAGATGGGGATGGCCCTCCCATGAGTGGGCACTCATACCTCCCCGCTGAATTATTATGTAATACTCTCTTTTACAAAGAATGATCTTGGCACCAATCCTGGTCTCTTCCTGGCGTCTGCGCATGCGCAAAGAGTAAATGTATGGAGGACCAGATAGGACTTCTAATTTTCGGTTTTGCATGCAAATTTTGGGGACTGGGGGGCAAAATTTGTGTTTGGCCCTCAATATTTTAGAGTTAGCACCAGCTAAGTCTGGGCCATTGGTAAGTATAAAAATATACAAATTACTATAAATTTATAATTTTTTTCTTCATAGTTGATGCTCTCCCCCCACCCCCCATTAAAAAAAATGATTGAAAGTATCTATTTTCCCTCAACGTATGCTCTAAAGCATTTTTGTTATCTTTCAAAGCTGAGGAAAGATTTCTGCTTTTTAATTTACAGATATGTTGGAAGATGTGTCTTCAATCTCACCTAAAGCATTAGCTAAACAGCTCAATATAGGAAATCCAGCTCATTTAGAAAAACGAATAAAAAGAGAACTTGAAGAACAAGGTTTGTTTCATACCTGTATTTCAGAATAAATTTGGATTGCAACATGGTTGGATCCCATTCTCAATGTGAATTGGGCCCATTTTTTCCCCAATTCCTACTTCCAAAATCCCCATAGCACTAACCAGTCAGTAAGCATGATAATCAAAACCCTCTCAAATACCAATTAATGTAAATGTACTGTGCATTTGTGGTAAATCATGAGCATCATGATTATAATGCACAGGGGATATTGCTCATTTATTTATTTATTAAGGTTTAATGACACTTCAACAGCCAAGGTCATATCATGTCAGCGACAGTTTCTTGGGTGGAGGATGACGGAGTACCCGATAGAACCACCGAGCAATGACGAGCAGCTGCCAGCTCCCCAACATCGTAACTCCTCACTGCAGCACAGGCAGGGATAGATTGATAGATAGTATCCAAAGATACTGTAATATATTTTAAGATTCATTTTGTAAACTACTTAAAGAAAATTCCCAATTCAATACCTTACTTTGCAAATTTCCCCAATAGAAAGGTCATTAGACCCTTTTCCAAAAAGGGTGAACAGAACATTTTAATGTCAGTCTTGTAAATTTACTTGGCATGCAGTGTAAGTGTTCTCAGTTGGGTCAGTGTTGAATACTTGCATTGCCCTCCATTGAAAGTGTGCTGGAAGTAGGACTGTTCCAATTTCACATTCTGGGTTGAATCTGAAATGGAATCAGGCAGAGGACATTGGATCTAAATTTTCTCAAGTATTTATATGTTTATTTGCTGCTTATGACAGCTGTGGATTATGGCATGTATTCAGTCTCCAAACAAGTAAGGTAATTTCAGTTATATGAGTCTTCTCCTGCTGGTATAGGTTTGGATAACGACTCATTTAATGTTTATGTGAGTGAATCATATCTGCAGACTCAGGGATTCATTTGGGTATCTACAGGGCCTGATTATGGGACCCTTTCCCAATGACATTTAGACTTGAATTTTCCCAATTCCCAATCTCCCAATCTCAGTTCGCACTCAAACAAAAAAATAATGCATTATTGGTGCTCTGTACTGTGTAGTCACAAGGCCTAAAAAAACAATGGTTTTCTGAGGCCTTATGACCACACAGTTCAGGACACCAATTGTGCATTAAATTTAAATTGCTTAGGCCATTAAAAAAATGGTTATATTCTCAGGCAATTGCGTCTCAAATTGTTGATGAGGGCGGGAGACTTTTTATTTTTTATTCTGAAATCTGAAAAAGATACCCTAAAGAAATATATTCACATTTCAGGAAGAAATCTTTTACAAACTTTGGACTGGTGTTATCTTATCACATATATTGCAAAATGCTTCAATCGACTTGGCTATTGACGACATGCCAAAAACTCTCCATTGCAGGATTATGTTCAGTTCGGCACGAATTTGAAAAGATAATAGCGGCATTTTCCTCAAAAGTTGTTATATGTACCAACATAGAAAACATTTATATAATAGTCAGAAATTCGAAGCATGAAAATACGGAGGAAAACGAGAACAGGAAGTTGAAATATTACAGAGAAATGTGTATGGGAAGAAGTTCTGTACAAATGAACGATCCAATGCCAACATGGAGGGATAGTTGGATGTCATTAAACCCCTCAAAATTCCGATCCAAAAATACTGACCGCGGAAGGTTTTTTTTGGACTGGGCAGAATTTTTTAGCTCACCTGACTTTCAGTCAGGAGAGCTATAGTGATCACTCACCGTCCGTCGTCCGTCGTCCTGCGTCCGTCGTCCGTCGTCCGTGAACATGGTGTTTGCGTCTTCTCCTCCCAAACCGCTGAACCAATTTAATTGATATTTGAGATAATAGTTTGTTATGACATCGCAATTTGATTTTGTTCAAATCAAGTTGCTCCGCCCGTGGGTAGGGCCACACCCAAAAAGTGTGCTGAAATCTTAAAAAATCTTCTTCTCATGAACCAGCAGTAGCAGAGACTTGATATTTGGTGTGCAGCTTCCTTTTGAGGTGTAGACTCAGATTTGTTCAAGAGAAGTTTGTGGGGCTATACTTGGCGTCATTATGGGAGGGGCAAAATTTTTGGCCCCGCCCAAAATTTCTATTTTCCAAACCGAGAGGCTGATTTGAACCAAATTTTATGTGAGGGCTTATTGGGTCATAAATAACTAATTTATGCTGATTTTTTTTTTCCCGTAGCCCCATGGGAACCGCAGGAGCTAAAAATAGAAAAAAATTAAAACGCCCATATCTCCAAAACTGCACGGCACCGAGAATTTTTATTTGGTGTGAAGCTTCCTTAGGACCAACAGAAAGAATTGGTAAAAAAAAATTGCTATCGGTTTTATCATAGGGTACAGTTTCGGGACATTGAAAAAGTGCTGAGTCAGCACTTTTTAACACTGTAGGCAATGGGAAAAACATTAAAAAATCTTCTTCTCCAGATCCAGCAGGCAGAATCTTTTGATATTTGGTATGCAACATTGGAGGGTGGATCTGATTCAGGTTTGTTCAAACCGGCCCCCTGGGTTCATATTTGGGCTCAGTATAGGAGCCCGATTTCGAACTTAGTGCATTTCAGGCAAATTTCTTAAAAAATCTTCTTCTCCAGATCCAGCAGGCAGAATCTTTTGATATTTGGTATGCAACATTGTAGGGTGGATCTGATTCAAGTTTGTTCAAATCGGCCCCCTGGGTTTATATTTGGGCTCAGTATAGGAGCCCAAATTTGAACTTACTGCATTTCAGGCAAATTTCTTTGAAAATCTTCTTTTCCAGATCCAGCAGGCAGAATCTTTTGATATTTGGTATGCAACATTGTGGGGTGGATCTGATTCAAGTTTGTTCAAATCGGCCCCTTGGGTTTATATTTGGGCTCTGTATAGGAGCCCAAATTTGAACTTAGTGCATTTCAGGCAAATTGCTTTGAAAATCTTCTTCTCAAGATCCAGCAGGCAGAATCTTTTGATATTGGGTATGCAACATTGTGGGGTGGATCTGATTCAAGTTTGTTCAAATTGGCCCCTTGGGTTTATATTTGGGCTCAGTATAGGAGCCAAAATTTGAACTTAGTGCATTTCAGGCAAATTTCTTAAAAAATGTTCTTCTCCAGATCCAGCAGACAGAATCTTTTGATATTTGGTATGCCACATTGTGGGGTGGATCTGATTCTATTTTGTTCAAATCGGCTCCCTAGATTCATATTTGGGCTCACTATAGAAGCTCGAATTTGAACTTAGTGCATTTCAGGCAAATTTCTTCAAAAATCTTCTTTTCCAGATCCTGCAGGCAGAATCTTTTGATATTTGGTATGCAACATTGTGGGGTGGATCTGATTCCAGTTTGTTCAAATCGGCCACCTGGATTCATATTTGGGCTCACTTTAGAAGCCCAAATTCGAACTTAGTGCATTTCAGGCAAATTTCTTTGAAAATCTTCTTCTCAAGATCCAGCAGGCAGAATCTTGTGATATTTGGTATGCAGCATCCTTAGGGGGGTGAGATTCAAGTTTGTTCAAGCCATGTCCCTAGGTCCATATTTGGGCTCAATGTGGGAGCTTGAATTGTAACTTTGTTCAAAATGAGGAATTTTCTTAAAAAATCTTCTTCTTCAGATCCAGCAGTCGGAATGGTTTGATATGTGGTGAGTAGCATCCTTGGGGGGGGGGGGGGGGAGGGGGGATTCAAGTGTGTTAAAGCCAAGTCCATGGGTCCATATTTGGGCTCCCTGTGGGAGCCCAAATTATAACTTAGTCAATATGAGGAATTTTTCTTTAAAAATCTTCTTCAGATTCAGCAGTTGGAATGTTTTGATATTTGGCATGGAGCAACCTTAGGGGGCTGAGATTCAAGTTTGTTCAAGCCAAGTCCCTTGGTTCATATTTAGGCTCACTATGGGAGCCTGAATGACAACTTAGTTCAAAATGAGGAATTTTATTTAAAAATCTTCAGATCCAGCAGATGAATGCTTTTGATATTTTTTATGCAGCATCCTTAGGGGGGTAAGATTCAAGTTTGTTCAAGCCATGTCCCTAGGTCCATATTTGGGCTGATTGTGGGAGCTCGAATTGTAACTTGGTTCAAAATGAGGAATTTTCTTTAAAAATCTTCTTCTTCAGATCCAGCAGTCGGAATGTTTTGATATTTGGTGTGCAGAATCCTTAGGGGTGTGAGATTCAGGTTTGTTAAAGCCAAGTCCCTGGGTTCATATATGGGCTTCTGTGGGAGCCCGAATTATGACTTAGTTCAGTATGAGGAATATTCTTTAAAAATCTTTTTTTAGATCCACTGGTCAGAATATTTGGTTTCAGCTTTTCTTAGGAGGAGCAGATGCAACTTGTGGAAATCAATTCTCTGGGTTGCTATTTAGGCTACCATGTCAGGTGAGCGCCCTCAGGCCCCCTGGGGCCTCTTGTTTTTGATAGGTATTAAAAAGTTTTAATTTAATTACGGGATGTGCCTGAGAACATAGACTTTTTTTAAAGGCCTTACCTAACGAAACTTATAAAGTGTCTGAATTTATTTATTTTGAGGGGTTTAATGACATCCAACTATCCCTCCATGTTGGCATTGGATCGTTCATTTGTACAGAACTTCTTCCCATACAATCATATATAGACGGCTGATGGACGATATGATCAGATGGAAGATATGGCATAATGCTTCAGATGAGACCAAGAGGTTGCCACATTTTGGGTTTTAACAGCTATCAAAAATGGCCTCCCAAAGCCATTTTGTTCTAAAAGTAGCAGTTACACTTTTCAAGCAAGAACTTCCAAACATTGATTTGGATTTGGATTATTTCAGGTATGGGAAACAACTAGCACAAAATACATAGATAGTATACATTTTTTTTCTCTTGCATAAATTATGCAAATTAGCTTGCCATCACAGTTTTTTTTAGAACAGTTTATTTGCGTGTTTGTTTGTTCAAGATCTTCTCTCATGTGGATGATCTGATCATTATCAAACTTGGTGTATGGGTGTATGCTGACCTCTGTTGGGGTAGATTTTATGTCCCCATAGTTAAACAAAGACAATACGTGGAAGTCCCTTCCCAAAATGTGATATTGTCTGTTTGTTTTATATCTCCTCTCACGTGTATGAGCTGATTGTCACCAGACTGCCATCAGAGTTGCTCGTGACCTTTGCAGTTGCCACTTGGGAGGGTGGAAGTACAGGTTGATTTTCTTGCTATAAAACAAAGACAATAGTTCTACATCTCACATGTTGCAGGTCCGATTGTCACAGACCTTCATTAAAAGGTGTGTATGCATCTCACAATGGCTACTGGGTGTTGGATTCCAGGTGATTTTATGCAAAATTGTTTTTTTTTCCCTTGGGAAGAGTTGTAGGGTTGGAGATTTTGTCTGTCCTGACGCAGCCCTGTCTCTCAACTTCGCACCGATGGGGGTATGTCAGCACCTCTGGTGAAATCTCTTATTTGGGGAGAGGGATAAGATGTAGTTTTCTTGGTTTGTGAGGAAGCACGCTAAGTGCAAGAGGTTTTTTTTCTCCGTTGAAGATACAAATCCTATTTAACTGCCTCTTGAACGCATTGCAAGAAACATCAATTTTTATACAACAACTAATGGCCCAGACTAGCTGGTGCTAACTTTATGGTATTCAGGGCCAAACACAAATTTTGCCCCCCCCCCCCCAACCCCCAAATTTGCATCAAAACACTAAAATTTAATTCCAGGAAGGTCCGAAATTGGCACCAACCATCATTCTTTGTTTGGCCCTTCAGTCAGTAAGATGTTCTGACATCTGTGCTATTAAAATTCTTTTTATGAAGATGCCAGACACAAATCAGTACAAGAATTGGTGGATACAAGACTGCAAATGGATAAAGGAAAGGAACAACGGTGATTGGAGATGTTCAGGGCTGTAACTTTATATATATTATAAATTTTTCATGTCTCCAAATTTCGAGACAAATTGCCTGAAGTCATCATTCTTGCTAATGAAATTTCCACTGTTTGTTAAGTGTTCCTTCCCTATCTTTTCTTGAGCCCTCCTATTAAACTTCCAAGCTTTCGGCTATTTTTATTGAAATTTTTTATACAAATTTCTTGGAAGTTTAGCGTGTTTGCATAATGTTTTTTCTGTAAAAATTCCCTTGGTTACGTCCTCATCCTGTTGGTGTTGGGGCATGTTGGTCTTGCATATTCTATCAGATGTATTGTTTTTAGCTCACCTGAGAGGGGGGGGGGGGAGATTCAAGTTTGTTCAAGCCAAGTCCCTGGGTTCATATTTGGGCTCCCTGTGGGAGCCTGAATTATAACTTAGTTCAATATGAGGAATATTCTTCAAAAATCTTCTTCTTCACATCCACCAGTCAGAATCTTTTGATATTTGGAAGACGGCATCCCACTGGATGTGAGATTCAAGTTTGTTCAAGCTAAGTCTCTGTGTTCATATTTGGGCTTCCTATGGGAGCCCGAATTATAACTTTGTTCAATATGAAGAATATTCTTTAAAATTTTTTTTTTTTTTAGATCCACTGGTCTGAATCTTTGAATATTTGGTATAAGCTTTTCTAAGGAGGGGCAGATGCAACTTGTTGAAATCAATTCCCTGGGTTTTAAATGCAAGGCGAGGAAATCCTCCTCGGATTTGCATGCTTGTTTTGCTTGTAGGTGATGCCCCCCCCCCTCCCCCCCCTCCTCAAGGATTGTTGTCCCACATGTGAACATTGGGACTCTAAACGTTGGAGACGGGTGTCACGGTATATTGTTGGTGGTGGGATTTCCATGCCGGATCTATCACCACAAGGTAATTCAAGCTTCTCAGTTTCTTTTTCAGAGGAGCAAGAACATGATACTGATACTGTAACATCCATTCAGAGTGTGCAATCGTCGTCACGCTCAGATGAGCAAACAGAGCTGGCTGCAAAGGTGCTCATGAATATTCAGCAAGGAATGAGGCCCCTTGTTCCATTGCAAGCAGCCAGTTCGACCGGTGAAGCGGCTTCTCCGCCTGGAGGAGTCGTAACACCGGGTAAGTCCGTTACGATTGAAGGAAGTGATGATTTGGGTAGAGCAAGCACCTTAAAATATAAAGCTCACCCAGCGATGACGGATATAGGGAGGAAGTCGGCAGGTTTCTTTTCGGGATGCTCGGCAAGGTCAAATAAGGCCGTGAGTGGGAGAGCCACCTCTCTAACCCAACAACATCTGGGACCAGATATTTTGAGAAACCTGCACGAGTCGTAGCATACGTCCACTCCCGTTCGGGACGCTCCTTCTACACTGAAGCCGGGGTCAGCTGCAGTTACGAACAACTTCCTCTGCTACGTTTTTCATACACACAACAGCAATCTGGCTTCACAGTTCCAGCCAACAATGCCAAGTCGAAGTCACTCTTCGCTTCAGAAGTCGAGTCATCCAATAGTTAGTGAACTGAGCCAGCCATTGACGAGACGATCAGAGAAGAGATCCACCTCTGCATCATCGTCCCAGGAGCTTCAGTTGGTGAAGAAACAGAAGACTGCCGCTCCTCAGGCCTCGGTTACGGACTTGCTTGCGCAAATAGCGCAGCTTATCGCAGCATCCCAGCAGACACAACAAACTTCCACAGTTCCTGGAGGCGAACTGTCGGACGGTGCTGGGTTGGTCCACGAATCTGTACATCCAGATACAGAGGACCAAACATCACAGCTGATCCAACCGGATGATGAAAGGGACAAGGAGGATGATTACCCTTCCCTTTCGGAACAGCATATGGAGGCCATGGATTTCACCCATCAGTTCTACCCTGAAGCTTTTCCAAGTGATCAGCATGCTGCGATGACAAGGGAGAAACTGCTATCGTCTCTGGACGAAGAGTACATGCGGAGGAAAGAGGACATTCTTTCATTTCCAACGCAGTCCAGACAGGTGTCACAGGCCTTCGGTCATGTTGACGCCGCTGTATATAACCTCTCCAGGGTCAGGAGAAAGGCCGGTTTCCTGAATACATGCTCATTTAGAACGGTTCCTGAAGATGTCCATAGAGCTCCTCTGTGTTTGGATGAGCGGGCTGCAGACCTAGAGATGTCCTTACCCGCATCATTCAATGAACGCTCGGAAGTGATGGAATGTGCAATTTCATCAAACAGAGCGAATCTGGACGCGATGTCCTTCCCAGACCACCTTACCAGAGCCTTGGCGCAACGTTTTAACGGAAAGGAATTTGAAGACGTTTGTTCCTCACTTGGAGTCCTTTCCAGGGCAGTGAGGTATGCCACATACAACTCCGCACTGACTGTGGCTAATTTGGAGTTGGTAAGACGTGATGCTGCCCTTGCATCATCATCACTGATAGATGACAAGGTAAAGAGCTCTCTCCGAATTGCTCCGGTTTCTGGCAATACGTTATTTGACGACAAGCTGTCGTTAGTAAACGAGTAGGCTACTAAGAAGGCTTCCAGTGCACGTGCACTACTTTTGAAGTTGGTGTCTCAACAGCGTACTTCATCAGACAGGAGTTATAGAGGACGTTCCACCGCTAAAACATTTTCTAAGGGGAACGCCTCACGAGGGAATAGTAAACCATCGTATGACTACTCCAGATGTCGTCAGTATAGTGACTCGGGTAGAGGGGGCAGGTCTGATCAGGGATATCGATCAGACGCCCCTAGGCCAATGGGACAAGGTGCTTCACGAGGAGGACATGGTTTCTCCTCCCGCAAGCCTCACAAATCGTACAGGTGATGGACCAGACCTCTATTGCGGGCCAGCTGGTGGAAGGTTATCTTTGCGAGAAACTGGATAGACGTAACGGAAGATCAGTGGGTGAAAAGTGTAGTCTCGGAAGGCCTACGGCTGTCATTCCAGGAAAAAAACCCACTTACCAGATGTCCGTGATGGACAAATCTTCTGTCGGATCCTTTCAAAAGAGAGTCGCTCCTACAGGAGGTAAAGGCTCTCTTAATAAAGGAAGCTATAGAGGTCATAGAAAAACAAGATTCTCAAAGTTTTTACAGTCACCTGTTCCTCGTACCGAAACCAGACGGCTCGTTCTGACCGGTGATAGACTTGAGCTGGATAAACAAGTTAATCGTGGCTCCAAAGTTCTACATGGAAACCATCCGGTCAGTAAGAGCGAGCATTCGAGTGGACAACTATGGAGCAAGCATAGATCTAAAAGATGCCTACTTTCACATCCTGGTACATCCGGCTTTCAGAAAGTACCTGCGCTTTGCAGTACAGGGGCTGGTTTATCAGTTCAGAGCAATGTGTTTCAGTCTGAACCTGGCCCCTTGGGCATTCACTCGAATAATGAACTCGGTAATGTCTTATTTCCAGGCTCATTCGTCAGCGGTTACGTCAGCTTACTTGGACGACATTCTACAGAGATACAGCAACAGAAACATTCTTCAGAGTGACTTTCAGAGTCTGTTGCAACTGCTCCGACGTCTCGGTTTCATAGTAAACGAGAAAAAGTCGCTCCGTCCAAGACGTTCATCCACTTAGGAATGAACTTCGAAACCCACAACAATCTGGTTCGCCTGCCATTATCCAGAGCGAAATTAGTCAGTTGCTTTGCCTGCTATTGTCTAAACTCTCACGAAGTATCAGCGAGGGAGTTCATGAGGCTGATGGGCCTGTGCGGAACGGCTGCAGATCTTATTCCGATGGGTCGCCTATGCTCGCGTCTCCTCCAGATTGTCTTTACACAGAACTGGAGTGTGAAGACGCATTCACTCGAAACCAGTATTGTATTAATGGAACTAGTAAAACAAAAAATTCAGATTTGGGCAGACATTCAGTGGTTAACTCAAGGAGTTCCACTGCAACTGCCGGATCTGGCTTTCACGATTATGACAGATGCGAGTCAGACGGGCTGGGGCGCGACCCTAAGTCCAACAGACTTGAAGTGCCAGGGACTTTGTTACTCCCAGTTCATAGAGCAACACATAAACATCAAAGAGATGATGTCAATATGGTTAGCACTACAGCACTGGAAAGGCTATTTACTAAACGCCCATGTTCGGATTCTGTCGGACAACTCGACAGTACTGGCATATCTCAGGAACCAAGGCAGCACTCATTTGATTCCTCTATGCGAATTAACAGAGAAAATTCTTCTTTATATGCTGAATTGTCACACTCATCTCTCTGTCCGTCATATACCGGGTCTTCTGAAGGAAAGGTCGCCTATTGCCATCGGAGTGGACTCTCAACAAGCGAATATTCAATCAGATTTGCTACCAGTGGGATTGTCCCATGATAGACCTGTTTGCGACATACCTAAACAATCAGTTGCCGGTGTTCGTGTCACCGTGTCCAGATCACCGAGCTTACACAGTAGACGCTCTGTCAATTCCATGGGTCGGGATTATAGGATACGCATATCCTCCAACTCCACTGATTCAGCAGATTCTGTTAAAGATCAAACAGTCTCACTGCAAAATCCTGCTAGTAGCACCTCTGTCGTCACAGAAACCTTGGATCAATCTTCTCAGGTGTCTGTTATGGGACATTCCCCAGAAGCTTCCTCCACGAGAGAACCTTCTTCATCAGGGGAAGTCCCGCGCACAACCTTCACGTTTTTCCATTGTGCGGTCCTTCTTGCACAGGAAGCAGTTTACAGGACAAGCAGTTGATGCAATTTCTAATTGTAGGAGGGCCTCCTCTTCATTGAATTATGCAGCGAAGTGGAGGGTCTTCTTTCGTTGGTGTGTGGATCAGTCGATAGATATATACGATTCGTCCATTCCACAAATCGCCAATTTCCTGGTCTACTTGTTTGACGAACTCAAACTGCAGCCCGTTACTATTAAGGGCTATAGGTGTATGTTATCAGACACTTACGCTCATCATGATAATTTGGCTATTGGATCAGATGTTTCTTTATCCAAATTAGTTAGAAATTTTTCTATTAATAGACCTAGAACCCTCATTAATTCCTAAGTGGAATTTAGCTTGGGTTCTTCTGAAGCTTCAAGAAGCTCCTTTTGAGCCATTAGATGATGTAGAATTCAAATTCTTGACCTGCAAAACGGCGTTTCTTTTAGCCTTCGCTTCTGCCAGAAGAGTTAGTGAACTCCATGCATTATCTGTTGATGAATCTCATTATCGTAGTGTGGGTAATACTATTACCCTTACTACGGAAGTGGATTTTTTGGCTAAGAATCAGATTCCGGATAAGCGGCTGGAGCCTATTGTCATTAAGGCTTTACCGTCATCGGATAACCATAGACCATTACTGTGTCCAGTCAGGGCAATGCGCATTTATAAACGTCCATCGGATTTTATCAGGAAAGGAAGAAAACGTTTCTTTCTCTGATTACTAATAGAAAAGATATATCTGTTCATTCTATTTCTAGATGGATTCAGTTGGCAATGCATATTGTCTATGAAAATCTATTTTCGAATCAATGTTCTGTCAACAAGATTACAGCGCATGAAGTTAGAGCTCTGTCCTCTTCCTGGGCTTATTCTAACAGTATAGCCATTACTGATCTCGTGAAGGCTGCTTACTGGACACAACCATCTACATTTATGAAGTTTTACCTTAGAATTTAGAGTCCATCTCCGGTGACCTTAGATCTTTGGGTCCTCTTTCTGTTGCTCAGAATGTCGTCCATTGAAATATTCATCTAGATGGTCTTTAGACAGTCTGCTCGAGTTCTGACTCTGTTCCGCTGCCCTCTTCGTTCTGAGGAAAATTTACCTCAGAACAAGGGGAAGGGGGGGAGGGACGTTTTTTTCCCTTATATCATCTAGCTTGAAAGTGAAAAGTGAAGGAATACCTCCTCTGGAGACAGTAGTCCAGGGTCGGTGCTGGGTAGTTTTTATGTGTAGCTTGGTGTGAAGCAAATACTATGTCTCATTTATGTACTGTTTTTAAAGTGTAGCTCACTGTGAAGCATTTGTATATGTCACTTGTCAAACAGGCGTTAATATACAATCCTCGGACACTTTTAAATTAGTATAAAGAGTCTCATTCTCTGGACTATCTTTATATTTTGGTTTTCCTTCACCGAATTAGCATAACAGGTTGCTGGCATTAAATGGAGAAATATTATGTAATACTCAATTACATTGTTGGTGTTATATCTTTCTCTTTTCTCGAAAAAGAGATAGACATATATAATTCTTATCTTCTCCTATTCTCCTGTAGGAGCTACTCTTTACGGAAGTAATTGAGCGATTGGATTTTCCTCTAAGTCCCAGGTCCTCCAGCCTTTTTACGATTCAGCTAGTCTGGGCCATTGGTTGTTGTATAAAAATATGAAAAATTTTAGGTAATTTGTATATTTTTTATACTTACCAATGGCCCAGACGGGTATGGCCCTCCCATGAGTGGGCACTCAAATCTCCCTGCTGTTTAAACATTTAGCAGGCATTGAAGGAAGAATGATGGTTGGCGCCAATTTCGGACCTTCCTGGATGCTGCGCATTCGCAGTTGTCAAAAAGTATGGAGGACCATTTAGGACTTATATTTTAGTGTTTTGATGCAAATTTGGGGGATTGGAGGGCAAACTTTGTATTTGGCCCTGAATACCAGAAAGTTAGCACCAGCTACTCTGGGCCATTGGTAAGTATAAAAAATATACAAATTACTTTAAATTTTTCATTTTTTAGCTCACCTACTACAAAGTTGAGGTGAGGTAATGTCATGACCCCGTCAGCATCAAGATCCTATTTTGTAAGAGATTGTGTTTGAGTAAATTTCTTTGAACCATGACTACAGAACTGAACCCTTATTTTCTGGAAATTTTCTTTTCTTTTTTTTTTTTTTTTTTTTTGGGGGGGGGGGGAGGGGTAGGGGTGGGGCAAAAACATAGGTGTGTTTTATTGTGAGTGGAGTTTCTCTTAACGTTTATACTAAGTATATGTGTGTTATTTTGTCCGTTTTAAGCTCACATGACTGAAAGTCAGGGTGAGCTATTCTGATCACTTTTTGTCCATATCTCCAAAACTACACGGCACTGAGAATTCTTATTTGGTGTGAAGCTTCCTTAGGAGCAACAGAATGGAATGGTCCAATAAAATTGCTACCAGTTTATCATAGGGTACTTTTTCGGGACCTTGAAAAAATGCGAGTCAGCATTTTTCAACACTGGAGAAAACATTTATGACACTTCTTCTCCTAAACCACTGCTCCAAAAGCTTTAAAATTTCAGATATGACATCTTTGGAAGATTGTTTCACAGGTTTGTTGAAATCAGATCCCTGGGTCCATATTTGGGCTCTCTATGGGAGCCCAAATGTTTAAATTAGTGCAATATGAGGAATATTCTTTAAAAATCTTCAGATCCACCTATCAGAATCATTTTATATTTCATATGCTGCATCCTTAGGGGGGTGAGATTTAAGTTTGTTCAAGCCAAGTCTCTGGGTTCATATTTGGGCTCCCTGTGGGTGCCTGAATTATAACTTAGTTCAATATGAGGAATTTTCTTTAAAAATCTTCTTGTTCAGATCCAGCAGTCGGAATGGTTTGATATTTGGTATACAGCATCCTTAGGGAGGTGTGATTCACGTTTGTTCAAGCCAGTCTCTGAGTCCATATTTGGGCTCCCTGTGGGACACCGAATTGTAATTTAGTTCAATATGAGGAATATTCTTTAAAAATCTTCTTCACATCCACCAGTTAGAATCTTTTGATATTTGGTATCCTGTAACGTTAGATAGGTGAGATTCAAATTTGTTAAAGCCAAGTCCCTGGGTTCATATTTGGGCTCCCTGTGGGAGCCCAAATTATAACTTAGTTCAACATGAGGAATATTTAAAAAAAAATTTTTTCTTCAGATCCAGTAGTCAGAATCTTTTAATATTTGGAATACAGCATCCTTTGGGAGGTGAGATTCAAGTTTGTCCAAGTCAAGTTCCTGGGTTCATATTTTGGCTACCTGGGTATGAGGAATATTTTTTAAAAAAAAACAATTTTTCAAATCCACTGGTCAGAATGTTTTGATATTTGGTATATGGTTTTCTTAATGGGGCAGATGCAAGTTTGTTCAAATCGGGGCCCTTGGTTGATAGTTGTCAGTGTCAGGTGAGCGCTCCCAGGCCCCTTGGGGCCTCTTGTTTCTTTTTTCAGCAAACAATCTCTGAACTTGTACAAGTAACAATTAATGTTTCAGTCGGCTCCAATATCTGAATTGTAAGAGTTTGTTTTTGAGTGGGTTTCTTGAAACCCATTGGCCCCAGGGCTTTTATATTGCAGTTGTGAGTTAGTTTGGACCATGACTACAGTACTTAAGCCTTATTTTCTGGAAATTCTTCTTCAGTTTTCTTATTAGATGAAAACTTAGTCAAATTTCCGTTATTAGAAGTTGAATTAAAGTAAACTTTATTGCACATTATGGTGATCTGTATTGTTTATTTCAAGTTTAGTTTCACATTAAAAACTAAAGGTTAAAGGGGCAGATATGTTATCCCAGAATACACCTCCAGATGCCATTTTAAGGATAAATTTTGTAAAACTGTCAAATTGGGTAGGGGAATAGCCCCTTTGAACCAACCCTGCATGTGCTGCAAATGGAACAGCATCATCAACATGTTGTTTCATGATACGGTTTCCAAGATTTGCATGGAATCCCTTTCAGTGACCCCATAGAGATTTGCCAAGAAATAGGTGAAATTTAGCTCCTGCTATTTCATTGTTCATTAATGTAAATATTTTTGAATCAGATATGAAGAAAGATCAGGCATGGAAGTTTCTTAGATTGTTTGTGTTAATATATATTCTGTATTTTTAGTCTATTTTTATTAAAGTTAATTTATTATATATTATTGAAGGAATCTTGGATATTGATGATAAAGTAGAAGATAATCCAGATGATGAAATATTAGCTGAATTGAGAAGTAAACAACTTGAACTGAAAGCTTTGAGTCAGCAAAATATACTTTTCACTAAGAAGTTATATCGACTGTCAAGAGAAGAGATGGCCAGACAGGATATAAGGAAAAAATTAGCTGCTGCTGATGCTGAGGTAACTCACTTTATGCTTAATCAGAATGGGACTTTCAAGAATTCTTGGCTAGAAATTAGATTGGCAATAAATCAGATACGTTGTCCTCTCAAAGTTGACAAAGGGTTAGTGATGATCTGATGCTTTTGGGTCGATGTACATAGTATAGAATCGTCTCTTGGCGAGTTTGTTAACAAAGAGACGATTCTACACTATGTACATTGACCGTAGTGTAACAACTTAACCATTGGACTTTTTAGGCATTTTCAATAGAAATTAATGTACTGAGTCTGACTTTAGCAGGATTTTCGATGCCATCTTGATCGCTCTTTGGTTTTGAAATCTGTGTGTGCCATGGTGTGCAAGAACTATAGTGCTTCGAAATCAAAGGACTGCCTGACAAATCTGGCAATTCTTCAGCTGGTCAAACAAAAAAATTAAAAGACAACAGGACCAAATGTCAGGCTACCAAAAGTGTCGGGGGCGCGGTGGCTCAGTTGGTAGAGGTCCTTGGGCAAGACACTTCACCCTGATTGCCTACATGGGGGCACGATGACTCTGTGTACTGAGGCGTACTGCACGTCGATGGTGCGCATGTCTTCAACCAATCTAACCCTGCCTGTGCTGCGGTGCAGAGTTCAGAGTTACGATGTTGGAGAGCTGACAGCTGCTCGTCTTTGCTCGGTGGTTCTCTCCGGGTACTCGGGCTTCCTCCACCCGTAAAACTGTCACGGTCACGATTAGCCATTGTGCATAAGTATGTGACCTTAAACACCAATAAAAATAAAATAAAATAAAAAAAACAAAAGTGTCTTAATGAAAACCAAACTATTGTGCCTTGAGATAAACCTGCATTTGTTCAGTATTTGTAGTTCTTTGAAGGCAAAGTATGCATTTCCACACATTTCCTTATAAATGTGTGGAAACAATGTTGAACCAAAATAAAAATTCACCAAGCTCAGAGTTCAACTGCTGCTTCAGTTGTTTTCAGACAAGTAAATCCTCTTCTGGCATTTTTGCCTGTTACTTTTCTTCCTCTGCTAAAATTGTTTATTTCTTTCTGTTTATGTTTTTTCTGTTTCCATTCACCGACAAATCCGCCCAGTGCTATGTACAAAAATGGCCATTGAAGTTTTATTTTTCAATATTTGCTTCCAAAACATAGCTTATGATCCTTTAATGGACTGAGATCATCAATATTCTATGTGCAGCACCCTCTATATATGGCCAAAAGAGGGAATTGGCATGTACATTATATCACATGTCTTGAAATGTAAAATGAAGCTTTTAGGCCTAAAAAAGTTAAGAATATTTTCTCAAGCCTTCTTGCATGGTCCTTTTGGCTGCCGCATGCTCTCTTTTTTTATAAAGAATGTAAGCTTAAAAAAATAAAAATTAAATGGTTTATGTCTGACATGATAAATTTGTCCCTTGAGTGCAACAAGGCTTCGCAAGAGATGAAATACACCACCACCCATGCTGTTCATCTATTTATGAGACTTAACACATAAAACAAACCATGCACTTTTGATTGCAAAGAAATAATTACAGAAATAAAAAAATAAAATAAAAAACCGCCCGTCTGCATGCAATTTTACAAAAAATGGCCTGAGAAACAGATGATCTACTTATTGGGCCTTATTATCCCCGCTTTCGTCGGGGATATTGTCGTTATCTCCGTCCGTACGTACGTACGTACGTACGTCCGTCCGTCCGTACGTCCGTCCGGTGTTACGTTCACTTGCATTAATGTTTAAACTATCCTAATGTGTTCAGGTATCACCAGTACATGTGCATGAAGGTTTCGGGATTTTGATTTGGTTCCAAGTGGTTCCAGTGGAACCATTTTTATCCTTAGAAAATCTTTGTCTGCCCAAAGGTTCTTAGGGTATTGAATTCAATACGTTTAAACCATGTTAACATGTTCAGATAGCATCTGTAGATGTGCATGAAGGTTTCGGAATTTTGATTTGGGTCCAAGTGGTTCCAGTGGAACCACTTTTATCCTTAGAAAATCTTTGCCCGCTCAAAGGCTCTTAGGGTATTGAATTCGAAACTTTTAAACCATGTTAACATGTTCAGATAGCATCTGTAGATGTGCATGAAGGTTTCGGAATTTTGATTTGGGTCCAAGTGGTTCCAGTGGAACCACTTTTACCCTCAGAAAATCTTTGTCCGCTCAAAGGCTCTTAGGGTATTGAATTCGAAACATTTAAACCATGTTAACATGTTCAGATAGCATCTGTAGATGTGCATGAAGGTTTCGGAATTTTGATTTTGTTCCAGGTGGTTCCAGTGGAACCACTTTTATCCTTAGAAAATCTTTGTCCGCTCAAAGGTTCTTAGGGTATTGAATTCGAAACGTTTAAACCATGTTAACATGTTCAGATAGCATCTGTAGATGTGCATGAAGGTTTCGGAATTTTGATTTGGGTCCAAGTGGTTCCAGTGGAACCACTTTTATTCTTAGAAAATCTTTGTCCGCTCAAAGGCTCTTAGGGTATTGAATTCGAAATGTTTAAACCATGTTAACATGTTCAGATAGCATCTGTAGATGTGCATGAAGGTTTTGGAATTTTCATTTGGGTCCAAGTGGTTCCAGTGGAACCACTTTTACCCTCAGAAAAGCTTTGTCCGCTCAAAGGCTCTTAGGGTATTGAATTCGAAACGTTTAAACCATGTTAACATGTTCAGATAGCATCTGTAGATGTGCATGAAGGTTTCGGAATTTTTATTTGGTTCCAGGTGGTTCCAGTGGAACCACTTTTATCCTTAGAAAATCTTTGTCCACACAAAGGCTCGTAGGGTATTGAATTTGAAATGTTTAAACCATGTTAACATGTTCAGATAGCATCTGTAGATGTGCATGAAGGTTTTGGAATTTTGATTTGGGTCCAAGTGGTTCCAGTGGAACCACTTTTATCCTTAGAAAGTCTTTGCCCGCTCAAAGGCTCTTAGGGTATTGAATTTGAAATGTTTAAACCATGTTAACATGTTCAGATAGCATCTGTAGATGTGCATGAAGGTTTTGGAATTTTCATTTGGGTCCAAGTGGTTCCAGTGGAACCACTTTTACCCTCAGAAAATCTTTGTCCGCTCAAAGGCTCTTAGGGTATTGAATTCGAAACGTTTAAACCATGTTAACATGTTCAGATAGCATCTGTAGATGTGCATGAAGGTTTCAGAATTTTTATTTGGTTCCAGGTGGTTCCAGTGGAACCACTTTTATCCTTAGAAAATCTTTGTCCACACAAAGGCTCGTAGGGTATTGAATTTGAAACGTTTAAACCATGTTAACATGTTCAGATAGCATCTGTAGATGTGCATGAAGGTTTTGGAATTTTGATTTGGGTCCAAGTGGTTCCAGTGGAACCACTTTTATCCTTAGAAAGTCTTTGCCCGCTCAAAGGCTCTTAGGGTATTGAATTTGAAATGTTTAAACCATGTTAACATGTTCAGATAGCATCTGTAGATGTGCATGAAGGTTTTGGAATTTTCATTTGGGTCCAAGTGGTTCCAGTGGAACCACTTTTACCCTCAGAAAATCTTTGTCCGCTCAAAGGCTCTTAGGGTATTGAATTCGAAACGTTTAAACCATGTTAACATGTTCAGATAGCATCTGTAGATGTGCATGAAGGTTTCAGAATTTTTATTTGGTTCCAGGTGGTTCCAGTGGAACCACTTTTATCCTTAGAAAATCTTTGTCCACACAAAGGCTCGTAGGGTATTGAATTTGAAACGTTTAAACCATGTTAACATGTTCAGATAGCATCTGTAGATGTGCATGAAGGTTTTGGAATTTTGATTTGGGTCCAAGTGGTTCCAGTGGAACCACTTTTATCCTTAGAAAGTCTTTGTCCGCTCAAAGGCTCTTAGGGTATTGAATTTGAAACGTTTAAACCATGTTAACATGTTCAGAGAGCATCTGTAGATGTGCATGAAGGTTTCGGAATTTTGATTTGGTTCCAGGTGGTTCCAGTGGAACCACTTTTATCCTTAGAAAATCTTTGTCCGCTCAAAGGTTCTTAGGGTATTGAATTCGAAACGTTTAAACCATGTTAACATGTTCAGATAGCATCTCTAGATGTGTGGAGAAGGTTTCGGAATTTTGATTTGGATCCAAGTGGTTCCAGTGGAACCACTTTTATCCTTAGAAAATCTTTGTCCGCTCAAAGGCTCTTAGGGTATTAAATTCGAAACGTTTAAACCATGTTAACATGTTCAGATAGCATCTGTAGATGTGCATGAGGGTTTCACAATTTTGATTTGGGTCCAAGTGGTTCCAGTGGAACCACTTTTACCCTCAGAAAATCTTTGTCCGCTCAAAGGCTCTTAGGGTATTGAATTCGAAACGTTTAAACCATGTTAACATGTTCAGATAGCATCTGTAGATGTGCATGAAGGTTTCAGAATTTTGATTTGGTTCCAGGTGGTTCCAGCGGAACCACTTTTATCCTTAGAAAATCTTTGTCGACTCAAAGGCTCGTAGGGTATTGAATTTGAAACATTTAAACCATGTTAACATGTTCAGATAGCATCTGTAGATGTGCATGAAGGTTTTGGAATTTTGATTTGGGTCCAAGTGGTTCCAGTGGAAACACTTTTACCCTCAGAAAATCTTTGTCCGCTAAAAGGCTCAAAGGGTATTCAATTTGAAACATTTAAACCATGTTAACATGTTCAGATAGCATCTGTAGATGTGCATGAAGGTTTTGGAATTTTGATTTGGGTCCAATTGGTTCCAGTGGAACCACTTTTATCCTTAGAAAGTCTTTGTCCGCTCAAAGGCTCTTAGTGTATTGAATTCGAAATGTTTAAACCATGTTAACATGTTCAGATAGCATCTGTAGATGTGCATGAAGGTTTTGGAATTTTGATTTGGGTCCAAGTGGTTCCAGTGGAACCACTTTTACCCTCAGAAAATCTTTGTCCGCTCAAAGGCTCTTAGGGTATTGAATTCGAAACGTTTAAACCATGTTAACATGTTCAGATAGCATCTGTAGATGTGCATGAAGGTTTCGGAATTTTTATTTGGTTCCAGGTGGTTCCAGTGGAACCACTTTTATCCTTAGAAAATCTTTGTCCACACAAAGGCTCGTAGGGTATTGAATTTGAAACGTTTAAACCATGTTAACATGTTCAGATAGCATCTGTAGATGTGCATGAAGGTTTTGGAATTTTGATTTGGGTCCAAGTGGTTCCAGTGGAACCACTTTTATCCTTAGAAAGTCTTTGTCCGCTCAAAGGCTCTTAGGGTATTGAATTCGAAACGTTTAAACCATGTTAACATGTTCAGAGAGCATCTGTAGATGTGCATGAAGGTTTCGGAATTTTGATTTGGTTCCAGGTGGTTCCAGTGGAACCACTTTTATCCTTAGAAAATCTTTGTCGACTCAAAGGCTCGTAGGGTATTGAATTTGAAACATTTAAACCATGTTAACATGTTCAGATAGCATCTGTAGATGTGCATGAAGGTTTTGGAATTTTGATTTGGGTCCAAGTGGTTCCAGTGGAAACACTTTTACCCTCAGAAAATCTTTGTCCGCTAAAAGGCTCGTAGGGTATTCAATTTGAAACATTTAAACCATGTTAACATGTTCAGATAGCATCTGTAGATGTGCATGAAGGTTTTGGAATTTTGATTTGGGTCCAAGTGGTTCCAGTGGAACCACTTTTATCCTTAGAAAATCTTTGTCCGCTCAAAGGCTCTTAGGGTATTGAATTCGAAACATTTAAACCATGTTAACATGTTCAGATAGCATCTGTAGATGTGCATGAAGGTTTCGGAATTTTGATTTGGTTCCAGGTGGTTCCAGTGGAACCACTTTTATCCTTAGAAAATCTTTGTCCGCTCAAAGGTTCTTAATGTATTGAATTCGAAACGTTTAAACCATGTTAACATGTTCAGATAGCATCTGTAGATGTGCATGAAGGTTTCGGAATTTTGATTTGGGTCCAAGTGGTTCCAGTGGAACCACTTTTATCCTTAGAAAATCTTTGTCCGCTCAAAGGCTCTTAGGGTATTAAATTCGAAATGTTTAAACCATGTTAACATGTTCAGATAGCATCTGTAGATGTGCATGAGGGTTTCACAATTTTGATTTGGGTCCAAGTGGTTCCAGTGGAACCACTTTTACCCTCAGAAAATCTTTGTCCGCTCAAAGGCTCTTAGGGTATTGAATTCGAAACGTTTAAACCATGTTAACATGTTCAGATAGCATTTGTAGATGTGCATGAAGGTTTCAGAATTTTGATTTGGTTCCAGGTGGTTCCAGTGGAACCACTTTTATCCTTAGAAAATCTTTGTCGACTCAAAGGCTCGTAGGGTATTGAATTTGAAACATTTAAACCATTTAAACATGTTCAGATAGCATCTGTAGATGTGCATGAAGGTTTTGGAATTTTGATTTGGGTCCAAGTGGTTCCAGTGGAAACACTTTTACCCTCAGAAAATCTTTGTCCGCTAAAAGGCTCGTAGGGTATTCAATTTGAAACATTTAAACCATGTTAACATGTTCAGATAGCATCTGTAGATGTGCATGAAGGTTTTGGAATTTTGATTTGGGTCCAAGTGGTTCCAGTGGAACCACTTTTATCCTTAGAAAATCTTTGTCCGCTCAAAGGCTCTTAGGGTATTGAATTCGAAACATTTAAACCATGTTAACATGTTCAGATAGCATCTGTAGATGTGCATGAAGGTTTCGGAATTTTGATTTGGTTCCAGGTGGTTCCAGTGGAACCACTTTTATCCTTAGAAAATCTTTGTCCGCTCAAAGGTTCTTAGGGTATTGAATTCGAAACGTTTAAACCATGTTAACATGTTCAGATAGCATCTGTAGATGTGCATGAAGGTTTCGGAATTTTGATTTGGGTCCACTTTTATCCTTAGAAAATCTTTGTCCGCTCAAAGGCTCTTAGGGTATTAAATTTGAAACGTTTAAACCATGTTAACATGTTCATATAGCATCTGTAGATGTGCATGAAGGTTTTGGAATTTTCATTTGGGTCCAAGTGGTTCCAGTGGAACCACTTTTACCCTCAGAAAATCTTTGTCTGCTCAAAGGCTCTTAGGGTATTGAATTCGAAACGTTTAAACCATGTTAACATGTTCAGATAGCATCTGTAGATGTGCATGAAGGTTTCAGAATTTTGATTTGGTTCCAGGTGGTTCCAGTGGAACCACTTTTATCCTTAGAAAATCTTTGTCCACTCAAAGGCTCATAGGGTAATGAATTTGAAACGTTTAAACCATGTTATCATGTTCAGATAGCATCTGTAGATGTGCATTAAGGTTTCGGAATTTCAATTTGGTTCCATGTGGTTCCAGTGGAACCACTTTTACCCTCAGAAAATCTTTGTCTGCTCAAAGGCTCTTAGGGTATTGAATTCGAAACGTTTAAACCATGTTAACATGTTCAGATAGCATCTGTAGATGTGCATGAAGGTTTTGGAATTTTGATTTGGGTCCAAGTGGTTTTTCAATCATGTGACAATGATGTGATCAGAACACTAACCTTTATACATCATGTTGGGTGAAGTATCTTGTTTGAAATATTGAAGTAGTTTCACATGTGAGTCTTCAGAAGGAAATTAAATACTGTTTTATCATTTTAAATCACACACATGCGTGAAGCCTTTTTATCCAAGTCTGTATCCTGCACTAACCAAAAAGGAAAGTGCAAATGCAGGGATATACTATAGTGTGCTTCGCACACAAATGGCGCCATCTGGTTTTAAATTTTTGTCAGTAATATTTCAATTTGTTTGTCCCAGGTTATGGATGCATACAGAAAAATTCAAGCTGCTCGTCAGAAAAAGAAAGCACCAACGAAAAAAGAAAGAGAGCTGGCTCTAAAAGCAATGAGGGAGAGGGACACTCTAATAAAAACTTTGGAGACTTGAACCAATGAAATGCATCACCAGAAATGAGATTACACTGGCAGCAGGGAGGAAGATACCTCTTGGCATTCTGAAAGAAGAACTGTCCTACTGCATGGCCTCTATGGGAGCAAAAACAAAATGATGCCTCTAAAAGACTTCTGCGTAGGCCTTATCTTTGGTTTTACTGCAGTTCTATTTGGTTGGTTATTCTGTGAAAGGACAGCAAATCTTCAAAGGCCTGATTCCAACATCGTTATTTTTTCTGGACTTACAACTGGGAATTTTGATTTATTTCATTCAAAGGCCATTGTCATGGCTTTGATGAAATTGTGTTCAAAGCAAGCTTGAGATCTTTAGAATTTTTGCACTTGCTATGTATAAACTCAACAGGGAATAACATGTTATTTAAATCATTTCATTGCCATTTATTTTGTTTCCGTTTGCTGGAGTGTGCCTACAAGCATGATTTAATAAATGGTAATTGAACATTTGGCAAAAATGGTTGAATTACCTTTAGAAGTGATTTCTAGCCCATTCTTCAACATGTGGATTGATACATGGCAATGTGATACTAATAGTCAGAAGTCTTGGATCTCTTGAAAGTTTGTGAAAAAGTGTTGAGGTCTTTTAACCCTCTGCACTCTGATATCAAAATACAGAAGTATCGAACTGCCAGTTTTTCCCATAATGCAGCAAGGAACTTAGCCAATTCAATCTTGTGTGACAAAGCTCATTGTCAAACAAGATTGAATTGGTTAAATTCCTAATTGCATTTTGTGAAAAACTTGCTGCTTAAACAATTTTGCATTTTGACATCAGTGTGCAGAGGGTTAAGGATCGGGGAAATAATGATATAATATTGGTCATTTGATCTAACCAAACTGGCCGAGATATGCAGTTAACTCCTAGCATTCTGGTAGTATTTCAAAATTTCCATCATTGACTCCATATTGTCCACGTAGAATGAAAAATTCAACAAACTAGATCTTGTTTCACAAAACTCAGTCAGCTATGTCAAAGAAGATATAATTGATTAAATTCTCATTTGCTTTTTGGGAACAGTTTGCTGCTGAAAACTATGGCATTTTGGCATCAGAGTGCAGAGGGTTAAATGAAAGAGAGATTGTATTGATAAGAAGCAGTAGATATGAGTAGGGGCTGTAATCTTAACAGGTTGAGCGGCAGTGAGTGCTGGTATCCCATAGTTGTGTTGAATTTTGAAGTGCAGGTACTCAAATTTAAAGGATTCACATTCAATGAATGTGCTTCATATTATCTTTGAAGTAAAATTATTTAGTCTGTATGGATTATGTTGCAACAGTAAATCAGAGATTGCATGACACTCCCATAAATTTTAACAAGACAAAGACATGTGAAGTTTTTTTTTACTCCCAAAATATTGATCACTCTACCAGTTAATAAATGTCCACCTAACTTGATGTACATTTCTTTAGTTCTTATAAATATCTTGCAAATTTACAGAAAGAAATTGGTGAAGTGTACAGGCACTTCACCTTGTGACACAGACTGTTTCTTGGTGCCTATTCTACAACTTGGTTTTGTTGTACTGTATTTAATGACAGTGATCTTTTTTTTATTAGCTCAACTTGACAATGTTAAATATAACATATTGGGATGGGTTGCGATCTGTTGTACGTCTGTGTGTCTGTCCATCCATCCACAATTCCTTTAGCACACTCGACAGGCCGCAGCTCTCACCCAGTCAGTTCCAAATTTCATATGTGGCTTTGGGGCACTGTCTAGTTCCAAAGAGTTAGGTGCTCTAATTTACTGAAGACACACTTTCCTATCCTATAAATAGTGAAGACAGAAATTCTTAAGGAATATGAGGAAGAAATTATAGTGGCATACAGAATAAATATAAGAATCTGCAAATCTTGAATGACCATTTAGGTTAATTCAGACTAGTAAGCAGGCATCATCAAATGTAACTTTCCTCATACAGTATTTCCACAGTCCTTATAGGTATCGCAGAACTAAATATTTTCCCATAGGCGACCATTATAACACTTACGTGAAAAAAATATGATCGCATCACTTAAAATTAAATATTTACATACCTACATAAAGTACAGACCTTCACACAACTTTCCCTGGCCAGAAAACGTGGCAGGGGGGGAGGGGGGTCATGCAACAAATAAGAGAAAAAATGCACCAAGGAGTGAAGTACTGTCCTTGAACTCAGTTTTTTCTGGGAATTTCCAACAAAAATACACAAATAGTTAACTGAAATTTTTAGACCCAGAAAATACTTAGAAAATATCTTTTTTCTTGTGGAATATTCAGTATTGATGTTGAAATCTAATAAAATGCTTTAATAGTTTTCTCAAGCAATAATTATTTTCTCTACGAGTCTTATTTTAGACTATGATGCAATATCCGAGTGCAACATTTCAAAGGCAGATCACTCTAAACCAACAAATAAGAGAAAAAATGCACCAGGAAGTGAAGTACTGTCCTTGAACTCAGTTTTTTCTGGGAATTTCCAACAAAAATACACAAATAGTTAACTGAATTTTTTAGACCCAGAAAATACTTAGAAAATCTCTTTTTTCTTGTGGAATATTCAGTATTGATGTTGAAATCTAATAAAATGCTTTAATAGTTTTCTCAAGCAATAATTTTTTCTCTAGGAGTCTTATTTTAGACTATGATGCAATATCCGAGTGCAACATTTCAAGGCAGATCACTCTAAACCAAATATTTAGTTCCGCGATACCTAAAAACCTGTAAAGTCTTGGAATTTGAAAAATGTGTTTCATGAAAATCAGCATTCATATGGCCACAGAAAATCTTGGAATTTTAAACAATAACGTAATTGTGAACCTTCAACAGATAGGTTGGTAATAATACAAGTTAATATTGGGCACACTACAACTTTTAAACACTGCAACCTGGGAGATTAAAATGAATTATTTGTTGTGATTATTTATATGACCCTTTACCTTATGAATCTAACCAATTCACACAACTTTTTCCACAAAACATGTCATTTAGATTTTATTCTCTTCATCTTGCACTTATTTGGAATGACCTTGATAAGCTCATACCAATATAAGTAATGAGCTATGGTTTTGAAGCCATATCTAATTACAAGCATGTTATCAGCAAGTCATTTAGGCAAAGAATTATATGTGCAGACTTTTTTTTTTAGCTCACCTGAGCGAAGCTCAAGGGGAGCTTTACTAATCACTTTCTGTCTGCCGTTAACTTTACATTATCGACTTCTTCTCACAAACTACTTGACCAAATTGAACCAAATCTGGTGTTCATGCTCCCTATCATATGTCAATTCAAGTTTGTTCAAATCAAGTTGCCCTGCCCCTCAGGGCCATGCCCAAAAAGTGTGCCTAAATCTTAAAAAATCTTCTCATGAACCAGCAGTAGCAAAGACTTGATATTTGGTGTGTAGCTTCTTTTTGAGGTGTAGACTCAGATTTGTTGAAGAGAAGTTTGTGGGGCTATATTTGCCATCATTATGGGAGGGGCAAGTATTTTTGCCCTGCCCAAAATTTCTATTTTCCAAACTGAGAGGCCGATTTGAACCAAATTTGATATGAGGGCTTATTGGGTCATAAGGAGTTAATTTATAGCAAAACATTTTTTCCCGTCGCCCCATGGGAACCGCAAGAGCTAAAAATAGAAAAAATTTAAAATGGCCATATCTCCAAAACTACACGGCACTGAGAATTTTTATTTGGTATGAAGCTTCCTTAGGACCAACAGAATGGAATGGTCCAAAAAAATTGCTATTGGTTTTATCATAGGGTACTTTGAAAAAGTGCTGAGTCAGCATTTTTTAACACTGTGGGTAACGGGAAAAACATGTAAGACTACTTTTCTCCCAAACCACTGCTCCAAAAGCTTTCATATTTCACATATAACATCTTTGGAAGATTGATTCACATATTTGTTGAAATCAATTCCCTGGGTCCATATTTGGGCTCTCTATGGGAGCCCAAATGTTCAAATTAGTGCAATAGGAGGAATATTCTTTAAAAATCTTCTTCTTCAGATCCACCAATCAGACTCTTTTGATATTTGGTATGCAGCATCCTTAGGGGGGGAGATTCAAGTTTGTTCAAGCCAAGTCCCTGGGTTCATATTTGGTCTCCCTGTGGGAGCCCGAATTATAACTTAGTTCAATATGAGGAATATTCTTCAAAAATCTTCATCTTCACATCTTCCAGTCAGAATCTTTTGATATTTGGTATACAGTATCCTTAGGGAGGTGCGATATAACTCTGTAAAAGCCAAGTCCCTGGGTTCATATTTGGGATTTCTGTGGGAGCCCAAATTGTACCAAAATTTCTTATTTTCCGAACTGAGAGGCCAATTTGAACCAAATTTGATATGAGGGCTTATTGGGTCATAACTGCCTAATTTATGCCAAAAAAAATTTAACAGTCACCCCACGGGAACTGCAGGAGCTAAAAATAGAAAAAATTTTAAACTCCCATATCTCCAAAACTACACGGCACTGAGAATTTTTATTTGGTGTGAAGCTTCCTTAGGAACAGCAAAAAGGAATGGTCAAAAAAAAATTGCCATCAGTTTTATCATAGGGTACTTTTCCCGGACTTTGAAAAAATGCTCAGTAATCATTTTTATGTGTACCCATACTATGTATGGTACACATAATGCCTGCATCCGGGGTGGCCATCCGTCGTTCGTCCATCCTTTGTCCGTCCGTCTGTCCATCTGCGTCCGTCCGTCTGTCCATCCGCGTCCGTATCCATTTCTTTGGCATTCGATAACTTGAAAAATATTGCTTGGATTGTCAAGTTACTTTATATTTGTGTTCAGGTTTCTGATGTGCCGAGCTGTATAGTTTTTGGTGTAAATCTGATAATTTGATCCTGACATATTAACTCTTTATCCTTCAAATTGAGAATTCTTCCAATCCCTTTGGCATGAGATAACTAAAAAAATATCAAACCAATTATCATGTTACTTTATATATATCTTCAGGTTACTGATGTTCCGAGCTGTATAGTTTTTGGTGTAAATCTGTTATTTTGATCCTGAGATATTAACCCTTTATCCTTCAAATTGAAAATTCCTCCAATCCCTTTGGCATTCGATAACTTGAAAAATATTGCTTGGATTGTCAAGTTACTTTATATTTGTGTTCAGGTTACTGATGTGCCGAGCTGTATAGTTTTTGGTGTAAATCTGATAATTTGATCCTGATATATTAACCCTTTATCCTTCAAATTGAAAATTCCTCCAATCCCTTGGCATTCGATAACTTGAAAAATATTGCTTGGATTGTCTAGTTACTTTAGATTTGTGTTCAGGTTACTGATTTGCCGAGCTGTGTAGTTTTTGGTGTAAATCTGTTATTTTGATCCTGAGATATTAACCCTTTATCCTTCAAATTGAAAATTCCTCCAATCCATTTGGCGTGAGATAACTCAAAAAATATTAATCCGATTGTCATGTTACTTCATATATGTGTTCAGGTTACTGATGTGCCGAGCTGTATAGTTTTTGGTGTAAATATGATAATTTGATCCTGTGATATTAACCCTTTATCCTTCAAATTGAGAACTTCTCCAATCCATTTCTTCGGCATGCGATAACTCAAAAAATATTAATCCGTTTATCAGTTTACTTTATATATGTATTCAGGTTACTGATGTGCTGTGCTGTATAGTCTTTTATGTAAATCTAATAATTTGATCTGGAGATATTAACCCTTTATCCATCAAATTAGGCACTCCTCCAATCCATTTCTATATGTACCCATACCATGTGTGGTGTACATAATGTCGGTGTCGGCATCCGGGGTGGCCCTCCATCATACAGCTTTCTACTAGTTGCACGTATGGGTACACATCTGACGATTTCATCGGTCTATTTTTTAACACTGTGAGTAATGGGAAAAACATTAAAGAATCTTCTCCCACACCACTGCTCCAAAGGCTTTCATATTCCACATATAACATCTTTGGATGATTCATTCACATATTTGTTGAAATCAAATCCCTGGGTCCTTATTTGGGCTCTCTATGGGAGCCCAAATGTTCACATTAGTGCAATATGAGGAATATTCTTTAAAAATCTTCTTCATCCGATCCACCAATCAGGCTCTTTTGATATTTGGTATGTAGCATCCATAGGGGGTGAGATTCAAGTTTGTTCAATTTGAGTCTCTGGCTTAATATTTGGGCTTTCTATGAGTGGGGTTTGAGGGTGACGGGGGGGTGCATGTTGGGTTCAGGTTTGTTAAAATCCATTCCTTACTGTTTTTCCATAAAATTTGCCTTTCATGACTTCATTCCTTTGTAGTGTTGATGAACCATGTCGAACTGAATGTGACCCCAAATACTTCTTTGAACCACTTTGGCAGGTGAGTGATTAAGGCCCCTTGGGGTCTCTTGTTAGCTCACCTGACTGAAAGTCAGGGTGAGCTTTTCTGATCACTCTTTGTCCGTCGTCCTACGTGAAGGTGGTGTTTGAGTCTCTTTCTCCCAAACCACTGGCCACATTTTAATTAAATTTCATGTAAGTAGTGGTTATATAAGGGCATTTTGATTTTTATGCAAATTAGGTTTCGGCTCATATTGAGCAGAGGGGTGGGGAAAAAATGGCCAAATTTTTTGAAAATCTTCTTCTAATGAACCACCAGTAGCAGAGACTTGATATGTGGTATACAGAGTCCTTTTGAGGTTTAGAATCAAGTTTGTTCAAGAGAAGTTTGTCAGGCATTATTTGCCTTCGTTATGGGAGGGGCAAAAATTTTTGCCACACCTAAAATTTCTATTTTTAGAACCGTGAGGTCGATTTGAACCAAATTTGATATGAGATGATAATGGGTCATAAGTAGTTGATTGGTGCAAAAAAAAATTTTCTCATTGCCCCGTGGGAACCTCGGGAGCTAAAAATAGGAAAAACCTTAAAACTGCCAAATCTCCAAAACTACACAGCACAGAGAATTCTTATTTCGTATAAAGCTTACTTTTATCCAGTAGAATCGATTGGTTAAAAAAAATCCCTATTGGTTTGATCACAAGGTACTTTTTTCAGGACTTTGAAAAAGTGCTGAGTCAGCACTTTTTAACACTGTAGGCAATGGGAAAAACATTAAAAAATCTTCTTCTCCAGATCCAGCAGGCAGAATCTTTTGATATTTGGTATGCAACATTGTAGGGTGGATCTGATTCAAGTTTGTTCAAATTGGCCCCCTGGTTTCATATTTGGGTTCAGTATAGGAGCCCGATTTCGAATTTAGTGCATTTCAGGCAAATTTCTTAAAAAATCTTCTTCTCCAGATCCAGCAGGCAAAATCTTTTGATATTTGGTATGCAACATTGAGGGGTGGATCTGATTCAAGTTTGTTTCATAAGTTACCACAGGAAATTTTGGAATTTTTCACATTTTAGTCCTGGAAAATGAACAAAAACTTATAGAAAAACTCAAAATTTGTTGTTTTTTTTTTAAAGTGCAATAGCCCTGTTAGATCAGTTTCTGCACACAATAGATTTTTTTATTTTTTTATTCTGTACCAATGACCCAGACATAGCTGCTGGTGCTAATTCTTAAAATATAGGGCCAAACACAAATTTTGCCCCCCAATCCCCAAAATTTGCATCTAAAACTAAAGAAAACATGTCCTGAAAGGCCTTCCACACTTCGCCCCTACTGCGCATGCGCAGTGTCAAGGACGTTCCGAAATTGGCGCCATTAATCATTCTAAGTTTGGCCCTTCATCAGTTAACATCTGACTGATCTTTGTGCTTTTAAATCTCAGTTTAAATGATGTCAGACACATAAATATTAGTGAAATGGTGATTCTAAGGAGGATAGAGAAGGAGGAGAGGAAAAGAATGTGTGACAGAATATTATCAGGGCTGTAACTTAAAAATTTTTAATGAAATTATGTTAAGTTACCTATTTTCAAGGCAGCAGCCATTTTGTTGTCATTCTGATTATTTAGTTACACTGTTTTTTTTAAGTGTTTTCCTCTCTCCCTGTCCTTTAAGTTCCCCCTTGCTATTCTCCCATGCTTTTGGCATTGTTTCTGTAATTATTATTACTAAAATTTCTTGGGAGTTTTAGCTGAATAACAGAATGAATTCTGTTTTTCCCCATGTTTACGTCTTCACCTACGGGTGGTTAGGCGTTGTGTTCTGCATCTACCATCTGATGTTCTGCAGTTTCTTCCCTGGAAGTCTCTGTTTTGCATCAGATAGTGTATTTTTGGTAACTGATTTCGGGCCTGGGTGCCTGGAGTCTTATTTTAGTGTTTTTACACTCATTGTTTACATTTACAACAGCCCTCTGTGTGAGGGGGGATTTCTAAAAAATAATATCTTTATGTTATTTTAATCATAACTAGATACATTATTATTGTTCGTAAGTGTTGAATAAATTGTTTAAAATATTTTTAAAATTTTTGTCCACACTTAGGCTTGGGATCCATTGGGGCTCAACGTTACTTTTCAGAAACTTGGGCTGTTCTGAAAAAATATTTTTTCAAAATATTTTGATTTCAATTATTTTTTCTATATTAATGGATCATATTATTATTATGTATTTTGATTGCCAGGGGTTAGTGCGAGTACCAGGACTTGTTTTCTTTTCACATTGAAAGGATATTGATCAATTGTTTTAAGAGGAAGTCTTCCTCTGACTTTATTATCATTCTATATGTGGTCAGTGTACTCGCATTAACTCCTGTTCTGTATCGTATGATTTCGATGACAATATGGGAAGCGTATGTCACGGTATGTTGTTGGGGATTTGGACACTTCGGTCCTTTCCCCGCAGGGTCACTCTACTTTATCAATTTCTATTTCAGACGATCAAGATTAGGGTGATGTATCTGTGATGTCTTCCAACAGTGTGCCTCCGTCGTCACTATTAATGAAGGGCTAGCGGAAAAGTGCTCATGTAAATATGCCAATTGCCTAAGAGGACCCTAGTAGGTTCGACGGCCTTTGACGTCCGCTAGCTCGCCCGGTGTAGCGTCCATTCACCGAATGGTTTGGCAGCCGGGTTCGTCCGTTGCGGTCTAGAAGGAATTTTGGGGTGATGCGAGCACTATAAATTAACTTAATGCACACCCAGTGACGGCGGATCGGAGGGAGAACGCAGGAAGCCTTTTAGTCCGGTTCATAGCTCGTTCCGGTCCATCCGGACGGCAAGCGAGAGAGGCCCCTCTCTCGTTCAACAACATCTGGCCCCAGATGTTGTGGTACAAATTGTGTCGCAAGCGGAGCATACGTCCGTCGCTCGGGACGCTCCGTTGTATAGGCAGTCCGCTGAGACTGCTAAGGCTTCCTCTTCTCGTCAGCGCACACGACCGCACCTTGGCTGCGTGACCGCCGATATATTACCAGCTTCGCCGATCAAGGATTCTTCGGCGACCAGGTCACACCATCCGATAGCCAGGGACACGAGGCCTGCAGACTCCGGACGTTCGCATAGGAAGTGTGCGGGAGTCAACGTACACGGAGCTTCCGGCGGCAATGCATCGTAAGACCGCTACTGCACAGGCCTCGGGAACGGACGTGCTTTCCTTAATAGCACAGTTTATCGCAGCATCCCAGCATCAACTGAATCTGTCGCATATATTTTATCCGACGATGCTGGGTCGGGACGCTCCGCGGAAGCGGGTACGGACGTCCGAAGTTTCATCCGGTCCGACGGGATACCGAAAGGGAATCGGAGGATTTCGAGCTTTCCCTTTCGGAACAACATATGCTGTTGCGTATGTCATCTGACTTGGTCTTCTACAGCTTCTTTCGTCGGACCAGAATGCTGCGATGCCGGATAAGAAACTGATAGCATCGGTGGACTTAGAAATTTTTGGTTCGGTTCAGGGACATCGTCCCTCAGTTCCGACATAGTCCAATAATGTCACACAAACTTTCGAATTATTGAACGACGCTATATATATTATTATTTTATGCTTGCTATCCAAGCATTTCTGGTTTCTTGTTCGAAGAGTTATGGAGATGTCTTTCAAAAGTGTGCCTCTGTCGTCATAGTTAATGAAGAGTTAGCGGCAATAAGTGCTCATGGAATATGTCTATCGCCTACGGAGTGACATTCGCTAGCTCACCCGGTGTAGCGTACATTCATCGAATGGTTCGGCTGCCGGGTTCGTCCGTTGCGGTCTAGGAAGGAGATTTGGGTGATGCGAGCACTTCAATTACTTTAGTACTCACCCAGTGACGGCAGATTGAGGACAGATCGGAGGAAGCCTGTTAGTCCGGTTCCTGGCTTGTCCAGGTCCGTCCGGGCTGTGAGCGAGAGAGGTCCCTCTCTCGCCCAACAACATAGGGGACCGCATGTTGTGGTTCAGATATTTTACATTCGGAGCATATGTCCGTTGGTCGGGACGCTCCGTTATATTGACAGACCGAGAGACTGTCTTTAATGCTTCCTCATCCTCACAGCAGGGCACACGACCGCACATTGGCTACGTGACCTCGAGTATCCGATCAGTTTCGGCATTCAGTGATTCCACGGCGAATAGGTCGTGCCATCCGGTAGCCAAGGGACACGAGGCCTATACACTCCGTTCGCTCGCATATTGGAAGTATGCACGGGGTAACGATCACGGAGCTTCCAGCGGCAATGCATCGTAAGACCGCTTCTCCTCAGGCCTCAGTGACGGACGTGCTATCCGAGTTAGCACAGTTGTTTCGCAGCATCCCAGCAATTGACAGTTTCTCGGTCGAATCAGGAATTATCCGACGGCGCTGGGTCGGTGCGGTCCGCGGTTGCATCAGCTACGGACGACCGAACGCTTTATAGGGTCCGACAGGATGGCGAAAGGGATTTGAAAGATTTCGAGTTTTCCCTTTAGTAGTAGCGGAAGATGCCTTTCATATCTTCTGGCATTATCTTCCAGTGATTATTATTTCGGACTTCATTGCTGCGATCTTGGATAAGAGACTTATAGCGTCACTGGACTCGGATTTTTCGATCGGTTCAGGGACATTGTCCCTGACTTACCGACGCAGTCCAATATTGTCATTACAACATGTGTTTTATTTTTCGACGCTATATATATATATATATATATACAAGCCTGCTACTAAGCATGATAGTTTAGTTTCTTGTCCGCATTGCTCATTTCTGCCATTTTATCATTTATACAAATCGTTTATTTTGGCAGAGCAGGGCATACCGAGAGTTCATATGCGTCTAGATGGTGTGATTAAAGACTGCATATATTCTTTTTCGCCGTTTATGTCTTTTCCAATTTCAATGTTGGGAACGACATTATGTATAGTAGACTTAACTTAGACGCTTTATTATACGTAATCCGCCTTACTGAGGCGTTATCATTACGTCTTCAAGAAAAGATTTACGGGATATTATTCTCAATGTAATTTCTTTTGAGGGCAGTAGTCTGTTCACGTATAACTCCGCCCTTCAGTGGCTGATTGGAGTTAGTTAGACGTGACGCAGCCCTAGCTACATCCACACGCGTGGATAGTAAGGTTAAGAACTCTCTCAGAGTCGCTTCGTTCTCGGAGGAGCTTCTCTTCGACGGCAACTTTTCGGCAATCCATGAATTGCTCGATTTATACGTTCTCTTGTCTATCTAGTGTTACAAGAGATTCAGACTGGGGCAAACATGTCATTGCATGAACATTATTCAGAAACGCATGCCCAAATTCCTGTCCTTTAATTCGACAGTAGTGGCGTATCTCCGGAACCAGGGAGGCACTCTTTCGTTTCCGTTATTCAATTTAATGGAAAGAATCCGTCTGTTGGTTATAGTACACCAAGTTCAGTTTTGGTCCGTCATATTCCGGGTCGTCTAATTGTTTTATCGGACTCCCGTTCTCTTACGGGTCGCTTGTTGCTGTCAAAATGGACTCTCAACAAACAAGTATTCAATCAGATTTGCTATCTATGGGAGCGCCCAATGATGATTTATTTATGACACAGCTTGCTAATCAATTGCAGACGTATGTGTTGGCTTGTCCAGATCTCTGAGCTAATATTGTTAACGCTCTATTGATCTATAGGACGGAATGATAGGATACGCGTATCCTCCGGCGCTGTTGTTTTAGCAGGTATTGCTAAGATAAACAACCACAATACATTTCTGTTGATAGCATCTCTATCTTCACAGAGATCATGAGTAATTTACTCTCTTGTCTACTGTGGGTCTTAACGTGAAATCTTCCTCTATGTGAGGATCTTTTTCACTGGGTAAATCGTGTCATCATTATCACAACCAGCAAGGTCGCAACCTTCATGTATTCCGTTGTGTGGTCCGTATTGCATTGTAAGCACTGTACTGGACGAGCTTTGGACGCGATTTCTTACTATAGGAGATCCTCTTCTTCGCTATTCTATGCGGCTAAAGTGGAGGCTCTTCCGTCGTGGTGTAGGGATCATTATGTTCATATTGTTGATCCCTCCATACTACTCATTGCTATTTTTTAGTATACTTGTTTCACAAGATCTACTGCAGCCTGTTATTATTTAGGTTATAGGTTTATGTTACCTCATACCTATGCACTCTACGATAGTTTCCAATTGAGTCTTTTGTCTCTTTATCTAAGTCAGTTAGTAACTTTTTGATAAATAGACTTAGAATCTTTAGATTAAATTCCTATACGGATTTTAACTTCGGTTCTTATTTAGCTAAGTAATCATTTGAGCCTCTGGAAACAGTAGTTTTCAAATTCTGACCTTTTAGACAGTAATTCTGTTGGTTTCTCTTTTACTGTAGAGTCAGTGAGTTTCATGCACTATCGACGGATGATTTTCACTTTCATAGTTTCGGAATCAATACTTCCGTTACTATTTAGGTTGGATTGTTGCATAAGAGTTAGGCTCCTATTATCCGGAACCTATTATTTTAAGGTCCTTCCGTCTTCGTATGGGCATAGGCCTTTACTCTTTCCGGGTACAGTTTATGTATTTATAAACAGATATCTGTTTATTACAAAGGGCGTAAGCTTCTTCTGTCTTTGATGTCTAGTAGAAGGACGTTACGCTCCATTTTATTGTTAATGGATTCTATTAACTATCGGTACTGCTTATGGTATATCATTGACTTAGCAGTTGTGCTTAAGATTTCGGCTCATGAAGTAAGAGTTCTTCTACTTCTTGGGCTTACATTAATAGTGTCGCTATTATAGATTTTTGAAGGCCGCTCATTGCGCTCAGCCATCCACATTCATGAATTTTATCTTAGAAATATCGAGTCCATTTCTGGAGGCCTCTATTGTTAGGTCTATTATCTACTGCTCAGAATGTCATTCACTTAACAGTTGCTACTATAGCTAGGTAGGCTGTCTGTTTCGGCAGTGTCTCCGTTCGGCTGCCCTCTTCGCTCTGGGCTATTTGACCCAGGGCAAGAAAAAGGGGGGGGGGGGGGGAGGGTGTTCCCTTGGGTCACCTGTTTTACTATGAAAACAAGGGGATACCTCCTCCGGAGTTAGTAATTCTGAGCTGTTATTGGGATGGTTGTTTAGTGAGAAGTTTAGGTTTTTAAAATTCATTCAAGTCTTAGTTTTTAAAGTATAGCTTTTGAATATTGCATATGTCTACGGACATGATTATGCAATCCTCAGACACTTTTAGGAGTATAAGAGTCTCTATTCTCTAGACTTACTTTATTTATTGGCTTACTTTAAAAATTATTAGTATAAGGATTATATTGGATATTAATAGAGTACATGGATGTATGAAGCTCAATTTTGGAAGGTGTTGTATCTTTCTAATTTATCATAAATAAGAAAGATACATGTAAGGCCTATTACTTCTTTTTCCCTACAGGGGATGACTCTATTTTATTTTATTGAGCGTATTCCATTTTGCTCTATGTCCTTGGCCCTCCAGCCTTTTTACTATTCAGCTATGTCTGGGTCATTGGTACAGTATAAAAATGTTAAAAAATTTATAGTAATTTATATATTTTTTATACTTACCAATGACCCAGACGGGGATGGCCCTCCCAGGAGTTGGGAACTCTTGCCTCCCCGCTGAGTACATAGCGCTTACCAGGCACTGGTTATTAGAATGATTAATGGCGCCAATTTTGGAACGTCCTTGACACTGCGCATGCGCAGTAGGGGCGAAGTGTGGAGGGCCTTTCAGGACATGTTTTCTTTAGTTTTAGATGCAAATTTTGGGGATTGGGGGGCAAAATTTGTGTTTGGCCCTATATTTTAAGAATTAGCACCAGCAGCTATGTCTGGGTCATTGGTAAGTATAAAAAATATATAAATTACTATAAATTTTTTAACATTTAAATGAAATACCACAAAGTTATTTCATCAGTCAGTTAACCATTCTAACACTTTTACAAATACTGCAAGCAACCAGATGTGGTCTTTTCCAGTCCATTTTGTATGGGATCTTCTGGAATAGGATCCAAAGAAAGATATTTTGACATTCATGTAAAGCCTATTTTGTTTGATAAGCAGTTTGTGTCAGTCCTTGGCTGGAAAGAAAAATTCAACCTATTTCAACCATAGCAGTAGTAGCTATGACTGCTTTACTGACTCGTAATTCGAAACATCCAATTTTATTCATTATGGTTTGTATTTAATTATCAGAGGTATTGCTGGTTTAGGTAAATTTGATTCAAGAAAATTGTATTATATTATTTATTGGCGGCTACCTATAGGCACTTTCCAATCTAAGCTTTGTTTTCTGATGGGATTGAGGAATCTGATTCCAATAATATTCTCATAAAACTCAACAACGAGAGTTTGCATGGATTGTTGTCCACCACAGTGATCATATCTAGAAATTTGCATGTTTTATTTGTTTAGATATGATCTGACAATAAAGAGTAGCTGAGGGAGTGAACTTTACCACTGTTTTTTATTATCTATTTATTTGGCATATTGTTAACCCCAAGGTGCATCCAATAAATGAGAGTGGTTCTTGATTGGATAAGTGCACTCGTCTTTCATGCCAGAGGTCCTTTGATCAGTCCCGGTAGGGAAATTCTCGAGGTGTCCAAACACTCATGGTAGCATCAGTTGTGGGATTGGTGGTGTCACAGCTTACCATCCTATCAGGTGGAGACATAAAATGGTTGCCTTCTGTGCAGAGAGAGCAGCACTCTTTGGGTTGATACGATCACAGCATATTGTCCTATATGGTGGGACATAAAATGGTTGTTCCCTGTGAGGAGAGAAGCACACTGTGCAGATCCCTTCATAGTATTCGGGAAGAGCTAGGCGAAGAAGTTGCTGCTACTGAGGGCATCCCACCTACCACTACTTACATCATTGGGCCAAGGTGTATAACTTTTGTAAAATGAACAAGCTTAAATTAAAACTAAAGCAGCTGTATAATTATGTGGAGCTGTGCAGTTTATCAGTTTTGTAAGTTTATTTTGGTTTTTGAAAACAAACAGAAACCATTGTGGCATAGAGAAAAGGACACTTTTTGAAAACTGACCTAGTGTTTACTTGTATGACTTGAGCCCTGTCAAACAAGATGTAGTTGTTGGTTAAATTTATAACTGCATTATGAGAAATTTGCTGCAGAAAACATTGGCTTTTCCACAGAATAGTGTAAGGTGTTAAATTATTAATTCCAACTTTTTACAGGATTGTTTTGTGGATTGCCGCAAGAAGAGCTTCCCTCCCTGATCATAACATTGAGAAAAATTGCCTGAGAAGAAAGAAGTTTTTTTAAATTTGCTCAAAGGCAGCCAAAAGCATTTTTATACCCCCTCAAAACGAATTTTTTGGAGGGGGGGGGGGGTATATAGGAGTCAACTTGTCTGTCGTCGTCAGTCCGTTACACATGTAAACACATGTTACACAGTTTTAGCCGCATTTTCTTGAAACTTCACAAAAATGATCAACATGATGAGGAGCAGTGTGTGACAAAATTTTTTTCCTGATCGGATTCAAGATGGTCAACTGTCAGCCATATTGGATGTTGCAAAATACTTGTGGAGTGAACTACTTCTACTGTTTTTGCTGCATTGTCATAGAACTCTGTATAAATGATCGACATAATGAGGAGCAGTGCGTGGCATAATTTTTTTCCCGATCGGATTCAAGATGGCCGACTGGTGGCCATATTGGATTTTGCAAAATACTTGTGGAACGAACTACTTTTACAGTTTTTGCTGCATTGTCATGAAACTCAATATAAATTATCAACATGATGAGGAGCAGTGCGTGACATAATTTTTTTCCTGATCGGATTCAAGATGGCCGACTGGTGGCCATGTTGGATTTCTTTTACTTACAAAATTTGAATGCCTCTTTCAGTCACCCACACTAGGTGATATGCCACAGTGGGGGTATATAGCGGGTGACAGACCATCTCTAGTTTTTAACTGGTTGAGAACTAATTGTGTTTCAAGGAGGATTTGTATCGGAAGCATTTTTTTTAAAAAAGGTACCATGATACCAGCAAGGGGAGCCATGGTTTAGCAAGATTTTGTTAAAAAATATGTGTTTTGTTAAAATTTATATGAGAGTACCATTAGGCACTCTGCAATAAATTTCAAAAAAATTTCAAAATTTCAAGTGAGCATTTTTTTTTATTGTTCAGCAAAGGATAAGCTAATGCATACTTTATAACACCACTATTGTAGCTTTCAGCACTTTTCAGCAGAGCCATTATTGTGGTTTCTAGCACTCAACCAGTTAATGAAACCAAGTGACAATTCAAAACTGCACACCTCTACTGTTATGCAGTATGAGATCTTTTTCAGCGCCGAAAAACTGTGTGACACCAGCATGATGCGAGTCCCAACATTTTAGGAAATGTCATATCTCCTGATTCACTATACTTTGAAAGTGTACCTCCAGTGGCTTTACAGTTGTCTTTAGTCAAGTCTTGGCTGCCTACAGAGGCAGCCAAGACTAGCCTAGAAACAAACTGACAAGGTACTAAGAAAACAAGTTTTGAGTTTGCCCAAACAATGCATGTTGGGTCACCTGTTCCTTTGCATTAAAAAGTTATCCAAGTAGGAATTAGGCCCTTAAGGGTTAATTTCTTGTCTCTAGTTCCTAAAATTTTTTGAAAATATACCGGTAGGCCCAGGAAATGCCTTTCATAGCATTCAAGTGCAAAAACATGGAAATGGCTACAAATTTTCTCTTCTTCCCATATATTTGGTTTCAGCTTGTCTACGTCTTTAATCAATTATATCTTGTCATCATCAAGCCTAGAAATAAGCAAGCAGTCATTTGCAGAATGAGGTCCTTAGAGGGTGAATTGGATGATGGTACCCTGCACAGCATGGTAGCATCACTAAATTTACCCTCTGTGAACCTCAATCTGAATCAAGGCCTCAAGCATAAACAGAAAGAAGTACCACGAGGATAAATTGGCCCACTGTATGGGATAGCATCTGCAAATTGCCCCTCTGGGGACCACATTCTGCAAATTTATTTATTTATTAGTGTTTAAGGTCACATACTTATGCACATTGGCTAATCGTGACCATGACAGTTTTACAGGTGGAGGAAGCTGGAGTACCCTGGAGAGAACCACCGAGCATCAACGAGCAACTGTCAGCTCCTCAACATTCTAACTCTGTTCAAGCTCCGCTCAAGCAGGGTTACAGCAGTTGAAGACGTGTGCCATCGACCAGCAGTACGCCTTAGTATACGGCATCATCGTGCCCCCATGTTGGCAACCGGGAGAAAGTGCCCTGCGCAAGGACATAACGCGGGTCGTCCTGGATGGGGATCGAACTCGGGACCTCTACCATAAAAGTCCAACAGTCTACCACTGAGCCACAGCGCTCCCCATTCTGCAAATGACATATTGTTTATTTCTAGGCTTGGTCATCATAGCTCTGAATAAAGTGGTTATTACTTGTTTGATTTTATATGAGCCTTGATATCAGTCCTAGACAAAATTTTCTCAACCTGAGACCTGTTTATTAATTAGATGATTAAATTTTATTACTTTCCAAAGAGTTATTTACTGGAATTTCCGGGTTTGATTATAAACAATAACTTCACAAGTGAATTATGCAATCAACAATTTTGTCATGTATCTGCGCGCAAACAAAGACTCTTTGCTGTGGGTGTAATGGGGACTTCATTGTTTTTTTTTGCTTTTTTTTTTAACCCTTTACCTAACATGAAAAGCAGACGACACTTGCCAAAAAAATTCTTGAATAACTATTATTTGCATTTTTTGTCTCAAAAACATAGGTTTTGTCATCAGAGAATCGGTTTCCGGCAAAAGCTCCTAGAGGTTTTAATTCGAAACGTTGAAACTGTGTTCATATGTTCAGGTAGGGTCAGTGGATGTGCATAAAGGTTTCAGATTTTTTATTCGGACCCATGTGGTGGCCGTAGCGTCGCTTTTGTCGTTAGAGAATAGGTTTCCGGCAAAAGGCTCCTAGGGGTTTTAATTCGAAACATTGAAAATGTGTTCATATGTTCTGGTGGGGTCTCTAGATGTGCATAAAGGTTTCGGATTTTGGCCCATATGGCCCCTATAGTGCCACTTTTGTCATTAGAGAATCGGTTTCCGGCAAAAGTTTCCTAGGGGTTTTAATTTGAAACGTTAAAAGTGTGTTCATGTGCTCCGGTAGTGTCTCTAGATACATGTGCATAAAGGTTTCAGATTTTTTATCCGGCCCCAAGTGGTACCCGTAGCGTCACTTTTGTCGTTAAAGAATCGGTTTCCGGCACAAGGCTCCTAAGGGTTTTAATTCGAAACGTTGAAAGTATATTCAAATGTTCTGGTAGGGTGTCTAGATGTGCATAAAGGTTTCAGATTTTTTATTCACCCCTATGAGGCACTCATTGCACCACTTTTTAGTTAGAGAATCTGTTTCTGGTAAAAGGCTCCTTGGGGTTTTAATTCAAACGTTGAATGTGTTTTCATAGAGTCTCTAGATATACATAAACGTTTCGTTTTTTTTATTTATTCGGCCTCGTGTAGTGCTTGTGGTGCCACTTTTGTCGTTAGAGAATCGGTTTCCGGCGAAAGGGTCCCGGAGGGTTTAATTCGAAACATTGAAAGTGTGTTCATATGCTCAGTTTGGGTCTCTAGATGTGCATAAAGGTTTGGGATTTTTTATCCTGTCCCCTGTAGCGCCAGTAGTGCCACTTTTGTCGTTAGAGAGTGTGAATTGATTTCTCACCATTGTGATGGCAAACTGAGAATGCGAGGGATACACCTTAGTGTGCTTTGCACACAGATGGCACCGTTCTAGTTTTTTTTGTAATTAATTCTTTGCCATCAAAAGTTCATATTTTTGGTTTTATATTTTAGGCCTTGTAATCTACAGAAAAGCTTGTGTGGTGGTATATTTCATCTCTTGAGTGCAAGAAGGTTTGTAATGCTGAAGCATTGCACAGCCTTGTTGCACTCAAGTGACAAATATATCAGACATAAACCATTTAATTTTTATTTTCTTAAGTTTGCATTAGTTATAAAAAGAGAGCATGTGGGAGGACCTGAGAAACAGATTCTTTAACTTTCTTAGACCTAAACAATTTCATAGGAATGGCAATGCCCTGGAAAAAAAAGAATCCAATTTATAATTGTCCAGGTAACTTATATCAACCAAGCTCAAACCTGTATCAGCTGAGTTTTGGGATATATGCTGACTTATGTGTCAAGGAAGGCGAATATCATAAGACTTCACCCAAAATCTTGGTATCTAATTGATAACAAGATATTATACATTAAACTGTCAGTTTATCACCAATGTTTTCTGGAACTGACAAAACTAAGTAACTGAATATTCCTGTTAATTGAATAACTTTACTGGAGAAGTTTGTATTCGTGCTCCAGTGGAACCCTGGTACTGGTAATTTAATATTAATTTTGCCAGTGAGAATTATTCATTTAACCTGAATATTCAATTAACAGTGATTTGGTCTTTTTCTTCATTCTAGAGATCAAATGTGAATTTATTCTATTATATCTTATCTTGTTTAACAGAGCTCATAGAAATATAATAGACAAAAGGCCTGTACTGGATTACTGAGGCCAAACAGGCCTATAAACAAGGGGAAGTGGAGATTGTCAGAGTATTTTCTCGATATATTACAAGATATTTTATTCATTTAACAGGAGTTTACGCGATAAACTAAATGCAATTAACAGGTCAAATCTGTATTCAAGGTAATGATATGGTGAATGGTTTGGTTTTTGTAAGTCATATACAATTAACAGGGGTTTTCAGTTCAGAGATATCCAATTAAATGAACCCCTTTTTGACTTAATTTGAGGCGACTGATTGCACTCACCCTCTATATATAGTCCATAGTCCACCTAAAATCATGAGCTGCAAATGCCCACCTGAAAAGTCTGATAAACCACAATATTCCAACAATAAATCCAATTGAAATGCAGTCACTTTTAACAGCTTCCAGGGTATGATATTGAAAGGCCTACAATATGCAGGGCTTATATTTCGATGAGAATCGAGAATCAATTCACATGAAGATTTGCACAACAAGACCATCGGGAATCCAGGTAGATTCTCACAGCACCTCTGCTAAGATTCGCGTGAAAAGAATTGAGTCAGGTTAACCCCCTACCTAACATCGTGGTGGCAAAGTAACCAGCAATTTAACCAATACAAGGTGAACATGACCTGAAGTATCCTGACACTTTATCAATAAAATTGTACAAATATGGCTGTCATTGGAACCGGCTCAATGAGCCTTACAAAATTTGTAAGGTTTTATTGGTAAATAAGTTGTTTTTTTTTAAATTATCAAATTAAGTTTATATTTTAAAAATTAAAAAAGCTGTGTTGGGCAAAGGGCTAACTTGTGTTATCAGTATACAACGGGGGTTGAACCAGGTGGGATCGTGGGACACTCACACCAGGTGTGGATTCTTGCAACTTTTTTCGCAAGAATTCAAATGGATTCTCCCAAATTTTGATGAAATATAAGCCCTGAATATTGCAGTTCCAATCATAGCAAAATGACTGCTGAACTGAGGGAGCAGTGCCCCTCCTAAATATGATTTCAAGAAGGCATTAGTCGCTCTTCTGTAATTTTCAAAACTAGTTGCCTGATATTCTTTGGTTGTATTTGATACTTCCCTTGGGGACAAAGTCAAACTGAGCTAATCTCATCACTCTCCGCCCATCGTCCATCAACACCATGTTTTGGTCTTTTCCAAAACCACAGGACCAATTCAAGTGAAAGTTTGTGTGAGTGACTGTCCCGAAAGGGCATTGCATTTTTGTTCATCTCAACATGCCCAGCCCCATAAGGAGGGGATGGGGGAAAATGCTCCAAAATATTTTAAAACTCTTCTTCTCATGAAGCAGTGGGTACAATGACGTGATATTTGTTATGTAGCTTCCTTTTGAGGTGTAGAATCAAGTTTGTTCAAACGAAGTTCGTGAAGCAATATTTGGCTTTGTAATGGGAGGGGTAAGTTTTTTGGCCCTGCCCACAATTTATATTTTATGAACCGGTGGTCCGATTTGAACCAAATTTGGTATGTGGTATTATTGGGTCATAAGTACTTGACTCGTGCCAAAAAAAAATTCACGCATCCCAATGGAAACCCCTGGAGCTAAAAATAGAAATATTTTCAAATGCCCATATTTCCCAAACCACATGTAACAGAGAGCTGTTATTTGGTATGAAGCATCCTTAGAACCAGTAGAATTGAATGGTAAAAAAAATTGCCGTCAGTTATGTTAGGGTGTTCTCTAGAGGCATCGAAAAAATGCTGAGTCAGCATATTTGCAAAAATTTATAAAAATCTTTTCTCCAGAACCAATGGTCAGAATCTTTTGATATTCGGTATACAGCATTCATAGGGGGGTCAGATACAAGTTTGTTGAAATAAAGCCCATTGGTTCATATTTGGGCTCAATACAAGAACCCGAATTTTTAACTTAGGGTAATATGGGGAATATTCTTTAAAAGTCTTCTTCATCAGAACCACCATTTAGTATCCTTTAATGTTTGGTATACATCAGTGTTATGAGGGTCAGCTTCAAGATTGTTCAAACCAAGTCCCTGGGTTAATATTTGGGCTTCATACGGGGAAGCCCAAATTTTTACTCAGTTCAATATGGGGGATAATTTTTATAAATCTTCGTCAGATCCATCCGTTAGAATGCTTTCATATTTGGTATACAACACCTCTAGGTGGGTCAGATTCAAGTTTGTTCAAATCAGGTCCCTGGGTTAATATTTGGGCTCGCTATGGTAGCCCAAATTTTAACTTGGTGCAATATGAAGAAATTTCTTTAAAATTTTTCTTCTTCAGATCCAACAATCAGAATGCTTTCATATTTGGTATACATCTCTAGGAAGGTCAGATTCAACTTTGTTCAAATCGAGAGCCTGGGTTAATATTTGGGCTCCCTATGGGAGCCGAAATTGGCCATCTAGCTGAAAAATTAGAAATTCAGTACCCTCTAGAGGTGTGTAACTAACATTAATCCACATAAGTTGTATCAAGGGGCTTCATAGGGGAGCTCTACATTTTACATTATGATCAACTGAAGAAAAGGCACGATGCTCGGATTATTTTTGTCACTCCTGAGGGGCTCAAGGATTGACAATGTATCCTATGGAGATGGATTGCTTAATGTAGACTCATTCTTAGACTCTGTTTATAATTTTGTGTTCTGTTCAAGGTGAGCGCTTCAGGCCCTGTGGGGCCTCTTGTTTACTGGTAAAGTAGGTCCCACTAATGTGCACAGAGTCTACTAATGCCAGCAGCATAGATATAATCGATTGGTTAAACTTGACTTAACACCTAATATTGTCGTCATAATGTAGCCATAGATGCTGAAAGTGACCTTAGATACCAATAAAAAATGTATTTGATATTACAGTAGTAAATTGATTTGTATAGTTACAATTATATGGGAATGCTTCCCAAGAATTAATGCACCTACTGGAATAATAAATATGGAAAACATACGCTAAACATGTTTAGCTCACCTGACCCAAAGGGCTATGTGAGCTATTGCCATCATTTGGCGTCCATCGCCATCTGTCATCGTCCATAAGCATTTCACATTATCTTCTCTGGAACTGCTGAGCCGATGTGAATCAAACTTTGCAGGAATGGTCTATGAGAGGTCCTTTACAAATGATCCTCATTTTGTTCCCATCGGATGAAAAACATGACTGCCAGAGGCATTCTTTGATTCTGACAGGTGGATTTTCGAAAATCTTCTCCTCTGAAACTACAAGGCCAAATGTTTTGAAACTTCACATGCTTGATGACTAGGACACCCTCTACCAATGATCCTCATTTAATGTTGATCAGTATGCAAACATGGCTGCAATTGTGGCTTTTTGCTACCATAAAAACCTTAAAGGAAATCACATTTTCATCTTCTTCTCTTGAACTTCTGAGCCGATGTAAACCAGACTTGGTAGGAATGATCTATGGAACGTCCTCTACAAACGATCCTCATTTTGTTCTAACATGGCTGTTAGAGGCAATCTTGGATTCTGATTGGTTGATTTTGAAAAATTGAAAACATGGACATGAGAGGCATTCTTTGATTCTGATTGGTGGATTTTGAAAAATATACTCCCCTGAAACCACAAGGCCAAATGTTTTGAAAGTTCGCATGATTGATGACTGGGACACCCCCTACCAATGATCTTCATGTAATGTTAATCTGGATGAAAACATGGCTGCAATTGTGGCTTATAGTTATCATAGAAACCATATGGGAAATCACATTTTCATCTTCTGTTCTGCCAGGTGAGCGATTACAGGCTCATTAGAGCCTCTTGTTTGTGAGTATTCTTCAGCTCCTTTTAGCTGGCACTGCGCAATTACTGATCACAATATATTTCCTTCTGTTTTTCCATAAAAATGATCAAGGTTGGAATGGGAAAGTAAATTTGTCCAGAAAAGAAATGCTGGTTTTTACTTGGTGAGGCCATCATTAGCTTTTTTTGGCACCACAGATGTTGATGCTGAACGTAACACATATTGATTACCCTAATGGTCATAAAACACTTGCAATTCATTCTCTATTATTGCAATGTGTACTTATGAAGTTGGTATTCAGATAACATGCAATTGTATCGTTGTTGACATTTTGTCTAGTTTGGGTGAAATAAGTTGTCAGGTAACCACAAGGAAATTTAGATTACATGTTCACTGTGTTGACAGTTCCAGCACTCAGAACCATTTCATAGGAAGCCAATCAAATAAATCACAAGGCTTTGAATTGTTTACAATGGATAATGAAAGAGAAGTTAATTTGTGGTTTTAGTGCAGATTATTTTAGATCGTTATGTAATGGTAAGCTTTCAGTTAACATGGTAATGCTCTGCACACTAAGATCGCTGTGGCTCAAAGGGCCCTTCAAAGCTTTGAAATTCGATTCGATTTAAAATCTTAAATTGGTATTTGGTTTAATTCGAAATCGGCTGACTGTTTCGTTCTCCTTCAAATCTTTTCCCTGGAATTTCGCTTGGTATCAGTCATCTTAGTCGTCTCACAAAACGTATAGCTGAGAAAGAAATTGTACATAAATAATATTGAAAATAAAGACCTGAGTGTAATTTCTACAATTTATTCATTTATTTATTGGTGTTTAACGTCACATATTTCTGCATAATGGCTAATCATGAACTTGGCAGTTTTACAGGTAGAGGAAGCCGGAGAGAACCACTGAGCAATGGCGAGCAACTGCCAGCTCCCCAACATACTAACTTTACACAAGCAAGGTTAGCATTGGTTGAAGACAAGTGCATCATCGATGTGCAGTATGCCTTAGTACACAACGCCACCATGCCCCCACGTGGGCAATGGGGGTGAAGTGTCTTGCCTAAGGACACAATGCAGTTGCCGCAGGTGGGATTCGAACCGAGGACCTCTCGGCTTGCAACCTGTACCTCTACCTATTGAGCCATCGTGCCCCCAATTTCTCTACAATATTAACATAAAAAGCATCTGTACCCATGCCACCATCCATGCTAATTCCAGTTTGTTTCACTAGTCACTACCACTGCTGAAAGCAAATTTAAAGATCCCAAGCAATATCGACAGTGAGTTCACATGGCTAGCCCTGTGCAGTGGTTACGGCACTGGACTTCAAAACCGAAAGGTTCACGATTAGATCCCCGCCAGGGGGTAACTGTGTTGTGTCCTTGGGCAAGGCATTTAATCCTGATTGCCTACGTGGGGGTACGGTGGCACTGTGTACTAAGGCGTACTGCATGTCAATGGTTCACTTGTCTTCAACCAGTGCTAACCCTGCTTGTGTGGAGTTAGTACGTTAGGGGCTCTGACATTTGCTCGCCATTGCTCTGTGCTTTTCACCGAGCACTCTGGTTCCTCCACCCCTAAAATTGTCTGACGTGAGGTGATCCTGGCTGTCGAAAGTGTCATTCCTCAATAAATAATAAATCAGTAGCCCTGTGCAGTGCCCAGTGCAGAATTCTCGCACCCATTTCGGTTTTTGAACAAAAAATCCTTACTGGGTAATATTCCAACTACATCATCAATGCATGCCTTCGATGAAGATATGCCTTGATGATGTGGTTGGAATATTCTATCAGTCAGGCACCTGTATTCGATTTGAGGTTTGATTCGATTTCGAATAATAGACTCAATTCAATTTGTATCAAAAATATGTGATTCGCAGGGCCTGAGTGGCTCAGTGGTTAGAACATTGAACTTTAATTCAAAAGGTTGATTGATTGATCTTGACCAGCAGTAACTGTATTGTGTCCTTGGGCACGATGATGCCAATTGCCCATGTGGTGGCATAGTGTGCTAAGACGTACTACATGTCCATGGTGCACTTTTCAACTGCTGCTAACTCTGCTTATAGTCCGGTCGATCTAGGCAAAAAAGGGTACCTACCCGGGAAAAAACTGCAACAAGCCATTTTTGGTATCATTGGACGTGGAATGTTCAGCGGCAAAATTTACGATTTTGTTAATAAAAATGCTAAGACACCACTATAACGGGGAAATTTTGCGAGAATATACCATATTCTTCTCACCAACATAGAAAGTGGACACTTCATCAATAATTTTGTTGTCCAGTTGAATGTTCGTCTTTATTTTATGACGAAAATACCCCAAAAAAGTCCCTCAAAATTTTTTTTCAAAAACTCAAAAAATATGAGAATAACATTCTCAATATAAATAAGATGCAAGTTGAGAGCAAAAAATTGTTTAACACTCGATCTCGTCATCAAGTGTTACGTCTTCTGCGTATTGGCATTACAGTACATGGAGAGTGTATTATCACTAAATCACCCATAAAGTGGAGATTCCACCAAAGCAATAATTGCAAATTTGTTGCAAAGCATAACAAGCACAAGCAAAGTTCCAGCCATTGGCTGAACCATCGCTGGTGTTTTTTGTCCAAATGTACCGAATTTGAAAGTCATACTTTGGGCGATAACTCCACTTAACAGGTGATTTAATTACAATCCACTCTCCACATACTGTAGTTCTCTCCAGGTAATCTGGTTTCCTCCACCTGATGGCTGTTGAAAGTGTTGTTAAACCCCCAAAATAAAACAAACAGACCCTTTGCATCCTGATGTCAAACATTTCAAGCTGCAAATTTTTCCCATAATGCAACTTGGAAATTAACTAATTCAGTCTTGTTTGGCAGAGCTCTCTGTGCTCTGTCAAACATGACTAAATTGGTTGAATTTTCAAAACATTTCAACATCAGTGTGCAGAGGTTTAAACGTGTACGTAGTACCAATTACTGAGATGAGAAAAAAGTAATGTGGATCATCAAAAATGTTCTTTGAACTGAGAGAGGCTGTAGTTTAACAGGTATGGTGCTAGATCAATTTCTTCAGCCACATTTTATTCACATGGAGTTGTTTCATTACAATTTAATGGAGACTGTCTATGAAAATTGTGTATTGGCCATAAATCTATAATGGCTGGGTGAATTTTCACTATACCTCACTCATGGGTAAAGGATAATGGGAAGGTGTGTTTGTGCAGCACTACCAGGTTCAAATAACTGGGTCAACATCACATGATTATGAAAAATCTTAGAAAGAAAAATTGTGTGTTTGTCATAACTCAATAATGACCATGTGGATTTTCATGAAATTTCACACAAGTGTAAAGGATAAAATGAAGGTGTTTTCTGCAGCACTTTCAAACCAGAATGTCAAAGATCATGGTTATATGATTATAAAACCTCAGATCTTAGAAAAATTTTATTCTTCATCCAGACAACTGGGTCTTTAGTTCTTAATCATAACTCAATAATGGCTGGGTGGATTTTCACAGACCTTCACACAAAAGTAAAAGATAATGGGAAGGTGTGTTATGCAGTATTAACAGGTCCAAATGACAATGGTCAAGGTCACACGATTATAAAAACTTATATCTTAGAATTTTCTTTATTGCATTCTAAATTTTACTTAATATTTCCATGTCTTTTGCATATCTGCCCAAGTCCGCATCACTTTCTGAGAGTTGTTTAGTTTTATAGCAACTTATGTAAACATTTTATTTTAGAAAACAGGCAAGTGGGACATCAGTGGCCAAGCAGTTGAATTTTGTCTTGTATCATTTTATATGATACATGTTCACCTCATTTACAGATTAGGTATCCCATGGGGAAGGGAAGAGTTCCTTCAAAATTTTATCCCCTGCCACATTGTGGGATTGGGTCTTGGAAATGATTTCTTCTGTCCATCCATCCTTCCACCCATCAGTCCTGGCCCATTTATTGTCATCACATTTTAAAACTGTTCAAAATATTTTATCCAAAATTAAAATATTGCTTTTTGGTGATAATATACTACCTGAAAAAAGAAATGCAAGTTTTTTTTCTGTGGTAAATATTTCAAATGTGTTGGGGATGATTATTTCATCGTTTGGATTTTGATGTTATTTCTTCATTTGGCTTTTCCTAAAAGGAAAAGACATTTGTTATTGTACAGAATTTTTTTTTTTTTTTTTTTAACCTTTCCTTTCCTTCTTTCTTTTTCTTTCTTTCTTTCTTTCTTTTTTCTAACACTTTACAAGAGCAGATTTCTCGAGAATGCTCATGTAGATTTCATTAAAACTCCGCAAGATCATAGAGGGCTATACTTTATCTTGACACTAAGCATTTCACTTCTGGCATAAACATTCTTCTCCCAGATCCTGTCCATAAATGCCCAAATTTTCATTTACCAGTATCGCCTGGTCCAAATGGGTGGATGACCTGAAATTTTCACAGCTTTGTCACAAATATTCTTTTCCATAACCATCTGGAAACAAAAGTTTACCAAAACTATTTTTTCTGCCAAAATTGTCCAAAACATCAAAAATGGGCCTGAAAATCAAGACATTTTGGCCTTCCATCTCGGGACTAGGAATCAGCAGAAGACCAGTAATTGACTGAATAGTAATAATGCAATGTATCTTTATCATAAATGCAAAAATCATTTTGATTTTATCCACAATAACTCCAAAATGGCCACCAAGAGCGATCATTTTTAAAATTATAGATCTCATAACTGACAAATGATGGGTTAATATATGTTTCATCACTGTTCTCTGTGATCATAGTGGAATGGTATTTATCTAAAGATGCTGAGGTATCCCCTTTAGGATCAGTTTGAGGGGCATAGACATGAGTTGGGGACAACATGAAATAACAAGCATTTTCAAGTTCAAAAATTGGTTTGTACTCAGTGACCCGAATACACTGATCTGTAGATTTTTAGTACAGAAACATTTTTGCTATTCTGTGATTAATAATGCCTGCCAAGTCAAAATGCTGGGTACGAAGAAGCATTGCCGAGAACTGGTATTTGCACACCCGCCCCCCCCCCCCCCCCCCCCCCAAAAAAAAAAAAAAAAAAAACACAACAGTGTGGCCCCTTGACCACAGATTAGGGGGAGGGTGTATTTTTTTTATGTTTTTCTGCTTTAAAATGAGTTTTGAAGGATTTTATGGAAAAAGAAATCTCCATATGAGTCTTATGACACCTTCACCTGCTAAGGGTGGGGTCTATTGGAGTGGTGTTTTCTGCTTTAAAATGAGTTTTGAAGAATTTTGAGTGATTTTATGCAAAAAAGGAAAAAAAATCACCATATGACCCCTTGACCCTGCATTAGGGGAAAGGTCCATTGATATTTTTCTGTTTTAAAATGAGTATTGAAGGATTTCAAGTGATTTTTTTGCAAAAACAGAAAATCACAACATGACCCTTATGACCCACTGTCCACCCGGTTTTTGGATGATGTTTTCCTGCTTTAAAATGCGTTTTGACATATTTCAAGTGAATTTATGCAAAAAAGAAAGAAATTCACCATGACCCTTATGACCCCTTGATACCATTTAGGGCAAGTGTCAGTTTCGATGATGTTTTTTTTCAGCTTTAAAATGAATTTTGAAGGATTTTGAGTGGTTTTTTGCCCCCCCCCCCCCCCCCCCCCCCCCCCACTCCAAAGAAAAAAGAAAGAAAATCGCCATATGAACCTTATGACTCCTTCATCCTGGGTTAGAGGGAGGGTCTATTTGAATCATGTTTTTCTGCTTTAAAATTTGTTTTGATTAATTTTAAGGGATTTTATGAAAAAAAAAAATTCACCATGACTCATTTAGGTGAGGTGCAATTTGGGTGATGTTTTCCTGCTTTGACGTGTGTTTTGATGGATTTTGAGTGATTTTATGGAAAAAAAAGAGAAAAATCGTCACATGACCATTATAACAATCTTGACTCCAGATTGGGAAAGGTCTATTTGGATGATGTTTTCTGCTTTAAAATGACTATTGAAGGATTGCAAGTGATTTTTAATGCAACAAAAAAAGAAGTGAGAAAGAAATACACCATGTCAGTTTTGACCCCTTGACCCCAGTCAGGGCAAGGATCAATTTAGGTGGTATTTTTTCGGCTATAAACGTGTTTTGAAGGATTTCGAGTGATTTTATGAAAAAAATATAAAATCAGTTAAATCACAATCTGACCCTTATGGTGAACCCAGGTTAGGGCAAGTGTCTATTTGGGTATTGTTTTATTTTCTACTTTAAAATGAGTTTGGAGGATTTCAAGTGATGTTTTCTGCTTAAGAATAAGTTCTGAATGATTTGAGTGAGTTTATGGAAAAAGAAGAAAATCTCCATTTGAGCTTTATGACCCCGGTTAGGGTGAAAGTCTATTTGAGTGACGCTTTTCTGCCCTAAAATGAGTTATGAAGGGTTTCGAGTGAATTACTTAAAAAGTTATTTATTTGTTAGGGCTTAACGACACATGAACACCCAGCACCAGCTGTCAACTCTCCAACATCGTAACTCTGAACTCTGCACCGCGGCACAGGCAGGGATAGATTGGTTGAAGACGTGCGCACCATCGACGTGCAGTACGCCTCAGTACACAGCGTCATCGTGCCCCCATATAGGCAATCGGGGTTAAGTGCCTTACCTAATTACACATCATGGCGCGGGAGCGCAAATCAGTCGCTGAAACATTAAATGTATTAACACTTGAACCCAAACAACACAGGTATGCACCCCTATACGTTCATAGATATGGAGGCGGAATTTGGTAACTTGGGAGGGGGGGGATGGATTTTTTTATTAGAACTAACATAGCGGGGGAATTTTGGGTAAATAGTTATTTTAACCCTACAATTAACCTTCAATACAACGTCAGGCTTCACTTCAACATTTACAGATATCAAGCCGAAATTTGTTACCGGAAACGGGACACGTGATGGGTTCCAATTACGTTTCATGTTGCCTTAATGATAAAACCCCCAAACCCAAACGCGAAGAGCCAGTGGAATAATAGTGAACAGCACGGGGACTTCGGGTAGTTGTAAATAAGTGGAGAGTTTGTCATAAGTTTTGTTCGCATTGTTTGGGGACCTTCACACCAATTTCTCCAGAAATTTAATTTGAATGGAGCAAAATAGCTGCGATTGGATTATAGCCAACTGATAGACAACCTCCAGATTGTGAGTTTGTTTTGTAATCCATTTACTGCTGTGTGGCTATTGCCAATGAGACCTCCACCAGCTCGCAGTGATTGTTCCACACAAACATTCTCCTGCCATTGCGCCTATTTTTTAGTTTCCAACAGTTGGAGCGCAGATGCGCGAGTTCAGTCCATTATTGTCAATTTTTCCTGACCAACAAAGTTACTCTGAGCATTGTCACAAACGCCTCTCTGAAAGTATTGGGAGGAAAATAAAAAGCGACCTATCACCACCATGTCATACACAAACGAGGCAAATTTCATGACGGAGAGTTTCAAAGCGGTAGACTATTGTTCCCATAGTTCCTTCAAAGGGTTAAATGTTTGTGTGCGCCAGGAAAAGCCTGTGATTCTATAGAATCACTCTGTATAGTTACTGATTAAATGTTGACGTGTTTTGTTGTCTTAACACAGAAGGCGTTTGCATGGGTAACGTTCAAACGCGAGTACCCTTCGCCATTTCCTGATCAAAATCAATAGCGAGTGTGCCCACCCCAGGCTTCAGTCGCTGCTCTAACTCTCCTTGCCATTGACCCCATCAAGTTGTTTATGGTCCTTTGTGGGATGTTATTCCATTCCTAAAGAACTGCCTGCGTGAACTGAGCGACGTTGTTTGGGATGCTGACGCGCTTCCTGACCCTCCTGTCCAGCGCGTCCCACAAATGCTCGATCGGGGACTAATCTGGACTGTAGGGTGGCCAATCGAGAACTGGGACATTGTTTTGGTCGAGGAAGTCACTACAAACCCAAGCAACGTGCGGCCTTGCATTATCCTGCTGCAACGTAAGGTTACACGCATGGATAAGTGGAAGGTCGTGAGGCATGAGGACCTAATAGATATTTTACAGCTGTAAGATGGCCCTGGATGACAACGAGAGGTGTTTTCACACCATGACCCCCCCCCCCCCCCCCAACCATAACATACCCTCCCATGAATCTCTCGTTTTCCTTAACGCACGCGTCAGAATATCGATCGCCTCGACAGCAACGTTGACGTCCATCTGACCTGTAAAGTGTGAACAGAGACTCGTCACAGAATAACACACGTCTCCAGTGGGCCAAGATAAACCGATTTGGTGCATGTGCCCACAGCCATTCCATCGACATTGACGTCGCCTGGGTGTAAGTTGCGGACACACCTTGGGGCGTCGTCGCCTTGAATTGAACTCCCACAACCGATTCCTAACTGTTCTTGGACACTCACGGCGACCATGAGTGCCTACAACCTGATTCGCCGTCCCCCGCCGCAGTCTGAAATCGGTAACTGAGGTGTGAGACACGTATGCCTCTATCTTGACGTGGTGACCTAACGCGCGGACGTCCACTCCTGGGACAGTGAGCTAATGTTCATGTGGCTCTGAGATGCCCAACTGAAGGCGCTATCGTAGACCCCCAAATTGCTGAGCGACGAGACGTTGCGATTGGCCCTGCATAATTAGAGCAATAGCCCTGCCCCTATTAACTTCGGACATTCGCGACATTTTGCATTTCAATCGAGTTTAAATGAAATGTTGTGCAATCGATGTGTTCTGTTAAAAAACTTTGGTATGGTTTTCAAGCCCATAGCACGTGGGAGTGCCCCAGGTGCACGCTTTATCGAAAGCATGTTGAAAGCATGCAGCGTCGCACGTGATCATGATTCACTGAATTTTAACCAAAGACTCTTTAGACAGAACACCGAGGTAGTTATGTGTCAAATTTTACTATTTACTACATTTGGTCTACGGATAAAAAACATAATATTACCAAAACTGAACTTATTTCCGTCAGTATATTATGAGTGGGATTGCGAACCAGCTGTATCCAATTATTTGTTCAAGAGTTATTATACCCCACGCAACGAAGTTGCTGGGGTATAATGTTTTTGACTGGTCCGTCCGTCAGTCTGTCAGTCCTACTTGTTTTCCGGACTTTTTTCTACACGCTTCCAGATATTGAGCTGATTTTTGGTATGTGAGTCTAACATGGTGGCCTACAGATCAAGTTTGCATTTTTTCCACTCCACTGATTTTTACCGAAATTACGGCCCTTGGACTCTGAAAAATTCATCAAAATTACAGTTTTCCAGACTTTTTTTCTACACGCTTCCAGATATTGAGCTGATTTTTGGTATGTGAGTCTAACATAGTGGCCTACAGATCAAGTTTGCATTTTTTTCCTCTCCACTGATTTTTAGCTCACCAACTTTAGTTGTGTGAGCTTATGGCATGGCTCGATCGGTCGGCGTCAGCGTACGTGTCCAGTAATGTTAAAGCTTCTGTTTAGGTCACTTACTCACCCTATTTCCATATCATGGCCTTTATAATGCTGCTATATGATGATTATTATCATTATACCATGATTTAACCCCTCATACCCTGCATTTTAAACATTTTTCTTGACATTTTTAGTTGCGTTTAGTTTTCTGTTTAGCTCAGAATTTCATGTTTAACTAAATGTTTAGGTCAGCTGCTGTGCTCCTTCTCTTCCCATGGCACTTATATTCATCATACATGTTCCTCAGTATCATTGTTCCATGATTAACCCCTCATACCCTGCATTTTAAACATTTTTCTTGACATTTTTAGTTGCGTTTAGTTTTCTGTTTAGCTCGGAATTTCATGTTTAACTTAGTGTTTAGGTCAGCTGCTGTGCTCCTTCTCTTCCCATGGCACTTATATTCATCATACATGTTCCTCAGTATCATTGTTCCATGATTAACCCCTCATACATTGCATTTTAAACATTTTTCTTGAAATTTTTAGTTGCGTTTAGTTTTCTGTTTAGCTCGAAATTTCATGTTTAACTAAGTGTTTATGTCAGCTGCTGTGCTCCTTTTCTTCCCACGGCACTTATATTCATCATACATGTTTCTCAGTATCATTGTTCCATGATTAACCCCTCATACATTGCATTTTAAACATTTTTCTTGACATTTTTAGTTGCGTTTAGTTTTCTGTTTAGCTCGAAATTTCATGTTTACCTTAGTGTTTAGGTAAGCTGCTGTGCTTCTTCTCTTCCCATGGCACTTATATTCATCATACATGTTCCTCAGTATCTTTGTTCCATGATTAACCCCTCATACATTGTATTTTAAACATTTATTTTGACATTTTTAGTTGCGTTTAGTTTTCTGTTTAGCTCGGAATTTCATGTTTAACTTAGTGTTTAGGTAAGCTGCTGTGCTCCTTCTCTTCCCATGACACTTATATTCATCATACATGTTCCTCAGTATCATTGTTCCATGATTAACCCCTCATACCCTGCATTTTAAACATTTTTCTTGACATTTTTAGTTGCGTTTAGTTTTCTGTTTAGCTCAGAATTTCATGTTTAACTAAGTGTTTAGGTCAGCTGCTGTGCTCCTTCTCTTCCCATGACACTTATATTCATTATACATGTTCCTCAGTATCATTGTTCCATGATTAACCCCTCATACCCTGCATTTTAAACATTTTCTTGACATTTTTAGTTGCATTTAGTTTTCTGTTTAGCTCAGAATTTCATGCTTAACTTAGTGTTTGTCAGTTTCTGTGTTTTACTTTTAAGAGGTTGTGTTTAGGTAAGCTTTGTCACATGTTATGAGCCAGTTCTTGTGTTTGCCAAAGTTACTATCAAAGAGGAATGTTGGTGAGCTATAGGGCGTTGGCGTCCTTCTTGTTACCGAAATTACGGCCCTTGGACTCTGAAAAATTCATCAAAATTACAGTTTTCCGCACTTTTTTTCTACACTCTTCCAGATATTGAGCTGATTTTTGGTATGTTAGTCTAACATGGTGGCCTACAGAACAAGTTTGCATTTTGTTCCGCTCCACTGATTTTTACCGAAATTACGACCCTTGGACTCTGAAAAATGCATTAAAATTACAGTTTTCCGGACTTTTTAGCTCACCTGAGCGAAGCTCAAGGGGAGCTTTACTAATCACTTTCTGTCCGGCGTCGTCCGTCCGGCGCCGTCCGTCCGGCATAAACTTTACATTATCGACTTCTCCTCCTAAACCACCAGCCCAATTTTATTCAAATGTTGGCTAAATGTTTATTACCTAATGCCAATTCAGATTTGTTCAAATGAAGTTGCCCCTCCTCCTGGGTGGTGCCACGCCCTCAAGGGGCACCAAAATCTTTGTAAATCTTCTTCTCATGAACCAGCAGTAGCAGAGACTTGATATTTGGTGTGCAGCTTCCTTTTGAGGTGTAGACTCAGATTTGTTCAAGAGAAATTTGTGGGGCTATACTTGGCGTCGTTATGGGAGGGGCAAAATTTTTTGCCCCGCCCTAAATTTCTATTTTCCAAACCGAGAGGCTGATTTGAACCAAATTTTATGTGAGGGCTTATTGGGTCATGAGTACTTGATTTATGCAAAAAAAAATTTCCCGCAGCCCCGTGGGAACCGCAGGAGCTAAAAATAGAAAAAAATTAAAACGCCCATATCTCCAAAACTGCACGGCACTGAGAATTTTTATTTGGTGTGCAGCTTCCTTAGGACCAACAGAAAGGATTGGTAAAAAAAAATTGCCATCGGTTTTATCATAGGGTACAGTTTCGGGACTTTGAAAAAGTGCTGAGTCAGCACTTTTTAACACTGTAGGCAATGGGAAAAACATTAAAAAATCTTCTTCTCCAGATCCAGCAGGCAGAATCTTTTCATATTTGGTATGCAACATTGTAGGGTGGATCTGATTCAAGTTTGTTCAAATCGGCCCCCTGGGTTCATATTTGGGCTCGGTATAGGAGCCCAAATTTGAACTTACTGCATTTCAGGCAAATTTCTTTGAAAATCTTCTTCTCCAGATCCAGCAGGCAGAATCTTTTGATATTTGGTATGCAACATTGTATGGTAGATCTGATTCAAGTTTGTTCAAATCGGCTCCCTAGATTCATATTTGGGCTCACTATAGGAGCTCGAATTCGAACTTAGTGCATTTCAGGCAAATTTCTTCAAAAATCTTCTTCTCCAGATCTAGCAGGCAGAATCTTTTGATATTTGGTATGCAACATTGCGGGGTAGATCTGATTCAAGTTTGTTCAAATCGGCCCCCTGGAGTCATATTTGGGCTTACTATAGAAGCCCGAATTCGAACTTAGTGCATTTCAGGCAAATTTCTTAAAAAATCTTCTTCTCCAGATCCAGCAGGCAGAATCTTTTCATATTTGGTAAGCAACATTGTGGGGTGGATCTGATTCAAGTTTGTTCAAATCGGCCCCCTCGGTTAATATTTGGGCTCAGTATAGGAGCCCGATTTCGAACTTAGTGCATTTCAGGCAAATTTCTTAAAAAATCTTCTTCTCCAGATCCAGTAGGCAGAATCTTTTGATATTTGGTATGCAACATTGTAGGGTGGATCTGATTCAAGTTTGTTCAAATCGGCCCCCTGGGTTCATATTTGGGCTCAGTATAGGAGCCTGATTTTGAACTTAGTGCATTTAGGCAAATTTCTTAAAAAATCTTCTTCTCCAGATCCAGCAGGCAGAATCTTTTGATATTTGGTATGCAACATTGTGGGGTGGATCTGATTCAAGTTTGTTCAAATCGGCTTCCTAGATTCATATTTGGGCTCACTATAGAAGCTTGAATTTGAACTTAGTGCATTTCAGGCAAATTTCTTAAAAAATTTTCTTCTCCAGATCCAGCAGGCAGAATCTTTTGATATTTGGTATGCAACATTGTGGGATGGATCTGATGCAAATTTGTTCAAATCGGCTCCCTAAATTCATATTTGGGCTTACTATAGAAGCTCGAATTCGAACTTAGTGCATTTCAGGCAAATTTCTTAAAAAATCATCTTCTCCAGATCCAGCAGGCAGAATCTTGTGATATTTGGTATGCAACATTGCGGGGTGGATCTGATTCAAGTTTGTTCAAATCGGCCCCCTGGATTCATTTTTGGGCTCACTATAGAAGCTCGAATTCAAACTTAGTGCATTTCGGGCAAATTTCTTCAAAAATCTTCTTCTCCAGATCCAGCAGGCAGAATCTTTTGATATTTGGTATGCAACATTGCGGGGTGGATCTGATTCAAGTTTGTTCAAATCGGCCCCCTGGATTCATATTTGGGCTTAATATAGAAGCCCGAATTCGGACTTAGTGCATTTCGGGCAAATTTATTAAAAAATCTTCTTCTCCAGATCCAGCAGGCAGAATCTTTTGATATTTGGTATGCAACATTGCGGGGTGGATCTGATTCCAGTTTGTTCAAATCGGCTTCCTAGATTCATATTTGGGCTCACTATAGAAGCTCGAATTCGAACTTAGTGCATTTCAGGCAGATTTCTTAAAAAATCTTCTTCTCCAGATCCAGCTTCAGAATCTTTTCATATTTTGTAAGCAACATTGTGGGGTGGATCTGATTCAAGTTTGTTCAAATCGGCCCCCTGGGTTTATATTTGGGCTCTGTATAGGAGCCCAAATTGTAACTTAGTGCATTTCAGGCATATTTCTTAAAAAATCTTCTTCTCCAGATCCAGCCGGCAGAATATTTTGATATTTGGTATGCAACATTGTGGGGTGGATCTGATTCAAGTTTGTTCAAATCGGCCCCCTGGGTTTATATTTGGGCTCAGTATAGGAGCCCAAATTTGAACTTAGTGCATTTCAGGCAAATTTCTTTGAAAATCTTCTCAAGATCCAGCAGGCAGAATCTTCTGATATTGGGTACCCCATGCTTAGGGGGGTGAGATTCAAGTTTGTTCAAGCCAAGTCCCTGGGTTCATATTTGGGCTTACTGTGGTAGCCCGAATTATAACTTAGTTCAAAATGAGGAATTTTCTTTAAAAATCTTCTTCAGATCCAGCAGTCGGAATGTTTTGATATTTGGTATGCAGCATCCTTAGGGGGTGAGATTCAAGTTTGTTCAAGCCATGTCCCTAGGTCCATATTTGGACTCACTGTGGGAGCTCGAATTGTAACTTAGTTCAAAATGAGGACTTTTCTTTAAAAATCTTCTTCTTCAGCCATGTCCCTAGGTCCATATTTGGACTCACTGTGGGAGCTCGAATTGTAACTTAGTTCAAAATGAGGACTTTTCTTTAAAAATCTTCTTCTTCAGATCCAGCAGTCGGAATGTTTTGATATTCGGTGTGCAGCATCCTTAGGGGGGTGTGATTCAAGTTTGTTAAAGCCAAGTCCCTGGGTTCATATATGGGCTCCCTGTGGGAGCCTGAATTATAACTTAGTTCAATATGAGGAATATTCTTTAAAAATCTTTTTTTTTTCAGATCCACTGGTCAGAATCTTTGGATATTTGGTATAAGCTTTTCTTAGGAGGAGCAGATGTAACTTGTTGAAATCAATTCTCTGGGTTGATATAAATTTAGGCTACCATGTCAGGTGAGCGCCTTCAGGCCCCTTGGGGCCTCTTGTTTTCTACACGCTTCTAGATATTGAGCTGATGTTTGGTATGTTAGTCTGACATGGTGGCCTACAGATCAAGTTTGCATTTTGTTCCGCTCCACTGATTTTTACCGAAATTACGGCCCTTGAACCTTGAAAAGTTCATCAAAATTACAGTTTTCCGGGCTTTTTCTCTGCTTGAATTCTTTCAATACCGCTGAAACTACAGAACACTGTTTTCTGCAGTATTCCTAGAATCTATGTTTATTTTTAAAAAATGATTAGAGCTTGAAATATCGGGGCGCGTGGGGTATGTGAGCGTGCTCACTAAGGTTCTATATTTGCTCTTGGTGTCATCATGTTTCCATTTTCTAACATTTCTTGTCATCGTATTCAAGGAGAACGGCTTTTTTGGTGTTAATACCATGAAGGGGATTGTGGATCAACTGTTTCAAAGTATTTCTTTGAGAGTTATTGGCCTTGTTGGACTTGAGTGGTGAGAGATTGGTCCCCCCCCCCCCCCCCCCCCCCCCCCCCCCATTGTGTTGCACTTGTTCAGTCTGCAGTGTGGGGTCGAAGGTCATGATGCTGTAATCATAAATAGAACTTGATAAAAAAAATCAAATCAAACCCTGAGGTAATATTAATGGGTGCCATGGGGCCCTCGGATTTTAACACAAGAGGTAATTGGGAAAACAATATAACAATCTCCTCCCAAACCACTGATCCAAATTATTCCAAGTTTCATATGAAAGCTGTAAGGATGCCAACAAGTTCTCACAACCGAGCCCCTGGCATCAGATTTAGGGGCCTCGTGGGTTCCAGGTTTTTAATACTTAAGATAATGGAGAAAACTAACAAAAAAATTCTTTCAACAAAGCTCCAGCTTAGACAACGCACCACAGACGAGTCATGCCAATTCGACAGTTTGACTGCGGCACGTCGCTGGTATGTGTTTGATTTACACTGGTATTGCCAAAGTACTCGTTATAGTTGGATGTACGTGCAATTTGCAATTTTATCAAAAGTTGTTTGAACTGTGCAATGTATTTAAGAATAGTCCCTCGTGCGACCCCCGGCCGAGACGTGGAGCAGTGCTAATTTACTGTGGTGAACAAATTCAGCTTCTCTGGTGAAATAGGACCCGGATAACCGTTAACTTTGTGCCAAATTTCAAGGCGTTGCTTGAAAACGATGCCAGGGATTCGGTAAATGAGAAAAACAAACAACAACAGGCTAACCATCCTTATTCTTGCTGCATGACATCGTTCAATTCTGAATCACCTTTTTCTTATCGCACCTATCCCCGCATAGAAGTGTCAAACTTTCTTTGCGCGTCTTTGACTCTGAATATGGCGTAAAATGTGCAAAACCTCGCTTGCGATTGCCTAATTTTCAGGTAGTTGAGCCTTATGTCGTAAGTGCTGGCCGTCTAAGGCACAGCGTATAGAGTGAAATCGGGCTTTGAATTTGCGGCACGTCAGTATGAGACGTGACACACGTCAGATCGAGCTTGGAAACGGTTGTCGAACCCAGGTCATTTAGTCATCTTACTCCACATGAGCCTTGGTCTTTGAAGCAAAATATACCTTCTTCCCGTCGGTTCGTCCCATGAGAAGTTTGACGTATAAACTGGTCTTAAAAGACTGTTCAAAATGCTTCCTATTTGGTGCATTACATGTTCTCCTGATCTGCTGCTCCAAATGCTTTAACCCTTAAAGGCCTGGAGATATTTATACATTTTGCAACACAAACTGTTGCAATTGTCTCCAGATAAGTCTTGTCTTCCTATATGGGCAGACAAACTTTCCTCGAAACAACTGCCAAGGTTGTAAGAATACAACGTGTGAGTTCACCGGAATATAACATGTTGGGTGAACCTGTCCTTTTGGAGTGAAAAGTGATCAAAGTCGGAATTAGACATTTTAAGGATTAATGTTTGAGAAATGACATTTCGGTTAGGATAACTTACAAGTTTGTTCAAATCGAGCTGCTAGATCAATGCAAGGGATGCGCTGGTGTGGATAGCCTCCCACTGATGAGCTCAGGCTGAGAATAATCACGGCTTCGGGCAGAAGTCTCTCCTTTTGCGCAAGAACATTGTCGTAGTCACACACTAAAAACTGAAGTGTTAAAACTGACACTTTCAAGGTGTTAAACCCATTCTAACTCTTAGGGTTTGATTTTAACACTCAAAGTGCAATGCTTTAAGCACTTAGACATTACAATCGTCAGACATCTGAAACTTGAATGGATGGCACTTCCCACGTGTCTAGCATGGATGGTTCTTCCAGAATCGTCCATAATTTGATTTGCGCCTGGTGGGTACATAATTAAAAGGACACAACGCAGATGACGCGGATCAGGCTCGAGAGTTCGAGTCTGATCCGCGTCACCTGCGTTGTTTCCTTTTAAGTGTCGCGACATTACACTTGTCAAGTGGTATTATTGTAACACCTGCCAAGTTCTGGGATATCTACACTTGAACAAAGTGCTAGTTCAGCACTTAGTAAGTGTTAAATACAGCACTTCAAGTGTAGTTTTTAACACTTTAGTTTTTAGCGTGCATTAGCAACTACTTTCAGAAGCTCTTGTTGCAAAGAATCTCCGCCCACACCATCATGGATCCACGTTTTCCGCTGTAACTCCGAATGTTATGTCTCCATTGATAACATATTTCTGGTCAACAACGTCACGATCCTGGGGAACGATATTATCGAAGTCAGTGTCAGCAATTGTGTGTATATATTGATATATAGGAACCACAGCGAGCTTATTGAACAATAACTTCCGGTGTATACGAACGCAATATAGACCCGAAACGTAGACGGCGATATCCCTTACGTGCACAGGGTACCCAACAATCGTTTGTGATAGCAAACACACCCTTCCAGAGCCGTTCTCATGGGTTTGTGACTTTCAGAACAGATTGGGAGATGCGATGGGACTATCCAGCTTGTAACCACCCTTTCCCCCGGCCAGTTTTTTATGACTTGAAAAAACATATCTCAATTCTTTCCCTTCATTTGCTGCTGACAGCCTGGTAAGGTAACACTTAACTTGTTTCCTTCTGCAAGATATAGTTGTGCTAACTGACACAGAGAGGCTTAAATACTTATACTTCATAAGCTATCTAATGGTATAAATAGTGTTGTCATTCTCTTTCCGACGGGACATCAGCCATTGATTTCTTGCAGAATCAAGTTATATCTTTCTCAAAGTTCCAATTACATTTCTTCCCAGGAGCCCCTTCAAATAAGGGCGTTCGTCTGGCCCAGAATCTCTATCCAGCCTCCTTCAATTGGGAACTTAACTTTTGAACCCCTGAGATGGATTGTGAGGCCTCCCTTTGACACTTCATTCTAGTCATTTTATCCACAAGAAAAACGCATTTGTCCAGGTAGGTTCATGGATTTTCCCTTACACTGAACAGGCTACACAAGCACTACAGACCGACAGCTATTCAGCCAATACTTACTCCTTCCAACTGACTGCAATGTAAGGGAAACGAAACGACGAATTCGAAAAAAAACGGATCGGTCACAGATTCGTGTCGGAATTGCGGAAAGTTTTTCCAGCTGAATGTAAAAGTCAGAACATTTGATCGAAAATTGGAAAATTAAAATGCTGGAATCTGGAAAGTGAATGAAATCTGGAGTCGGGGCACAGCGAATGACTAAAGACGCTAACCGCAGTCGAAAAAACTTTGATCACGGGTTTAAAATTCAAATCGACTGGTCTGAAAAGTTGAAAACATGGAGGAAATTGATTTCCTTGAGCTTCCAACTATTGGAATTTATACCTTCGTATTTCCAATTATTGGAAATTCTTATGGTTATTGGGAGGAGATGGAGGTGAGACCACCCCCCCCCCCCCCCCGGTCGCTACGTGGCTGCTGAGGGGAGGTCCTATCACAATAGGTTCTGCCCCTCCATCACGAAACACACAGAAACATATGAAGTATAGTGAGATAAATCATGTCTATGTATGCATGAAATTACTGTTTATATGCAGATTGGTACGGGGGAAACCATTTTTGCTGTGTGTTGAGGGGGGGGGGGGACTGGGCGGGTCCAGAAGAGGTTTACTTGGTGCACCCCATACTACTTTTAGTGGCGCGAACTTTTTCATACGCACCGAGAATGAGGCCACATTGATTAACTGCGATAACATATGGACATCCAGTAGCGGTTGTATTTGATGTGCATGTGTTAGCGCGGAAAAGACCCCACCCGTACATTCCTCTTTTGCTGCTGCGCGGGTCCCCCGTCGGCCGTCATGAATTGGTCTGACTTTTGCTATATAAAATTGCAGGAATATTTTAGCAAGAAAGCAGTATGGTTATGTGCAAAGAAGCCACCGGAGGGCCACACTGATCTTCCATTTTCTAAACATTTTCCTGGGGAGGACCTCTAGACCCTGCCGACCAGAGGGAATACCCTCTGTCGTGCTCTTCCCCAGCTCGTCTCTTTTCCATCGGAGGATACTTTGAGTCTCTCACCTGAAAAGTTAACCCTTTGCATTGCGGTGGCTATATAATGGTAGGCTTAAATGACCACAGGTTTCGAAAATGGAAAAGTGATACTTGGTAGCGGCGAGTTTAGGGTCACGGTGTGCGGGGCGGGGGGGGGGGGGGGGGGCAAGATCGTTTTAAAATATCCCTATAAGTAAAGCCCATGACGAGGCTATTAGAAATAACAATTTGTACCTTCTTCATTGTTCCACGACATTTTTCAGACGAGGGTCACAGACCACCTGGAGCCTGTTCTTGTAAGCAGTAATAGTAGTAGTGTATGTTCCCCTTCACCCCTATTCGGCAAGATCTCATTGGCAGGATCTAATGTGACGTCATAGTCACGTTTCGTAGTGGCGCCATGTTGTGTTGTCATGGTAACCCGCGTGAGCGGCCATCTTGTGACGTCATCCCCATAGTGATACGTGGTGTGAGTGCGCATGCGCAACGCGTGTTGTTAGGGTGATACGTGTTTCCGACGTCCATTTTGTATACTGGAAGCCGCCATCTTGGTTTTTATGGTAGCACGTGATTGCTATGTTACCTAAGGCCTACAATAGGACAAGGGTATGTTCGGAGGGTATGTTCGATTGAATCGGAGTATTTTCTGGAACGACTTCCCTGGATGATTACCACAAACAACCCGACAATCCCCCCAAATCACCAAAATCTATCCCAATTCACCGAAATTGACTTTATTCCCCCAATTTATCGGCTTAGCACGTAGTGCTATAGTACTAAGGGGTACAAGGGGGTGCATTCCTTTGTAGAAGAGTAATGGTCTGGATTAGAATTCTCCCAGAATCCCTTTTTGGATCCCTATCCCATGACGTTTTTCCCATTAAAAGACAGGTTCCTTTGGTAATTACCCAGAATTCTCCGCTTCTATCTATATATGCAATAGTTTTCGGCTATCTGACCCTGTTCCTTTATTCTAGAGTATACTCCAGTAGCATAGAAGAGCCTATCAATTAAAACAGCTTTACTTATTATTACTATATTTAGCAATTTCTGGTCTATTCTTGTTAGTTCTGACCCTATTCCAAGTACTCTTGTTGTTTCATTTATCTAGATTATAACTAACCAATCAGATTGCTTGATTTCCCATAATCTGTATGCAGAGTTATCTCCCTTCTGTATAGCAAAAGCAGCCCCAAAGCCAATAAGCTATCGAGCAGTTACTGATAAGTCATTGCTCGAACGACTCGAAGCTCATCGAGCAAATGAGCCTTAGAGCAATTGCTCGATCGAGTGACTCGGCATATTGCTCGAACGACTCGAATCCCATCGAGCAAATGAGCCAACGAGCAATTGCTCGATCGAGTGACTCCTCGAACGACTCGACGATTCATTTCAGAAAAAAGGGATTCCATAGCCACAGGCGTTTTCGAAAAAGGGATTCCACAAATGGGATTCCAAAAGTGGGATTCCGTCTTATGTCGAGTGACTCGCAACTATTGCACGAATGACTCGAATCCCATCGAGCAAATGAGCCAACGAGCAATTGCCCATTCGAGTGACTCCTCGAACGACTCTTATCCTCATTTCAGAAAAAAGGGGTGCCAAAGGCCATATGTTTTTCAAAAAAGGGGTGCCGAAATTGGGATGCCGGGGAAATTGCCATTGATATAGGTTTTTATTATACAGAAGGGAGATAACCCTTCATACAGATTATGGGAAATCAAGCAATCTAATTGGTTAATTATAATTTATACAAATGATCTAGATAAATGAAACAACAAGAGTACTTGGAATAAGATAGGAACTACTGGTATTACGTACCACCTTACCAGTAACAAGATGATACAAAGCATTTGGTAGGTTAATACTATCAACGGTTAGGATGAGATCTATAGGGGAATCTACCAACCATACTCTGCTGCCGTTCTGTATTACCAGGCATTGACCCCGCCCCAGAATACCGCTCAATAATATGAAGCACCTGGTGGATCAGTAGTACCAAGGGCCAGCAAGAGACCTACAGGGATATGTACAGCCTATGCTAAACTACCGTTCTAAACTACCAAGCATTACCCCCACCTCCACAAAATCACTAGGTCTACCATAACGTACTACATATACCAGCCATATAATAAAACAAAGCAATTGGTTGGTTAATAGTACCAAGCACTAAAAGGGGCCTATAGGTGTATATCCCGCCATACTATAGTACCGTTCTAAACTACCAGGCAGTACCCCTACCCACAATACCCCTATGCCTAGCATTGCATACTACCTATACCAGTCATAGGATAACATAATGCATCAGGTGGATTAATAGTACTAAGGGCCAGCAAGAGACCTATAGGGATATGTACAGCCTATATAGTATCCTCAGATAAGTATCCTATAAAAGGTATCCTCAACTGATACGTGGCCATGTCATAGGTATCCTCAAATACTGAAATGAGTCGAAGAGTATTCAAAATATTCAATATTTTATTTCACATCATACATATACAAAGGACTGAAACAAGATTACAAAAAACAAAGGTAGATGTACAAATGTATACTGTGGGGAATGACATAGCCTTATGACTGTCTTCCTGTCATCCCCTAGACAATAAAAATAAAGACTAAACAGCAAAATGGCAAATGGCAAATGATGGACTCAAGTAAGGTAAATCTTGACAGCAGGTAGTACATTGTTTTTTGTTAATATTGTATTGATATGTATTGAATATTAGTTCATTGTGGATCAAACTTCCAGATGTTCTGACTCTGGTTATTTAGATCTGTGGATTGTGGATTAACCGTGTTTTAACCGTATTTTAACCGTATTTCTTAATCAATGAAGTAAATAAGCGTCGTTGGTAAACCATTATAATAATCGCACGCTAAAGGAGTGAAGTAAATGACCATAGGTGACAGTATCAACCTGGTTATCTGCTTGCTGGGAGAAAAGAGGAGAATATGATAACACCGAGAGTCGTAACTAGCCGAGGCAGTCGGGACATCTTGGGTTTGAACAGCTGATATTGGCGATATACGTATTCAGATATTGTTCAGTTAATATTTTTTTAAAGGAAGTTCGGGTAAGGGTTTTTATCGTTGTATCAAGGTCATTCCACAGTTTAGGAAACGAAAAATATGGAAGTGCGGCTGAGAACTGAGTGCGAGGTTTATGGGTGTTTAGGCTTCCACATTGCCTCGTAGTCATGCCCGAGGGATTCCAGTACACTTGAAACGTATCATTGAAACTGACGGGGAGATTGTTCTGCGACCAGTCGTGCATAAATAAAAGTAAATGTAATTTGTACAGATCGTTAAATTTAAGAATTTTTAAACGTTTGAACAGCGGGTTAGTATGTGAGTTGAACTTTTTGTTCGCTATGATACGTACAGCTTTCTTTTGTAAGTTTAAAATTTGTTTTGTAGCTGTTGCGTTGCCCCATATTTGAATAACATAAATTAAGTGGCTTTGAATTAAAGTGAAATAGAGTAGACGAAGTGTCTCGGGCGGTAGAAAATTCTTGGCTCTATTCAAGATATAAATTGCTCTGGATATTTTTGTACAGAGTGTAGATACATGGTGATGAAATTTAAGGTTCTCGTCCATTTTGATTCCTAGAAATTTTATGAATTTGTGGTCACGATTGTTACCTGCTATTATTAAGTCTGAGTTATTCAAGGTAATGTGGGTTTGAACGTTGTCGTAATTGTAGTTGTCATTTTGGGGATGAAGAAGTATGACTTTAGTTTTGTCAGCATTTAAAGATAACTTGTTCGCAGAACACCAGTGGTTGATTTTTGATAATTCATTGTTTGCCATCTCCGTAAGGAGGTCAAGGTCGTTCCCAGATGCATGGGATGATGTGTCATCTGCAAAGGATAAAATACGCATATCAGTTGATTCACTGATGTCATTGATATAGAGGACGAACAAAAGAGGACCAAGTACAGAGCCCTGGGGTACACCTGTAGTGACATTGAGTAACTCCGACGATTCACCAGTGAATTGAACATATTGGGATCTCCCGGAGAGATAGTTCTGAAACCAAGAATTAACTATACCTCTTATACCATAGTGTTCAAGTTTTCGAGACAGTATTTCATGATCAATAGTGTCAAATGCTTTGGAAAAATCTAAAAACATGGATAGTGTGCAATCTTTAGTCGCTTCGAGGAGTCACTCGAACGGGCAATTGCTCGTTGGCTCATTTGCTCGATGGGATTCGAGTCATTCGAGCAATAGTTGCGAGTCACTCGACATAAGACGGAATCCCACTTTTGGAATCCCATTTGTGGAATCCCTTTTTCGAAAACGCCTGTGGCTATGGAATCCCTTTTTTCTGAAATGAATCGTCGAGTCGTTCGAGGAGTCACTCGATCGAGCAATTGCTCGTTGGCTCATTTGCTCGATGGGATTCGAGTCGTTCGAGCAATATGCAGAGTCACTCGATCGAGCAATTGCTCTAAGGCTCATTTGCTCGATGAGCTTTGAGTCGTTCGAGCAATGACTTATCAGTAACTGCTCGATAGCTTATTGGCTTTGGGGCTGCTTTTGTTATACAGAAGGGAGATAACTATGCATACATATTATGGGAAATCAAGCAATCTGATTGGTTAGTTATAATCTAGATAAATGAAACAACAAGAGTACTTGGAATAGGGTCAGAACTAACAAGAATAGACCAGAAATTGCTAAATATAGTAATAAGTAAAGCTGTTTTAATTGATAGGCTCTTCTATGCTACTGGAGTATACTCTAGAATAAAGGAACAGGGTCAGATAGCCGAAAACTATTGCATATATAGATAGAAGCGGAGAATTCTGGGTAATTACCAAAGGAACCTGTCTTTTAATGGGAAAAACGTCATGGGATAGGGATCCAAAAAGGGATTCTGGGAGAATTCTAATCCAGACCATTACTCTTCTACAAAGGAATGCACCCCCTTGTACCCCTTAGTACTATAGAACTACGTGCTATACCGATAAATTGGGGGAATAAAGTCAATTACGGTGAATTGGGATAGATTTTGGTGATTTGGGGGATTGTCGGGTTGTTTGTGGTAATCATCCAGGGAAGTCGTTCCAGAAAATACTCCGATTCAATCGAACATACCCTCCGAACATACCCCTGTCCTATTGTAGGCCTTAGGTAACATAGCAATCACGTGCTACCATAAAAACCAAGATGGCGGCTTCCAGTATACAAAATGGACGACGGAAACACGTATCACCCTAACAACACGCGCTGCGCATGCGCACTCACACCACGTATCACCATGGGGATGACGTCACAAGATGGCCGCTCACGCTGGTTACCAAGACAACACAACATGGCGCCACTACGTCACGTGACTATGACGTCACATGAGATCCTGCCAATGAGATCCTGCCGAATAGGGGTGAAGGGGAACAACACTACTACTAGTAATAAACATAATTTATCCTTCTACTGCATATGGTTTTGGTGGGATTGTGGGTCGGTGGGGGTAGGTGAGAATAGTGAACCAGAATTCACTGCGAGGAGAACGCTCTTGTCCTTTTATTGGATAGTTCAAGTTAGATAACGAGGCGCGTTCAACCCCAGCAGGGTTCTCTGAATGTCAGGTGTCCAAGGTGCAGGTAGAATGCAATGAATCAGTGATGTAAAAATGTTATTGTTGTTGTTCAATATTCAGTTTAGTTGTGGTTGAGTAAAAGTCTCCTCTAAGTTTCCACTGTACATTACCACAATACTAAAACTCTGTATTTTATCAAAACACATGGCCGTGGCAAGAGAGAGAGAGAGAGAGAGACTATGAACTTCTGTGTGCTCCTTTTGTAGTTGACTAAAGTATCCTGGAAGGCTGGCTACATTTCCGAGTTATATACACTTTTGTCACCAAGCAATGTCTGCATGTTTATATGTCGGTGAGTGGTGGCTGTGTCTGATTCTGTAAAACCTTGTTCGATGTTGTCCTGCATGTCCTGGGTTTGATGTTGGAATAATGGAGAGTCAAAAGGAAAATTATGATGTATGCTTCCTGGTTGTTTGCACCTACAGTTCTCATTTTCTTTCAGTATTTTCCCAAGTGCCTCCTTAGGTTTGTGCGCCCTAATCTCAATCTGTATATTTATTTTTTGTTTCTGTTTCACGATCACTTGTAATATTTAAAGTGCTTTTCGTTTGGATGTTTTCAATTGATGGAAAAAGATTATGAGTATGTCCCGAACTAGTTAGTCTGTCCCCAATGAGTTTGCCATTTCTGTATAATATTCTTAATGTGTTTTTTTCCATTTCCAGGACTGTGAAAGCACTTTCGTATACAGAAGAGTCAGACTTTTCAAGTTTACTTGCCATTTGTGCTGCCTCCTTTGCATTTTTATCTGCCAGGTCATTTCCTTTATTGTTGATATGACCAGCCATCAGTGTAACTGTAACTGTAGAATAATTTTTTGGTAAAAATGAAGATTTTCCAACACCAACCTTTCAAGGTTGGTGTTGGAGATTGCCTTGATGGCTGATACACATGCAGTCACAGAAGATGACATTGTTCTTGGATGAATTATTTTTGACTACCTACTTTAGCAAAGTTTGTGGCCATTTCTAAACCTGTGAGCTCTCCCTGGTAGTTGTAGCTCTCGACTGCTACTGCTTCATTCAATATAGGAGGTTCACCTAGCATTCCATCCAAGCACAGTATATGACAGCTGATGTACTAGGGGGTGCTGGTCAAAACGTCACACGACCGAAACGTCACATTTTTTGGTCAGAGTGTGAGAGACTTTTGGTCAAAGCGTCAAACACTTTTGGACAAAACGCCATACACTTTTGGTCAAAACGTCACATACTTTTAGTCAAAAGTCCACACACTTTTTGGTCAGATTGTCGCGTCGTATTGTGTCATGCCAAAAAAACGAATGGGTAACATATCCCAAGACGATCCCATCAAGACGAATACCAACAATACCACTGCTGTGCCCCCTTTTTTAAAATATGATCATTGAAACGAACGGTTTGAGTCTCTTAAATACTTGGGAAGTTGTCCACTATGAGATAATTATGTTACAGTACGTAGAGGGTGTATTATCACTAAATCACCCGTAGAGTGGAGATTCCACCCGAACAATAAACTGAATAATTGCAAATTTGTTGCAAAGTCTAACATTAAGTTAACAAGCACAATCAAAGTTCCAGCCAGCTGACCTCCGGCTTAAACCCGGAGGTCCATTGGCTGAAACATTGCTTGTGTTTTTTGTCCATATGTACAGAATTTGAAAGTGATTCTTTGGGTGATAAATCCACTCCACGGGTGATTTATAAGTTACAATCCGCTCTCCACATACTCTACGTTTTGACCCAAAGTATGTGATGTTTTGGCCAAAAAGTGTTTGACATATTGACCAAAAGTATTTGACGTTTTGACCAAAAAATGTGACATTTTGAAATGTGAAGAATTGGTTGTGCGATTGGCTGACCTGCTCCCGCCAAGGGTTGTCCAGAGTCGAAACATCAGTGAAAATTTTCCAGGATTCAGTTGTTAAGCCGATAGTTCTCCAGAATTTCCTTTGGTCACAGACCGAGAAACTGTAACTGTCATATCGTGAGTCATTTGCTTTCCTTGGAATTATTCTCATTATGGGAACGGGACAACTCGCCGTCGGGACAACTCGCCGTACCCGAAGTGGGACGAGTCGCCGTCGGAACAAGTCGCCGTGGAGTAGTAATTGATAAGTGGGCCTAACACGCGGCATTGGATTAAAGTTATCTTTATTAATACTCATGACTTATATAACAAGACAGGTTCAATATGACATATAATAATATAACATATAACATATAAAATAATAGGGGTACAGCATGCACCTGTTTGTTGGAAATTATTTTATTTCTGTGAATTCACAGATATAAAATAAATTTATAGAATTCTATATTATTTGAAAATTACTATAATTCACAAAAGATATAATTTATACAAAAATATATAAAGATTGAAGTACAAATGTATGTTTGATATCCATTATGGGAGAACTACTTTATATAGGCAGCTGAACATTTCTTTAAAAAGGCTGCAGTAGACAATGAAGGTGGATCTCACATATAGGTATCCCAAAATTTCTGTATCTTTTGAGCCATCTTCGTATATTTTGATCGGATGTCAGTTTCCAAATCTGATGCTTCCACCCTCAATTCCACATTCTCGGCTTCTGTCTGCAGGGTTGGTACCAGCTTGTAAAAGCTCAATCTCGTTCCAAGGGTGTTGAGACGTCGGTGCCAAGCTGCAAAGAACAATAGAAAAAATTTCTTTTAGTTGATTACTTAATTAATTACGTTAAAAACGTTTTTCACTCAAACTCTACTAATTGTGATATTTGCACCAATAATTTATTTTTAATAAAAAAAAGTTTTTTCTTTATTATAGAATTATCTCCTGTTCAGTCGTTAAATCAAATATTAATTATGAAACTTACTTTTGCTGACGACAAGTAAATGATAAAATTAACAGTATTTCAATAGAATAAATTACATTTTTTTGAAAAACAAAAAACGGGACAACTCGCCGTAAAAATCGGGACAACTCGCCGTCCGACGGCGAGTTGTCCCGACGGCGACTTGTCCCGACGGCGACTTGTCCCGTACCCCTCATTATTTGGATCCGAATCTGGTCTAATTTTTGTTATTTCCTCACTGCAGAATGATTTCGAAGTAGCAGTTATTCAGATAAATGCACTTAAATGCGTACCTTTAGTAACTTTCGGTGACTGACAGTGTTACGGAATACCGGTTTAGTACGAAACTATCTCCAAAAAGCCGGAAAGTGTCGTTGTTTTTGCCAACAAATCTAAAAACCAAGCGAAAGCAAAAAAAAAAAAAAAAAAAAAACTAAAGTGATTCCATCTGTTCTCTATTATTTCTTTATATAATCGAGTATGTGTTGTGAAGTGATGCGTGAAATGTTAAATGAGAGAATAAATATGAAAATAGAGGAGACGGCTCCGCTTATCATATTGTAGCAACGCAGTAGTACGTTTCTTGATTCCCACCACGCAACACTGTAGCAAACTTCAAACGATTCTTTCCCCCACACTGTGGCAAAGTACTATTACGTCACGCGGACTATTTCAACTGCTCTGACGTGGTATCCAATCAAAATATGTGTTTGTGTATTCGCTTGCCGTATTCTTTTTGAGTATTCCCCCGTAACCCCAGCCCCGCCAATTGCTGTTCTTAATGGAAAAATATTTAACCAATAAAACGACGCGTACGTGTATTTGTTTTGAAACAGTTCTTTGTTTTTAAATAATTCAAATTTGAGTAACGAATGGTTCGGAAATTTTTTAGGCAAATAGCAGTGTTTTTGGACTGATTGAATGAATGTTGAAAATTGTAGTCTGTAGTGTGGGACAAGTTGACGACGACTTTTCTGACCGACTTATAAATTTATTTGAAAGGTTTTAAAGATAATTAAAAGAGTCATTTCATAAAATTTTGATTACAAATGTTTCACGTGAAAAAAACACCAAACACAAAATACACGTACAACGACAAAAAAACGGAATTATGGAGCAACTAATAGAAAATAAACAGGTAAATGTGTAGACATTTTATTGGAGGAAGTGTCACGAGGACTGACATTTTTCTGCTTATTTGAAAGACAGAAACGCCATGAAAATCTAGCCATCAATTTTGCCCAAAACGACAGCTGCCATACCCATGCCATGGGGATATCTTTTCGGACTTTTCATCTCGTCTCTCCATCATTCCCTCCGGGATTGCGCCATTATTTTTCGGGGGCACCCCTTAATGCTCTGCATATGGACAGTATGGTATTGGTATGGATCCCTGCTTCATTGAAGTTGAAATTGCCCTCCCTTGATCATTTCAAGCATGTAGGGTCCCCAGTACATGATAATATACCCGGTCTCCAATTTACTTATAGAAAGTAAAGTGAGTTTGGGGTGGTGATAAGCTGATGACCTTTTTCACACAATTTGAAACGGGTGCTGGCCAAAACGGCCCCTGGAATAGTTGGTAAAGACGTCCCCACTGTTGGTCAAAACGGTCCCAGCGATTGGTCAAAACGGCCCCACTCAGTTGTCAAAACGGCCCCAAGTTGATAATATATCACAGACCAGATTGGGGCCATTTTGACCAATCCGTGGGGCGTTTTATCCTCCCGAGTTGGTCATAACGGTCCCACCTTTGGTCAAAACTGCCCCAGTGATTGGTCAAAACGGCCCCAAGTTATATGATATCACAGACCAGATTGGAGCCGTTTTGACCAACTCGTGAGGACGTTTTATCCTCTCGAGTTGGTCATAACGGCCCCAGTTTTTGGTCAAAACGTCCCCACTAGTTTGTCAAAACGGCCACGTTCATTGGCCAAAACGGCACCAATGATTGGCCAAAACGGCCCCAGTATTTGGTCAAATGCCCCATGTTCATACCTATGATATTATTGACCAGAGTGGGGACGTTTTGACCAATCCGTGGGGACGTTTTGTCCTCTCGAGTTGGTCATAACGTCTCCCTTATCTGTTCAAAACGCCCCAATGCATTGTTCAACACGTCCCAATTAAATTTCCACCAGTTTTACCATAACATTTCTTGTTTGAACACTTCACGAATAAAGTTTCACCGGTTTCTGAAAGGTTTCTTGCGTTTTACTGGCTCGGGACGGTACGTCTAATAGTAGTAGTCGAGTTGCAGTGGGGTGGGGGTGGGGGTGCGGTCCACGGACTGCAAGTACCGTAATATGACGTATGAGTAAGAGTGTGATATGCCGGTGGATAGTGATGGGATGTTGGGGAACTGTAGGAACATTGTACAGCTGTTGCCGAGTTGAATCGAAGTCGGGGGGGGGGCGGGGCTGGTATACCTGGGGTCACCCCGGCAAGACTTACCTTTGGCGGAGGGTAGTTATAGACTGCACAAGGAAACATGGAGGGGAAGCGGTTGATGTTGATGACGCAAATGAAAAGGGGGTGGGGTGGGAAGGGGAGGACAATTATCAATTGGAAAGTACGAAGATGGGGTTCCGGATCGGTGTACGGCTGTTAAGCGGTGTTTTGAAAATGGTTTCGGTGTTTTACATTTGAAGTCTCTTGGCAGGGGCCGAGGAAGAGTAGGTGGTTGCCGAGTCCGATAGGGCACATAAGGTATTTATTTATTTATTTATTTATTTATTTATTTATTTATTAGTGTTTAAAGGCATACAAGGAACTGCGAACGCCAAGGGAAGGGAAAAAAGATCAAACGGGAAGTACTAAGTAGGGAAACAGAAATTGGGAGAACAGACAGCAATAAGGACAGACTTGCGATTATCTTAGGCACAATGAGATGGCAACGGATGTCAGAAATTGAATGCAGGTTGTGGGCAATATAGGGTTTGAGTAGAGAAGTACGAGGTAGAACAGAAGAAAGTTAGTTGCAGCGAGGAGTTACATTCTGGTATGCGGAACTGACATTGTTGTGTATGGTCCTGACAACTCCAATCGGATTGCCTTGCGTCTTCCTGAGGCGAAGGTGGGGGATTTGAGGGATAGGGTGGATGGAAATACTCGCCATTAATCAGTGGGGTACGTACTGTGTTAAGGGGAGCACGTACGCGCGTGTACCTTTTGCTCAACAACTGACAGCTTATCTCAACAGTAGAATAATGCCAAGGAATGGCTATGCCCAAGCTCCATGTCACCATAGGCGCCCATCCCCTAATTCACGCACCACTTGATCTCACAATTAGAGCATCCCACTATATATAACCACAGGACACCAATATCCTGTTCGACACACCTCCCAGATGAGGGTAAGATAGGTGAAAATCATCATAGATGCCCTTCCCCCAATTTACTCAACACTCAATCCCACCGATAGAGCAGCCCCCCCCCCCCCCCTCGTGTCTATAGAATAGGAATTCCCCTCATTTACCATGAAGGTTTTTGAAGGCAAAGTAAAATTTTATGTAAGTGTGAGCTTAACTTGACTGTGTGTTGTGTTTGATGAAAAGGATAATGTTCAATGTTTATATGGGATTATAAAATGCGACAAGAATTCTGATAATTGAGAATATGTTAATTTATGTTCCCTGTGTGCTATGTTTTCAGTAAAAATAATTTGAGGTGTAGACTGTACTAAAGACGTGAGTGGTGGGTTAATGTAATGTGGTCCTCACAGTTAATGTATGTCAACCAAAGCTACCAAGTTACAGTGAAATTATTCCAAAAACGAGTCATCCTGTCAAGGTACACTGGAATCCCCTCGTAAATACGGCCTGCGGTCTCTTCGAAGGTTTTCGGTCTACGGCCTGTGTAGCCATCATGGTTGACTGATCGCAACCAAAAGGGGGCGTCCTCATCAGGACATTATACTGAGTCATCCTACCAAGTTACAATGAAATCCCTCCATAAATACGACCCGTAGACTGTGCTAGAGGTATTCGGGTTTTGGGCTCGAGCAGCTGTTACGGTTGACAGATTGCGACCAAATGGGGAAGTTCTCATCTAGACATTATACAGAGTCATCCTACCAAGTTATAACGAAATCCCTTCAGAAATACGACCTGCAGACTGTGGTAAAGGTTTTCGAGTTTTCTGCTTTGGCATCCACCACAGTTAATCGAGCGTGACCAAAAGGGGACGTTCTCATCTGGACAACCAAAATGTTTCGCTTGAAACGAGAAAATGTGCATTTCGACTTAACACTAATAAAGATAGAAAAAATAGCACACTTTCAACACTTCATTTAATGGACAGGGAAAAATAATATTGATGCCGAGTCAAGCGGAGATAGACTCGGCATCATAGTTTTGTTGTGTTGACGAGTGACAAAACTGCAGATATATCATTGAAATGACACAAAAATGTCTACGTGAGTGAAAATGCAAATCCTGGGTATCCAAACAACTAACCCGTACAAATATTTTCAAGCATAACATACAGATGTTCCAGCTGGAAGAGGCTGGGGGTGGAGGGGGAGGTGGCGTGGTCCCTAAGAAGTGAATGAAAATAGTCTGCTAGTAGCAATGTCGCGTGTCTACTAATAATATTTTGTCCCAGGTCAAAATGAGTTGAAGAATAACCACGACCGGTATAAACTATAGATGAATATTTCCTATACTAATACCACAAGAATCGGACATAAAAATATATAAATCCTTCATTTGACTATTTTCTCCTTCAACTCAAACTTACATGTCACACAGTGGAAGCTGTCTTGTAATAAAAAAAAAGAAAAAAAAAAAAAAACACTCACGAAGTGGAAGGTCCACGCAGATCCGGGAAAAGGTAATTCGGAACCGGGGTTAATTCTGTGACGGCTCCCCTTTCAAAAATGTCGGGATATTGCACAGATGATAAAGGCATCTGCAGCGAGTGCCGGAGGCGCGATCGATCAGAGTGTTTGGAGGGGCGGCGTTTCTCCCCCAACAAAATTTTTAAATCAGTTATTAAATGGAGTCTTCTGGCGGCTTTTGGAATAAAAAATCACGTTATTCTTGGCCGTCAAAATGACGTTTTTTAGCAGCATGTTTCAAATTTCAAAGTTGATCAATGAGTATCCTACCGTCCATAGATATATTGAATGCACAATTCTTGAAATGATAACTTGGTTACGTTGAGTTGATTTAATAAAGTTATTACTTCAAGAATCATGCAGCCCAGAATTACAGCCGTTGGTCAAGTGCATAGCTTCATTCATGATACAGCCCCCTTCTTAACTGCTGGCACAGGAGTCAGAACCTTGGGGGTGGGGGGGGGGGGGGGGGGGGGCAAGGTAAAACGTGGCCTGAAAGCCTGTATTTTTGTTTTGGAATGCCCTTTTGAAAGGACGTACCAAAACTCAAAAAATTAAAATACAGTCTTTCGGGTCATGTTTGGACTGGAGGCTGGGCAAGGAAAACCAAAATCCTTGACTCCTGGGCCAACCGCCCCTCTCCGCGACCCCAGATACATGACCAAAATGTGCATACATGGATATTGTATCAGAGAACACACAGGGTGATTTTGTACTTCTCCTCTAAGTAGGTGGATATACATATATTTCCAACATATTCTTGCCAGTTTGTAGAAAGTTTGGGACTCAACAAGCTAATCTGCAATTTATGGACCACCAGATAACTAACTTATCGGTGCTCCTTAAACTGTAGATTTACTTAGTGAGTTACACGTTTTTACTGACTGCCAGGTATGCCCATGTACATTGTTTTGCACAAGCAAAATTCCAGTCAGCGGACCTCCGAGTGGAATTCAGAAATCACTTGACTTACAGTACGAGTCGAAATATGTCATAGAATAACCACTATAAACTACTAGTATACATCTTCAACTACACCAGCAACACAAGAACCTGACATATTTTTCGGGAAAGCTCTCACAGAAAGCTTTCCAGAAAATTATTTTGGGTTCTTATGCTATTGGTGTAATGGCAGTAGGCTACTTTGTTCATTGCGGTTATGCTATGACTTATTTTGATTCACACAGTATTTTGTAGGCTTGAACATAAACTTCTACCTTGTATCATGCATTTATACTCATAAGAAGTCTTTTTTTCCAGACATTTCATACTTGGCTATTAAATAAATAATTGTTCATTTACAGATTAGTTCTATTAAAAATTATTCGACTGTAGCCATAGCCACATTTCAATATTTTGTGATTATAAAACAAATTTAAAATAAGAAGTTTTGACTTGCTGAAATAATCTGCAATTGTAGTACTCTGATCACAAAAAACAGTATAATATATTTTGTACTTTACTTTTTAAACTTTTACCCACAGATAACATTAAAACTGGAAATTTAAATTTAATTTTTTCAAATTTATACAAAAAGCCTCAAGCAAATCGAATCATGTGATCCTTGGAGGAACAACCTTGTTCCGATGATAGACCACATTTTGTGTCTTGTAAAAAAATTAAAAAAAAAACATTTTTACCTGCTAATTCATGAATTATGTGTGAAATTGCAGTCAATTTGTTAATTAAGGGTTAGGCAGTGAGGTATATGGAGATTCTTATCAATCCATATCCAATGTTTGAGAAAAAAAAAAGAATTAATAGTACCAAAAGGGTAAATTCCCACCATTCATGGTATGGTTTTTGGCATATCAAAGCTACGTCAACCCAAAAAATTAAGTTTTCCTGAAATAATATTCTTTCGTGGACATTATAAATTACATTTTGAATTTATGTATTGGAAAATATAATGCAATAGGAATTCCAATACAACTAACCCTCTTAAATGCTGTGTATAAAAGCAAAACATGTTAAAAAAGGTTACAGCATACATGTACATATATTTTTATGTCCAATTCTTGTGTTATTAGTATAGGAAACATTACATCTATAGTTTATACCGGTAGTGGTTATTCTTCAACTTATTTTGATTTGTACTGTGTATGGACAAAATATTATTAGTGGACACGCAACACTGCTACTAGCAGACGAATATCATTCACTTTTTAGGGACCACGCCCCCAACCCCTTTCAGCTGGAACATCTGTGTGTTATTCTTGAAGATATTTGTATGGGTTGGTTGTTTGGACACCCAGAGTTTGCATTTTAACTCACGCAGACAATTTTGTGCCATTTCAGTGATATATCTGCAGTTTTGTCACTCGTCAACAAAACAAAACCATGATGCCGAGTCTACCTTCGCTTATGGGAATGGGTTCATTGCGGTATTCATTTCACTAAAAAATCAATATTATTTTGCCCTGTCCATTAAATGAAGTGTTGAAAGTGTGTCATTTTTTCTATCTTTATTAGTATTAAATCGAAAATGCACATATTCTCGTTTCAAGCGAAACATTTTGGTTGTTTCTATCGCATGTATGACAGTGTTGACAGATTGTCAGGTCGAAGTGTTTACCCGAAGCTACCTCTGACCTTGCATATTATTAACATCAAAGATGGCTAATCGGCAATGGGCTTATCAGACAAGAATTACGGGTTGTGCCTGTGCTAAAGGAAAATGTGAATAGACTGATAGACTAACCAACTTCCCCACGCGTGATGGCGATAGCTTATCTCGACTTAGTCAAGTTAAACTAAATGAAAGAGTCAATGACTCTGTAGCTCAACTTGGATATGACAGGAATTAGTACTTGCTGTGACCAAGACAACTGAATAATGAATATGACAGGAATTAGTATTTGTTTTGGCCCAGTCAACAATAATAAAAGAATTACAAGGTGACTGTAATGGACTACAGATTAAGACCAATCATTGTAGATTATTATTTTTGTGTGGAAATTTTCAGTCCCAAACAAAATATTTTCAGACTAAAATTTTTTCTTCTTCTTCTTAAAATTGACCAAAATGCATCAAAACACAAAAAACTAATTTCCGGATTTTGGTCCAAAATTTTCTAAGTCCCACCCGGACCCCTAATTTGCATAATTTATTCACGAGAAAAACTCTGTATTATATGTAATGTATCCCATGGTACTAAACATTCATACAAAAATTTATTCAAATCAGATCTTTCATTTGGAAGTTCTGCGCAAAAATCTGATTGCACTTAATTTTGAACAAAATGGCTGCTATCGGCCATCTTGAATTTCACACTGGACCCAAAAACACTCGTTCTCGTCCCACAGTGATAACAAAGGTAACCAAGAAGTTTCGTGAAGATCGGTTCATAAATACGGCCTCTAGCCCGAGCCGTATTGGGATTTGCACTCACAGTGCTGAAAGTAACACTAAATAAATCAAAGTTAGCCTAATTTGCATAATTTACGCACAAGAAAAAAACCTGTAATATATGTAATGTATCCCATGGTACTAAACATTCATACAAAAAATTATTCAAATCAGAGCTTTCATATGGAAGTTCTGTACAAAAAACAGATTTCGGCATCGTCGGTACAAAATGGCTGCTGGCAGCCATCTGGAATTTGGGACTGCACCCAAAAACACTCGTTCTCGTCCCACGCTCATAACAAAGGTACCCAAGAAGTTTCGTAAAGATTGGTTCATAAATACGGCCTCTAGCCCGAGCTATAGCAGCTTGGCACTTACAGCTCTGAAAGTAACACTAAATAAATCAAAGTTAGTCTAATTTGCATAATTTACGCACGAGAAAAAAACCCGTATTATATGTGATGTATCCCATTGTACTATACATTTATACAAAACTTTATTCAAATCAGAACTTTCATAAGAAGTTCTGTACAAAAAACTGATTTTTGCATCATCGGTACAAAATGGCCACTGGCAGCCATCTTGAATTTCGGACCACACCCCAAAACACTCGTTCCCGTCCCAGGGTCATAACAAAGGTACCCAAGAAGTTTCGTAAAGATCGGTTCATAAATACGACCTCTAGCCCGAGCCATAGCCAATTGTTGATGTACGGACAGACGGACGGATGGACGGACGGACGGACGGCCAGACGGATAGATGGACTGACGGATGGACGGACAGATGGACGACGGGCCATGACAATAGCTCAAATTTGACTTCGTCAAAGTTGAGCTAAAAATCAACCAATAATCCCCAACCACCTGCCAACCAGGGTAAATTTGGAGACAATTTTAATTTAATTTTGCATATAATCACAATCATTCTTAAAAACTCAATTCAAAGCAAAACAAAAAATATATAACTTAACCCCCCGCATCCCTCCTCCACCCCACAAAAAAAATTTAACTGGATGGACTACTTACAATCACCCAAACAAAACCAACTGAGTGGAGATCCACCTAAATCCATTCAAAACTCATTTGGTAATAGGAACCTTTAAAAAACCAAAGGCTCCAAGTGTCCTTTTAAAATTGCTCATGTTAGAAGGTTGTTTATTGAAAATTCCAAGTCACAACTAAAAGCGCAGAGAAATGAAGTCATGTAATTATTTATAACTCTGTTTCCATTTGATTTAATGCTTGATTTCCAGTAATGATGGGCCATTATTCTAGGACCTGGATTTCAGGATCTCTATTCTCCAAAAATGAATAAAACAAACACATAAAACTTTGTCAAGTTTTCATTTTACGTTCAGTCAGAAAAGGTGCCCAAATTAAAACCAAGAGCATATGAGGTGGGTTTGAAAGGCACACGTTCATTGAAGAGACTTGAATTGATAGACTATTTGCTCATTCAATTGGTTGAGAATGTAAATGAAAATGAGGAAAATATTCATGAGAACCATGAGAGATTATCACGATCTGTATTTTGAAAAAAATGTCCTTCCAAAATTTTCAAGACATCTGTTGGAGACATTACAATCTACAGTTAGCTAGTATCGAAAGTTTTTGGACTTAGTCGATTTCTCAAAAAAAAAAAACTCAAAAATCATTTTTTTCTAATACAGAATGTCCAATTATACTGCTGTTGTAGACCTTCTAACCTGAACCCCCAGGTTTTCTGTACTAAAATTCCCTGGTTAGTGGCTTAAACGAGTTTGATACAGTCACCCGTTCACCTTGCAGGTATGTTACTGGCAGGCTAGCATGCTGCAGATGGTGATTAAAAGCCAGAGGGTGCATAAAGGTCCTTCAGAAATTTAAGGTTGGTAAACTGGCTAGTTTAAATTGGTCAGGAATCGGTACACACTATTCCTCAAATAAAAGATAGTTTATCAATTTTTTTCCTGTTCGGGATGAGAGATGTAAAATTTATGATGTCACTAATTATCATTTTCTTGCATTTTCAAAGAATTATTATTTATTGATTATTATTATTATTTATTGGTGTTTAAGGTTACAAACTTATGCACAATGGCTAATCGTGACTGTGACAGTTTTACGGGTGGAGGAAGCCAGAGTACCCAGAGAGAACCACCGAGCATTGACAAGCAACTGTCAGCTCTTCAACATTCTAACTCTGTTCAATCTCCGCTCAAGCAGGGTTACAGTGGTTGAAGACATGTGCACCATCGACGAGCAGTACGCCTTAGCACATTTCAAATAATTAGCAAGAAAATAATGTCTATAGCAATTTGATAACCAATAACGGAGAGCGTTTTTTTTGTGAACACGGAACAATGCGGTTCACGGTCTGATCACATGGTGATCAGTGGCTTGTAAATTTTGTGTTGTCATTCAAGGTGTCAACCTTCATTAAGACAACCAGCAAGTTTCCAGTTTTTTGGCACTGAATTTTATTAAAATTTTCAAAGCTCCTTTTTATACATGTCTTACATGTAAACTATCTTTTTGGCAAGGGGGATTTATATATATCTATTTATTTAACTGATGTTCACTGTAAACTTTATTTAATGTCAAGAAAAGTAAGTTTTTATGCTTTCCGGAGCATTACTTTTCGCTTTCCAGAGCAACACACACATATCCGAAAAGTTTTATCTCTGGTTTCGGTGCAGAAACATTAAAATAAAACAAAACAAACATATAAACACAAACCATGGAATATATATCACGTCGGTTGTTTGACAAAAAACAGTCATTTTCCTATATTATTTTTGTTGTATCTGTTCTACTGCTCTGTTTATTTGCAAACATGAATAAATGCATTCCTACGGTTGTTCTTGTATGGCACCACTGGCTAGTCTGCAGCATAGTTGTTGTTGTATTTTGAAACTTAGTATACACTGAAATAGTATTTTAAATTCTTGTTTTATGACAATCCATTTGATTTTTCAGCCTTTCTGTCAATGAAAACTGGAGTAAGTAGATTGTGACAATATAGTGGGCTTTCATATCTCTTTCAGGAAGATATTCAAGTTAACTTGCCTAAAGAATTATTAAAGAAAAAACAAGATAAGTATGAAATAAATTTTCAATCGTCCAGAAAAACACTTAGTCAAATTAAGTTGATATGCATCAAAACCTCACCATCATTCAGATATAAGGTAATAGAAAATAATTCTGTTATTAATGAATACTTTAATTCTTCCTTTTCACCATCAGAGGAAGAAATTGATAATTTTATAAAGTATTTACGTGAAAAGGAACACAAAAACTATTATGTTGAACTCCCATATGGTAATTTTGATCTTAAAAATATATATGGCTTCAAAGAAATGATAGAACTGAAAAAGATTCGGAAAGCTATTCTAGATGAAGAATTATGGTTTTCAATGGATATCCCTAAAACAGATATGCAAAAGACTCTTGATATGGAATCAATAAAAAATTTCAATAGGATATTACAAGATAAACCACCATTTGTACCATTCAATTTGCTCAGCTTTGAAACTGTCACTGCTGATGAACTCAGTGCGCTAGCATGCAATAGATGGATAAATAATACGATTTTTTATTTATTCAAAAGTATCATCAACAAATGTGAGTCAAAAGCATACATCATTTATTTGAGAGATCACAACCATTCTGATCTTAATAGACAAGGCCAAAAAATAAAAAATATTTGAAATTCTCACCTCTCATATTCCTTAAATTCAGATTAAATATACACAAATTATGCATCAAAATGAAGGTTGGGATGTATAGAACACGAAACACATATGTAATCAACTCATAGAGTCGACTGTACGTACCACTGATTCCTGGAAGTCTGCTACCGTATTTGCACCAGAACTGATCATAAAATCAGAACAACTTGTGGCTAAATGTGCTTCATATATCCAAGAACAAAGCTAGGCATTCAAAACACTTTCGAATACAGCGATAGGGCTGCATTTTGGGAAAAGGACAACACTGTCTGCATTTTTTATTGAAAATGGTTTCCATGCTCGACAGACATGCGCAAATCACTCGTTACCATGAATTTCCATCGAAAAACAAAATCGTAATTCTAAGAAATTTCAACAGGTATCATGATACCTTGCACTGAATATGGCAACTGCCCAATCTCTATCTGGTAACAGTATACTGTATGAAGGCGATCTTTTTCATTATTTGATTTTAGACGACGTTGTTTTTACATGCTTTTTCTGTCCGATGACGTCGACCGGAAATCGAAAGTATACTCATACGTAAACAAAAGCAAAGGCTTTGGAATTTTCCCCAATGCAGCTCTGTCGCCTTGTTTTGAAGAATTTTTACCCCCTAGCTTTGTTCTTGGATATGTAAAGCACATTTGGCCACAAGTTGTTTTCGTGAAATATTATTAAATTATCAGTTCTGTGCAAATACGGTAGCAGACTTCCAGGAACCAGTGGTGCCTACAGTCGACTCTATGAGTTGATTACACATGTGTTTCGTGTTCTATGCATCCCAACCTTTATTTTGATGTACAGTTTGTGTATATTTAATTTGAATTGAAGGAATATCCGAGGTGAGAATTTTCAAAATAAATAAAATTTCATTACTTATATAGGCCCTTAAGTACCAGTAAGGGTGGCGCATGAAAGCAAATTTCTCATCAAGAGCTTTTGTTTTTCTGACTGCAGTTTCCGCTAATCATCAAGCTGACAGTATTTCAAACATTTTTTTACTGTAAAGATGTCACTCTTTTATAAAAAACAATATCGGAAGGGGTATATATAATCATTCATTTATTCATTTAATCAGATATCCTGAAAATCATACCTTCGAAATATCAATATCTTTTATGTACCAGAGGAGTCTGGGCTAACAGTTTAGCCGTATGTTGTGACTTATGTAAACATTGGTACCACATACGGTGTGGCACAGACATTTCAATAGAAATGTATGCAGGTTTTAGAGCTAAAGACGTAAATTTTGAATGGACATGTCACCCATGCCAAGGTGAACTTTTAGAAACAAATGAAACGTCAGAATCGTCAGAAACGTCAGAATCGTCAGAAACATCAGAAACGTCTGAATCATCACCAAAATGATTAAAGAGCAGTACCAGAGACTAGTGATGAGCCGATTATCGGTACGGGTTTTTGGTATCGCCCGGTAAATGGCTTATCGGCCGGGTATCGTTATCGGCAAAAAAACCAACTCTGCCAATATTGGCAGCCGATATGTCTTTTTTTTTCCAAATCAAGTTCTCAGGCAAATCGCTGATAATCTCAACTAAACAGTACTAGTTACTCATATTAGGGCCTTTTAGAAAGCGTATTTTGGGGGTATCACCCAAAATAAGCCCACCCCGTATTTCTCTGAATTAAAGTTTTGACTACCGGTACCGGTGAAGCATTCTTCAACATGCATGTCATCACGAAAATGTGCACAAAAATTTCAGTTGTTCAATCAAAATAAAATTATGTGAATGTGTTTTGGAGTTGTTTTTTTTTTGTCAATTTAATCTTTTCACATTTTCAGCTAAAAAATAAAATTACCAAACTGCATACTTTCGTGTTATTTATTATTGTCAGCCCTTGATGGTGAAGACAAATGGGAAATTCCCAGTTCTTAAATTATTAATGACAGCGTGTTCAGTGACCCAAATTGTTCATGTTATTACTTTAGAAAATGAGTTGAGAAATTACCTGATGTGATCTCTGCAAAAATAGCTACTCCAAAATAAATATGAATTAATAACCTGAGTTGTAATATCCAGTTTGATCCATGCTACATGAAAGGCTGTTTTGAAAACAAAACAAGGGAAAGCCAAAGCCATATTGTTTACAACAATGGGGACACATTATGTACATCAGGGCGGTCAGTTTAAATATAGATTTTTAATTTATGAAACATGCCCACATGTTTTTATCAATGCATTGCAGAATTCAGTAACCCCCTCCCCCCACTTCTACACTCTACAGGCAGCAGATCACGGACAGTGACAATGATTCATGATTTTTTTTTTTGGGTAAATGCAGTACCACTATGGCATTAGCACTACGGGTGCTGGTCAAAACGTCCCCGAACCAAAACGTCCCCAACAATTGCCAGTTGGTCAAAACGTCCCCAAGAGTTGGCCAAAACGTTCCCAAGAGTTGGCCAAAATCTCCCCAACAATTGGTCAATTCACTACCAGTGAAAATACAAATACATTGCATGATACCACAAGGAAATTTGCACCAGATTTTCCATCACTGATGCTTTTTGAAAGAATCAGAGATGAAAAAATGTGAGGAAATTTTTTGTGACTATCTTGCAATGTATTGGCCTGTACAGATAGGCCTGCATGTCTGACCCCCCCACCCCCCACCAATTTTTTTCTTCTCTGGCAATAACAGCCAGGTTCAGTGTCGATACGTCAATAACTGGGAAATGGATAGTGCAGATAGTTATCCGGTGCCAACAGTGTTGGCTGCGAACTGCCCCCTTTTAATCTTGCACTTGGAGAAAGTGAACGCAACATAATTCACTGAGAAGCGGTCCACCAATGCATGTACATGTAAATGCTCACATGTGAATGGATTATATCGTTTGTTTTTTTTCACAATGGATGGGAGTTTTGAATACTGAGGGCACCTTCTCTTGCGTGAGTAATACAAAACACAGTTGAAATACTTTTTAATAAACACAATTCAAAATGGAAATGTAATGACTGAACGAACATGTTTCAGGTTAAAACAAATTGACCACGTGCGTTTTTGACCTCATTTGTTAACATTGATATTTTGTTGATATTTCGTGCTGATTTTGTTGATGTTTTTCTACTGAAATGTATTTTCGAATGATTGATGATTCCGATGGAAAAAATGAATAAAACAAACACATAAAACTTTGTCAAGTTTTCATTTTACGTTCAGTCTCATTCGTGGATAAGCCCACCCCCATTTTTTTTACATGCCTGGGCTCACTGACGGGTCGGTTCGGAAATAATATTGAATTTGATACATCATCACAGATGTACGTTACGTTGAGATCACCCGGGACGCGTGTCGAGTCACGCTGACTGCTGAACAACCCCATGTCTCGTTAGTCCTGTCTGAATGTCATCATATTTATACACAAGATTGTGTCGCCACAGAAACTAATATCGGTATCGGTATCAGTCCGATATTGAATTGAAATATCTGATATCGGCAATACCGATAACACCCATATCGGCTCATCACTACCAGAGACTCAAAGATCTCCACAACCAAACTCAGCATCAGAATCACTGTGTTCAGCTTTGCCTACTCCACTAAACCAAACATACATAATAAATGAACCCACTGTGCCAGGCATCAGTTTTATGGCAGACACATCGCAGCGCTCTTTCAGAGTTCCTGACAACATAGTGGAAGACGAACTGGTTGTAAACATTCAAAGTGACATGGAAGCAGTTGAGCTGCCTTCTGTGACATTTCAAGTTATTGATAGTACTTCCAAAAGAGGAAAACCTCGTCTTGTCTCATTGCATAACTACATGTACACTTACAATTATATAGGGACTTTGAAAAGTGGGGATATTGTGTGGCAATGTTCTATTAGAAACAAGACAGTGTATCGTTTAGCAACTGTTAGACAAAGTAGAGATGTGTTTATTGAGGGCAATAAACCACATTCTTGTGTCCCTGTTACTTTTGCATTAGCTGCTGCAAAGATGCATGCTGCCATAAAGCTTCAAACTCAGGTATTCTCATTTCAGTAATTGAAGAGGGTGCTATTCGAGAAAACCTAACATCTTCTGCACCGTTGGATGCCTTTCCACAACCAGCAGGCCTGGCCTTTTGAAAATCAAGGGGAGCTACTATGGGAATTAAAGGTTTAAGGAGAGCTACTACAGCTCTTAAGGAGAGCAATTATGGCTCTCCTTAAATTGTTTTTGCAGGAGCTATGGGGGACCAGAGCTATAGCTCTCCTCAAAAGACCAGACCTGAACCAGCATTGCTTATTAGAGAATTTAATCGCCAATACAAGGGGACCGTCCAGCAGAACCCTTGTCTTTAGACTTTGATGTTAGCGAAACAGCTATTCCTGACCTCGGGGGGGGTGACCATCCCCTACTAGGTGGTTCCTCAGGTGGCGGATGGAGGACGGCCTGCTCAGTTGGGCAGGTTTGCTGGGTATTTTAATTAACAGGTTTGCTCAATTGAGCTGGTTTGCTGTGGAATATATGAATACGCAGCCCCGGACCAAAATGGTCAACCCTGCTTATGCCATCTTGCAGGCACCTTGTTCTCCCGTGAGGTGTGATCTGAAGGCCTCCGAGGAAGGAATCCTGACAGTTGAGAACAGACTGGGTCCCGGTTAGGACAAATCTCCATGATGAAGATCAGGTCGTAAACTCTGCTTTGGCCCTGATCTCCATCATGGAGGTACCTGTTCAATACACTGTTTTGGCCCCAACTTCGGGAGTAGAAGGATGGTTTGTTGGTCTGTTCTGGCCAATTGGGAGCCCCCACCCCAAAAGTACTGGGTATCACGTCGGGGGGGGGGGGGGGGGGGGGGGGCATTTGGTGGTCATTCAATCAGTCATTTCTTTTAATCACATACCATAATTGCCATTGCGTACTGTTTTTAAACACTTTATATTTTAACAACTGCTTAGTTTTGCTGCACTGTCTGTTTCAGTTATGCATGGCAACCTTTTATTACAGTGTTTTATACAGTGATTGATTGAATGAAGAGCTGGTACTTCCACACATGGGCCAATCAGTCAGTGGTATGCCTCAGCATCAACATTGACTGAGTATACTGCCTCATACCAGATATGTGGGAATACCGGCAACCCGGTGGGTTCACTGCATGGCAGTAACCCTACCCCTTGTTGGACTCCGTGGTGGGTGGGAGCCGGGGCAGTGAACACTTTATTCTATTAACATGGCAAACATACCACCAAAAAAACAAAACGAGGTTATGATTTTGAAAATTCCTTCTCTGACTCTGAACATGAGATAATTGAAAAACATTGGCCAAGATTTCTAATGATATGTGCAACAGACAAAGAAAAACAAGCAACAAACATCAACCCCTTTGCTCTAGAGAAATCTATTAAAGGTATAGCAGGGGTTGTTAAAGATGTTAAAAAGTTAAGATCGGGTGCTCTATTAGTTGAATGTAATAAGGAAGTACAATAGAGAAATTTTTTAAAAACTACCAAACTAGCAGATATGGAGGTGAACGTTTTTGTTTATAAAACCCTCAATAACAGTAAGGGTGTTGTTCGAACAAGGGATTCACAGGGTATGGAAGAAATGGACATAAGAGATGAATTAAAAACACAAGGAGTGACAGATGTTAAAAGAATAGAAATTAAAAAAGACGGTACAGTAATTAAAACCAATACTTACATAATGACAATTAACACATCTCTACCACCAAAATCTATTAAGGTTGGATTCATGAACATCAAAGTAGTTTAAACAATATTTATTCAATAATTGATAAATGCATACAACAATTGTTGAGTAACAAAAAAATATGAACAACAAAGATACAGTATTATAATGAAACAACTAAAGACAGGGAAATTTGTTACTGTTTAAAGGAGGGATTAAAAGTGGATTTTGTACATTCCAAATCCACTTAGATGCTTCAAATGCCAAAAATATGGTTATGGGCAGAACAATTGCAGAGGTCAGATAGTATGTTTCATGTGTGGTCAACAACATGACGAGCCATGTACCAATCACGTCAAATGTGTTAATTGCCAAGGCAATCACGTATCATCATCTAAGGATTGCGTCCGTATGGAAGAGAGAAAAAATGATTCAGAAAGTGTAAAGTGAAAAACAAATAAGTTTCAAAGAGGCCAGAGAGATTGTTATATCGATGCCGGGAATGAATGTATCTGTGCCATCATATGCTATACAATTAAAAAAGTAATTACCATCAAAATCAGTTGAATGTCAAACACCATGGACATGGCTCCATGGCACAATCCCATCATTGCTTCAAGCATTTACAATAGGGCACCTCGACCAAGTAGAACAGAAATGAACACAAACACAATCGCTTTCACAAACATCAGCTGAAGAAAAACCAAGATCAAATTCTAGAAAAGACCAAGACAAAAATGTGAAAGACGGTAAATTAGAACCGAAAAATGATCAAACTAAATCGAAACCTAATTCAGAACTTCAAAATGTCAGTCAGAGTCAGAGAAGAAAAAACGAAAGAGATAAGAAGAATAAAGAAAAGGAGCATCAAAAACTCTCTTCCAATAGAACCCCTAAATTTCTCAAAAATGTTGTTACAAACAACATATTTGATGGTTTGGAGAACATGGACGTTGACGACTGCATCAACGCCACGTTTTCAAATAAAGTGAACCTAAGTTCTACTCAGAATGGGTCACCAAATAAAAAATCACCAAAAAAAACTAACGGGACAATATCGCCCATGCGTCCACCCTCTAAATCTCCAAATAAATATGGATAATACAACCAAACACAACATAATACAATGGAATTGTCGAGGTTTTAGAGCCAACTTTAATGAACTAGGCCTTTTAAGCCCAAAATATACACCTGCAGATTTTTGCCTGCAGGAAAGTCTTTTAAAGAAACCAGAGGCTCAGGATCATTCAGCTTTTAAGCATTATACTTCGTATAATGCCTGGGCAGATGATAATGATCTTCATATTTGTGGAACGACTATCTTAGTTAGGAACGACATCATTCACAGTTCTATTCCATTACAGACAAATTTACAGGCTGTGGTGGTACGCCTAACATTAAACAAAACAGTAACAGTTTGTTCGATTTATGTTTCACCAAGTAAAGCCCTACAACTGAATGATCTTGAGCTACTGGTCCAACAGCTCCCAACTCCATACATTTTGTTGGGTGATCTTAACGCACATAGCCCTCTTTTGGGGTGATTCCTGCAGTCAAGAAGATGTAAAAGGTAAAACTGTAGAAGAATTCATTACCAAATATGACTTGTGTTTGTTTAATGATGGTTCAGACACTTATCTGCACCCCGCATCTGGTTTGTATACATCAATTGATCTTTCAATTGCATGCCCTTCTATCTTCCTCGATTTTTCTTGGAAGGTAGAAGATGACTTGTGTGGGAGTGATCACTTTCCAATTGTGTTGGAGAGTGTAGTTCCGGCGGACGATGGGAGAGTGTCCCAGTGGAACTTTAAAAAGGCTGACTGGGACACTTTTTCATCGCTTTGTTGTGAACGCCTCACGCGGGAGAAATTTCAGGATAGTGCTGACCAAATCGAACATTTTACAAACAAGCTGCTTGACATTGCAAACACAGTCATCCCTAAAACCTCGGCAAATCCAAAATGTTTCACCAAACCATGGTTTGATAATGAATGTAAACAGGCTATAAAGGATCGTAAGAAAGCTGAAAGGGAATTTAACAAGTCACCAACTACATATAATTTAAACAAACTTCGTATAAATCGGGCAAAAACAAGACGACATATAAAACAAAAAAAGAAAAGTTCTTGGGAATCTTATGTTTCTAAGATCAACCAAAACACCCCCATCGCTAATATTTGGAAAATGATTAAAAAGATTAAAGGAAAAGAAACAAAATCAACTGTACAACACTTGAAGGAAAACAACACCTTAATTACATCTAAAACAGAAATTTCAAACACTTTGGCCTCCACATTTTTGAAACAATCGTCGTCTAAAAATTGTAATCCAGAATTTATCAAAATTAAAAAACAGCAAGAAAAACAAAAGATCAAATTTACCTCCAACAATCTGGAGGATTACAATGAACCTTTCTCTATGGAAGAGTTACGTAACTCTTTGCATGGAGCAAAGGATACTACCACTGGTCCCAATTACATACATTACAAACCTTTAAAGCATCTGCCACAAACATCACTAGAACTTTTATTATCAATTTTTAATGGCATTTGGGCGACTGGCCAGTTTCCACCATCCTGGCGTAAAGCAACAATAATTCCTATTCCTAAGCCTGATAAAGATCACAGCAACCCAAGCAATTACAGGCCTATTGCCTTAACCAGTTGTCTGTGCAAAACCATGGAGAGGATGATCAATGACCGACTTGTCTGGTTTCTGGAATCGAACAATCTGCTTGCGGATGTTTAGTGTGGCTTCAGAGGACAGAGAAGTACTGTGGATCATTTGGTCAGACTGGAAACGTTGATTAGAAATGCCTTTGCTAGAAAAGAACATGTGGTCGCCATTTTATTTGACCTGGAAAAGGCATATGACACAACGTGGACGTATGGGATTTTAAAACATCTTTTTAACATGGGGTTGAGAGGACGTATGCCTCTTTTTATTGAAAACTTTTTAAAGGATTGCCAGTGTCAGGTTTGTGTTAGATCATCGTTATCTGATCCTCACGAGCAGGAATTGGGGGTTCCTCAGGGTAGTATTTTATCCGTTACCCTGTTTTCGGTTAAAATTAATAGTATCATCGATGCAATTGAGAATATGGTAGACTCTTCATTGTATGTTGATGATTTTTTAATCTGTTATAGCAGTAAAAATATGAATGCTATTGAGCGCAAACTTCAGCTGTGTTTGAATAGGATTAAAAAATGGGCTACAGAAAATGGTTTTAAATTTTTTTAAAATTTTTTTTCAATTTTCGGTCAACCGTGACCACCAGACCGGCACGTGACCTAGATTCCTTAAGCAAAGTATACAAGTCATCTATGAAGGGATTTCATTGTAACTTGGTAGGATGACTCATTTTGGAATGATTGTACTGTAACTTGGTAACTTTGGTTGACATACAGTAACTGTGAGGGCCACATTAACCCAGGACTCAATTCTTTAGAACAGTCTACATCTTAAATTATTCTTGTTTAAAACATAGCATGTAGGGTACAGAACTTAACATATTCTCAATTATCACAATTCTTGTCTTATTTCTTAATCCTTTCATAAACATTGAACATTATCCTTTTCATCAAACTCTACTCACAGCCAAGTTAAGCTGCAGTGTCATTGACACTTTCATTCTGAATTTTGTTGAAAAACATGACCTGCAGTGGCCATCTTGGATTTGACATACAAATTGTAAATAATTCCATTAGCACACCCTACAGGCCATACCTCTCACCCGATCGTTGTCAGATTTTATATTTAGCTTTGGTGTGATGTCCAGATGGGAGCTATCAAATTATTCTAAACTTGGTTGAAATACATTGCAGCCATCTTGGGTTTGGCATATAAATTGTTAACAATCCCTTTAGCACACCCTGAAAGCCACATCCCTCACCCAATGTTTTTCAGATTTCATATGTAGCTTTGCATGGTGTGATGTCTTTTTTGTAGAAACTTGAGATAATGACTTGGCATTACTGGAACTTTCTATTTAGTTCAGTCCATTACGACCCATGTTGTGTCCTAGGGCAAGGCACTTTATCCCGGTTGCCTACATGGGGGCATGATGACACCGTGTACTAAGGCGTACTGCACGTCGATGGTGCACATGTATTCAACTGGTGTAAGCCTGCTTGAGCGGAGCTTGAACAGAGTTGGAATGTTGAGGAGCTGACAGTTGTTCGTCGATGCTTGGTGGTTCTCTCCAGGTACTCCAGTTTCCTCCACCGGTAAAACTGTCACGGTCACGATTAGCCATTGTGCCTAAGTATGTGACCTTAAACACCAATAAATAAATAAATAGTTCAGTCCATTCTTGCTCAAGTTCAGCTGCAGTGTCATTGACACTTTCATATCATCAGTTTTTAGAAGTTTTGCTCTTCTTACCAAAAAACAGAATATATGTGACAGAATTCACACAATTCACAGAATTTTCCATTTGTAAAATGGTGATGAGTTTTTTCTCTTTCTCTTATGTAACACACATGACAGGAACTTACTTGTCCATGATTCTCAGATGACCTGAAATTATTGCTCAACTACTGCTTCATCAGTCAGAGATGCCAATAGCTCCAATGTAATGCTCAAGCCATTGAAGGATTATAAAAAACTAGTCAAGTATTGGAATGAATTCCATTTTCATTTCGCTCCATTCGCACCTCTGAACTCAGAGTGCGAACATCCTAATTATCACTTTAATTATGGAAACACTGGAACTACCAGCGCGACTGAAGAGAACTATAGCAGCTCTGGGCATCTCTTGCCCTGTCACCTGGACTGTCCGGGAGACAGGCAAGAGAGTCCATCTGAACTTAGAGTTCATCGTTGAGGAGCACAACACCACCACACCTTCTTCGGGGAGAGGTAGCACCTTTGGTGAGAGGAACCCCTCTCACACTGGTCCTCACCCGAAGAAGCCTGGACCTGGCCCTGAAAAGGAAAAGAAGAAGAAAAAGAGCCCATCCACCAGGCGCCGGGATGCCCGGCGGCTGGAGTCGTCCTGAAAAAGAAGAAGGAAGAGAAAGCGGAAGAGAAGACGGAGGAGACCACTACCATTTCCTCCCCTCCAACTCCTGTGACTCCCATCCACTCCCCAGCTGCCTCTCCTTTGAGGGGCAACCTGGAGGATGACGATGTCACCAGCGAGTCGGAGACGGAATCGGAAACTGGTTCTCTGATGTCTCCCTCTCCAATTTCATCCCCCTCTCTGGATCAGGAACATGCACGGATACTCTTTGATCAAATCCGCAGCCTAAGAGAAGACATCAGGGCAACAATAGAAGAAACCAAAGACCACAACAAGACCACGACGGCACTCATAGAACAACGCAACAGCAACAGCCACAGCACCAACACTCCCGAAGCAGCAAGGACTCGACCTTTCCACCCCAGTCAGTCCTCCATTATCAACAGCCCAACTACACCAACAACTACCACAGTCTCTCCTTCTCAGCCACCTCCACCCAAAAAGAAGAAAAAACGGCACAGATGACGCTAAAACCATCACAGACACCTGCCGAGCACCTGAACCTTCTCCTCCTTTGACACACCTAGACATGAAACCAACCACCTACAGTCACCGAGGGTCGAAAGGGGCTTGTCCCCCATATCGTCCCTGCGCGCCTTCGGCGCGTCAAACCATTTCGTTCGGAATGAATTCTTTTGTGAAATCTCTGAAATGTAAAACTTGTGACATGGAGTGGGCCATAACCCTTTACCCAATGTACAAAACATCAAATTTTGTTGTTAATTATTATTTTTTTTTTTTTTTTTTTTTACAAATTGTCTATAAATTTTTTCTATTGGATTTGTGAACCATATCATGTGACCACTCATTGGAACGAGCTCAATGAGCTCGTTCCAGTAAGGGGTTAGATGATATCGTTTTGTTGGAATTTATTGAACAAATTTTTTTCAACTGTTTAATTTGTTAATTACGTGGGCAGATGTGGCAAATTCGTTAGTTAAAGAGTTAATCTTATTTGTTTTTGAAGTTATTGTAATCCTGGGAAGTGAAGCAGTTCTTCAATTACTCATGTGAACATTTTACAAGTTCTGTTTATTTTTATACTAGAACCAGTGGCCCAGACTTAGCTGGTGCAAACTCAATAATATCAAGGGCCAACCACAAATTTTGAACCCCCCCCCCCCCCCCCCCCAATCCCCAATACCAATGGGGGTTCAAAATCTGTGTTTGGCCCTTGATATTATTGAGTTTGCACCAGCTAAGTCTGGGCCATTGGTAAATATAAAAAGTATACAAATTACTTTAAATTTATCATTTTTCTGGTATAATAGAACCTGGTAACCACTTTCTGTGAGATATTTGTAAAGACAGTCAGAAAGCTGCAATGCATTACAGATAATTTTGGCCATCAGTTTTCCAGTGTAAGTGTGTAACCCTCTACTAATTTCAGATGACATTTGGAAAAAAGTTTGTGAATAAGTAAACATTTAATTTTTTGCCTCAAAAACATAGGTTAGGACCAGGCTCTTAGATTGCTTTGTTTTGGGCTCCTCTTTTTCTGGATTTTAAATGTGCCCAAGTTACAGAGAGAATTCTATTTTCAAGGAATATTGTTGATTGTTGAAAGCTGAAAGTATCTTTACACATCATAAAAAGAAAGAAAAACACTCAGATGAAAATTTGAAATTCTTTTAACAAATCAAGGACACCATTTTTCCATATTTCCAAATTCCAATTTTGGGCAATGTTTTTACTGCCTTGAATGTGTGGTAATGTAAAGGCCTGGTTAGAACCCCTTTCTTGTCCTTGAGCCCAATGAGCTCATTCTAATCAATTATAAGCTATGTTTTTGAGGTAAAAAAGGCTGCCTCTGTGAATAATGGTGATGGCCATTATGTTACGTAAAGTGTTATTCCATTATATCTAGTTTGACAGAGCTCTATGATCTCTGTCAGACAGGATATATAAAAGATATATAGAAGATAAGATACTCAGATTATCACCAAAGTATAGGGAATTCTCATTAATTGGGTACCAGAAATTGAATATTTTTTACTGAAAAAGTGTTATTCAGCTTACAGTATTCTAAATAATAGAATAATAGGAGCATGGTGGCTCGGTGGTTATAACACCCCCCCCCCCCCCCCCCCCCCACACACACACACACACACACACACACCCTGCCTTCAAATTTTGATCCTAGGCTAACCAGTTGTAACAGTGTAGTGTCCTTTGACAATCGTGATTTCCTTTGTGGGGCTCAGTGGCATTGTGAACTGAGGCTTACTGCTTGTTGATGGTGCGTTTGCCTTCAATTGCTCATACATGTTAGTGTGCTTGTGCATAGAACTTTAATAAGTTGGAGAGTCTGACAGTTGCTCATCATACTGCTCACTCAGTGCTCAGTGGTTCTTCCCTCTTAGTCTGGCTTCTTCCATCCATAATACTGTCTGTCATGATGTGACCCAGGCTGTTAAAAGGGTCATTACACCCCAATAAACAAACAAACAATCTAAGTAATAAGTTTACAAAAATTGAGAAAAATCAGTTCTTTAATGTATCGCTATTCAAATTTTGCTGCAGAAAAATCATATTCCTACTGTAATAAGTTCAGTGTTTTTGTATATTGTGAGAAATATTCATGTACGTGTATGTATATTGTTATCACAGGTGATAAGAGATTTACTACAGAAGAAAAACATTACGAAAGATAAAGATGTAGAAGAACTGTATTTGTCCAGCAAGTAAGAAGTTTCACTTTAATGGATTACAGTGGATACCACTTAATTGTCTGTCCCTTAATAGAATAACCCTCTTAAGTGAATATATTTCCAAACCTTTTCAAAACCATTTACAAATCTGACTGGTTAATTGCATATATATTCAGAGTAAACATTGTTAATTGAATATAAAATCCTCTAATATGTTAAGAAATTAACCTGACAATTCCTTTGTTTATAGACCATTTCGGTCTCAGTACAAACAACACAGGCATTTAATTTATTATATCGTCCCTTGATGCTAAAGTATTGCAGATGGCAACTTGTTCCACTCAAGCAAAGTTCTGTCAAAATAAATAGCTAGAGCTGAAACATTTAAAGGGTTTTCTTGATCGATTAGTCACATGGATTAACCTTGGTGAACCGATTAATCACTTACCCTAATTCATAGCTGAATAATTGCCATACCGTTGATGATTTACAGCATATTAACTCTTTACCCCACACAATAGAAAAAATGCCCAGCACTCTATACAAAAGTCTCCATTCAAATTTTATTATGTTTTCAGTTTTTGTGTCAAAAACATAGCTTATGACCTCTCATTGGGACGAGCTCATTGAGCATTGATAAAGGGTTAAGAATGAACATTTCTTATCAACCTACTCACAATTGTTTACTACAGGCTTGCACTACAGTGGAAGTCCCTAACTCGGATAAAATACTCTCTATTTTTGTCTTTCCCAAGCAAGTTGGGAAAGAAAAGTGGTGCAAAAGCACCAATAAAAATAAGCCAAAACTGGGTCGAGTGCAACCGGCGCAGACCCAGTACGGGGCGCTCTCTCCCAAGTACAACTCCACGACTTCCGTTGCCAGTGCGCATACCGTCTCTAAAGACTCATTCTTTTTGAAATCCGCTTTGTGTCGAGATGTTTTTGCACGCTTATCAGTGTTCCACCAACTCGATGTTTGATGATTCCTGATTCATTATACCACAGTGTATCCTTTGTATTCTCAGGAACAGTGTTTTATATTCTCTTTTTTCTATTATATGTCCATCATGTATATTTATTTGCTCTCTCTCGAGTCGCGCGCGAATTTCGCGGGCCACGCGGTTCGGACTTAGATTATTTCACAATTATTGTTAATGCTTTTTTTGCAAAATTTTTTAATTGTGTTAGAGTTAGGTGTCAGCGGGGTACCACTCCTACAGTGTTTCTTCTTTCTGTTGAGAGTAGTCTTCCTGTTGGGTGGTTCCCGGTCAGCCGTCTGGGGTCTTTGTTTCTGTCACCTTTCTCTCTTTGGGGGTGTTCTGTTTTCTGATCTCACCTTCTCTGCTCCTCTCACCTCTTTCATGCCTAGGACAATTCCTTGTGGGCAGTGTCTGCTGCCTAAGCATGTGGACGATGTACATTCGTCGTGTTCCTCCTGTAATGGGTGTTCGGCCGAGCGGCCGTGTGGTGTCTGTGGAACATGGTCTTCCACCTTTTGGGCGTCTGTAAATCGTGTCGTTCGTTCTCGTGGCCGTGCCTCCCGCTCCCGCGGGAAAGGAGAACGTGGTCGTTCGGGGCCTCCCGAGCCGACTTTGTCTGGTGAGAGTTATTCCTCCTCCGTGGGGGATGTGCAGTCTTTTCCTGTGGTGGATACTGCGGGAGCCGTTGAGTGTTCTGGTGTAGAGATGCCTGGTTCCGGGACTACGGTCCCCCTCCAGTCGACATCTGAGGCTGTCACTAGGGTTGTGACTCCTCCTTCGGAGCCGAGCCGGTGTGCTCTCTCTATTATTTCACCAGCCTCAACGACTCTCGACGTATCTACTACTGCTGCTGGTCCGTCTGCTTCGTTGTCTGTTTCAGCTGGCCTCGGCTTTTCGCTGCAGGGGACTGCAGAACTGTCCGATACTGTAGACGTGGGATATCGGCCCCAGCCTTCCCTGACTTCAACTCGGCGAAGTCGGAAGGGGCTGCCGGCCGAGCCCATCGCTGTGGTCTCGTCGCCGTCGAGTACCACAGTTGTGTCTTTGGATTCGGATGTTCATAGTGGAAACACTATGAACTCCGTGGCGTTTCCGTCCGCTCACTCTGGTCACACGACCAGTTTTGGGGGACCAACGCCTTTTGTGCAGTCTGGACCTTCTGCCCCGCAGAGGTCCGCGGTGACTCTCATGAGTTCTCGCAATATTGATCCTCGGGGTGCATCGTACCCCTATACACGTCTGCCTTCAGATGTTTCGGCTGCCGCCCGTCGTCCCGCGTCGGGTGTTTTGGAGGATCGTGACCCTTCGCTGGTTAAGAGGGTCAGAGGTGAAGCCACTTTGCCGGTTCGCTCCCCTGTCGAACCGGTCGGTACAGGCAGTGAGCTTAGGGAGGCCCTCTCCTTACTCACTCAGGTTCTCTCAAAGAGCCTTCCTGTTGCTTCCAGCGAGGCTATGGGTGGTTTCCAGGCGCCTCCTATGGCGCCGCCTCCCGGGATTGGAAACAGGCCGGTTTCCGATTCCTCTGGTGTCCCGACACCATGGGAGGCGTCGGCTGGTTTGCCCACGATGGGCTATGTGTCTTCCGACTCTGGGGAGGAGTCCGACATGCTTGAGGTCGAGAGCCAGCAGTCTTCGGACTTGGGGGCGGCTCTTGACTTTGTGTTTGGGTTTCTGCCTGAGCTCAAACCTGCTAACCAGCCGACAGTGTCAGCCTGGCCGCGATCTTCGGTCGCGCGCCAACAGCCTATGGAGCAACCTGCTTCTGGGCGCCTTCGACCGTGCCAGTCGGTACAGGTGGTTGAAGCTTTTTCAGCATTGGATGCCAAGCTGAATTCCAAGGCTTTGAAGACTTCGTTCTTCACCAGGGTTGACACCTTTTTGCCTCCTGTGCGTTATCGTTCCTACGATTCCGCCAATCCGTCAGTCTGCCAGACTTTGACGGTTCTGGATCAGGACTCCACTTCCCTCGGGCTTTCCAAGCCCAAGTCTGCCGTCATTCCAATGACGACTCTGGAGTCCACGTTGGGCTTATCTAGAGAGATGCTTGGCATGCTTTCTCTCTCAGATCACGTCGTCTCAGCTTTGGCTGCTTATCTGCCTCCAGATAAGTTGGACGAGGTACAGGCTCCTTTGCGTGTGCTGTCCAAGGCGCTTATGCACCTTACTCACACGCATGCCTGTAACACGGCCAATTTGGAATTAGTTCGAAGGGATGCTGTGCTGGACACAGCACGATCCCTTCCCGAGGAGCAGCGTGCTACTCTTCGATCTGCTTCTTTGGCAGGTCCGCATCTTTTCCATGGTTCCGTGTCGACGGTCCGGGATGACGTCCTACGTCATTCCAAAGATCAGCTGCTGTTTCGTCAGCTTGATCAGCCTTCTCGGGGAGGCAAGGGCCGTTCCAAGCCTAACAAGTACCCTTCTGCTTCCTCTGTGAAGCAAAAGGCTGGTCCTTCTGCCGCCGCCTCTGCTTCTTACTCACGGGGTAAAGGTAGGGGTCGGCAGAATCGAGGGAAGTCTCAGGATTTTTCATTTAGCAGAGGAGGTGGTTTCTCCTCTCGCGGGCCTCGTCGGGGCTCGAAATGAAGGTCCTCACCTCGACTCGTCCCAGGTTGGAGGAAGGATAGCAGAGTTTGCAGACCATTGGACCACCATCACATCCGATCCATGGGTGTTAGATGTTGTTCGGTCCGGGCTGCGCATATCCTTCCGACGGCACCCCACTCTGTCAAGGGTGCCTCTTCCAACCACAGTTCCTTCAGACGTTTTACGTCGGGAACTTTTGTCCACGGAGATTGCCAATCTCCTGGCAAAGGGGGCGATCGAGGTCGTCAAGAACGTTCAGTCAGTGGGTTTCTATTCCCGCCTGTTCTTGGTGCCGAAGACGGACGGCCGACTCCGACCGGTTATCGATCTGAGCATCCTGAACCAGTCTATCATTGCTCCCAAGTTCAGCATGGAGACTTTCAGGTCGGTCCGCCATTCAATTCACCAGGGAGATTTCGCAGCCAGCATCGACCTGCGAGACGCTTACTTCCACGTTCCGATGCATCGGGCGTCACGGAAGTATCTCAGGTTCGCTTTTCTGGGGCGAGTTTACCAGTTCAAGGCCATGCCTTTCGGCCTCAACCTGGCTCCTTGGGCGTTCACCAGACTGATGTCGCATGTGATAGCGTTCCATCGCACACAGTCCAGGGTGACTACTTCGGCATATCTGGACGATATCCTCCAGAGGCATTCCAATGCTGCCTTACTGGAATCGGATGTCGCCCCTCTGTTGAGCTTGCTCACGTCGCTAGGATTCAGAGTCAACGAGGAGAAGTCGGACCTGGTCCCTTCTCAGTCGTTTTGTCCTCTGGGGATGTCTTTCCAAACCAAATTCAATTTGGTGGCTGTTCCCCAGGCCAAGGCTGTGATTCTCTCAGCTTTTGCTCTGACTCTGTCCCAGTCCAGGTTCGCGACCGCTCGGAGTTTTCTCCGGCTGTTCGGTCTCTGCGGTTCGGTGACGGATCTCATTCCTCTAGGTCGGCTGCGTGTCAGACCTCTCCAACACTTTCTGCTCAGTCGTTGGAGACCGAATGTAGATTCTCTGGATCAGGTGCTTCCGTTTCCGGACTCTCTGTATCCTCACCTTCTTCCCTGGACAGATGTTCAGTGGATTACGCAGGGTGTTCCGCTGGACTTACCCACGTCCGATCGCGTCCTGACGGCAGATGCCAGCGATCTCGGATGGGGTGCGACGTTGGATCCTCTCGGTCTTTCCCTACACGGGATGTGGGACCAGGATCAAGCAGCTCTACACATCAACCAGAAGGAGCTTCTTGCTCTTCTTCTGAGTTTCAGGCAGTGGATCCCTCACTTGTCGAATCGCCAGGTCCTTCTACTATCCGACAATTCGACAGTGGTTGCTTACATTCGGAACCAGGGCGGCACGCACTCGCTTCCGATGTACGAGTTAGCTCGGGATCTTTTACTGCTCGCTCAGGAGGTTCACGCCGGGGTGGTTGTTCGTCACATTCCCGGTCGTCTGAACGTCCTAGCCGACTCCCTGTCCTGACAGGGCAGGGTTATTTCCACCGAGTGGATGCTTCACAGGGTAGTGTTCCAGTCGCTTTGCGATCTCTGGGGACGTCCCCACATCGATCTCTTTGCGACTCGTTGGAACCATCAGGTGGACACTTTCGTGTCCCCGTGTCCAGATCCTCTGGCTTTTGCCGTGGACGCTCTGTCACTCGATTGGAACGGTCTAGTCGGCTACGCCTTCCCGCCGGTTCCGATTCTTCCTCAGGTTCTCGCCAAAATTCGAACCTGCAGTTGTCGAATCATTCTGATCGCTCCCCTGTCGCTTCAGCGGGTGTGGATCAATCAGCTCCGCTCGCTGATGGCGGCGGTTCCGGCATGTCTCCCGCTACGTCGCGACCTTCTTTGTCAAGGTCGCCCGAGGAGGTTTCACGTCGACCCGACTTCATTGTGCCTTCACGCATATCTTTTGTCAGGTCCTGTCTCCTCCGTAGAGGTTTTTCGAGATGAGCAGTGGAGTGCATTTCTTCTTCAAGGAGGCACTCCACTGGTTTAGCTTATGCAGCTAAATGGAAGGTCTTCTGTCGATGGTGTGCTGATCACTCTGTTGATTATGCCAATCCTTCGATTTCACAGATTGCGGAGTTTCTGGTATATCTGTTTGATTCTCGGGGTCTCCAGCCTGTTACCATCAAGGGTTACAGGTCTATGCTTTCAGAGACTTTTTCTTATGTGGGGAAGCGTCGTATCGGCACTAATCCTTACCTCTCCAAGCTTGTTCGGCACTTTTCTTTGAAAAGGCCTCGGACTTTGCAGCTTACTCCACGATGGAATCTTTCGTGGGTGCTGCTTTGCTTGGGGGGGGTGCCGTTCGAACCTTTATCCCAGGTGGATATGCAATTTCTCACATACAAGACGGCTTTTCTGATGGCATTTGCTTCGGCCAGACGGGTTAGTGAGCTTCACGCCCTCTCGGTTGACCCGGCCTTTTTTAGGAGTTCTCCCAACAGTGTTACTTTTACCACTGATTGCTCCTTTTTGGCTAAGAATCAGTTACCAGATACTACTCCTCCTCCTATCTGTATCAGGGCTCTTCCCTCTGTTGAGGGTACTCGCCCTTTGCTCTGTCCGGTCCGTGCTATTCGCATTTATCTTGATCGGACACGCTTCATACGGAAGGGCAGAAAACGTTTTTTTCTGTCTCTCATTCCAGGTCGACAGAAGATCTCTCCTCAATCCATTTCTCGATGGATTTGTCTTGCTATTCGTACGGCTTATAGTCGTTTAGCAGCTGGCGATTGTATTACCAATCGTATTTCTGCCCACGAGGTGCGGGCACTGTCTACCTCTTGGGCTTATTCTAACTCCGTCAAGTTGTCGGATGTTATGCAGGCAGCCTACTGGAGAAATGCTTCTACTTTCTCCACCTTTTATTTACGCCAGTTGCAGGAGCAGTCGGAGGACCTTTTTGCCTTGGGTCCTCTTTCTTCTGCTCAGGCTGTTGTCTGCCATAGCCATTAGGCTTCTTGAAGGTCAGTTTCAGCCTTGTGCTGTTACTGCCCTTTTTTTTCTGTCTGTGTGTCACACAGGCTCATATGTCTCTTTTCATTGTCCTTTACCAATGATTGCGACATTATGGTTGATAAGCCTCGGGACCTCTTCCTTCTGCTTCACGGTTCCAGTGCACTAGGGTTATGTGGGGGTTGGTTATGCGATTCCCTCCAGCCTTTTGTCTATTCAGCCTGTAGTAAACAATTGTGAGTAGGTTGATAAGAAATCTAAATTTTATAGTAAATTTCCTTTCTTATTATACCTACCACAATTGTTTACATGGAGGCCCTCCCGTCTTCTTTACGGGTAAAGAATCTTTCCTCCCCGCTGATCACATAACTCTAACGTTTACGGATTCAAAAAGAATGAGTCTTTAGAGACGGTATGCGCACTGGCAACGGAAGTCGTGGAGTTGTACTTGGGAGAGAGCGTCCCGTACTGGGTCTGCGCCGGTTGCACTCGACCCAGTTTTGGCTTATTTTTATTGGTGCTTTTGCACCACTTTTCTTTCCCAACTTGCTTGGGAAAGACAAAAATAGAGAGTATTTTATCCGAGTTAGGGACTTCCACTGTAGTGCAAGCCTGTAGTAAACAATTGTGGTAGGTATAATAAGAAAGGAAATTTACTATAAAATTTAGATTTCCAGCTACTGATACATGCATGTGATCAAGTATGTCAGCACGTAACTTGCATGCTTTACTCTGTCTCAGTTTATTGATGTGAGCCAGTGTGACAACATGGGCCTGTTTTGGAGCATTCTTTCATTTTAAAGGGCATTGTTCTTGTGCGTGTTTGCCCCGTTGACTTTGACCGGAAGCTACACAACCATGGCGAAGTCCGCCACAGAATGTAAACAAATCAACACGGTTTGGCATTTATCTCAATGCAGCTCTGTTGCGGTGTTTGGAAGTATTTTGGTGCCCAAGCGTTGTTCTTGGATATATTAAGTATATTTGGCCATAAGTTGTTCTCGTGAAATATTATTTGATAGCCAGTTCTCGTATGAATACGATTGCAGTCTTCCAGGAACCACTGATGCCAGCTATCATCACTGAGAGGTGAACAAATATATTTTTGGTATGCTATGCATCATAACTTCCATTATGATGTATAATATGTGTATATTTCATTTATATTTATGGAATATCAAACTTCGGAATTTGAAAGTAAACTGAATTCCATTACTATCATAACACCTTAAGAAAAAGATAAATTAAGATCTGTTAAAATTGTTTTTTTGACATCAGACTGAATAGCTGGGAAATGGGGTTGGGGTGTGTGTTTAACTCTTTCCCTACTGGTGGCATCATGCTATGCTTGAACGTCACATATGGTAACAAATGAACTAGTTAAAAGTTTAAGGGGTGCATTAGCTGGGTGAACCAGAGTGAACAACTTAAAATTTGATAACTGCTCTGATCTGCTGCCTTAAAGTCAGCAGATATCACATTTTAAGTTGATCAACCCTTTTTGTGTGATTTCCCAGACTGCAGTTTTATACCGATATGGATCAGTCCATCCACAAACACCAGCACTGAAAGAGTTAAGTCTATTTACAGTTCTTCAAGCATTGGGGAAGAACCCCAATCTTGCCTAAGTTTACTCTTGTTACACATGGTAGGACATTTTGGTATAAACACAATCATTAAATTTAGCTTTTTCTGTTGCAAAAAGTATCATGATGTTGAGACTTTTCTCCGAAAGAAAAGGTCATTAACACAATGTGTTAAGGTCCTTTTCCTTTGGAGAAAAGGTTTGCATTGTGTCCAGAGAACTAATTCAAAAGAGAATTAACAAAGTTGTTTTTTTCAAATGATATCCACACAGATGGCTTCTGTGATGGTTTCAAGTTGGCTTCAAGTTATAGCTCTAGTCATTAATTTTATTTTCATTATTTAATATAAATGTTTCAAATTACTTATTGCGTTGAAATTCTCTTTCCAAACTGACAGCATGCTGATATACTGCAAGAAAAACGGAGAACAAGTGTTCTTGGATTCCAGTCAGACGACCCAGATAGTGTTGCATAAACATACATAATGCCCAATGCTCAGCCCCACATTCCATACAAACTGCACCAAAGGGGTGTATTACACATAATAGCAATTGCAAAACCTTTCTTGCCAGTTTTAGATACCTATTTACTTGAAAAATGGCTCTAGGAAAAAATTTGACACAGTCGGAAAAAATCAGTTTTTCAAACCGACAGATCACCCACCCACCCCCGCCTAGTGTTCGGAAAAAATCGGATGACATGGATTGATAGCATGTATCAATGTTTTGGAACACCCTGAAAGGACGTACCAAACCCCAAAAATTAAAATACAGTCATTCAGGTCATGTTTGGCCTAGCCTGGTGGGCAGGCGAAATCAAGATCCTTGACTCCTGGGCCAAGCACCCCCCCCCCCCAGGTTCCAGGCTCTGGGGGTTACTACCCTGGGCCCCACCCTCTCCCCGACCCCGGATACATGACCAAAATGTGTATACATATATATTGTATTACAGAGCACTCAGGGTGATTTTGTACTACTCTAAGTAGGTGGATATACATATTTCTTTTCAACCTACTCACAATTGTTTACAATCGGCTGTAACATAAGTGCAAGCCCTACTTCGAAACTAACTCAGGCTTTTAGAATCTTTTCCAAACGAGTTGGAAAAGTACTAGAGTGCAAAAGCACGAAAAAGATCAAAAAAAGGGTCGAGCGAGATCAGCGCTCGAAATTATAGGTACTCTCTCTGCACACTTCTTGCGTTTACCGAGCGCATGCGCAACAACCGTGACGTCAATTCCTTTATTTTCCGCCATTGTACATGGTCGGAAATTTTTGTGACTCGTGCTATTATGCTGTTTATTCTTCGTGAACAACTTATTCTACATATTTAGTGTGCTAGTGGATTGTATCCTTTTATCAAGCTACCAAATTATTATTATTTAATGTTAATTTGTATTTTTATTGCTTGTCTCTTCACACTTTATCTTGTCTTTCCCCCACGTGTGAACACGACCTTAGCACTGTTTTCCGTCGGCGGGAAGCTTGATTATTATTTTGATATAATGCCTAAGACTATTCCTTGTACCTCTTGTATGCAGGTGAAACATGTGGACGATTCTCATGCCACATGTGTCACTTGCAACAATTGCACTCAGGCCCAATCATGTGGTATTTGTGGGGTTTGGTCCTCTAAATTCTGGGCTTCTGTGGACAAGGTGGTTCTTTCCAGAGCTAGAACCCCTCGTTCTCGGGGTAAGGGTAGCCGTGCCGTAGCAGACATTTCTGCTGGTGCACGTGGTGACTCTGTCACACAGGATTCGGATCTGCCTTCTGTGGCGAGTTCCTCTGCAACTGTTGGCGGTGTTAGTTCAGTGATACCTGACGAGGAGACCGTGGTCTCTTTGTCTTCAGATGTCACTATTGAGGCGTCTGTTTTCGTTGAGAGCTTTTCCGAGGTCAGCTCGGTAACCCTCTCCGATCTGCCTCCTACACCGTCGACCGTTGTTGAGGAAGTTGGTATCCAGATCCTATTCTGTCTGATGGTGGCTCTTCCATCTCCTCTGGGGATGGTCTACAGTTTCGGGGGACCGAGGCTGTATCTGCTGGTGTGTCTGTGTGTTCTCAGCCTCCCCCAGCCTCGCGGCGGGGCTGTGCGGGTTTTCTGTCTGCTCTGTCTCATCTGGCTAGGTTTGCTCCTAGTTGGTTGAGCCGGCCGGTCGCTTCAGCAGCGATTCCTCGTCCCTCGAGTGAATCGTTTATCGTTCCTCCTTCCCCTGCTAGTGTGCCGCCTAGCGGGATGGTGTTGGGACGTTGGCATCCAGGGCTTGCTGTTCGGCAGCCCCTGTTAGCTGTCACTCTTGGAACCTTCCTCCGGTGATTCCTCACTGTGTTCCGGGTCTGGGTGTCGATCGATGCTTGCCGTCGGTCTCAGAGGATAGGCAGTTGGGGCCGTCTGCTGCGCAGAGGCCATTGACAGATTCCTGTCATTCTTGGGACAATCCTCAGGTGTCTTCTCACCGTGTCCTAGGTCCAGCTACCGATCGACGTGCGCCGTCGGTCTCTTTAGAGGATTTACAGGCAGGACCTTCTGTTTCGCAGAGGTCAGTGATGGCCCCTGGGCGTCACAATCGGGACTATCCTCCGGTGTCTTCTCACTGTGCTCCTATTCTGTCTGCCGATCGACATTCGCCGTCGGTCTCTTCTGAGGATTTGGGTTCTTCTACCAGAAGGGTCCATTGGGAGGACACTCCGCCGGGCGATTCTGCTGCGACGGATTCTCAGGGTGACCTGCGCCAGGCTGTTTTGGCGCTCACCCGGTTGCTTTCTGGCAACCCTCAGGTTGGCCTCCCTGTGCCTCCTGAGGCACAACCTCCTTTGGTCGGTCGCCGAGATGTCTCGCCTGGCTCCTTGGATACTGCACAGTATTCACAGGAGGTTTCTGCTGGTCAGCCCGAGTTGGGCTACGTCTCCTCTGCTACGGAGGATGACGAGTATCTTGAAGGTGATGGGCCTCCCTCGTCAGTCTTGGGGCAGGCTTTGGATTTCGTCTTTGGCTTATTGCCGGACGTTCAACCTTCCGACCAGCCTTCTGTGACCGTCCGGCCGCGGTCCACTGTGGAGTGCCGTAACCCTGTTGAGCCTTCTAGCTCCGGGGCTTTGCATCCTCTGCAATCGGCTCAGGAGGTTGAGTCCTTCCAGGGCTTAGACGCCAAAATGCGTTCTAAGGCCCTCAAGGGTTCCTTCTTTTCTAGAGCTGATGCCTTTCTGCCTCCGTCGCGGTTTCGTGTGTACGATTCCGTCTTTCCATGTGTCTTCCAAGGGATGACTACTGTGGATGAGGATTCTTCTTCCCTCAGGTTGACTAAGCCCAAGTCGGCAGTTCTCCCGATGTCGGTAGTTGAGTCTATGGTGGGCCTGTCCCGAGAGATGCTGGGTATGTTATCTCTCGCGGACCATGTCGTCGCTGCTCTGGCTGAATATTTTCCACCAGGGGAGTTTGATTACGCTCAGGCGCCTTTTCGCATTTTGTCACAGGCTCTTATGAACTTGACACACGCTCACGCCTGTAACACGGCTAATTTGGAGCTAGCACGCCGGGATGCGGTGTTGGATTCTTTACCATCCCTTCCTTTTGAGCAACGTGCTGTTCTGAAGTCTGCCTCTTTGGTGGGACATCAGTTGTTCCATGGTTCCGTGGAAGCTGTTCGTGGCGAAGTTCTTCGCCATTCGAAGGACCAGCTTTTGCTGAGACAGCTTGACCAACCTGCTGCTGCGGGTGGGGGTCGTTCCAGGCCCGCCAAGCATGCTGCTGCGTCTGCCTCATCGGCGACGTCGGCTACGCCTTCGGCTCTGTCTGCTCCTTCTGCTCATAAGAAGCACCGACGTGGCCAGGCTCGCTGGCAGCCTCAGGCTGGAAAGTCTCAGGACTCTCTCACTTCCCGAGGTGGTTTCTCCTCTCAGGGGCCTCGTTGAGGCCGCAAGTGAAGGTTCTCACCTCGATTCGCCTCCAGTCGGGGGAAGGCTGTCGCTGTTTTACGACCGTTGGACGGAGATAACGTCAGACTCTTGGGTCCTCGACGTCATTCAATCCGGTCTGCGACTGTCCTTTCATCGGCACCCCAGTTTATCTCGGGTGCCCCTTCCGACTCAGGTCCCTTCCGATTCTCTGCGTCGGGACCTTCTGGTGCAGGAGATCGACAATCTCCTCACCAAAGGGGCGATCGAGGTGGTCAGGAACACCCTTTCACCGGGGTTTTACTCGAGACTTTTCTTGGTGCCGAAGAAAAACGGTCAATATCGTCCTGTCATCGATCTGAGTACCCTGAACGAGTACATAATAGCTCCTCGTTTCAGTATGGAGACTTTCCAATCGGTTCGACGTTCAGTTCATCAGGGCGATTTTGCGGCCAGTATCGACCTGAAGGATGCCTACTTCCATGTACCCATTCATCTGGCGTCACGGAAATACCTTCGGTTTTCGTTTCGGGATCGAGTTTTTCAATTCAGAGCTCTCCCGTTCGGTTTGAACCTGGCTCCTTGGGCCTTCACCCGACTGATGTCACATGTGCTTGCTTTCCACCGCACTCAGTCGGCAGTGACTTCGTCAGCCTACCAAGACGACATCCTCCAACGGCACCACGATGCTGCTGTTCTGGAGTTCGATGTCCGGCAGTTTCTTTGCCTGCTAGCGTCGCTGGGTTTCAGAGTCAATCGCGAGAAGTCGGATCTTCTTCCTTCTCAGCGATTCCGTCATTTGGGGATGGATTTCGACACTCTTCACAATGTAGTGTCGGTCCCCCAGGCTCGGGCGACGATTCTTTCCGCCTTGACTCGGGACCTGCTTCAATCTTCCTCGGTCTCGGCCAGGACTTTCCTTCTTCGGATGCTGGGCCTTTGCGGTCCGGTGACAGATCTCATTCCGCTCGGTCGCTTGTTTGTCCGACCTCTCCAACACATCCTGTTGGATCATTGGCGTCTGAATGTAGATCCGCTGGACCTGGAACTCACTATTCCTCGGTCTCTGCTTTGTCACCTCTGCCCTTGGGCAGATATTCCCTGGCTGACACAGGGTGTTCCGTTGGATCTTCCTTTGGCCGATCGCATCCTTACTGCGGATGCCAGCGATCGGGGCTGGGGTGCGACGTTGGATCCTCTCGGTCTGTCTACTCACGGAGAGTGGGACAGCGAGCAGGTGGGCCTTCATATCAACCAGAAGGAGCTCCTTGCTCTTCTGTTGAGTTTTCGGCTTTGGATCCCTCATCTGTCGGACCATGTTGTCCTACTTCTTTTGGACAATTCGACAGTAGTGGCCTACATACGGAATCAAGGAGGCACACATTCGATTCCCATGTATCGGCTGTCTCGGGATCTTTTTCTGTTGGCGCGGGATGTGAACGCTCTGGTGTCCATTCGACACATTCCCGGGCGTCTCAACGTCATAGCAGACTCCCTGTCCCGACGCGACAGTGTCCTTCCAACCGAATGGATGCTACATTCGGTCGGTGTTTCAGGCGATTTGCGAGCAGTGGGGCCGTCCTCAGGTCGACCTTTTCGCTACTCTCTGTAATCATCAGGTAGAGACCTTTGTCTCCCCTTGTCCAGATCCTCTGGCATTTGCAGTAGACGCTCTGTCTCTGGACTGGACAGGTTGGATCGGCTATGCCTTTCCTCCTGCACCGATTCTTCCTCAAGTATTAACGAAGATTCGTGCTTGCAGTTGCAGGATCATTCTGATCACACCCCTGCCTCCACAGAGGGTGTGGATCAATCTGCTGCGGCCTCTATTGGCCGATTGACTGATTCGTCTACGTCTACGTCACGATCTTCTTTCACAGGGTCGTCCTAGGAAGTATCACAACAACCTGGCGAGCCTGTCCCTTCACACCTGTCTTTTATCAGGTCCAGTCTCCGACGTAGAGGTTTTTCGAGACGATCAGTGGAGTGCATTTCTGCATCGCGGCGACATTCCACTGGAATGATTTATGCCGCCAAGTGGAAGGTTTTCTGCCGCTGGTGTTCAGATCACAATGTGAATTACCGTGATCCGTCAATCGCTCAAATTGCAGATTTTCTGGTTTTTCTTTTTGACTCCAAGGGCCTCCAGCCTATTACGATTAAGGGCTATCGGTCTATGCTCTCTGATACTTTCTCTTATGTGGGAAAGCGGTGCATCGGTCGTAATCTTTTTCTCTCCAAACTTATTCGGCACTTTTCTTTGAAGAGGCCTAGAGTTTTGCGTCTTACACCCAAGTGGAACTTGGCATGGGTGTTGCACTGTTTGGAGGGGGCACCATTCGAGCCTTTATCTGAGACCGACATGCGTTTTCTCACCTATAAGACGGCTTTTCTTCTAGCGTTTGCTTCTGCTCGTCGAGTCAGTGAGCTTCATGCGCTATCTGTTGATTCTGCCTTCTTCCGAAATGAGGCTAACAGTGTCACCTTCACTACTGATTGCTCTTTTTTGGCTAAGAATCAACTCCCCGATTCGGTACCTCCTCCCATCTGCATTCAGGCTCTCCCTGCTGTAGATGGACGGAGGCCTCTTCTTTGTCCTGTTCGTGCGATCAAGACTTACATTACTCACACTCAGTTCATTAGGAGGGGTCGGAAGAGATTCTTTCTGTCTCTCATTCCTAAGAGGCAGTCTATCTCTTCCCATTCTATTTCCAGGTGGATCTGTCTTGCAATCAAGCTGGCTTATTCTCGCTTGTCTGCGTCGGATCTTGTTTCGAACCGGCTTAATGCTCATGAGGTTCGTGCCATTTCTACATCCTGGGCGTTCTCCAATTCTGTTTCGCTCCGTGATGTTATGAATGCAGCTTACTGGAGGAATGCTTCTACCTTCTCCTCCTTTTATCTCTGCCACCTTCAGCAGCAATCTGAGGACCTTTATTCTTTAGGCCCTCTCGTTGCTGCTCAGGCTGTTGTGCACCCTTGTTAAAATTGTTTTTGTCGAGGTTGCGCTTCGCTCAGCCTTGTTCTTTTCAGGTGCCTTCTCTCTATCTTCATTACAGGTTTTTTGTTTTTTGTTCTCTGCCATCCTTGCTTTCGTTCTGCTACTCTTGTTGGTATTGGTTATGTGATTCACCTCCTATTGTTTATTCAGCCAATTGTAAACAATTGTGAGTCGGTTGAAAAGAAATTAAAATTTTTTAGTACATTTTGTTTCTTAACATACCTACCACAATTGTTTACCGGAGGCCCACCCTCCTTGGGGATATCTTTGATATCGATGCCTCCCCGCTAAATCACAAACTTCTCGTTGGCGGAAATACGGAATTGACGTCACGGTTGTTGCGCATGCACTCGGTAAATGCAAGAGGTGTGCAGAGAGAGTACCTGTAATTTCGAGCGCTGGTCTCGCTCGACCCTTTTTTCGATCTTTTTCGTGCTTTTGCACTCTAGTACTTTTCCAACTCGTTTAGAAAAGATTCTAAAAGCTTGAGTTAGTTCCGAAGTAGGGCTTGCACTTATGTTGCAGCCAATTGTAAACAATTGTGGTAGGTATGTTAAGAAACAAAATTTACTAAAAAATTTTAATATTTCCAACATATTCTTGCCGATTTGTAGAAAGTTTGGGACTCAACAAGCTAATCTGCAATTTATGGACTTCCTGATAACTAACTTATCAGTGCTCCTTAAATTGCAGATTTGCTTTGTGGGTTACAAGTTTTTACTGGCTGTCAGGATGGTCAGTGATTGATGCCCGTGTGCATTGTTTTGCACAAGCAAAATTTCAGCCAGCGGACCTCCGAGTGGAATTCAGAAATCACTTGACTAACAGTACAAGTCAAAATACGTTGTAGAATAACCACTATAAACTACTAGTATGCATCTTCAACTACACCAGCAACACAAGAACCTGACATCATTTTCAGGAAAGCTCTCACAGAAAGCTTTCCGGAAAATGATTTCGGGTTCTTGTGCTATTGGTGTAATTTTACAAAAAAATGGCCTAAGAAACAGAAGATCAACTTTATGGAGGTTTAACCCTTTACCCAACGAATCGCATGCATCCGCCCGCATAATGTGCAAATTCAGCAGTTGAAAAAATACTATTTTTCAAAAACTTTTAACAAAACCATATCATGTGACCCCTTGTTGGAACGAGCTCGTTGAGCTCATTCCAACGAGTGGTCACATGATATGGTTTTGTTGAAATTTTTTTTTAAATTTGAAAAAATGATATTTAAAATAATAAATTTTGATATTGTCTGCATTGGGTAAAGGGTTAACTAGATATTTTAATGTTAGAACTTTTATGTTTGTTACATCACATCATCATGTAAACTGAACTGGCTTTGTTTGCCACTACATCTTTGGAATGTTTTCTTCAAACATTTTGTAAAATATAAAATACTGATATTCGTAAACTGTTTTTAATTATTTTCAGAAAACTGAAGGAAGTATATGATCTTTCAAAATTCAAGTATCTGACACATCTCTGGCTAAACTCCAACAAGGTAATTACATTGATGACCTTCAGTGAGCTAATTGTTAGCCAGTGATTGCTTACTTATCTGAGAGATTGTGGAACTTCTTGATTGCCATGAAGGATATTAATGATACTTGGTATTAATGTTGCCCACCAATAAGATTGGAATGCCTGTCTACAAGGTCAAGGTCACATACTTAGTTGAAGGACACATACCCATATCCAAATACACATGTCATGTCCAGCGCAGAACTTTTGATGGCCTTGAAGGACATTATTGATTCTTGATATTAATGTTGCCCATCACCAGAGGTGGTCCAGCTCAGAACATTTGATGGCCTTGAAGGATATTAATGATAATTGGCCTTTATGTTGACCACCCCCAGAATGTGTGTCGCAAATAAGATTGGAATGCCTGCCTACAAGGTTAAGGCCACAGACTTTGTTCAAGTTCATATACCCATATCAAATATACACAAATCATGTCCATTTCAAATTTCAAAACTTTTGATGACCTTGAAGGATATTAATAATACTTGGTATTAATATTGCCCACCACCAGAGGGTGTGTTGCGAATAACGTTGGAATGCTTGCCTACAAAGTCAAGGTCACAGACTTACTTCAAGTTCAGACCAAATAAATACAAGTTGTGTCCGGCTCAGAACTTTTGATAGTCTTGAAGGATATTAATGACACTTGGTAGTAATGTTGCCCACCACTAGGGAGTGTATTGCAAATAAGATTGGTTGGAATGCCTGTCTACAAGCTCAAGGTCACATACTTAGTTCAAGTTACATACACACATATCCAAATCCAACTATAAAAAGTTGTGTCCGGCTCAGAACTATTGATGGCTTTGAAGGATATTAATGATACTTGGTATTGTTGTTGCACACTATCAGAGAGTGTGTCATGGGGGTATTCTTGGTCCCAAGTTGAGACAGGCCACATCTAGTTTATTCAGTTCCTATGAAAATAGAAAAAAAATATCAACTAAAGATGGGTTGTCAGACTTGAAAGATTCCTGTTTCCACTTGTGCTGAGATGAGCTATACATACAATGGAACCCACTTAATTGTATATCTCTGAATTGAATAACTCTGTTAAATGAATATAACATCCAAATACAAAACCATTTACCATACCTTCAGTGCAAATTTGACTTGTTAATTGCATATAGGTTATAGAGTAAACTCCTGTTCATTGAATAAGAAGTTTTATTATATGTTGAGGAAGTACTCTTGACAACCACCGGAATCCAGTTATTTATAGACCTAGTTGGCCTCAGTACATCAAGTTCAAGCATTTACTCTATAATAGCTTGTTTGGCAGTCCTTGATGAGCTCTTTCAAGCAAGACATGATAGATGAAAGTTATTTCTAGACAGTGGCATACATGTAGCAGGGAGTGGGGAGGGGTGGGGACTTTCTCACCAAATGGAACTCTGTCAAGTAAGATATAATAGATTAACTCTTTACCCAACATAATAGCCAAAACCAGCCAGTGCTATTCACAAAAATCACCATTTGATTTTCATTATTTTTTGTGTCAAAAACATAGCTTATGACCCCTCATCAGAACGAGCTCGTTCCAGTGCGGGGTCATAAGCTATGTTTTTGATGCAAAAAAGGAAAAATATAGTTATTCAAGAATTTTATTTGCAAGTATCATCTGCCTTTTGAGTAAGGTAAAGGGTTAAATGCCTGTAGTGGATGTGCTGAGGCAAAATAATTTCTGGATATAAAAATATTTATTCAGTTAACAGAATTTCTTTGTATCCTGCATTGAATTAACAGGTCAGATTTGTACAGAAAGTATGGAAAATGGTTTTGTGTTTGGAAATTATAGTCAGTTAATAGGATTATTCAGTTAACCCTTTACCCAATGCAGACAATATCAAAATTTATTATTTTAAATATAATTTTTTTTAATTTTTAAAAAAATTTCCACAAAACCACTTCATGTGATCCCTCATTGGAACGAGCTTGACAAGAGGGTCACATTTTATGGTTTTGTGGAAATTTTTTTAAAAATAGTATTTTTCAGCTGCTGAATTTGCATATTACGCAGGCGGATGTGGCCAATTCATTGGGTAAAGGGTTAAGCAAGAGCCAGTTAAGTAGGTCTCACTGTTCTGTAACATTCTTATTAGTTGTTTTTGAATACCCAGCATATTGATGTTAATCCGAACCCAAGGTGGAATTCCATTTTTATATTTATATCACATCAGACCATTTGCGACAATGTGGATTTCACAATTGATATATATAAAATGCCTAATTTAACTACTGGCAGTGTGCTGGATGCCCACATTAGGGCTTTATTCCGAAGTGCAGGTACCGCTGCTTAAAAGCATCATTCTCTATGAGTGTGCTTCATATTACCTTTGAAGTGAACAAATTTAGTTTGTATTGATTTGCCCTGTTATAATTTTTGGGAGAGTAACCTCTCTCATAAATTATAACAAGGCAAGAAAACAGGGATCAGTTTTGAGGACCAAAAATAATTTATCACTCTACCAGTTAACAATATCAGAGGACTGTAAAAATGCAAAACAAAAATAAAAACGAAATCCAAGTTTTTCAACAAAATCAATCTGTGAACCAAATTTTAATTGAAATTTTAAAACAGCAATGCTCTACTTATGTCACTAAGTAAATGACAGGATAATACACTTCTTTCTATATGGTTACATTTTCCTATTATTTGTTTTCTACCAATTGTGTGCATGGACAACAAATTGTGATGATACACGTTAGTCAAAAGTCGAAAACTGTTTGCAGCTTTTGGTCATTACATTAGGTAAAGGGTTAATTGAATAATCCTATTAATAGCATATAACTTCCAAACCCCAAACCATTTACCATTCATTCAGAGCAAATGTTACCTGTTAATTACATATAAATTATAGCATAATTTCCAATTACTGGTATAACCACAGAATTTCCATTATTAATAGACCTCTGGCTTCAGTACATCTAACGTGACCATGTATTGTATTATATATACAATAGCTCTATCAAACTACATATAATAGAATAAATGCACTTGTGCTCCAACCCAATTTGCACAAAGTGTAGCAATAAAATATGTTTAAACTATCATTGTTCTGTTGCAGTGTGGATCAAAATACATTGAATTGAACTTATTTCAGCTAAGAAGAATAAACTGCCTGCAGGAGAACTTCCGTCTAAAGGAACTATACTTACAGGATAATCAGCTGGTAGAGATAACTGGTTCTCTTAGTCACTTGACATGTCTGCAAGTATTAATGCTACACAATAATCAGCTTATGCATCTTGAAAGCATTGTCAATGAAGTAAAGAAGATGCAAAGTCTCAAAACACTCAGTAAGGTTTTTCTTCAATATTACTACAATGCCTTGAAAACCTCAATATTCTCAAATTCATTCTGAAGCTCTTTACCCCTGGATAATGATGTCGAAATAACAAGATTTCCATCTTCAAATTTTTCCTATAGTGTCACTTGGGAAATTATTAACCAATTCAATCTTGTTTAACTGGTTGAGGGCTAGATTAATTTTGGCGGTCAAAATTTATTTAAAATTTGTTTTATTACAAATTATTGGAGAGTACCCACAACACTCCAATAATTTGTAATAGAACAAACTTATGTAAACAAAATATTATTTGCATTTGACTGAACAGGAAACATGAGCAGGGAAATTGTTGGCTTTTGCTCTGGTACTCTTATTTCTTTTAAAACCCTGATAGTGACTTCTAGCACTCAACCAGTTAATGAGATCATTGAGCTCTGTCAAATTGATTGAGCTGGTTGAATTCCAAGCTATGGGAAAAAATTGTTATTTAAAATATATTTCGGTGTTTTGAGACCTGATGGTGTTTAAGGGGTTAAATATTCATAAATATTTTTATACAACTAGCTGGTGCTAACTCAAAAATTAATCCAGGGCCAAACACAAATTTTTCCCCCCAATCCCCAAAATTTGCAAGCAAAACCCAAAACTTGATGTCCTATCTGGTCCTCCATACTTTTCAGATCTGCGCATGCGCAGTATCCAGGAAGACACTGAAATTGGCGCAAACCATCATTCTTTGTTTGGCCCTGAAGTCGGCAACAATGAACTGACATCTGTGCTTTTAAATCTCATTTTTGAGGATGACAGACACAAATCAATAGTAAAATTGGTGGATCCTAGGACATAATTGGATGATGGAAGTGAACAACGGTGCTTAGGAACGTTCAGGGGTGTAACTTAATAATATTTTTATACTGAACCAATGACCCAGACTTAGCTGGTGCTAACTCTAAAATATCTAGGGCCAAATGCAAATTTTACCCCCCAATCCCCCACATTTGCATCTAAAACCAAAAATTACATGTCCTATAATGTCCTCCGTACTTTTACTCCACTGCGCATGTGCAGTTTCAAGGAGGTCTCGAAATTGGTGCAATTATCATTCTTTGTTTGGCCCTCAATACAGTTACACTTCACTGTTATTTGTGCTTGTAAATCTCAGTTTTAAGGATGCCAGACACATAATTATGAGAGAAATGGTGGATATAAGGAGGAAATAGAAGGAGGAGAGGAAAAAACAGTGGAAACAAATGTTCAGGGCTGTAACTTATAATTATTTTACGAAATTATTCATGTTACCTATTTTCGAGGCATGACCTTGTTGTGGTCATTCTTGCTGTGAATGTTCCATTGTTTAATCAGTGTTTCCTCTCTCCCTTTCATTTATTCCCCCCTAGCTATTCTCCCATGCTTTTGGCTTATTTTTTGTAATGTTTATTAGGCCTAAAAAAATTAAAAATCTGTTTCTCAGGCTCCCCCCCCCCCCCCTGCATGGTCCTTTTGGCTGCCGCATGCTCTCTTTTTATAACCAATTTAAACTTGAAAAAAAATTAAAATTAAATGGTTTATGTCTGATATTTTACCCAAGTTAAAACAATTGATGAATTTGTCCCTTGAGTGCAAGAAGGCTTTGCAATGCTTTAGCATTGCAAAGCCTTCTTGCACTCAAGGGATGAAATACACCACCACCCATGCTATTCTGTAAATTATGAGGCCTAAAACTTGAACCAAGAACATGAATTTTTGATGGCAAAGAAGTAATTACATGAAATAAAAAATAAAATAAAAAAACGCTCGCCCGCATGCAATTTCACAAATAATGGCTTGAGAAACAGAAGATCTACTTTGTGTGGCCTTACTAAAATTTCTTGGGAGTTTTGGCTTGGAAACAGAATTATTTTCTGTTTTTTCCCCATGTTTACGTCCTTACCCTTGGGTGGTTAGGCGTTTTGGTCTGCATCTACCATCTGATGTTCTGCAGTTTCCTCTCTGGAAGTCTCTGTTTTGCATCAGATAGTGTTTAAATTGGTAACTGATTTCGGGCCAGGTTTATCAGTGCCTGGAGTCATGTTTCCGGTTTGTTTACACTTTTTGTTTTGTTGACAACGGTTACTTCTGATAGTGATTACTTGTCCTCTGCTTAGTTCAGTTCATAGCAAGATACATTAATATTGTCCGTAAGTGTTACTTTAATTTTTTTGAAATGATTTTAAATTTTTTTTCCACACTTAGGCTTTTTTGGGATCCATTTGGGCACATTGTTCCCATTGGGAACTTGGGCTCTTCTGAAAATTTTTTCAAAAATTTTTTTTGGGAAATTATTTTCTTTTGAAATGTTATTATGGATTATAATATATTATGTATATTTATTTCAAGGGTTAGTGCGAGTAATATGACTGTATATTTTTTCATGTTGAAAAAATATTCTTCAATTGTAATGCGAGGATATCTTCCTCTAATTCACAGGTTCATTGTGTTTCTTATAGTCAATGTATTTGCACTAATTCTTGCTCTGTGTGTGTTGATTGATATGACGGGGGCGCGGTGGCTCAGTTGGTAGAGGTGCAGGCTGCAAGCCGAGAGGTCCTCGGTTCGAATCCCACCTGCGGCAACCGCGTTGTGTCCTTGGGCAAGACACTTCACCCCGATTGCCTACATGGGGGCACGTTGACGCTGTGTACTGAGGCGTACTGCACGTCGATGGTGCGCATGTCTTCAACCAATCTAACCCTGCCTGTGCTGCGGTGCAGAGTTCGGAGTTACGATGTTGGAGAGCTGACAGCTGCTCGTCGTTGCTCGGTGGTTCTCTCCGGGTACTCCGGCTTCCTCCACCCGTAAAACTGTCACGGTCACGATTAGCCATTGTGCATAAGTATGTGACCTTAAACACCAATAAAGAAAGATAAAGATTGATATGACAACGTTGGAGACGTGTGTCACAGTATTTTGTTAGCGGTGAGGGGTCCATTACGGTCCTCTCTCCGTAGGGTCACTCTATATTATCAGTTTCTTTTTCAGAATTCAGAGTGATGTTTCCGTGATGTCTTCAACAAGTGTGTCTCCGTCGTTGCAATATTAGGGCTAGCAGGAAGTGCTCAAGGTATTACGACAATGGCCGGGAGTTTGCTAGTTCGATCGAAGGCATTGATCGCCCGCTAGTCCGCCCGGTGTCGCGACCATTCACCAGGAAGAATGGCTCAGCACCCGGGTTCATCCGTTGGGTGATGTGAGCACCATAAAACATCAGATGTGCACACCCAGCAACGACGGATCTGAGGATAGTACGGAGGAAGCCTGTCAGTCCGATAGCTAGCTCGTCCAGGTCCACCCGGACCGCGAGCGGGACAGGCCCCCTCTCTCTTGCATCAACATCTGCACCGCGATGTTGTTGTATGTTTGTTCGCTTAGTCGGAGCTTACGTCCACTCCTCCTGCTTGGGACGCTCCGTTGCATGACAGTCCGACGCGGCTGTTATATTGGCTTCCTTATCCTCGTCAACACACACGACCGCACCTTGGCTATGTGACCACAGATTTCCAGGGGAAGTTCGCATATTATATAAATGTAGGATTGAACGTCCCTGGTGCTCTTGCTTCGCCGACCAAGGAATACACGTCGACCAGGTCACTCCATCTGCTAGCCAAGGATACGAGACCTTTCCAGTTGGGATGTTTGCATATTATATAAATGCAGGAATGAACGGGAGCTTCCAGCGGATAATTTACGTAGGACCGCAGCTCCACAGGTTTCATAGAGTAACATGAACAAGGTGTTGTTACCGTGATGTCTTCGTAAAGTGTGCTTCAGTCGTCACAGTCAAATGAAGAGTTAGAAGCAAAAGTGCTCATGTTAATGTGTCAATTGCCTGGAGTTCCCTAATAGGATCGATGGCTTTGACGTCCGCTAGCTCGCCCGGTGTCGCGACCATTCTCCGAATGGCTCAACACCCGGGTTCGTCCGTTGCGGTCCAGGAAGGAAATTTGGGTGATGCGAGCACTATAAAATACAATGTGCACACCCAGTGATGACGGATACGAGGATGGTACGGAGGAAGCCTATTAGTCCGGTTCCTAGCTCATCCAGGTCCATCCGGGCTGCGAGCGAGAGAGGTCCCTCTCTCGTACTACAACATCTGGGCACAGATGTTGTGGTACAAAACGTTCCTCAGTCGGGGCATACGTCCACTGCTCGGGACGCTCCGTTATATAGACAGTCCAGAGAGACTGCTCTTTAGACTTCCTCATCCTCACGGCAACACACGGGACCGCACCTTGGCTATGTGACCAGTCATATTCAACTAACATCGCCGACCAGGGATTCTACGGCGACCAGGTCACGCCATCCGGTAGCCAAGGATACAAGGCCTTCATACTCCGGACTTTCGCAGATAAGAAATATGCAGGAGTCAACGTTCAAGGAGCTTCTAGCGGCTAAATTCTGTAAAACCGCAGCTCCACAGGCCTTCGTTACGGACGTGCTATCGCAGATAGCACAAATTATCACAGCATCCCAGCACCCGACAGTAACTCTGTCGGATTAAGAATTATCCGAGGAAGCTGAGTTTGTACGTTCCGCTGCAGGTTCAGGCACGGACGACCAAGAATTACAAGTGGTCCGACATGATGGCGAAAGGGATACGGATGAGTTGTATTTTCCCTTTCGGAACAACATAATTCCCATAGAGTGCATCCGGCATTATCTTCTGACATTGTTCCTCCGGACCAAAATTGCTGCGTTGCCGGATAAGAGACTGATAGCGCCACTGGACTCAGAATTCTTATCAGTTTACGGACATCATCCCTCAGTTTCCGACATAGTCCAGATATGTCTCACAGACATTTGACCTGTTGAATGACGCTATATTTATATAACTTGCTACCTAAGTGGGCAGGTCAGGTTTCTTATCGGCAAATGCTCTACATCTGCCTTTTATCAATTCAAGGAATATTTTGAAATGGCAGGACAGAACATTCTGAGAGTTCTCTGCATCTAGACGACCAGGCCAGAACCTAGTATTGTTTATAGCGTCATCAATGTCAATTCCATCCACGATGTTGGAAACAACAATATCGTCAAGCTGTGTTAGCTTAGACGCATCATCGTACGCAGATCACCTTACCAGAACGTTATCCTTATGTCTCAAAGGAAAAAGAATTCTAGGATGTACAACCTCCTTAAGAGTTCTTTCAAGGGCCGCACGTAAAACTCTGCCCTTTTAGTGGCAATATGGAGATGGTTAGACGTGACGTGGCCCTGGTTACATCCCCGCGTGTGGATAATAAGGTGAAAAACACTCTCAGAGTCGCTCCAGTCTCCGGAGAGTTTTCTTCGACGGCAAGCTTTCCGCAGTCTATGATCAGATAACTTAGAAAGCTTCAGACTCTCTGCTATTCAAATCCACTTCCATATAGTCGGATTCAGCAGAGGAAAGTAGGACAGGCACTTCTGGGATGAATACGTCCAAGGGAAGTTTCTATAGAGGTTCCTATGCGTCCTCTAGGTCTTACTCTAGAGACCGTCAGGGTAGCGACTCAGGTAGGGGCCGTAATTCTGGCTGAGACGTCTGGTCAGACACCCCTAGATCGATGGGGCGAGGTGCGGGCCGTGGAGGACATGGCTTCTCCTTCCGCAAGCCTCGCAGGACCAAGAGGTAATGGTATTAACCTCTATTGTGTACTAGTGAGCGGAAGACTGTCAAGTTTCTCAATTAATTGGGAGTAGATTAGGCCATACAAAGTTGATTGTCTGTTTCTCAGGCCATTTTTTCCAAAAAAGCATGCGGGCGGGCGTTTTTTTTTTTTATTTTTATTTTCTCCCCGAGAGGTTGTTTGTGGTAATTTGACCCCCACCCAAACGCCTGGTGGACCATGCAAAATTTCGCAAATATATTGGTTATTCACCACAGGGGTGTTGGGTCGTAAATGAAGTGGGGTTTGAATGTTTGTTTTTTTCAGTGAAACATGAAAATTATAACACAGGACGAAAGTCACGAAACGCCTCGTGGGTGAAACGTCTCGGGTTGAAACGTCTCTGGGACAAATCAAATGTCGAACTCGAAGTGCCAACTTTCAGAGATTTATTTGACCAAAAAAAAAAAATCCTTTCACAACCTGCCTAATAAAATCGTAAATCGCAATTTTTCCCCATTATAATCAAAATTATCACAACCCATTTGAACGGGCAGTTCATCCATAAATCATATTTTTTTGAAATCTGAAAATGAAATACAAAACGAATGTTAGCGTGTTTTTATTAACCAATTCGACCGCACATACCTGCCTATATGCGATTTATTTTCAGCTATGACTGTTACTTTTATATCAAGCAACGGTTACTATTAGTTATCCAATTATCCTGCATCTCAAATGCATTTATTTAAATTAACTGGGAAACTCGTAACGGTTTCAAATAACTACACAAATTCCCAATGACGGCCATTTACAATACAAATGTTACTAAAAATAAATGCCAGGAGACTGTGTTCCATTCAACATAGCACCTGACTTTGCAGACTTTCTGAGGGTTGGTGCGAATCAAACGTGGTGCCAATCGACCATTCCCCTTTGTGACTGTTTGTTGTCAGACTGAAAGACACCTTCCTTCTTGCTGTCATTATGACTTACCTTTTACAGAATAAAACACTTTCTGTCGTGAATATTGCTAGAACCCACCCACTTCATTAAGGTATGATGTAGAAAAAGCTTGAAGTGTGTTAATTTAAAATTTGCGAACGCATCGATATCGATTTACCGAAATGAGCACAATATCTCAAATTTTTTGAAGATTTTTTTTTGTGTCATAAAAAGGTGGCATGCGCACCAAAAATGACCATGCGCGCGGGCCTGAGAAACAGAGGTTCTTTTTTTGATGGCCTTATGAACGTCCCTTGGATTCGAGGGGTGATTTCGGAAGGACTAAATTGGCCTTCAAATGAAAACCTTCGTTAACTCGAAGTCCAAGATGGACTCAGCTTCCGTCAAGTCCGCAGGAAAGAGGCTCGCTTCCATCAGAAGTCCAGTCTCTTCTGGAAGGATCGCGATAGAGATCGTAGAAATCCAGGAATTTCCAGGTTTCTACAGCCATCCTTTTCTGGTTCCAAAACCAGACGGCTCGTTCTGTCCACTCATAATTCTGAGCTGGATAAACAAGCTGATCGTGGCTCCAAGTTTAAAAACGGAGTCCATCCGATCGGTCAGAGCGAGTATTCGGGTGTGCGACTATGCTACATGCATAGATCTCAAAATGCGTACTTTCACGTCATGGTACATCAGGTGCTCAGAAAGTATCTTCGCTTCTTCATCATAGGAGTCGTGTATCAGTTCCGAGCAATGTGCTTCGGTCTGAATCTAGCCCCCTGGGCATTCACTCGAATAACGAACTCGGTAATGACTCATTTCCGAGCTCATTCGTCTGCGATAACGTCGGCCTACCTGGACGACATTCTTTAGAGGTATGGCAATGAGTTAACGCTTCAGAACGATGTGCAGAATCTGCTTCTACTGCTCCGACGTCTCGGTTTCATAAGTAAACGAGGAGAAGTCGGATCTGGTATCATCCAAGTCATTCACCCACCGGGGGATGAGCTTCGAAACGCACAACATTCTCGTTTGTCTGCCATTACCCAGAGCGAAATTCATCAGTTGTTATGCTCACTATTGACTTCGCTCAGACAAGGTCTCAGCGAGAGATCTCAGGAGACTGATACGTTTGTGCGGAGCTGCCGCGATTTTATTCTGATGGGGCGGTTACGCACTTGTCCTCTCCAATTTCTTCTGATCCAGAATTGGAGGGTGAAGATTATTTCGCTCGATACGGACATCTTCTTGTCAATCAAGTGAATAAGAGATTCAGACTTGGGCAAGTTTTCAGTGGTTAATCAGGGAGTTCCACTGCAATTGCCGGATCCGAGTTTTACAGTTTTGACGGATGCCAGTCAAACAGGTTGCGTCGTATCATTGAGCCCAATGGATTTGAAGGGCCAGGGTCTTTGGGATCCGTAGTTCCTAATCAAGCACATTAACATCAAGAATGATGTCATTTTGGCTTGCGCTACGTTATTGGATGAACGTTATTCAGAATGCTCATGTGCTAATTCTGTCCGACAATTCAACGGTATTAGCGTATTTTCGGAACCGGGGAGACACTCATTCCATTCTGTTATTCATGTTAACGGAAGGAATCTTTCTGTTTGTACTAGAACATCAAGTTCTCCTATCAGTCCGTCTTATTCCGGGTCGTCTGAACGTATTAGCGGACTCCCTTCACGGAGGGGCCGCTTGTTGATGCCAGAATGGACTTTCAACAAACGAGTATTCAATCAGATTTGCTACCAAGGAGAGCATCATATGATCGACTTATTTGTGACGCATCTCAACAATCAGTTGCAGACGTACGTGTCACAATGTTTGGATCTTCGAGCGTTTGCAGTAGACGCTCTATCGATCTTGCGAGACAAAATAATAGGATATGTGTATCTTCCAGCGCCTTTGATTCAGCAGATGTTGCTCAAGTTATATATCTCAATACAAAATTCTGTTGGTAGCATTTCTAGCTCCACAAAGACCGTGGATTAATCTACTCAGGCTTCTGTTGTGGGACATGCCGTGGAAGCTTCCTCCACATTTCGGTCCATTCTATGGTCAAATGGATTCAATTTACTATCAGTACTGCTTATAATAATATCTTCAATCAGCAGTCTGTGCTTTAGTTTTAAGCTCATGAAGTAAGAGTTCTTTCTACATCATGGGCTTAATAATGTTGCTATTACAGATCTAATGAGGGCTGCATATTGTTCTTAGCCCTCCACTTCTCGAATTTGTATCTGAGAAATATTGAGTCCTTTTCTGCAGATTTACTTTGTTAAGGTCCGTTATTTTTCACTCGAATGTTGTTCAATAAACAGTGTAGGTTTTCGGTTCCAGGAGTGACTCTGTCCTGCTGCCCTCTTCGCTCTGGAGTATTTGATCCAGGGCAGGGGGAAGGGGGGGGGGGGTGTTCCCTTAGGTCACCTGCTTTATAGTGTAAAGCAAGGGAATACCTCCCTTGGAGTCAGTATTTCCGAGTCGGTACCGGGATGGTTTTAAAGTAAAGCTAATGTTTGCTCATCTTTGTAATATTTTTTAAGTGTTGCTCGGTGTGAGACATTTGTATATATCACGTATTAATCGGGCGTTAATATACAATCCTCGGACACTTTTAAATGAGTATAAGAGTCTCATTTTGCTGGACTTCCTTATTTATTGGCTTTCCTTTAAAAAATATTAGTATAAAGGGTTATACTGGATGTTAATAGAGATCATTGATGTTATTGCGCTCAATTACAGAATGGTGTTGTGTCTTTCTTTTTGATACAAATAAGAAAGATACATGTAAAGCCTATCTCTCATTTTCTCCAGGGGATAGTTCTGTTATATGTAATTGAGTCTATTGGATTTTCCTGTATGTCCTAGGCCCTCCAACCTTTTTTACTGTTCAGGTAAGTCTGGGTCATTGGTACAGTATAAAAATGTTAAAAAATTTATAGTAATTTATATGTTTTTTATACTTACCAATGACCCAGACGGGGATGGCCCTCCCATGAGTTGGGAACTCATACCTCCCCGCTGAGTACATAATGCTTACCAGGCACTGGTTGTAAAAATGATAATTGCGCCAATTGCAAGATCTCCTTGACACTACGCATGCGCAGTGGAGTAAAAGTATGGAGGACCATATAGGACATGTAATTTTCGGTTTTAGATGCAAATTTTGGGGATTGGGGGGGGGGGAATTTGTGTTAAGCCCTAGATATTTTAGAGTTAGCACCAGCTAAGTCTGGGTCATTGGTAAGTATAAAAAATATATAAATTACTATAAATTTTTTAACTTTCATCAAAATTATTTCATGTTTCCAAATTTCGGGACATGTGCCTGACGTCATCATTATTGCTAATGATTTATCCACTATTTGTTAAGTGTTCCTTCCCTATCCTTCCTTGAAGCCCTCCTGTTAAACTCCCAAGCTTTTTGGCTTATTTTTATTGAAATTCTTTATTAAATTTCTTGGGAGTTGAACATGTATTACAGAATGTTTATTCTGTATATCCCCATGGTTACATCCTCACCCTAGGGGTGTTGTGTCGTTTGGGTCATGCATCTTCTATCTGATGTATCGTTTTTTCTTTATCTGAAGATCTTGCTTTACATCTGGTAGCTTCAAAATCTGTTACTGATTTCGGGTCATTTTTATTCAGTGCCTGAGGTCTTGTTTCTGTTTTTTTCATTGACGTTGTTTACATTGGCAACGTCCTCTAAATATATGTAGTTTCTATTTATTATTACTGTTGGATTGTTGTAAGATACATGTTGTAATATTCAAGTAGTGTAGCAATAATTTTTTGGATTTTGTCCACACTTTGGCTCTATCGGGATACCCTTGGGCTCTTCATGTTCCCTTTGGGAACTTGGGCTTTTGTCAAAAAAATTTCGAAAGATTTTTTGAAATGAATTTTTCGATTTGTATTTTGATTGTTGATTATTATGTATCTTTATCATATATTTATTGTGGAGTTGGCGGGAGTTCAATCAACTTTGTTTGATTAATTATGAAAGCTTATTGCTCAAAATGCAAGGCGAGGAAGTCTCCCTCAGATTTACATGCTTATTGCCTTGCTTGTAGTCGATGTACTCCCGCGAATTCTTGTCCTACATGTGTTGATTGGGATGATAAACGTTGGACACGGGTGTCACAATATGTTGTTAGTGGCGAGAGGCCAAATTGGTTGCATTGAAATTCGCCCCACAGTTTTTGCATTGAAACTGAAAGTTTTTCTTTGAACATTTGTGTTGGAAGGGGGTTAAATGTAATAAGGCTACGATAGGAATCACATATATTAGGATAGATAAGAATGGCAGGCCTTATAGCACCAATCAGACATGTCAGTGCAAGATGGATTGCAGAAATTGTCATTTTTATGAACCGAGTATTATCACCCAGCGCAGAGGTAAGGGAGACAACTGAAATATTTTGTCATTTACCTTAGAAATAAATTAGCTCAAATTGTTAATGACGCTTAATTTACGAAGGATGTGGAAAACTTTTTTAACTCTGCTTTTCAATTCAATTAGGACATTCAGAAACCATGGATGACCAAGCTTCTTATGTGAACTTGAAATTTATTTTAAATACTTTAAATATTTTTTTTAAAAGAATATAATACCTTCTTTTACAGAGAAGAACACTCTCACCATGGGTAATGCTAAATTTCAAATCCACTGCATTGAGGCAATCTTTATACAAAATCAACTGCATGGTAACCCTAGTCATCACTACTAGGGAAAGAGTTAGGGTATTCAGAAACCATGGACGAGACAATTTTTTTGTAGGGGAGGGGGGAGGATTTTAACCTACATGACTTAGTTTTGTGTGTGTAGTTATAACTTTTATTTATTTTTTTTCTCCACAATTGTGTCCTCTATGTACATTTATTTTGTCACAATGTCATATAAGTTTTGTTTTTTTCTGACTTCTCCCTCTTGCCCACTGACTTCTCCGTCCTGGCCCCTGACTTTTCCCTTAAGTCTCTGGAGGGAGAAGTCACTTCTCCCTAAAATCAGCTGCCAGGCTGACCCCTGCTGGCCAATAGTTTTAATCCTTTGCCAGCAGATAGCTCGACCAGTGAAGCGGTTACTCCATCCGTGGGAGTCGTGATGCCGGGTATGTCCGTTGCCGTCGAAGGAAGTGTAGTGGGTAGAGCGAGCACCTTAAAATCTAAACATGCTCACCCAGCGACAACAGAACTAGGTAAGAAGCCAGCAAGTGTTTTGGGAAGCTCAGCAGGGTCTGAAAGGGCCGCGAGCGGGAGAGATCCCTCTCTATCCCAGCAACATCTGGGGCCAGATGTTGCGGTGAAGAACTTGCGCGGACCGGAGCATACGTCCACACCTGCCGTTCGGGATGCTCTGTATAGATTCGGCTGCAGTCACGGCTTCTTCCACTTTGAATATAAAACACACACGAATGCATCCTAGCTACCAAACATCGGATATCCAGCCTGCTTTGCGAAGAAGGGACCACTCTTCCCCTGTGAAGTAGGACCATCCGGTAGCTTGGGAGACGAGGCCTCGTTCATCGGGATGTTCGGAGAAGAGATCCATCTCCGACACACCGTCCCAGGAGCAGCAAGCGGCTAAGAAACAATAGACCGCTGCTCCTCAGGCCCTAATGACGGACTTGCTGTCACAGATTGCGCAGCTGATTGCAGTATCCCAGCAAGTGCAGGTGCAGCCTCCCTCAGCAGTCGGACGGTGTTGGGTCGGTCCAGTTGTCTGTTCACGCAGATTCAATGGACCGAGATTTGCAACTGATTCTCTCGGATGGTTAAAGAGATAAGGAAGAGGATTACCCTTCCCTTTTGGAACAGCACATGGTTGCGAATTATTTCATCCATCAGTACTACCCTGTATTTGTTCCGACGAATCAGAATGCTGCGACAACAAGAGAGAAACTGGTGGCATTGTTGGACGCAGATTTGTTACAGACAAAGGAAGAAGCTCTTTCTTTTCCGGTTCCATCTAGGCAGGTGTTGCAGGCCTTTGGCCATGTAGACTATGCCTTATTTAACCTCTCAAGTGCGAGAAAAAAAGGCGGTTCTTAACTGCATCTTTCATAAACATACCATTTCTTGGACCAAGTTCAGTTAAAAGGGTGAGAGAAGATGTTCAGAGAGATTCTCTGCATTTGGATGAGCAGGCCGGGGATCTAGATGTATCCTTACCTGCATCATTCACTATTTGCGCAGACACAATTGAAACGGCAATTTCATCAAGTAGAGCGAATTTGGACGCAATGTCTTACACAGATCACCTTACCAGAGCTATGGCGCAACGTCTCGATGGGAAGGAATTTGAGGACGTTCGTATCTCTCTTACTGTTCTTTCCAGGGCAATTAATTATACCACGTATAACTCAGCCCTAACAGTGGCTAATCTGGAGTTAATCAGACATGATCCTGCCCTTGCATCGTCATCACTTACAGATGACAAGGTGAAAAGCTCTCTCCGGGTCGCTCCGATCTCTGGACACTATTTTTGACAACAAGCTTTTGCTAGTCTATGAACAGGCTACTAACAAAGTGTCAAGTACTCTGCTATTGAAGTCGGCGTCTCAACAACCCGCTTCAGCAGACAAAGAGTAAAGGAGGGTGTTCCAGACCTAAAATGTGAAAAGGGAACTCCTCACGAGGGTACAAGAAACCCTCTTACAATTACTCTGTAGGTAGTCAATATAGCGACTCGGGAAAGGGGCGTGGGTCTGATCGGGACTATCGGTCAGACTCCCCTAGGCCGACGGGACGAGGTTCTTCATGGGGAGGACGTAGTTTCTCCTCTCGTAAGCCTCGCAAGTCATACAGGTATTGTTCAAGACCTCTATTGCTTGCCAGTTAGCAGAAGGTTATCAAACTTCGCAAGAAACTGGATAACAGTCATGGAAGATCAGTGGTTGAGAAGTGTAGTCTCGGACGGCCTACGGCTATCATTCCGAGTGAAACCCCCACTAACAAGATGTCTGCATTGGATAAATCTTCCATCAGATCCTTTCAAAAGAGAGTCTCTCCTAGCAGAGGTACAGGCTCTCTTATTAAAGGAAGCAATAGAGGTCATCGAGAATCAAGATTCTCATGGTTTTTACAGTCACCTGTTCCTCGTACCAAAGCCAGATGGCTCGTTCCGACCGGTAATAGACTTGAGCTGGATAAACAAGCTTATCGTGGCTCCAAAATTCTATACGGAGACCATTCGGTCGGTAAGAGCGAGCATTTGAGTGAACGACTATGTGACAAGCATAGATCTGAAGGAGGCGTACTTTCATGTCCTGGTACATCCGGCATTTAGAAAGTACCAACGGTTCGTCGTACAAGGGAAGGTGTATCAGTTCAGAGCAATGTGCTTTGGTCCAAACCTGGCTCCCTGGGCATTCACTCGAATAATGAACTCGATAATGTCATACTTCCGAGCTCATCCGTCTGTGGTAACGTGGGCTTACTTGGACGACATTCTTCAGAGATACGGCAACAGAATTATACTTCAGAACGATGTTCAGAGTCTGCTTTTATTACTCTGACGTCTCGTTTTCATCGTAAATGAGAAAAAGTCGAATCTAGCTTCGTCCAAGTCATTCACTTACTTGGGGATGATCTTCGAGACTCACAGCAATCTGGTTCATCTGCTGTACTCAGAGTGAAATTAGTCAGTTGTTGTGCTCGCTTTTGTCTACACTCAGATGCACTAACATCGAGGGAATTCATGCAACTGATGGGGTTGTGCAGGGTGGCTGCGGATCTTATTCCGATGGGCCGTCTACGCACGCGTCCCCTTCAGATATTCTTTACTCAAAACTGGAGTGTGAAGACGCAATCGCTCGAAACCAGTATTGTTTTAACGGACCTAATAAAACAAAGGGTTCAGATTTGGGCAGATCTTCAGTGGTTAACTCAGGGAGTTCCGCTGCAACTGCCGGATCCGGCTTTCACGATTATGACGGATGCGAGTCGGACGGGTTGGGGCACAACCCTAAATCCCGCAGACTTGAAGTGTCAGGGTCTTTGGGACCCTCGGTTCCTAGAGAAGCACATAAACATCAAAGAGATGATGTCAATATGGCTAGCTCTTCAACATTGGATTCACATAATTGCGAACAGCCATGTTCAGATTTTGTCGGACAATTCGACAGTACAGTGGAGCCCACATAATTGGATATCTCTTAACTGAATAACCCTGTTAATTGAATATAATTCCCCAACACAAAACCATTTACCATACCTCCAATACAAATTTGACCTGTTAATTGAATATAGGTTATAGAGTAAACTACTGTTAATTGAATAAAAAATATTGTAACCTGTCGGCAAAATTACCCTAGTCTCCCCAGTTTTCCTTCATTTATAGACCTATTTGGCCTCAGTACAACCAATACAGGCATTTAATTTATTATATCTTGTTTGACAGAGCTCATAGAGCTCATCAAACAAGATAAAATAGAATAAGTGCTAAATTTATCACCAGAATACAAGGCAGTGACACAATCCCTGTTAACTGAATACTGTTAATTGAATAATTTTCATTGGCAAAGTGGCTATTCAATTAACAGGGTTCTACTGTAGTAGCTTACATCAGGAACCAAGGCGGCACTCATTCAAATCCATTATGTGAATTAACGGAGAAGATTCTCCTATATGTCATGAATCATCATGTTCATCTTTCTGTCCATCATATACAGGGTCGTCTGCATGTACTAGCAGACTCGCTCCCTCGGAAAGGTAGCCTGTTGCTATCAGAGTGGACTCTCAGCAAGCCAATATTCAGGCAGATTTGCTACCAGTGGGATCGTCCCATGATAGATCTGTTTGTGACACACCTGAACAATCAGTTTCCGACGTTCATGTCGCCATGCCCACATCATTGAGCGTACGCAGTAGACACTCTGTCGATCTCATGGGACGGAATGATAGGATATGCGTATCCTCTAACTCCGTTGATTCAGCACATTCTGTTAAAGATCAAACAGTGTCATTGCAAAATCCTGCTAGTAGCACCTCTGTCATCACAGAAACCTTGGATCAATCTTCTCAGGTGTCTGTTATGGGACATTCCCCGGAAGATTCCTCCACGAGAGGATCTTCTTTATCAGGGGAAGTCACGCGCACTGCTTCACAACCCGGAAGATCTCAACCTTCACGTATTTCCGTTGTGCGATCCTTCTTGCACGGAAAACAGTTTACAGGACATGCAGTGGACGCAATTTCTAACTGCAGGAGGTCCTCTTTGTTGAACTACGCAGCGAAGTGGAGGGTTTTCTTCCGTTGGTGTCAGGATCAGTCGATAGACTTTTATGATTTGTCCATACCAAATATTGCCAATTTCCTGGTCTACTTGTTTGATGATCTCAAACTGCAACCTGTCGCTATGAAGGGCCATAGGTCTATGTTATCAGACACTTATGCTCATCATGATAACTTGGCTATTGGGTCAAATACTTGATTGTCCAAGCTGGTTAGAAATTTCTCTACTAATAGACCTAGAACCCTCAAATTAATTCCTAAGTGGAATTTGGCTTGGGTTCTGTTGAAGCTCAGAGAAGCTCCGTTTGAGCCGTTGGACGTTGTGGAGTTCAAATTCTTGACCTATAAAACAGCATTTTTCTTAGCCTTTGCATCTGCTAGAAGAGTTAGTGAACTTCATGCTTTATCTGTTGATGAATCTCACTACCGTAGTGTGAGTAATACCATTACCCTTACTACGGAAGTGGTATTTCTGGCTATTAATCAGATTCCAGACAAGTGGCCTGAGCCTATTATCATTAAGGCTCTGCTGTTCTTGGATAACCATAGACCTTTGCTGTGTCCAGTCAGGGCTATGCTCATATATAAACGTCGATCAGATTTTGTTAGAAAAGAAAGAAAACGTTTCTTTCTTTCATTGATTCCTAACAGAAAAGATATTTCTGTTCATTCAGTCGCAAGATGGATTCAGTTGGCAATACGCATTGCCTATGAAAATCTATCTTTGTATCTACATTCGGTTAATAAGATATCAGAGCATGAGGTTAGAGCACTGTCCACTTCTTGGGCTTATTCTAACAGTATAGCCATCACTGATCTCATGAAGGCTGCATACTGGACACAGCCCTCTTCATTTACCAAGTTTTACCTGAGAAATTTAGAGTCCATCTCCGGTGACCTTAGATCTTTAGGTCCTCTTTCTGTTCCTCAGAATGTCGTCCATTAACTGGTTGGGTGCTGGAAGCCCATATTTGGGCTTTATTCTCAAGTGCTGGTACCGCAGCTCAGACAGTTCATATTCTGTGGATGTGCTACATATTACCTTTAAAGTGCATTTATTTTGTCTGTAAGGATTTGTCTTGTTACAATTTATGAGAGAGTGCCTATAGGCACTCTCTCATAAATTGTAACGAGGCAAAGACATGTGAACAAATTCTGATGACCAAAAATAATTTATCACTCTACCAGTTAATGGTTACATCTATAGGTATTTAGGCAGTCCGTTCCAGCATTGACGCTGTTCTGCTGCCCTCTTTGTTCTGAGGACATGTACCTCAGAACAAGGGGAAGGGGGTGGGGGACGTTTTTTTCCCTTATGATCATCTGGCTTTATAGTGAGAAGCAAGGGAAGACCTCCTCCGGTGTCAGTAGTCCTGAGTCGGTGCTGTGATGGTTTTAATGTGTTGTTCGGTGTGAAACAATAACTATGTCTCATTTATGTACTTTTTTTAAAGTGTAGCTCACTGTGAATCATTTGTATATGTCGCGTGTCAAACGGGTGTTAATATACAATCCTTGGACACTTTTAAGTGAGTCTAGAGTCTCATTCTCTGGACTATCTTTATATATTGGTTTTCCTTCACCGAATTAGCATAACGGGTTATGCTGGCAGTAAATGGAGAATTATATATTATATTATATTACATTGTTGGTGTTATGCCTTTCTCTTTTATCGTAAAGGAGAAAGACATATATAATTCCTATCTTCTCCTATTCTCCTGTAGGCGATATCCTTTACTGAAGTAATTGAGAGATTGGATTTTTATACGCCCGTTTAAAAAACGGTCGTATTATGTTATCAGTCTGTCTGTCTGTCTGTCCATCTGTCCGAAAATACAGGTCAAGTTCAATATTGGTGTTTCTCAGTCCATCTGCTGCAGAGATATGCCCCTTTGAAAACACAATTTTTCTAAAAAAAAATTGGTTTCCGTTCATTTAAAGCTGAACGCCTTGACGGATTGACACCAAATTTTTCAGATGTTGTTTTTAGCAATGAAATACAGGTCAAGTTCGATATTGGTGTTTCTCAGTCCATCCACGGCAGAGTTATGGCTCTTTGAAAACACAATCTTTCGAAAAAAATTGGTTTCCCTTCATTTAAAGTCGAATGCCTTGACGGATCGACATCAAACTTTCAGATGTTGTTTGTAGCAATAAAATACAGGTCAGGTTCGATATTGGTGTTTCTCAGTCCATCCGCTGCAGAGTTATGGCCCTTTGAAAACACAAATTTTGAAAAAAAATTGGTTTCCATTCATTTAAAGCCGAACGTCTTGACGGATTGACACCAAATTTTTCAGATATTGATTTTATACACCCGTTTGAAAAACGGGACGTATTATGTGAATGGTCTCTCCACCCGTCTGTCTGTCTGTCCGTCAATGGACACATTTCGTTTCTGGACGATAACTTTAGTTGTAATGGTTTGAGCTGAGTTAAATTTGGCATGTGGATTTAGTATGACAAAATACAGGATGGGTTCGATTTCCATTTCTAGTGGCCCATTTGCAGTAGAGTTATGGCCCTTTATTTATGGGAATTTAGCCCAACTTTTCCTTTCCGGACGACAACTTTAGTTTGCCTTGACCGATTTATTTCAAATTTTCAGTTTTTTGTTTTTGACCACAAAATACAGCTCAAGTTCACTTTTGACCACAATCGCATATACCTTTCTAGAGTTATTCCCCTTGAATGATTGCAAATTTGTGGATTTTGTGGTTACCAGTTGATAACTTTATTTTGCCTTGACCGATTTTTTTCAAATTCTCAGATTTTGTTTTTGACCACAAACCACAGCTCAAGTACACCTTTGGCCATAATCGCATGTACCGTTCCATAGTTATTCCCCTTGAATGATTGCAAATTTGTGAATTATGTGGTTTCCGGATGATAACTTTAGTTTGCCTTGACTAATTTGTTTCAAATTCTCAGATTTTGTTTATGACCACAAAGCACAGCTCAAGTTCACTTTCGGCCAAAATCGCATGTACCTTTCCAGAGTTATTTCTCTTGAATTTGTGCATTTTGTCTTTTCCGGATTATAACTTTAGTATGGCCTAACTGATTTTTAGCTCACCTGACTGAAAGTCAGGGTGAGCTTTTCTTATCACTCTTCGTCCATCGTCCGTCCGTCATCTATCGTCCATCGTCCTGCGTGAAGGTGGTGTTTGAGCCTCTTTCTCCTAAACCACTGGCCACATTTTAATTAAATTTCATGTAAGTAGTGGATATATAGGGGCATTTTGATTTTTTATGCAAATTAGGTTTCGGCTCATATTGAACAGAGGGATGTGGAAAAAATGGCCAAATTTTTTGAAAATCTTCTTCTAATGAACCACCAGTAGCAGAGACTTGATATATGGTATACAGAGTCCAAGTTTGTTCAAGAGAAGTTTGTCGGGCATTATTTGCCTTCGTTATGGGAGGGGCAAAAATTTTAGCCACACCTAAATTTTTATTTTCAGAACAGTAAGGTCGGTTTGAACCAAATTTGATATGAGATGGTAATGGGTCATAAGTAGTTGACTGATGCAAAAAAAAATTTTCTCGTTGCCCCGTGGGAACCTCGGGAGCTGAAAATAGGAAAAACTTTAAAACTGCCATAACTCAAAAACTGCACGGCACAGAGAATTCTTATTTTGTATAAAGCTTACTTTTATCCATTAGAATAGAATGGTTAAAAAAAATCCCCATCGGTTTGATCACAAGGTACTTTTTTCAGGACTTTGAAAAAGTGCTGAGTCAGCACTTTTTAACACTGTTGTCAATGGGAAAAACATTAAAAAATCTTCTCCAGATCCAGGAGGCAGAATCTTTTGATATTTGGTATGCAACATTGTAGGGTGGATCTGATTCAAGTTTGTTCAAATCGGCCTCCTGGGTTCATATTTGGGCTCAGTATAGAAGCCCGAATTCGAACTTGGTGCATTTCTGGCAAATTTCTTTGAAAATCTTCTTCTCAAGATCCAGCAGGCAGAATCTTTTGATATTGGGTATGCACCATGCTTAGGGGGGTAAGATTCAAGTTTGTTCAAGCCAAGTCCCCGAGTTCATATTTGGGCTCACTGTGGTAGCCCGAATTATAACTTAGTTCAAAATAAGGAATTTTCTTTAAAATTCTTCTTCTTCAGATCCAGCAGTCGGAATGTTTTAATATTTGGTATGCAGCATCCTTGAGGGGGGGGGGGGGGGAGGGGGGGGTGTCCCTAGGTCCATATTTGGACTCACTGTGGTAGCCCGAAGTATAACTTAGTTCAAAATGAGGAATTTTCTTTAAAAATCTTCTTCGGATCCAGCAGCCGGAATGTTTTGATATTTGGTGTGCAGCATCCTTAGGGGGGTGAGATTCAAGTTTGTTAAAGCCAAGTCCCTGGATTCATATATGGGCTTCCTGTGGGAGCCCGAATTATAACTTAGTTCAATATGAGGAATATTCTTTAAAAATCTTTTTTTTTTAGATCCACTGGTCAGAATCTTTGGATATTTGGTTTTAGCTTTTCTTAGGAGGAGCAGATGCAACTTGTTGAAATCAATTCTCTGGTTTGATATTTAGGCTACCATGTCAGGTGAGCGCCCTCAGGCCCCCTGGCCTCTTGTTTATTATACGCCTGTTGAAAAACCGTCGAATTATGGAATCAGTCTGTCTGTCTGTCCATTTGTCCATCCATTTGTCCATCCATCGGTCTGTCCCTTCGTCAACATTTGGTTTCCAGATGATAACTTTAGAATTTTTTTTTCGATTGACTCCTAAACTTGGTATGTGGTTTAATCAAAACAAAAGACAGGTCAAGTTCGAATATGGGGTCAGTTCGAATTTCGAAGTTCCCCTGAATGATGGTCCTTGTTGGACATAGAATGCATCAAGTATTTGGTTTCCGGATGATAACTTTTATTATTTGTTTTCCGATTGGTTCCAAACTTGGTATATTGTTTAATCACAACAAAATACAGGTCAAGTTTGAATATGAGGTTGGTCCAAACAATTTTCACCCTCACCCCATTCTTACGCCAACCCTTCAAAAATACAAAACGGGCGTATATTGTCCCGCTACGCGGTGCTCTTGTCCTTTATGTCATAGTACCTCCAGCCTTTTTACGATTCAGCTAGTCTGGGCCATTGGTTGTTGTATAAAAATATTATAAATTTTAAGTAATTTGTATATTTTTTATACTTTCCAATGGCCCAGACGGGGATGGCCCTCCCATGAGTGGGCACTCATACCTCCCTGCTGTTTATAACCTTTAACAGGCAATCTGTAGAAAGAATGATGGTTGGCGCCAATTTCAGTGTCTTCCTGGATACTGCACATGTGCAGATCTGAAAAGTATGGAGGACCAGATAGGACATCAATTTTTCTGTTTTGCATGCAAATTTTGGGGATTGGGGGGCAAAATTTGTGTTTGGCCCTGGATTAATTTTTGAGTTAGCACCAGCTAGCCATTGGTAAGTATAAAAAATATACAAATTACTTAAAATTTATAATTTTCCAATGTTCCCTTTGCGTCCTAGAAGGTAAAAAAATTTCTTGGTATCAAGTAACAATTTTATAGGTTTCTGTAAGGTTGTCTGATCAATCATCATTTCTCATTGTAAATGCTCTAAAATGACCTTTATCAGCAATATATTGATGTGTAAACTTGGGATTTAGATTTGTTCAACTGAGATGCTTGGATTTTAAGAAAAGGTTACTTTAAAGTTAAACAAAGGTTTCTTGAAATATATTAAGGTAACCTTTCTGTTATCTATACAGCCATAGATTTAGGAGACTTGTTTTCTTGACAAGTATGTTTCAGTTGCTATTCCTCAAGACAGAAATGTTGGCAGAAGGCTCACTTTAAATACCAGGGGTGATGTCATGGTAGGTTCTCAATAAGATGCTTGTGTGACAATTTCGATTTCACAACACATTAAGAATTTTAAAGTTTAACAATTTTTTCATGTTGGAATATTTTTATTTTTCAGATTTGTTTAATAATCCCATAGCACAAGAAGCAGATTATAGGATTTATGTGATAAACTGTGTTCCATCTGTTGATTTATTAGATCGGCAAGGTAGATAGACGTTTATTCTTTTTAGAGACATTGGTAATCTGAGCCCCGCTTAATACAAATACAGTGGAACTCTGTTAATTGAATAGCCACTTTACCAGTGATAATTATTCAATTAACAGGAGTATTCAATTGACAGGGATTTGGTCACTTTCCTGTGTTTTAGAGATAAATTGAGCATTTATTCTATTATTTCCTGTTTGACAGAGGAGCTCTGACAAACAAAATATAATAGAATAAATGCCTATATTAGGTGCACTTATGTGAAATAGGTCTCCAAACATTGGGTATTTGGTGATTGTCTGGATAATTTTTCGACACATTACAGTATTTCTTTGTTCAATTAACAGGAGTTTACTCTATAACTGATATTCAATTAAGAGGTCAAATTTGTACCGAAAGTATGGTAAATGGTTTGTTGTTTGGAAATTATATTCAGTTCACAGGGGTATTCAATTAAGAGATACACAATTAAGTTGGCTCCAATGTATGTGAACAATAAATTTCAACTCTTGAAGACCTGGAAAGTTTTCTAAAACATTCCGAACTTCTGCTTTACAACAACTTCTAAGTTTATTAGCCAGTTAGTGATTCCTATCCCAATAAATTGCTTCCTTTTAGTCTGGCCGCCGAGGCACTGAACCTGGTTTTGTTGTATTAAGTTTTTTTTCTCGGCGGATTATTATTCTATAGGGTCTCCTTGATGAGATTTTTCGTACTGGACAGCTGACAGTGTTGAGCAAATTTTTTTTTTCGACAAAATCCAAGATGGCCGCCAAGGTGGGCGCTATGAAAAAATACAATATCACCATATAACTTGGATCGGAATTTTTGGTAAGATAATATGGAATTTTGAAGATTTTTCTTCTTGATTCATATGTACACATATATAATTGTTACTTATTGGCCAAAATAAGATTACCAAAATCCAATATGGCGGCCAAGATGGCCACCAATGTGTCACACTTTTCTCATTTTTTGTATCCTTCGTATTGTTGCTAAGATAAGAGATGCACACACTGGTACTCCAATATCCACCAGAAGTGGATTGTTGCTCACTGTATCACGTTATTTATAAACACCGGTATAACCAAGTCAATCTGAAAAAAGTTGCAAATTATGTTATGTCCATCGGAATTAACCGATATTATATGTATAAACAATGTAAGGTATATACACATATCAGCACATTTTCATGAACCTACTGTTACTCTCATGTGTCATGTCATATGAAATATATTCTTTCAAAACCCAAGATGGCATCCAAAATGGTCGCAAATATGGCAAAAAATCATCATTTCTTACAAATATAGGTGGCTATTAGGTGCTATTATTTTGAAATGTCCAACCATGATTACCGATATGAATTAGCCATATGGGGTGATGCTCTTCTGTTATATATGATCAAAGGAATTGTTTGAGAAACCCAATATGGCATCCAAAATGCCCCCAAAATAGGAAAAGTAACAAAGCAATTACAGTCTACACTCATCTGCCCATAGTCCAGTCGCCAATACACTTAACCTGGTTTTTTCTCGATGTATTATCGTATCACTATATCGTATAACTATATGGTCTCCTCGTGCGATTCCTTTTACTGGGCAGCTGACAGGGTTGATCAATTTCCTTATAACCGCCAAAACCTAAGATGGCCCCAAATTCAAGTTTCCGCTGACACCACTGAAAATATTGAAATTGAAAGTCTAAAATCTTTACTAAATAATTCAGTACAGCACGCCATTTCCAACTGATTGTGTTGGTCACAAAGCGGGTCAGCTTATCCCCAGATGTTCCAGAAAAAATCAAAATGGCTCCCAAAATTAGTAAAATTTTGTTATTTTCAGCAGTAGTGTTAAAGACTCCAAAACGGAGGTGGGAACTGAAATGTACGAGAAATTGTAACAAGAGAGATGTTTGCAAATATCATTGGTGAAGTACTTTATAAGGACCACACAAGATGCAGTGAATATCAAGTTGAATGACTATGTAGTTCCTTAGATCGACTCATCATTACGCATTACTGCCAGCGATGTCTGTTCATTGCAGCAGTCCTCTGAAACACGGCACGCACAGAAAATGGCACATGCCATGTTTGCTGCATTACACTTACACCTCGAATATTTGCATGGCGTTTTACTCGAACATGTGCACCTAATCATCTTCAGTATTTCATCAGGTGCTAGCTTGACGGTGGACGTAACTGTCACAGGGTTCAAAGATTTTGTATTCACGTCTTTCTCGAATCCAAATACAGTTAGGTCCATCTGCGGTGGGTTAGGTTGAAGGGCATGCTTCCATATACAAGTTTGCAATTGGGCCTGTTTGACATTCTCAGTAAAAGCCTCTGTTGTGGGTGGTAGGCTGCACAATTTAGGAGCAGATGTTGCAGTCGGATTCCCAATTCAAGTTCTCCATATGCACAAATGAGCATCGGACATTGATGTTGATTTTGGAGATCTTTTGCATAATGCTATGAACTTGGTGGCTTGTTCTAGAACATCCGATATCTCCACGTTATTCTCACCAAGTGATTCCAGTGTCCCACCAGTTTGCAGAACCTTCACTACAAGCCCTTTGCCGATACCAAAGTATCCCCCTACAGTATCGCACCCGGAAAGTGCGTGAGCAGCGAGCAATTGAGAAACAATTTTCTTGTGTGTATCAACTGCGGCAGGTATATCTATCACCACCCGTCCATGGATTGGTGACTCCATAGTCATTGCAACCGTCAAGTGTTGTTCAAAGTAGTGATGCAGCAACAACAAATAGACGTCAGTGTCGTCAGCAACAACCACAACGTTATTACATTCAGCTGCAGCAAACAATATTGCCTGTTGAATGATAATGTTGTCAGCTTCCTTGTGACTAGTTGCCATATCTACTCTATCTGTCACCGATCCACAACTAACCTCAACCGGAACATCATGTTGGCCAGTAATTACAAGTTTGTGAGTTTGTGTGTTTTGCTCAGCAAAACTTTTGTCCGTGGTGAGTTGATCACATATAATGGAGATCAGTTGCTTTTTGTTCTCCACTGCGGTCAGCACATGTTTTTGTGGTGGTAGCAGGGAGGTGGGTACAAGTTGAAACACCCGGCAGCTATCGGCCTTTCTCTGTGCCCTTGTCACGCACTTGGTGCTGTAGTCAACATATCTGTCAAATACCAAATACACATCACTCGATCACAACTTCTGTTTGATGTTGTCTTTAAACTCTGTAATGAAGTCTAGAAAAGTTGCCGGTCTGGTTTTGGTAGACATGAGCCAATGAGGTATCCAGAGCAGTGCACAGCCATCGATAACAATTGCAGATTTCTTATCCACACCAGACATTCTTTTTGGTTTCTCAACAACTATTTTATTTATCAATACTGATTTTGATGTGCACACACGCATATCCCCGGATTCATCAAATATGGCAGTTGGTAGTGGTGACAGTTCAAAGGAAAGGATATGTTTGATATCTAATTCACGTGAACTACATAAAAGTCTGATAACTCTGGAATAAATGAGATAAGTGTCATATATTTTGACCTCCCCAACCTTCAGCAACTTTTTCAAGATTGCCATAGTTTGTACTGGTTTCGAAATTGACTCATAAAATCCACTCGGGAAGGCCTCTTCAAATTCCGTCATTTTCTGAACTCCGAGGCTGACAATCTTATCGACGTTGACAGACGTTGGACCTATCCTACCAGTTGCGATATTAATTATGGTCTTGGGGTGTCCGTTTGGATCCAATGGGTCGATACACATTCCTAGTTTAGTTCTCAGACCCATACGGTCGACAGAATCACTTGCAATTCTAGACTTGGCCTCTTCCTTATGTGCGATCTGTAATTTGTCACTATTTCGATCTTCTCGCAAATTTTATATACCGGTAGCTAACTTCCCACATGCATGCAAACTCAATGCCCAGGTTTTTAGTGTTTCTGGCTTTAATGTGATATTATTATACCGGATTTGCCATGGCCATATCGCATGAAGGTAGTTTCGATATACATATCGCTCCATATGCCATTCCATAGACCAGGTATGTGTCTCATCACATGTTCACCCTTCAAGAAATGAGATAAAATATCCGGTGGCATATTTTGCATCTGCCGCAGATAGTAAAGCCCATATCTTGCGTAATTTGCATGACCAGAAGCAAAGAAATAAGGAAGCATGCTTTTCACAGCTTTGATGTGCAAAAGCCAGTCACCTTCTCTCTCCGCTCGTACATACAACATCATGAGGAAGCATGGTTTCAAAAAAGCATCAACCCACATTTTTGTTGTGCGAATTTTGCATGTGTTCTCTTCTAGCAATGCAAATAAATCTTCTGCACATTGCAAATCATTATTCTCGAAAGCTGTTCACAAAAGTTCTTTGATAACAAACGCATGGCTCTCATATTCAATGGAAACTTTTTCCCAGTCAACATCTTTTCAACCCCACCGAATACTGACTCAAGTATATCTGAAAGTCCAGTATTGGCCATGAGCGTTCCAACTGAACCAATGAAACTCCTGAGCAAATGCATACCACCCAATCGAGGAACAAATGCCGCACATTTGTCTGGATAAGACCTTAACACCTGAACTGCTATCTTGTATAACTGCTGATCGGCAGTAAATATAGTGAACGGCTGTCCTGCATCTGACAATAGTTGCTCTGTCTTTTCCATAGCTTTCATGATAGTGTCTGGATCATCAGGTGTCATGTCTATTAGAGGGAGGTATGCTGCGTTTGTTTTTGGGTTCGTTGCTTGACCGAGTCTCTCGTCATGCAGGTATTATACCCATTAAACTCCGGACAGTTCTGGTCACTGACCATATCTTTCAAAAATGCAAAGTCAAGTCCTATCGCTCTGCGTAATGACATTGCACTGCGACACAATGTTGAAAGAAGGGGAACAGTGTTTCGTACATGTGATGCGGGCATGTCGGGTCGTTTGGGTCCATTGAAACGCACAACATCCAATTGGTACTCTGTTCGTTTTGTCATATCTGACTTTTTCAATCTTGGGATCGTTTGAGACTCAACGGAATCATTATTGTCCTTTTGAGCCATCACTATTGCCAATGAATGGGTGCTTAGCTTCCCATTTTGAGAAGCAATTTCAGCATCAAAGTTGTCAACAACCACTTGTATGAGGCCATTGTTGGCATCCGAAATTGGTGTATCATTTGCATTCTTTGCAGCCGGAGCTGCCGCAGATTTTTTGAATCTCAATAGCTTGTCATATGAGCATGTAACACCAAAATCATGCATGGTTTTTACCAACTCTTTAGAATCTTTTAACAGCGTTGCCAACGAAATTTGAAGGGGTATGTATTTTCCACACAACGCTGATGTCACTATGTTTCCTATCATCAGAGCAGGTAATGTGTGGTCCAACTGTGGAGCTAAACGACTTAGTAATGTGACAAGTGTACCACTTACAAATTAGGATATGCTCTCGCTGTTAACATCAGTGGCGTAGTTATCTTTGTCATGATCCATATCTTTGATTTCTTTGCCAATTGCTTTAGTGAGAATCTTTATGGAACTGTCAATATTGTCATCATCCGAGTCTTTAACGTGCCTAAGTAAGGTGCCAGCTCTGGATTTGTCTGCCAAAACGGTGGCGATTCCTGGGGAAGACAACACCAAAATGTCATCTCTGCAGTTATCGACTAGATCAGACACAAATGATCGACGGGAATTGTAAGTCCCACCAGATTGCAGATAAAGATCAAATAATTCGACAGAACTCCACGTGAGGGATGTGTCATTTTTCATGTGAGATATGTATGGCCTGACTATGTGGTGACGAAAGATCAATTTTTTGTTTTGCAGCTGATTCTACCGATTTTGGATTCATAAATTTCGACCTACAGTCAACATGGTACCGAGCATCGGCAGCATGTAAGTCACTAACAGCACCACACACTCTAAGCTTTACTTCTTCTGACCATTTATCGTTCCTACGACAAAAAATGCCAATTATTTCATCACCAACTGACATATGTGGTGTATGTGTGCCTATTTGGCGAAACAGGTAGGCAGGCCTCCACCTTGAAGGATTCTTCATATCCCGGTCAACTATGCAGTCATCACCACAAAATAGGCAATGACGCCTGAAAGTAAATTTGTCATGTGAACATTTGGGTCGTTTTTCGGGCGGAGCATCAGAATCCAGGGATGTGCTATGAGCAATGCTTGCTTGCTTCACATTCTTCGGGTGCAAATACTTCTGAACACAGTATTTATGGCAACTCCGAGTCAAATCTGGGTCTGCATCGTACCCATGTTGCAAAGCTATATGTAAGTCATCGTTATAAATCCTACTACACCTAAGTATATTCTCAATTTGCTTTGCTTTCACGTTCATTAGAGATTTTTGCTCCTCGATTCAGCACAACCGAACGTGGTTGAGAAAAAACAAGCATCTGACATGATGGAGTTAGTCTATGTCGTTTCAAAGCAAAGGTCGCCCGAACCTGATGGTATATCGAGTGAAGTTGAAGAAATAGAAACGCTAGTGATAAAAGGCGAGACAAAATTGTAAGTTTATGAGGTGTGTAGTGGGACACAATAGCGCAGTTGCAATAATGCGTCCTCGCTCTAAGAAATCAAAGAGAAAGAACAGTTATATGATGTAATATCCAAACGCGTTCACATATAAAGAGCGTTGTTAGATATAAATAGCGTTGATAGATATAAATAGCGGTGTAATATCCGTTCAATTTCTACCAAATACCCAATGCGGATGTAGTTACTATATCGAAACACAATAACATCACGTTTTGTGCTTATATAGTGAGTTAAGATGAAATAATCATTCGGGTCTGTAATTTCCACATTAATTTTCGACCCCTTCAGCAGTACCTCACTTTAAGGCCCAATTAAAAAAAATGCTCAATGCTGTTGGCTGTCCAGTAAGAAAAATTAGTAAGAGGCGTGTCTGAACTAATAAAAACATTTGAGAAAAAAACTTAATACAACAAAACATAATTTGGTGAAAAAATGGCTTTTGGCGGCCGAACTATTTCTGTTGGTACAAAGGTAGTTAAAAATAGGTCAACTAAAAGTCATAAGATACATTGTTAACCTTCTACCCAGGATGTCAAAATTTCAGAATTTTAAGCTGCAAATTTCTTCAGGAATGCAACTAGGAATTGAACCAACTCAATCGTGTTTCATACTGCTCATTAAGCTCTGTCAAACAAGACTGGATTGGTTAACTTCCAAGTGATGCAACTAGGAATTTAACCAACTCCATCTTGTTTGACAAAGCTCATTGAGCTCTCTCTCTCAAACAAGACTGCATTGGTTAACTTCCAAGTTACATAATGGAAAAAATCTGCAACTTGAAAGTTTTTTTTTTTACATTTGGGCATGGAGGGTTAACCCTTTACCTAACATGAAAAGCAAACAACATTTGTAAAAAAAATTCTTGAATAACTAATTTTTTTCTTTTTTGTCTCAAAACATAGGTTATGACCCCTCGTTGGAACCAGCTCTAGTAGCTCATTCCAACAAGGGGTCATAACCTATGTTTTTGAGACAAAAAATGAAAAAATACTGAAAATTAATTGGCGATTTTTTAGAATAGCACTGGCCAGTTTTGGCCATTACGTTGGGTAAAGAGTTAAAGAGGTAAAATTGTTAATGCAAATTTTCAGGTCAAGTGATTTGGGAATTTAAACAATTTCCTTCATAAAAATGTTCTTTCTGCTTACAATATCTACAAGTTAACTGAATAGTTTCTCTGTGCTGTGCTAAAATAGGCTTGTAAGCTAATTGTATGAAAATGTTATCTCACACCCAGGCCTGTCTGCCTTATGACCTCATGCAGGGCAGAAGTCGATAAATTGGAACAAAATGTCATGTTCACTTCATGGCAGTAACATTGCCACATTAGTTTCAATTTTTGGTATGGCATAGAATTTATTAAATGTATCGTGCTATTAATGTTTTAGGTGAGCATCATATTGGTGTGCTTGCATGATAGAGCAAGAAAGAAGCACTGTAAGTATCTGTGGCTTATATAGGTAGCCAAAACTTGACAGACTGCAAATCAAGGTCAGAGTAATTTTACTTTTCTCAGAAAGTTATTCTCAAGATTTCATAATGGAGCATATGTTTTGAGGTCATAAAGCTTTTGAGTGTGAGTTATACTTTTAACAGTTAAAGTCGAATTATGGGCTTCTAGTACTTTTCATTATCTGTAGATACAGTAGAACCTGTCTTGAGAGACCACCCTTTTAGCCAGGCAAACGTGGCCTCTCAGAACAGGTGGTCTCTCATGACGGGTCCATTACAGAGTAAAACAGCCAAATTGTACAAGGTTATAGTGGTCTCTCAAGACAGGTGGTCTCTCACAACAGCAGCCTCTTAAAACAGGTTTTACTGTATTGGCTTTTTACCTTATACAGCTGATGAATTTATGCAGTGTTAAAAAATTTTAAGATTTGTATTTGCCTTTCAAGTGGAATTTTGCTAATATCTTGAAGGATTTTCTCTTATTTTGCAGAAGTATTGAAGTCAGAAAAAGATCTTGCGAGAAGAATATATGATCAAAATCAGCAAAAAATTAGAGATTCGATAGCATTTGGAAGACGTGCTGGTAACTGCCCATCTTTATATTATACTTTTATACCAGATACTGCACAGACAGATAATACAGGTATTTGCTTGATCCTCATACCCACTTTTTAGATAAAGTAAACCAATAGTACCAGATTTTAAAAGTTATGTGATAACCACCATACATTGGTTTATATCCAAACTTTATGCCGCCCAGAATTATGAATTCAAAAGTTCTCAATTCATGGAAGTAGTGTAAAAATGAATTGCACCTCTAGAAATTAAAAAACCAAAAAAGGTAGTCCACAAAATACTGATTTTGAGACCAAAGTCTGTACTTGAATAGTTGTGCTAATATAATTTTTAAGACTCATCATTTAGTGCCAAGTGTATAAAATATCATACAGATTTTAGTATTGTTTTCAGAACCAAAAGACTTTGGAAACAGCTTCTACAGAGACAAGTAAGTAACTTATTTCCTTAACCCTTATGTACTTTGATTAATTTTATGTTAATAACTACTTTACATATGAGTGCACAGCTGCAGATGACTTAACAGTGCTTCTTAGCAACTTACTCAAACTAGCACAAGTGCATATCCCCATAATTAATTCCCCACTGGACACAAGCTATTTCTAATGTTCCCCAAGAGAAAAAACTTCGGAGAACTTCAGTAAAAAATGTCTATTTTTAGACAAAAGGATCCCCACACCACTGTATTTATCGCCTTTATCCCTGTAATTATCACTAACATTGACAGTGTATTCATCATCCTGATTATTAGTATTTTATTTCACATAATATTTTTGAGGTGAACATATAAAATTAGAGTTTTTTGCAGTTGCCACTCAACTCTTGAAAATGCCTTATGGTCACAATAATCCACAAACAAATTTAACCCTTTACCCAACGAATCGGCCACATCCGCCTGTGTAATATGAAAATTTTAAAAAAATTTCAACAAAACCATATCATGTGTCAACTCGTTGGAATGAGCTCATTCCAATGAGGGGTCACATGATATGGTTTTGTTCAAATTTTTTTAAAAATTTGAAAAGTGATACTTAAAATAATAAATTTTGATATCGTCTGCGTTGGGTAAAGGGTTAAAAAAAATAAATCTTCTGTCCCCTATTTTGTCTTCAGTGGTAGAATTGGACAAATCACATCCCCACCATACTCCCTTCCCTCTCATTCCGCGTTGGGTAAAGGGTTAAAAAAAAAAATCTTCTGTCCCCTATTTTGTCTTCAGTGGTAGAATTGGACAAATCACATCCCCACCATACTCCCTTCCCTCTCATTCCAACCCCACCCCCCCCCCCCCCCAATTCCTATTTACATCTTGTTTCAGTTCAACCTGATGCTGTTCGATTTTAGCTTTTCTTTCTTCATTGAATAAGAAATTGTGATGTCAACCTGTTTCCCATGCCACTAATCTCTCTTAATACTTGAAGGTTATCTGTTCTAATGCATATAGAAATTATAAAGGCAACAGGAAGCACCTGAACTACACCAAATTACTCATTTTAGAGTAGATTTGTAAATGAGATGCATGTCTATCACTCCCCCTCTCTAGACCAAGGAGCCTCATAATGAGTATCAGGCAAAATAATACCCCAATACATTATAATTGATGCAGGAAAACATTTAATATATAGATACAACTTGAGGCACTAATATAAAAAACATTTTCCTTGTTGTTGTTTTTAGAGGTCACAGAGTACGATTAAAGTTGATTTTTAATCAGTGATTTTTATGTCCCCCACCAATTTGACAAAGGGGCATTAAGTGTTACCCTTGTATGTATGTACGTCCCGAATATGGTTTCCATACGATACTTTAGTTTGACTGAACGAAATGAAACAAAAGTTTATACATAGGTTTATATCCCCATAATACAGCTTGGTATTGATAGTGGGCTTGTTCCGATATTTTTTGGCAGAATTTTGGCCCTTTTCCGACTTAGAAGACATAAAGCAAGGGCATTAGTGTCCCATGGACACATTTAGTGGTCTGCTCTATTGGTGCTATAGTTTAATGAAGATAAGATATTTATTAATTCAATATCAACAAAGATGAAAGACTAGAAACTCATGCTTTGCAGTTAGGGGTAGGGACATATCCACCCTTGGCATTGCACATGTTTTTCAAATGTTGATTTTGAAATTTATTAATCATGCCAGCTCTAATGTTGAGGCTGTCATACAGTAGAAAGTCGGGAATAATTGCCCAGGCCTTTGACTTTTGAAGGATATATGACCTGTTTCCTTGAGATTTATTGTGTGAATACAGATTTAGAATCGATTGGAAAATCAAAGATTTTTAGGAGGGCATTTACTGCTGCTCTTATTTCATATCAGATGGGCTGCAGAGGCGATGAAATCACCCGCCCTCCCACCTGCCTCAAAACTACTGGCCTGATTTATAGTTGCGACAACTTAGAAGAAATATTTCTCTCACACTTTATTCTTCAGGCAAGATAGTGCCCTCATTTAGGAGTATTTCAAGTTATCTTTCTGACAAAATCTGCATATTTCAGTGGAATCCTGTTAATTGAATAGCTACTTTGCCCTTGAAAATTATTCAGTTAACATGAGTATTCATTTAACACTTTCGTGTATTCTAGAAATAAACTGAACACTTATTCTATTATATCTTGTTTGATGAGCTCATGGAGCTCTGTCAAAGAAGATATAATAGATTAAGTACTTGTATTGGATATGCTAAGGCCAAATAGGTCAATAAACAAGGAGGGGAATTCGGTGATTATCAGGATAATTCTTCAGCATATTACAAGATTTTTTATTGAGTTCACAGGAGTTTACTCCTATGACCTTCATGCATTTAACACGTCAATTTTAAACTGAAGGTATGGTGAATGATTTTGTGTTTGGAAGTTTTATACAATTAACAGGGTTATTCAGTTAAGAGATATCCTTTTAAGTGGTGTCCAAAGTGCTTCAGAGAGGCTAAACTCTTTTATCCCTGGCTTCTACAATATTCTATTTCATGTCTTAAACTTGCATTGGAAGATCCCATCTTATAGAATATTTAACTTGATATTTCAGCCCACCATTGGAGAATGTTGAAGATGCAGTTAATTTGAGAAGATTAAAAAAATCTGTTACAATCTACACATCCTTTGACTGGACAAAAGTACCTCGTTTGGAAGAGCGCAGAATGGCAAACACAGTCTTCGATTCCCCAGAAGTTGTTTCACATGTTTATAGATAATATAAGGTATTTATTTCTATACTGTCTTATAAGAAAGTGGGAAATGTATTACAAATATTTTATGATATGTAGTGCCACAATAGATATAAAAAATCTTAGTTTTAAGGATAAAGTTTTAACCCTTAAGGCCTAAAAAAGTTAAAACTCTGTTTCTCTCTCTCTTCTCTTGCATGGTCCTTTTGGCTGCTACATGCTCTCTTTTTATGACCAATACAAATTAAAAAAAATAAAAATTAAATGGTTTATTTCTGATATTTTACCCAAGTTAATAAAACTGATAAATTTGTCTCTTCTGTTTAACAAGGCTTTGCATTGCTTTAGCATTGCAAAGCCTTCATGCACTCAAGGGACGAAATACACCATCACCCATGCTATTCTGTCGATTATGAGGCCCAAAACATAAAACAATCTAAGAACATTAACTTTTGATGGCAAAGAAATAATTACAAAAATGAAAAAATAAAATAAAAAACTGCCCGCCCACATGCAATTTTACAAAAAAGGAAAAACAGATCTACTTTGTGCTGCCTAACTCAGTAGACTGCCCAAATATGCCCAGTTTTCTACACAAAAATACAGTTTAAATTTTAGTATTTTTTCAATTTTTTGCTTACAAAACAAAAGATATGACTAATAACTGGAAAGATTATTTTAGTCCTCAAGTACCCATACAGACCGAAACTGCCATATTTGCATATGTTTAGAAAAAGTACCCCCAAGTGTATTTTTCCTTGAGAACTCAGCTGTTACACTGCATTCACCTTGGTAGTGTCTTTTACATCATTGTTGGCTGCCTATTCACTCTTCAGTTACCTGCATTTGTGTACATGTATATATGGTAGTTATTAACATGAAGTTAATTTGAGGCTTTAATGGTTAAGTGTCTTCCAATGAGGGGCTCATAATTTGTTTTTGCAACAAAAAATCAGCTTTTCAGCTCCTTTCACATTTAAAGTTGCTCTGCGGCTCCTCTGTAATGTTTAGTTCTAGCAGGGAGGTTGTTCCTGCATTCTTTTGCTTGAAGTCTGTACGTGTGATGCATATACATGTGTTATATCATCTCTCCTGTGGGAACCCTTGTATGTGGAACAGTGCTTATTTACTGTAGTAAACAATTTCTGCTTTACTGGTAAAATAGAACCTGGAATTGATGCTTGAGGTTAAAGTCGTATTTATTTATTGGTGTTTAAGGTCACATATTTCTGCACAATGGCTAATCATGACCACATCAGTTTTACGGGTGGAGGAAGCCAGAGTACCCAGAGAGAACCACTGAGCAACGGCAAGCAACTGTCAGCAACCCAACATACTAACTCCACACAAGCAGGTTTAGCATTGGTTGAAGACAGGTGCATCATCGACGTGCAGTACGCCTTAGTGCACAGCGTCACCGTGCCCCCACATGGGCAATGGGGGTGAATTAAAGTCATGTAAAAAATGGCAAACATAGGTATGAATGATTGGCTAAACTTGACTTCACACCCATGTTGTGATTATGAGAGAGCCATAGATACTGAAAGTGACCTTAAACACCAATAGGTAAATAAATAGTATTATTTCTTCCATACTGCATAGAAAGCGAATTTCCACTTAATACTCTTAGAGTGGGAGTTTCAACCAGTAGACTTGTATTTTAGTCGGGATGCTTTTTTCATGAACGTGAGATTACTGGATATATTAGACTGTAGAATTAAATTATTACTAAACCTAAATTGGCAAATAGAGAATATAACATTTGAACTCTGGAACTCAAGGTTCAATTGATTATTGAAATGTAATAGGTTTATGCAGGGTAGCTTCTTTTTTTGTCATTGGTCTGTTTGATCTTGCTGTAATATGAAGATGTTGTGGGTTTCTTTTCTATAATTACATTTTTTGTCCAATTTATTGGAAAATGATTGGCAAAAGTAGAGAATAGGTTCCTTATTTCAGTCATCACTTGGCTAGAGTATTTCTGTGATTCTTCACAATAATCTGCATGCTAATAGATACACAGAATGCCACGATATGTGAATGTGTTCATCAACGCAGCACTAGTGTCAACATGGAGGGATAGAACGAGAGGCACAGCTTCGAGTTCTATCCTTCCCCAATGGCATGAGTTTTTAGATCACCTGCCTGACCTGAAAGTAAGGATGAGCTATAGTGATCACTCACTGTCCATCGTCTGCCGTGTCATCCGTGAACATGGTCTTTGCACCTGCTCCTCCTAAACTGCTGAACCAATTTTAGTAAAATTTGAGGTGAATGCTTGTTCTGACATCGCATTTTGTTTTTGTTCAAATCGACATGCCCAACCCCATAGGGAGGGGGTGGAGGAAAATGCTCCAAAATTCTTCAAAAATCTTGTCATGAACCAGAGGGTACAATAATTTGATATTTGGTATGGAGCTTCCTTTTGAGGTGTAGAATCAAATTTGTTCAAAAGAAGTTTGTGGATCAGTATTTGCCTTTGTAATGGGAGGGGAAAGATTTTTCGCCCCACTCAAAATTTATATATTTTTATACTGTACCAATGACCCAGACTTAGCTGGTGCTAACTCTAAAAAAATCCAGGGCCAAACACAAATTTTGCCCCCCAATCCCCAAAATTTGCATCTAAAACCAAAAGAAATCATGTCCTAAAGGACCTCCATACTTTGCCCTTACTGCGCATGCGCAGTGTCAAGGACGTTCCGAAATTGGCGCCAATTATCATTCTCTGTTTGGCCCTTCACCAGTCAACATCTCACTGATCTTTGTGCTTGTAAATCTCAGTTTAAAGGATGCCAGACACGTAATTATTGGAGAAATGGTGATTCTAAGGAGGATATAGAAGGAGGAGAGGAAAAAGGAGTTAAGTTGCCTATTTTCGAGGCATGGGCCTGTTGTTGTCATTCTTGCTATAAAGTTGCACTGCTTATTCAGTGTTTCCTCTCCCCTGGTCTTCTAAGCCCCCCCTTGCTATTCTCCCATGCTTTTGGCATATTTTTGAGAAAGATCATTTCTAAATTCTCTTGGGAGAGTTAGCTTGGTTACAGAATGTATTCTGTTATTTTCCCCATAGTTACGTTTTCATCCATGAGTGTATAAACGTTGTGTTCTGCATCTACCATCTGATGTTCTGCAGATTCTCCCCTGGGAGTCTCTGTCTTGCATCAGATAGAGTGTAATTTTGATGACTGATTTCGGGCCAGTTTTGTCAATGCCTGGAGTCATGTTTTCTGGTGTTTTTACACTGTTTGTTTACATTGGCAACAGTCTCTTTTGAGGGGGGCTGTTTGCCTTTGGAGTAGTTTATCTCACTATAAGATACATTATTTTTATCCGTAAGTGTTGCATTAATTATTTAATATAATTTTAAAATTTTTGACCACACTTAGCCTTGGGATCCATTGGGGCTCAACGTTACTTTTCAGAAACTTGGGCTTCACTGAAAAAATATTTTTCAAAAATTATTTTGATTTTCAATTGTTTTTTCATTATTAATGGATCATGTTATTATGTATCTTTGTGTTTAGGGGTTTGTGCGAGTACTAGGACTTGTTGACTTTTCACAATGAAAGGATATTGTTCAAATTGTAATAGGAAGAAGTCTTCCTCTGACTTTCATGATCATTGTATTAATTGTAGTCAGTGTACTCGCACTAATCCCTGTTCTATATGTCAATATTGGGATGACAAACATTGGAAACGTGTGTCACGATATGTTGTTAGTGGAGAAAGGGCTATGCCGGCTCTTTCTCCGCAGGGTCACTCTACTCTATCAGTTTCTATTTCAGAGGAACAAGAACAGGGTGATGTTTCCATGTTATCTTCCGCAAGTGCGCTTCCGTCGTCACAAATGAATACAGAGCTAGCGGCAAAAGGGCTCATGGAGATAAGACAAATGTCATCTGCTAGCTCGCCCGGTGTAGTGTCCATTCACCGAATGGTTCGGCAGCCGGGTTCGTCCGATGCAGTCCAGGAGGAAATGTTGGGTGATGCGAGCACTATAAACATTCAACGTGCACACCCAGTGACGGCGGATAGTAGGAGAGATCGGAGGAAGCCTTCGAGTCCGGTTCCTAGCTCGTCCAGGTCCAGCCGGGCCGCGAGCGAGAGAGGCCCCTCTCTCGTACAACAACATCTGGGACCAGATGTTGTGGTACAAAATGTGTCGCAAGCGGAGCACACGTCCGTCGCTTGGGACGCTCCGTTGTATAGGCAGTCCGCGGAGACTGCTCAGGCTTCTTCCTCTCACCAGCGCACACGACCGCACCTTGGCTACGTGACCGCCAATATTTTACCAGCTTCGCCGATCAAGGATTCTTCGGCGACCAGGTCACGCCATCCGGTAGCCAGGGACACGAGGCCGGTGGACTCCGGACGTTCGCATAGGAAGAGTATGCGGGAGTCACCAGATGCAGAGCTGCCCTCGGCGAAGCAGCGAAAGACTGCTCCTCCGCAGGCCTCGATGTCGGACGTGCTTGTTCAAATAGCACAGCTTATCGCAGCATCCCAGCAACCGGCAGAAACGGTGTCGGATCGGGAATTATCCGACGGCGCTGGGTCGGTACGCTCCGCCGAAGCATCGGGTGCAGATGACTGGGAGCATCATGAGGTCCGACCGGATGGTGAAAGGGATACGGATGACTTGGAGCTATCCCTTTCGGAACAACATAAAGCTGCCGTGGACTTCATCCGGCACTTTCTTCCTCAAGTTGTTCCGTCGGGCCAGACTGCTGCGGTTCCGGACAAGAGAATTATAGCGTCATTGGACTCTGATTTCTTTGAGCGGTTTAGGGACATCGCTCCCGAGTTTCCATCTCAGTCCAATAATGTTGCAAGAACATTTGAATTATTGAACGACGCTATATTCAAACTTGCTTCCAAAACAGGAAAAGCGGGTTTCTTGTCCGCCAATACTCTCAACCTGCCTTTCATTAATGCAAGGAATAAATTTGATACGGCAGGACAGGGTATCCCGAGAGTTCCTCTGCGTATGGATGACGAGGCGGAAGACTTAGAATTATCATTACCGTCGTCTGCGTCTATTCCAACCACAGTGTTGGAGACGACTATTTCGTCTAACAGAGCCAGTTTAGATGCTTTATCTTACGCAGACCACCTTACTAAGGCGTTATCACTGCGTCTTCAAGGGAAAGAATTCCAGGATATACAATCCTCTTTAAGACTTCTTTCAAGGGCAGTAGCTTATTCCACGTGTAACTCTGCCCTTTCAGTGGCAAACCTGGAGTTGGTTAGACATGACGCAGCCCTAGCTACATCCACACTCGTGGATAGTAAGGTGAAGAACTCTCTCAGAGTCGCTTCGGTCTCTGGAGAACTTCTCTTTGACGGCAAGCTTTCTGCAATTTATGATAAAATTACTAAGAAAGCTTCGGATTCTCTGCTGTTCAAATCTGCTTCTAAGAAGTCGGACGCGGCAGATAAGAGTAAGACAGGCACTTCTGGGTCTAATGCGCCCAAGAGAGGTTCCTATAGAGGTTCCGGTGCGTCCTCTTGGTCTTATTCAAGAGACCGTCAAGGCAGCGACTCACGTGCGGGACGTCCTTTGGGCCGGGACAATCAGTCGGACGCCCCGAGGTCGACGGGACGAGGTGCGGGTCGTGGAGGACGTGGTTTCTCCTACCGCAGGCCTCGCAGGTCCAGGAGGTGATGGCTTCAACCTCTATCGCGTGCCGGTTGGCGGAAGGTTGTCGAGTTTTTCACAAGAGTGGGCGTCGATTACGGACGACCCTTGGGTGAGAGGGGTGATTTCGGAAGGTCTAAAGATATCCTTCAAACGAAAGCCTCCATTAACTCGAAGTCCAAAATGGACTCAACTTCCGTCAAATCCGCAGAAAAGAGACGCTCTCTTATCAGAGGTGCAGTCTCTTTTAATGAAGAACTCGGTAGAGGTCGTAGAAAACCAGGAGTCACCGGGATTCTACAGCCATCTGTTTCTGGTTCCGAAACCAGACGGCTCGTTCCGTCCAGTCATAGATTTGAGCTGGATAAACAAGCTGATCGTCGCTCCAAAGTTTTATATGGAGACGATTCGATCGGTCAGAGCGAGTATTCGGGTGAACGATTATGCAACAAGCATAGATCTCAAAGATGCGTACTTTCACGTCATGGTACATCCGACATTCAGAAAGTATCTACGCTTCGCAGTCCTAGGGGTGGTGTATCAATTCCGGGCGATGTGCTTCGGATTGAATCTAGCACCCTGGGCTTTCACTCGGGTAATGAACTCGGTAATGATGTATTTCCGAGCTCATTTGTCTGCGGTAACGTCGGCTTACCTGGACGACATTCTTCAGAGGTACGGCAACGAGTTAACGCTTCAGAACGATGTGCAGAATCTGCTTCTATTGCTCCGACGTCTCGGTTTTATAATAAACGAGGAGAAGTCGGATCTGGTGCCGTCCAAGTCATTCACACATCTGGGAATGAGCTTCGAGATGCACAACAATCTCGTTCGTCTGCCGTTAACCAGAGCGAAATTAGTCAGTTGTTACGCTCGCTATTGTCTGCACGCAGACAAAGTCACAGTGAGGGAGTTCATGAGACTGATAGGTCTGTGCGGAGCCGCTGCGGATCTCATTCCGATGGGGCAGTTACGCACGCGTCCTCTCCAAATTTTCTTGACTCAGAATTGGAGTGTGAAAATTCATTCGCTTGACATAGACGTTCTCTTGTCAGATCAAATGAAACGAGAGATTCAGACTTGGGCAAACATTCAGTGGTTAACTCAGGGAGTTCCGCTGCAGTTGCCGGATTCGAGTTTTACCATTATGACAGATGCCAGTCAAACAGGTTGGGGTGCATCATTGATCCCAACGGATTCGAGATGCCAGGGTCTTTGGGATCCGCAATTCCTGGGCAAGCACATAAACATCAAGGAAATGATGTCAATTTGGCTTGCGTTACGTCATTGGATGGACATTATTCACAATGCTCATGTCCAAATCCTATCCGACAATACGACAGTAGTGGCGTATATACGGAATCAGGGAGGCACTCATTCAATTCCGTTGTTCAATCTAACGGAAAGAATCCTTCTGTTTGCCCTAGAACATCAGGTTCTTCTTTCGGTCCGTCATATACCGTGTCGTCTGAACGTACTAGCAGACTCCCTTTCACGAAAGGGTCGCTTGTTGCCATCGGAGTGGACTCTCAACAAACAAGTATTCAATCAGATTTGCTACCAGTGGGAACGGCCAATGATAGACTTATTTGCGACACATCTCAACAATCAGTTGCAGACGTATGTGTCTCTGTGTCCGGATCCAAGAGCATTTGCAGTAGACGCTCTGTCGATCCCTTGGGACGGAATGATAGGATATGCATATCCTCCAGCGCCGTTAATTCAGCAAGTATTGCTAAAGATAAAACAATCTCAATGCAAGATTCTGTTGGTAGCATCTCTGTCTCCACAGAGACCGTGGATAAATCTACTCAGGTGTCTGTTGTGGGACCTACCGCGAAAGCTTCCTCCACGGGAGGATCTTCTTTCGCAGGGGAGATCGCGTCAACTCCATCACAACCCGCAAGGTCTCAACCTTCACGTTTTTCCGTTGTGCGGTCCTTCTTGCATGGCAAGCACTTTACAGGACGAGCAGTGGACGCGATTTCTAGCTGTAGGAGGACCTCCTCTTCGCTAAACTATGCGGCTAAGTGGAAGGTTTTTCGTCGTTGGTGTAGGGATCATTCTGTTGATATTTTTTATCCTTCCATACCAGACATTGCAAACATTCTAGTATACTTGTTTGACGAAATCAAACTGCAGCCTGTTACTATTAAGGGTTATAGGTCTATGTTATCTGATACCTATGCACATCATGATAGTTTACAAATTGGATCTAATGTCTCTTTATCTAAGTTAGTTAGAAACTTCTCGATAAATAGACCCAGAACTCTTAGGTTAATTCCTAAGTGGAATTTAGCTTGGGTTCTTCTTAAACTGAAGGAAAAGCCATTTGAACCTCTTGGGACAGTAGATTTCAAATTCTTGTCTTATAAGACAGCTTTTCTCTTAGCTTTCTCTTCTGCTAGAAGAGTCAGTGAGCTTCATGCACTGTCGGTGGATGATTCTCACTATCGTAGTGTCGGGAACACTATCACCTTCACTACTAATGTGGGATTTTTAGCTAAGAATCAGGCTCCTAATAAATATCCGGAACCTATTGTTATTAAGGCTCTTCCGTCTTCAGACGGGCATAGGCCTTTACTCTGTCCTGTTAGAGCGTTACGTATCTATAAACAGAGATCTCAGTTTATCAGAAAGGGACGAAAACGTTTCTGTCTCTGATGCCTAATAGAAAGGACATTTCGGTCCATTCTATTGCTAGATGGATTCAATTAACTATCCGTACTGCTTATGAAAATTTATCTTCTTCTCAGCAGTCTGTGCTTAAGATTTCGGCTCATGAAGTAAGAGCTCTTTCTACTTCTTGGGCTTATGCTAATAGTATTGCTATTACAGATTTAATGAAGGCTGCTTATTGGTCTCAGCCATCCACATTCACAAATTTTTATCTCAGAAATATTGAGTCCATTTCTGGAGACCTGCATTGTTTAGGTCCGTTATCTGTTGCTCAGAATGTCGTCCACTAAACAGTTGCAACTATAGTTATGCAGGCTTTCTGTTCCGGCAGTGACTCCGTCCGGCTGCCCTCTTCGCTCTGGGCTATTTGACCCAGGGCAAGGGGAAGGGGGGGAGGGAGGGTGTTCCCTTAGGTCACCTGCTTTATAGTGAAAAGCAAGGGAATGCCTCCTCTGAAGTCAGTATTTCTGAGTCGTTTCCGGGATGGTTTTAAAGTGTAATATTAATGTTAAAAATTCATTCATGTCATATTTTTAAAGTGTAGCTCGGTGTGAAGCATTTGTATATGTCAAGTGTCAAACGGGCGTTAATATACAATCCTCGGACACTTTTAAAGAATATAAAGAGTCTCAATTCTCTGGACTAACTTTATTTATTGGCTTACTTTAAAAATAATTAGTATAAAAGGTTAGACTGGATGTTAATAGAGAACATGAATGTTATTGTGCTCAATTATGAAGGGTATTGTATCTTTCTTATTTAACATAAAATAAGAAAGATACATGTAAAGCCTAATACTCCTTTTCTCCTTGAGGGGTTGCCTCTATATTATATAGTTGAGCTTATTGGATTTTCCTCTATGTCCTAGGCCCTCCAGCCTTTTTACTATTCAGCTAAGTCTGGGTCATTGGTACAGCATAAAAATGTTAAAAAATTTATAGTAATTTATATATTTTTTATACTTACCAATGACCCAGACGGGGATGGCCCTCCCAGGAGTTGGGAACTCTTACCTCCCCGCTGAGTACATAGCGCTGACCAGGCACTGCCTGTAAGAATGATAATTGGCGCCAATTTCGGAACGTCCTTGACACTGCGCATGCACAGTAAGGGCAAAGTATGGAGGTCCTTTAGGACATGATTTCTTTTGGTTTTAGATGCAAATTTTGGGGATTGGGGGGCAAAAATTGTGTTTGGCCCTGGATTTTTTAGAGTTAGCACCAGCTAAGTCTGGGTCATTGGTAAGTATAAAAAATATATAAATTACTATAAATTTTTTAACTTTCTGAATCGATGGTCCGATTTGAACCAAATTTAATATGTGGTATTTTTGAGCCATAAGAACTTGATGCATGCAAAAAAGAATTTGTCTGTGTCCCTGTGGGAACCCCAGGAGCGAAAAATAGGAATATTTTCAAATGCCCATATTTTCCAAACTGCACAGAACAGAGAACTGTTATTTGTTATGTAGCATCCTTTGAACAAGTAGAATTGAATGTTAAAAAATAATTGTCACCGGTTGTGTTAGGATGTTCTATAGGGGGTCATTCGAAAAATGCTGAGTCAGCATATTTGCAAAAATTAAAAAATAATTTTCTCCACAACTACTGATCAGAATCTTGTGATATTTGGTATACTGCATCCATAGGGGGTCAGATACAAGTGTGTTAAAATGAAGCCCCTTGGTTCATATTTGGGCTCAATACAGGAGCCCAAATTGTTAACTTGCGGCAATATGGGGAGTGATCCTTAAAAATCTTCAGATCCAGCAGTCAGAATGCTTTCATATTTGGTATGCAACATTTTTAAGGGGGTCAGATTCAAGTTTGTTCAATTTGGGTCCCTGGGTTAATATTTGGGCTCTCTCTTGGAGCCCAAAGGTTAACTTAGTGCAGCATGAGAAAATTTCTTTAAAAATCTTCTTCAGATCCACCATTGAGAATCAAATTAAACTTTGTTCAAATCGAGTGCCTAGGTTAATGTTTGGGTTCTCTATGGAGCTCTGTTGGAGCCCAAAGTTTAACTTAGTGCAGTATGAGAAAATTTCTTTAAAAATCATCTTCTTCAGATCCACCATTGAGAATCCTTTCATATTTGGTTTGCAACATATCTAGGTGGGTCAGATTCAAGTTTGTTCAAATCAGGTCTCTGGGTTAATATTTGGGCTCCATATGAGAGCCCAAATTTTAACTTATTGCAATATGAGGGAATTTCTTTAAAAATCTTCTCCTTCAGAGCCACTAGTCAGAATACTTTCATATTTGGTATACAACACCTCCAGGTGGGTCAGATTCAAGTTTGTTCAAATCAGGTCTCTGGTTTAATATTTGGGCTCCATATGAGAGCCCAAATTTTAACTTATTGCAATATGAGGGAATTTCTTTAAAAATCTTCTCCTTCAGAGCCACTAGTCAGAATGCTTTCATATTTGGTATACAACACCTCCAGGTGGGTAAGATTCAAGTTTTTTTCAAATCGAGTGCCCGTGTTAATATTTGGGCTTTAACATAGTCCAATATGAGGAAATTTGTTTTTAAAATCTGCTTCTGCAGATCCACTTGTCAGAATGCTATCATATTTGGTATACAACATCTCTGGGGGAGGGGGGGGGGGGACCCACTCAAATTTGTTGAAATTGAGTCCCTTGGTTCATATTTGGGCTTCCTATGTGAGCCCAAATTTTAACTTGGTGCATTATGAGGGAATTTCCTTAAAAATATTTTTCTTCAGTTGCATCAGTTTGAATCCTTTCATATTTGGTATGCAACATCTCTAGGTGGGTCAGATTCAAGTTTGTTCAAATCAGGTCCCTTGGTTAATATTTGGGCTCACAATGGGAGCCTGAATTTTAACTTAGTGCAGTATGAGGGAATTTCTTTAAAAGTCTTCTTCTCCAGAACCATTTCTTAGAATGTTTTGATATTCGGTATACAACATCTCTTGGGGGAGGGGGGGGGGGGGGGGGGGTCAGATTCAAGTTTGTTCAAATCTATGATAGCCCAATTTTAACTGAGTGCAATATGAGGGAATTTCTTTAAAAATCATCTTCCCCTGATCCAGAGCATATTTGGCATACAATATCTCAAGGGGGTGAGATTTAAGTTTGTTCAAATTGGGTCCCTTTGTTAATATATCAAATCTATAATAGCCCGAATTTCAACTCAGTGCAATATGAGGAAATTTCTTTAAAAATCTCCTTCAGATCCCCCAGTCCAAATGCTTTCGCATTTGGTATACAGCATCCTGGTGGTGGAAGGGAAGGGCTCAGGCTCAAGTTTGTTCAAGTTAAGTTCCAAGGTTGATATTTGGACTCCCCAGTTTTTGCATTACTGGACATCAGTTCTGTGGTAGCATCCCAGTACTAGAAAAAAATCATCTGGCATGGACAAGAGAGTTATAAATAAATAACTTCTTTCCTCTGTAGTGTTAACTAGCTATAAATGCTAATGAAATCCTTCTTTAAACAACTATTATCAGGTATGCACCTCAGGCCCCATGGGGCCTCTTGATGGATTAATTTAAAAAATTCAAACATCACACACAGAAAATTTCAAACTTTAAAACTATTTATTATTTATTGACAGAGGTGTTTGATCTAACAGCTGTCACCACAGCTTCCAAATTGATCTGAGTCAGAATGCAACATTTCGATTGGCCAATTATGAAAATGGGCAGAATTTAGTTCTTTTGATGGAGCCATGACATCAGGTGGAAAAATAGTTGATCTTTGGAAATCTATATGAAACATGTTTTCCGAACAGATTTGTAAATATGGAACTGGAGGAAAAGTAGTGGGCATGTAATAAAATCTTTTTCCTGACCACCTGAAATTCTTTCCTTCTTCTTGTTTTAACTCTTGTTGTTTCATTCAAAACATTCTCAAGAGTTGCCACAACTATTGAATCTGTGCAGCAATAAAAACTCACTGTCTGTGATGTTAAAAAATATGTGTACTGAATTTCAGTCAGAATTTGTTGGCATTGATGTGAATCATTGCATACTTTCCCTTAGAATTATTCTGCAAAATCACATTGGAGTTTGGTTTGATTTTGAGTATTAACCCTTTACCTAACATGAAAAGCAGATGACACTTGCAAAACAAAATTCGTGAATAACTAATTTTTTTCATTTTTTTGGTCTCAAAAACATAGGTTATGACCCCTCATAGGAACGAGCTTGACGAGTTCGTTCCAAAGAAGGGTCAAAACCTATGTCTTTGAGACCACAAATGAAAAAATAATGGAAATTAATTGGCGATTTTTGTGAATAGCGCTGGCCGGTTTTACGTTGGGTAAAGGGTTAAACAACAAACAGAACTGAATAAATGGATGCAGATAAATACATATAATTTGATCCCCATTTTTATACCCAATGAGTTGTGGGGGGGGGGGGGGGGGGTATACTGGAATCACCTTGTCCATCTGTCCGTAAACATAGTTTTTGTCCAGGGATTCTCTCAGACATTTATTGATCAATCTGCTTGAAACTTAGTATAAATGTTCTCCACCATGGCAACCCCTGCACCTGCGATTATAGTTTTGGTTGGATTATTTTTTCCAGAATTATGCTCCTTTTCGACTTGAAAAAGCAGGCCTAGAATTTTGTCTGGAGGTTTTCTTGATGTTTATGGGTTGATTCCTTTGAAACTTGGTATGTATGTTTACTACCATCGGGGCCTGTGCACCTTCGATTATAGTTTTGATCAAACCTTTTTTTTTGCCAAAGTTATTCCCCTTTGCATCTTAGAATGCCTGAATATGGATGTTTACTACCATGGAACCCTGTGCACCTGTCATTATTGTTTCAGTCAGACGTTTTTTTGTAAGAGTTATGTCCTTTTTCATCTTAGAATGCCTGAATTTTGTCCAGAGATTTTCTCAGATGTTTATGGGTTGATTCCTTTGAAACTTAGTATGGATATTCACTACCATGGGAACCTGTGCACCTGCAATTATAGTTTTGATCAGACTTTTTTTTTACCAGAGTTATGCTCCTTTTCATCTTAGAATAATTATGGTAGCGTGGAGTATGGACTGGCCCATCTGGGAGAGTTACACCTCTAGTTTTATTTATTCATCACAAAATCTCCTTTAAATAAAAGTGAAATTCAAAACAGTCCTAGTAAGTACATGTTAAAATTCCATTTTTAATGATGTCAGTTTGACACTCAAAATCTCTAAAAAAATCAATCTAAAAATTGATTGTGAAAAGTGAGAAATTTGGGGTGGAAATTAGGAAGCAACTTATACATGGACATATATGGCACATCGATGGACAATGCACTGAAGTGAAAATGAAGTCAAGTGTAGCACTTGAGTTTTATTATCACTGTGTCTCTCATTGGTGTCCTGTATCGCAGTACACTAATACATATGTGTGTCTTCCTACCCCACTGGACAGATAAGTAGCATTAATATTTCATTTATTCTTTCAGAAAAATGCTGTGAAAGTTCCATATGTTGTCTGGCTGTTTAATGAATGTATCAGTATTAATCCCTTCCATTTGAGGAGACAACCACCTTGTTTATCAAGTTGATGTACCAAATATTTCCATGAAGAATCTACAGTCTGATGTGTGAATACAGCTTGCCTTTGATACACATGTACAACTTCATAAACATAAATTTGTGTGCAGAAAATTATATTGATGGTTAATATTTTCATCAGTTCATTCCATATCCATATCACCTTTAGGCATTTAACCTCATGATAAATTGAAAATATTGAAGAACTTGCATTACAATAGATTAATTTTAATAGAATAGCCACGTTGGCAGTGAAAAATATCCAGTAAAAAAGAATATTCAGTAAGGCACAATTTGGAAATTTTCTGAATTTTGACAGAGGAACTAAACATTCATTATCATAAATGTATCTTGTTTAGCAGACCTTATAGAGCCCTGTCTTGTGGTCCCTGAGCCTAATGTTAAAACCACACAATTCCTCTCTCTGGACTTTATCATGGTTGGCTCAGTGAGTTCTGCACTGGATCTACCAGGCTGACCATGGTTTGACTGGGTGTGAAAAATTTTTGTATCTCAGTGATTATTTGAGGCACTGAGATGGGTGTATTGACGTGCAGAACTTATGGTGGAAATAATTGATATCAGTTTTTGAGAGTAGCCATGTCAGGACTGTTCACAAGCCATATCTTCAAGTAGGGGTTGAAAAGACAGGTATTGCAGTATCACAGTGGCTCAAAAAATCACTTTGCACCACCATTTAGTATCGCATTATGCAACCAGAGATATTTTTATACTGTACCAATGACCCAGACATAGCTGGTGCTAACTCTTAAAATATAGGGCCAAACACAAATTTTGCCCCCCAATCCCCAAAATTTGCATCTAAAACCAAAGAAAACATGTCCTGAAAGGCCCTCCACACTTCGCCCCTACTGCGCATGCGCAGTGTCAAGGACGTTCCGAAATTGGCGCCATTAATCATTCTAAGTTTGGCCCTTCATCAGTTAACATCTGACTGATCTTTGTACTTATAAATCTCAGTTTAAATGATGCCAGACACATAAATATTAGTGAAATGGTGATGAGAAGGAGGAGAGGAAAAAAATGTGTGACAGAATATTATCAGGGCTGTAACTTAAAATTTTTTAATGAAATTATGTTAAGTTACCTATTTTCGAGGCAGCAGCCATTTTGTTGTCATTCTGATTATTTAGTTACACTGTTTTTTAAGTGTTTTCCTCTCTCCCTGTCCTTTAAGTCCCCCCTTGCTATTCTCCCATGCTTTTGGCATAGTTTTTGTAATTATTATTACTAAATTTTCTTGGGAGTTTTAGCTGAATAACAGAATGAATTCTGTTCTTTTCCCCATGTTTACGTCTTCACCTACGGGTGGTTAGGCGTTGTGTTCTGCATCTACCATCTGATGTTCTGCAGTTTCTTCCCTGGAAGTCTCTGTTTTGCATCAGATAGTGTATTTTTGGTAACTGATTTCGGGCCTGGGTGCCTGGAGTCTTATTTTAGTGTTTTTACACTCATTGTTTACATTTACAACAGCCCTCTGTGTGAGGGGGGGATTTCTGGAAAATAATATCTTGATGTTATTTTAATCATAACTAGATACATTATTATTGTTCGTAAGTGTTGAATAAATTGTTTAAAATATTTTTAAAATTTTTGTCCACACTTAGGCTTGGGATCCATTGGGGCTCAACGTTACTTTTCAGAAACTTGGGCTGTTCTGAAAAAATATTTTTTAAAAATATTTTGATTTCAATTATTTTTTCTATATTAATGGATCATATTATTATTATGTATTTTGATTGCCAGGGGTTAGTGCGAGTACCAGGACTTGTTTTCTTTTCACATTGAAAGGATATTGATCAATTGTATTAAGAGGAAGTCTTCCTCTGACTTTATAATCATTCTATATGTGGTCAGTGTACTCGCATCAACTCCTGTTCTGTATCGTATGATTTCGATGACAATATGGGAAGCGTATGTCACGGTATGTTATTGGGGATTTGGACACTCCGGTCCTTTCCCCGCAGGGTCACTCTACTTTATCAATTTCTATTTCAGACGATCAAGATTAGGGTGATGTATCTGTGATGTCTTCCAACAGTGTGCCTCCGTCGTCACAATTAATGAAGGGCTAGCGGAAAAGTGCTGATGTAAATACGCCAATTGCCTAAGAGGACCCTAGTAGGTTCGACGGCCTTTGACGTCCGCTAGCTCGCCCGGTGTAGCGTCCATTCACCGAATGGTTCGGCAGCCGGGTTCGTCCGTTGCGGTCTAGAAGGAATTTTGGGGTGATGCGAGCACTATAAATTAACCTAATGCACACCCAGTGACGGCGGATCGGAGGGAGAACGGAGGAAGCCTTTTAGTCCGGTTCATAGCTCGTTCCGGTCCATCCGGACGGCAAGCGAGAGAGGCCCCTCTCTCGTTCAACAACATCTGGCCCCAGATGTTGTGGTACAAAATGTGTCGCAAGCGGAGCATACGTCCGTCGCTCGGGACGCTCCGTTGTATAGGCAGTCCGCGGAGACTGCTAAGGCTTCCTCTTCTCGTCAGCGCACACGACCGCACCTTGGCTGCATGACCGCCGATATATTACCAGCTTCGCCGATCAAGGATTCTTCGGCGACCAGGTCACACCATCCGGTAGCCAGGGACACGAGGCCTGCAGACTCCGGACGTTCGCATAGGAAGTGTGCGGGAGTCAACGTTCACGGAGCTTCCGGCGGCAATGCATCGTAAGACCGCTACTGCACAGGCCTCGGGAACGGACGTGCTTTCCTTAATAGCACAGTTTATCGCAGCATCCCAGCATCAACTGAATCTGTCGCATATATTTTATCCGACGATGCTGGGGCGGGACGCTCCGCGGAAGCGGGTACGGACGTCCGAAAGTTTCATCCGGTCCGACGGGATACCGAAAGGGATTTGGAGGATTTCAAGCTTTCCCTTTCGGAACAACATATGCTGTTGTGTATGTCATCTGACTTGGTCTTCTACAGCTTCTTTCGTCGGACCAGAATGCTGCGATGCCGGATAAGAAACTGATAGCGTCGGTGGACTTAGAAATTTTTGGTTCGGTTCAGGGACATCGTCCCTCAGTTCCGACATAGTCCAATAATGTCACACAAACTTTCGAATTATTGCACGACGCTATATATATTATTATTTTATGCTTGCTATAACCAAGCATTTCTGGTTTCTTGTTCGCAGAGTTATGGAGATGTCTTTCATAAGTGTGCCTCTGTCGTCATAGTTAATGAAGAGCTAGCGGCAATAAGTGCTCATGGAATATGTCTATCGCCTACGGAGTGACATTCGCTAGCTCACCCGGTGTAGCGTACATTCATCAAATGGTTCGGCTGCCGGGTTCGTCCGTTGCGGTCTAGGAAGGAGATTTGGGTGATGCGAGCTCTTTAATTACTTTAGTACTCACCCAGTGACGGCAGATTGAGGACAGATTGGAGGAAGCCTGTTAGTCCGGTTCCTGGCTTGTCCAGGTCCGTCCGGGCTGTGAGCGAGAGAGGTCCCTCTCTCGTCCAACAACATAGGGGACCGCATGTTGTGGTTCAGATATTTTACATTCGGAGCATATGTCCGTCGGTCGGGACGCTCCGTTATATTGACAGTCCGAGAGACTGTCCTTAATGCTTCCTCATCCTCACAGCAGGGCACACGACCGCACATTGGCTACGTGACCTCGAGTATCCGATCAGTTTCGTCATTCAGTGATTCCACGGCGAATAGGTCGCGCCATCCGGTAGCCAAGGGACACGAGGCCTATACACTCCGTTCGCTCGCATATTGGTAGTATGCACGGGGTAATGATCATGGAGCTTCCAGCGGCAATGCATCGTAAGACCGCTTCTCCTCAGGCCTCAGTGACGGACGTGCTATCCGAGTTAGCACAGTTGTTTCGCAGCATCCCAGCAATTGACAGTTTCTCGGTCGAATCAGGAATTATCCGACGGCGCTGGGTCGGTGCGGTCCGCGGTTGCATCAGCTACGGACGACCGAACGCTTTATAGGGTCCGACAGGATGGCGAAAGGGATTCGAAAGATTTCGAGTTTTCCCTTTAGTAGTATCGGAAGCTGCCTTTCATATCTTCTGGCATTATCTTCCAGTGATTGTTATTTCGGACTTCATTGCTGCGATCTTGGATAAGAGACTTATAGCGTCATTGGACTTGGATTTTTCGATCGGTTCAGGGACATTGTCCCTGACTTACCGACGCAGTCCAATATTGTCATTACAACATGTGTTTTATTTTTCGACGCTATATATATATATATATACAAGCCTGCTACCAAGCATGATAGTTTAGTTTCTTGTCCGCGTTGCTCATTTCTGCCATTTTATCTTTTATACGAATAGTTTATTTTGGCAGAGCAGGGCATACCGAGAGTTCTTACACGTCTAGACGGTGTGGTTAAAGACTGCATATATTCTTTTTCGCCGTTTATGTCTTTTCCAATTTCAATGTTGGAAACGACATGATGTATAGTAGACTTAACTTAGACGCTTTATCATACGTAATCCGCCTTACTGAGGCGTTATCATTACGTCTTCAAGAAAAGATTTACGGGATATTATTCTCAATGTAATTTCTTTTGAGGGCAGTAGTTTGTTCACGTATAACTCCGCCCTTCAGTGGCTGATTGGAGTTGGTTAGACGTGACGCAGCCCTAGCTACATCCACACGCGTGGATAGTAAGGTTAAGAACTCTCTCAGAGTCGCTTCGTTCTCGGAGGAGCTTCTCTTCGACGGCAACTTTTCGGCAATCCATGAATTGCTCGATTTACACGTTCTCTTGTCTATCTAGTGTTACAAGAGATTCAGACTGGGGCAAACATTCGGTGGTTGACTCAGAGAGTGCCACCGCAGTTGCCGGACCCGAGTGTGGCTGTTATGACGGTTGCCAGTCAAAGAGATTGGGATATAATACTGATCCCTACGGATTCGAAGTGCCAGGGTCTTTGGGTTCCGCAGTCTCTTAGCAATCAGTTTTCTTCCGCGAAATAATGTTTTTTAGGCTTGCTTTATGTCATTGCATGAACATTATTCAGAAATGCATGCCCAAATCCTGTCCTTTAATTCGACAGTAGTGGCGTATCTCCGGAACCAGGGAGGCACTCTTTCGTTTCCGTTATTCAATTTAATGGAAAGAATCCGTCTGTTGGTTATAGTACACCAAGTTCTGTTTTGGTCCGTCATATTCCGGGTAGTCTGATTGTTTTACCGGACTCCCGTTCTCTTACGGGTCGCTTGTTGCTGTCAGAATGGACTCTCAACAAACAAGTATTCAATCAGATTTGCTATCTATGGGAGCGCCCAATGATGATTTATTTACGACACAGTTTGCTAATCAATTGCAGACGTATGTGTTAGCTTGTCCAGATCTCTGAGCTAATGTTGTTAACGCTCTATTGATCTATAGGACGGAATGATAGGATACGCGTATCCTCCGGCGCTGTTGTTTCAGCAGGTATTGCTAAGATAAACAACTACAATACATTTCTGTTGATAGCATCTCTATCTTCACAGAGATCACGGGTAATTTACTCTCTTGTCTACTGTGGGTCTTAACGTGAAATCTTCCTCTATGTGAGGATCTTTTTTCACTGGGTAAATCGTGTCATCTTTATCACAACCCGCAAGGTCGCAACCTTCATGTATTCCGTTGTGTGGTCCGTATTGCATTGTATGCACTGTACTGGACGAGCTTTGGACGTGATTTCTTACTATAGGAGATCCTCTTCTTCGCTATTCTATGCGGCTAAAGTGGAGGCTCTTCCGTCGTGGTGTAGGGATCATTATGTTCATATTGTTGATCCCTCCATACTACTCATTGCAATTTTTTAGTATACTTGTTTCATAAGATCTACTGCAGCCTGTTATTATTTAGGTTATAGGTTTATGTTACCTCATACCTATGCACTCTGCGATAGTTTACAATTGAGTCTTTTGTCTCTTTATCTAAGTCAGTTAGTAACTTGTTGATAAATAGACTTAGAATCTTTAGATTAAATTCCTATATGGATTTTAACTTCGGTTCTTATTTAGCTAAGTAATCATTTGAGCCTCTGGAAACAGTAGTTTTCAAATTCTGACCTTTTAGACAGTAATTCTGTTGGTTTCTCTTTTACTGTAGAGTCAGTGAGTTTCATGCACTATCGATGGATGATTTTCACTTTCGTAGTTTCGGAATCACTACTTCCGTTACTATTTAGGTTGGATTTTTGCATAAGAGTTAGGCTCCTATTATCCGGAACCTATTATTTTAAGGTCCTTCCGTCTTCGTATGGGCATAGGCCTTTACTCTTTCCGGGTACAGTTTATGTATTTATAAACAGATATCTGTTTATTACTATGGGCGTAAGCTTCTTCTGTCTTTGATGCCTAGTAGAAGGACGTTACGCTCCATTTTATTGTTAATGGATTCTATTTACTATCGGTACTGCTTATGGTATATCATTGACTTAGCAGTTGTGCTTAAGATTTCGGCTCATGAAGTAAGAGCTCTTCTACTTCTTGGGCTTACATTAATAGTGTCGCTATTATAGATTTTTGAAGGCCGCTCATTGCGCTCAGCCATCCACATTCATGAATTTTATCTCAGAAATATCGAGTCCATTTCTGGAGGCCTCTATTGTTAGGTCTATTATCTACTGCTCAGAATGTCATTCACTTAACAGTTGCTACTATAGCTAGGTAGGCTGTCTGTTTCGGCAGTGTTTCCGTTCTGCTGCCCTCTTCGCTCTGGGCTATTTGACCCAGGGCAAGAAAAAGGGGGGGGGGAGGGTGTTCCCTTGGGTCACCTGTTTTACTATGAAAACAAGGGGATACCTCCTCCGGAGTTAGTTATTCTGAGCTGTTATTGGGATGGTTGTTTAGTGAGAAGTTTAGGTTTTTAAAATTCATTCAAGTCTTAGTTTTTAAAGTATAGCTTTTGAATATTGCATATGTCAACGGACATGATTATGCAATCCTCAGACACTTTTAGGAGTATAAGAGTCTCTATTCTATAGACTTACTTTATTTATTGGCTTACTTTAAAAATTATTAGTATAAGGATTATATTGGATATTAATAGAGTACATGGATGTATTAAGCTCAATTTTGGAAGGTGTTGTATCTTTCTAATTTATCATAAATAAGAAAGATACATGTAAGGCCTATTACTTCTTTTTCCCTACAGGGGATGACTCTATTTTATTTTATTGAGCGTATTCCATTTTGCTCTATGTCCTTGGCCCTCCAGCCTTTTTACTATTCAGCTATGTCTGGGTCATTGGTACAGTATAAAAATGTTAAAAAATTTATAGTAATTTATATATTTTTTATACTTACCAATGACCCAGACGGGGATGGCCCTCCCAGGAGTTGGGAACTCTTGCCTCCCCGCTGAGTACATAGCGCTTACCAGGCACTGGTTATTAGAATGATTAATGGCGCCAATTTCGGAACGTCCTTGACACTGCGCATGCACAGTAGGGGCGAAGTGTGGAGGGCCTTTCAGGACATGTTTTCTTTGGTTTTAGATGCAAATTTTGGGGATTGGGGGGCAAAATTTGTGTTTGGCCCTATATTTTAAGAGTTAGCACCAGCTATGTCTGGGTCATTGGTAAGTATAAAAAATATATAAATTACTATAAATTTTTTAACTTTTCAACAAAATTTGTATTTGTCCACTTGATTTACATGAAATTTCTCAGATACTCCATTCTAGAGAATCTCCTCAATTTTCTAACATTTATATGACTATTTATACCTACACTTTCGAAGAGAATGGGGGTATACTGGATTACATGCATCCATCCATCCACAGGGATATCTCAGCAGAGAGTGGATGGATTTCATTGAAATTTTGTGTGAGGGATCCTTGTGACAAGCTGCCCTTGCACATGTTATAAAAAAGTTGCCTGCATTTTTTCAACAGAGTTTGTCAAATTTTTAGTAATTTTTTAAATTTATTTTTGCTTCGTCGGTCCAGCACTGCAGTGGGGGTATGAATTGTCTGCAGCAATTGCTCTTGTTTAGCAATGTGAATGTAGTGACCATCCACGAGTGGATAGTCATTCCATTCACATTGCAGAACTGTTCAGTAAATTATCCAATATACATCTTTACAAATGAATAAGGTTGTTGACAGTTCAACAGTTTTGATCTGACTTAGTGTATTTTGAGAGTGATAAAACAAAAGGTTCTCCACAAGGGCCTTAATCTTTCACCCGGGAAAGTTGTTGGCTTCAGACATGGACTTTTCCATGAGTTGTAAATATAAGTCTTGGTGAGCATTGTTTTATGTTTTTATTGTGTTTTGTTAAATATTTAAAAGGGTACATTTTTTTCCAGCTTATCCAATTTACTGTATTAATCGATATATAATCAAGATGAAACTGTTTCTCAAACCATTTTACTCAAATTTCTTTTGTCAACATTGTTTTAAATTTTATTACCTTTTTGTAAGACATTACAAAGCAAAATATTTATATCACTGAGGAGTGGCGTGGTGCTTGTTTTCTGTTGAACAAAAGTTCTGCCTCACTGGTAAAAAAGGACCCCGTGACCAATGCTTGGGTTGAAAAGCCACTAAGTTTGCAGTATAGGTTGAAATGATTAGCTAGACTTGACTCTATACTTCTGCTGGGGACATGATATTGGAAAAGATGCTGCAAACAACATTAAATAAATAAACATTTGATTTATTAATCTTATTTAGGGAACTTGAAACTATCATGTCGTTGTCCATCCATCTGTCTTTCTGTGAGTTTGACCACTCTACTTTAAGATTAGAGAACCTCAGGAACTTGTGTAGGATCATAGTGTGGTTAACCCTCTGCTCTCTGATGTCAAAATACTGAAACAGAACTGAATAAATGGATGCAGATAATTTATTTCTGCAATGCATCTTCGAATTTGACCGATTCAATCTTGTTTGACAGAGCTTATAGACAAACATGTTAACTCTCCCAGAATGCCCGGGATTCTCCCGGAATTAGCTATCCCCTCCCGCCCTTCCTCCCGGGAGTCAATTTGGACCAAAAATCTCCCGGAAAGTCGACATACCAGACAAAAACTGAATCCACCAGCTTTTGTTTACAAATACAAAAGCATGTGCTCTACTCTCAATGGAAGGTCATTCAGTTTGTGTGAAACGTCACCACTTACGTAAGAACTGATGACCAATTCTCATTTCTGTCAATGCCCGTGTTGTGATTATTGCAACACGTTTGACAGGCAGATTAAATGAATTTGAGATGCAGGATAATTGCTGAAATTGATTATATATTAAAGGCACACCTTTGCTTGTATACAGGTAGCAGTCAAATCGAAAAATAAATTCCATACGTATAAAATCTTGTCCAATCGAAAAATGTGCAAAAATACGCACAAATTTATTGTGCATTTTGGATTTCACTTTCAGATAATTATAGCCAATTTTGGAGACAAAACGGCTCAAACATATGAGTTGCTGTAATTTTCAATATATTGGAAAAAATTTCCGATTGGCAATTTTATAAAGCAGGCTGTGAAAAAAATTATGTTTTTGGTGAAAAAAATCTCTAAAAAGTTGGTAATTTACGGCACTTGCACGTTTTTTCATTTGTAGTGATAAATGGACAACAAAATATCCCCGAGATGTTTCGTCCTGGGCTGGCTGTGGCATAATTTTCACGTTTCACTGAAAAATGATCACCCCATTCCAAATCCCCTTCGTAAATGACCAACTACTTCCAGTGAGTAACCGGTGTGGTTAGGTGGGGCGCTGGGCTTTGGAAGGTCGAATTACCACAACAACCGGGCTCTGGGGTGTGCCTAAACACCACAGATCGTCGCAGGTTACCGCAGGTTACCGCAGGTCGCCGCAAGTACCCATAATTACCCATATGGATCCAAAACTTTCAACACAGCACCATAACTGATATAGTGCTGAAAAGGTCGAAAATATCTCCAAACATTTTGTACATAAAACCATTGAAATATGGATGTCATTGGAACAAGCTCAGATATTGGCACATGACCACATCCATATTTCTGATTTCTGTTTTTCTCTATATTTCTATTTTTTGGCTTTTGAAAGGACAAATTGTTCAAATAAAACACATTAGGGTGGAATGTTTAATGTATGTGTGTGGGGGGGGGGGGGGGAGGGATTGTAACATGGAAATTATTGATGTGCTGCCCACGTGCAAAAATCTCACTGATAAGCATCCGAGTCTCACTGGGAGCTCATCAAAATCTCACTGACAGTCACCTCCAGAGGTTAACAGGTCTGGGTCACTCACCACCAGTTAGTAGAACGTTGACGTATGTTCCTTTGATGTATTGTTGTTGGGCTGTTTCCTGTTATGTGTGTGTGTGTGTGTGGGGGGGAGGGGGTATTTGGTATTAATTTATTTTTAAAATTGATCGATCCACACATGGTTTCTACGCGCAAAAAAAAATCTCCCTGAAAATCATGTCATCTCCCTGAAAATTTTCTTCAATCTCCCTGAAAAAAATTTTGGGAGGTTAACATGTCTGCTTATAGAGCTCTGTCAAATAAGATTGAATTGGTTAAATTCTTAATTGTATTGTGGGAAGACTTTTGAGGTTGTAATTTTATCCACTTTAGAGTGCAGAGAGTTATTAAATGTGCAGATAGCATTTTTATCCATGGGATAATACCAGTACCTGACAGTAATCCTTGTGAATCTCCCCATAAACTTCCCAAGGATCAGTGTCAGGTGCTGGCATTATTGGATTATCATACGTGTGTATATACAAATTTCAAAGATAATATATGCCATTGGTCCTAGAAAGTGCTTGAAATTCTTTTTAAAATCCATGAGAGTCCTGAATTCTTTTCTGTTATGGGTGTACAAACTGTGTTAAACAGGGAACCTGTGTGTGATTTTAATTGATCTCTCACCCATATTTGCATCTTTTTTTAATGATGTTAAACCTGAGGGGAATTTCCTGTCATCATAGTTTGTGATGTCACTTATTACCAATGAAAAAAGCAAATGAAGCCACAAGATGAAATTATAGAGAAGACTAGATGAAACTGATGATAGAGTAGATTTTAATTGGTGATGATTTCAGTTTAAATGTCTCATTCATTTTCATAGGACTTCAATATGCTTTCTATTGAACAGCTGTTATGTAGTGCAGTTTTATCAGTCTTGAAAGTCTTTCAAACCAGGATGTCAGGCAAAAGCACACCCGTGGCTGAACCCTCTCCCACTCTCAAGAGAAAGTAAAGGAAAATAAATAAAATAATGTAAAGACAGAACAGTGAAACAAACACTTCTGTGAAATGTAGTATTTTTCAACAAGAAATGTTTTTAAAATAAATAACATGACAAAACTGATATAGTTTTTCAGAAATTTACGAGTTTTCTCAAAAACCATGATTGCCAATGGGAAAAGTGTATGAGAAACTTTGTTTTCAATGTTACTAAGAATTGTGAATTTGAAGTTGTTTGTCAGTATTCATTCTTAAACCCTTAGGGAGCTAATTCTGATTCTTCCAAACTTTGGGGCCTCTGAACAGGTACCAAATAGGTAGTCATGAAGAAATCATTACTTCTACCTTGGCAGGTGTTTCTCATGAAATCTTGGCTAGCAATACTTGACCAGAAGTCACTGTCAAGCCCTAGACGCACAGTTAACATATACTTAACATGACTAGCAGAAACCTTGCAGAAAAAACCTTATTTGATAACCTGCGATAACTAAACTTTAAAAACATTTTGCCTCCAAAACTTACCTCATGACTGTTCATTGGAACATACTTCCCCCGAAAAGGGACAGTAAGCTATGTTTTGGAAGCAAACATTGACTAAAATTTGAATAGCAATTTTTTGCGAATTGCATTGGCCATATATGGCCATTGTATTAGATAAAATGTTAAAAGTAAACATTGAAGCCTTTGGCTGGCTGACCAACTGAACTATTTTTATCAAGGTTGACTTGCTGTCAGATAATAGCAGTTGCTCAGTCAGCTTAAATATCAGTTAGGCCTACTTGTTGCAACAAATACAGCTGTCATTTGGAGACTGGTTGTGGGCCACTGATATAGACATGGAGGACAGTGTTCACCCAAAGCAATAATAAGCTTTATTACACAATTTAAACTATTACCTGCTTGAAAACATGACTTCAGGTGTTTTAATAGTTATTAACTGGTTAAGTGGAGCCGTACTTGATTACATAGTAAAATAGGACCTTGTTAACCAATGCCTGTGGTGAAAGCCCACTAAAAGTGGGCAGCACAGGAATAAATAATTTGTCAAACTTGACTTAATTCTTACTTGTGTAGCAGTCACGATATAGCTATAGATGCTGAAATTGACTTTAACTTCTTAAAAGCTGCTGGCAGATATTTCTACCCATAACAGGATTTCTCTTGCCACTGTAATATTAATAATTAGGGCACATTTAATTCAATTTCCACCCTGTGAATTGAATGGATTTTTTATACCACCACTTTTTTTTTTTTAAATTGGGGTATACTGGATTGTGCCTGTCTGTCCATCCATCTGTCTATGTTCTCATCCGTAAGTCCACTCTCTGATGTCTGTTCGTGTTATAACTTGAACATTGCTACCCAGATTTCAATGAAATTTCATGCAGATGTTTACTTTCATGCGGTCTTTTAGGGGCATCAGCCATTTTGCTGTTGGAATATTTTTTCTGTGTGTTTTGGCCCATTGAATATACAAAATAGCCAATTTTTTGTCTGTTAGCCTCATATCTCAGGTTTGGGTTATTGGATCTCAATAAAATTTGGAATGAAGATTGTTTATGGGAATGGCTTTCAAATGAGTCTCTAATAATATATTTACATTTCCCTTTCCATACTTATCCCCCTTTTTCCCGACAGCAGCCATGACTAAATTTTATGAAAAATATCAGAAAAATACTCAGCGGGTTAAGAGTTAAACATCATATGAATAAATTTGTTCAGATGGATTTGTCTGGTTACTTTTGAAGAATGCCTTTTGGAATTCTCAAAAATTGTAACAAGGCAAACCCCAGGTAACCAAATCTAACTACCAAAATTAATCATGCACTCTACCAGTTAACATGTTCTGTTTATATGATAAAGGAGATGAATATGACATTATCTCAGCTGATGGTTTGTCAACAATTTGGAACTGTTGAACAACAGTTTTTTTGAAGGGATGGGTGCGATGGAATTATTTCTGATCATTTCATGTCTTGTTGTAACACAGCTGGTTCATTTTGAAAATATTTGTCATAGTTGCCTTAATAAAATAAATGACTGTTTACAGCTCCAAAGCTGTTGGTGATGGCTATTATGGTGGCATATTCAAAGTCTTGGTGACAGTTTTGACAATTTGTCAAAACCTGTCCAGCTCCCCGAGGGTTCACTTTTGCAGTTTATGATCCATTGCCAAATAATAAAACTAACAGTATTTAATGTATTATTATCTGAGTATTATTTTATTAACTTAGATGTTTATTTATATTATACATATTACTAACAGTATTGTTCCTTATTTTCTGTTTACTTGAGTATACCATATTTAAAACATGTACAGCATATCTGTGATATTGAATTATTTTTTATACTTTTCTCAAGCAATAAATACTGACTTGTTGCACAAACTTTGTCAAGCCTTTTTCTCCCTTTCCTTATTTCTTTCCCAGACAGAATGCATCATATGGTGAATTGTATGTATCACATGACGAGACCCTCATTTCAACTCTTTACCTAATAAATCGGATGCATCCGCCTGTGTAAGGCCGAGGAAAAATAATTAATTTGTTCAGGTAACCCGACCGACCCTATTTTTGCCGCCGACCCTAAATATTTTTCACCTTGCACAGAAAAAAAATTTTAAAGAAAAAGAAAAATATTGAAATCGCTATTGCTTAACGAAATAATAGCACCGACTTCGCGTGGCCCGATCTGTCCCTGGAACGTTTCTCGTGTTAAAGATCGTGTGCACATCGACCGATGCCGCTCATAGCAACAAGTTTCAGAACGCGTGTATCAAAATGTCGGCACCTCCCCCCCCCCCCCCCCTCCACGAAAGATTTTCTAGCGGTGATGTTGTTTCAGCGTCTGACTTTAAATCACCTGATTCAGTCCAGGCAATCGATGTCGTGCTAAAAGCACCTGGCACTGTCGGAAGGCACACATATCAGGATTGCGTTTTTTTTGTAAAGGCCCAAATCGGTGCAACATATGCCTACATGTAGTCCGCTTTGTGTTTTGCGTCAATTAGAAGGGATAATTGTCATGAAATTTCTAAACATTCATCTTTTCGAATCGACACAAAATCGGGCGTATAAATGGCGTTACCCGATGAAACGACTCACAGCTCGTCGAAATGAGTCGTGTTGTCCAGTGTGAACATAAATTTTTTCCTCACATAGCATTCTACATAATTCCATAACGGACCGATGTTGGCATGGCAGGATTTCTGTCGCACCGACATTGGTCTGATATAGAATCAACTAGCATGCTGGCAGGGTCGTTTGTCAAACCATGCAGTTTTTTACAGTATATATGCAAGTGACCTCCCTCTTCCCCCGACTCACAATATAGCCCATTTTCCCCAAGAACTGCAATATAGCTTGACCAACATTTTTGTTCGTCTATGAAATGGCGTGGAATTTTATTTTTAGTCGAGTTGTGACGAAGTCAAACTCGACTTATAGTTTGGTGAATGGCGGGCGGGCGTAAACAATTGGTTTCCGGATGATAACTTGATAGTGGTTCAACTCACATTCATTAAACTTCATACGTAGGTTGGTCTTGGGGGGAGGAAGAACCCTATTGATTTTGGACATGCTACGTCGAAGGTCAAGGTCACAGTGACCTTGACCATAGTAAATCTTAAACAATTGGTTTCCGGATGATAACTTGATAATGGTTCAACTCACATTCATGAAACTTCATAGGTAGATTGGCCTTGGTGAGGGGAAGAACCCTATTGATTTTGGACTCGCTACGTCAAAGGTCAAGGTCAACATGACCTTGAACATAGTAAATCGCAACAATTCCTTTCCGGATGATAACTTGATAGTAGTTCAACCTACATTCATGAAACTTCATAGGTGGGTTGGCCTTGGTGCGACGAAGAACTCTATTGATCTTGGACTCACCAGATCAAAGGTCAAGGTCACAGTGACCTTTAACATAGTATATCGCAACAATTGGTTTCCGGATGATAACTTGATAGTGGTTCAACCTAGAGTCATGAAACTTCATAGGTGTGTTGGCTTTGGTGCGAGGAAGAACCCTATTGATCTTGGACTCACCAGGTCAAAGGTCAAGGTCACAGTGACCTTGAACATAGTATATCGCAACAATTGGTTTCCGGATGATAACTTGATAGTGGTTCAACCTAGAGTCATGAAACTTTACAGGCGTGTTGGCCTTGGTGCGAGGAAGAACCCTATTGATGTTGGACTCACCAGGTCAAAGGTCAAGGTCACAGTGACCTTGAACATAGTATATCGCAACAATTGGTTTCCGGATGAGAACTTGATAGTGGTTCAACCTAGAGTCATGAAACTTCATAGGTGTGTTGGCCTTGGTGCGAGGAACTGTTGTCACAACTCGACATTGGATCGGTGATCCTGAGCGGCATTTTCATACCTAAATTCTCTTAAAACATGACCGCAAAGTGTGATCACATTCTTGATCTGACAAAGGAACAATCGTAGCCACGCTCTTCGAATTCTGGAGTCTCGTTACGGGTTTGAATTTAAGAAATGAAAACGCATAGAAAAATGGTTTATAGTTTATTACTGATGCAAATCGTATAAAATAACCAAACAAATATGACATGAGGGATGTATAGGTTGATTTCTGAGACACTTGGAAGGCATTCATTGTAAAAAATAATCAGGGAAAAAAATAAAATGCCGACCGACCGACCCTATTTTTTTTCAGCATGTTACCTGAACAAATTAATTATTTTTCCCTGGCCTAATAAACAAATTCAGCAGTTGAAAAAAAAAAAAAAATTTAGAAATTTGAACCAAACCATATCATGTGACTCCTCAATGGAATGAGCTTGTTCCAATGAGGGCTCACCTGATATGGTTTTGTTGAAATTTTTTGAAAAATTTGAAAAAATAATATTTAAGGCCAAACAACTCACATGACACGGTTTTGTTGAAATTTTTTGAAAAATTTTAAAAATGATATTTAAGGCCAAACAAAATAAAATAATTGATTCTCAGGCAATTTATTTTTTAAAACAAGGGAGGGTGGTTTTTATTATTGTTTTTTATTCCTAATGGAATGGTCGCCGATGCCTAAAATCCAGTTGTGAGGGCCTAAAATTATATACTAGAGCTTTCATGTTGATTTCACTGATATTAAAATGGAGATCCAAAATAATAAGAGTTTTTAAAATAAATAATACACACTTATTATTTTCGATCTCCCTTTTAAAGAGTGCTATCACAAAATCGAACCCAGATCATTTTGCAATCTCTAGCCCACAAATTTTAATTTACTTGGAATTTCTCAGAAAATAACTTGCAGCTTTCTGAATTTTCCATGAAATATCACACTATTATCATTAATTAGCATGCTAATTATTCTAATTTCCCAATAAATATCTTGTTTATAGGTGTAAACTTGATTCAAAACAGCTGATCTGGCTTGGAAATCAATGTGAGTTCTTGAGAATACCGGCAAACATTCCTGTGATGTCTGACACCAGACCAAAGTAATGTCCCTTGAGTGATAAACGTTGCTAAAATGTTCTTGAAAACACCTTTAGAGGTTCAAGCATTTTCTCTTTATATTGAATGACACAGTATCCCTAGCATTTGTATCCCCTGCTGACAGGGTCAGGAGGGGGATATTGAAATGGTCTTCGTCCTTCAGTCTGTCAGTCCAACCTTCCATCACAAACTTTGTCCACTAACTCTTCATAAGTTTCAGTGGATATTTACGAAACTTGATCTGTGTAGATGTGCATGTGATCAGGAATTTTCGATGCGACAAATTTTGTGGTCACAGCCCTTGGAAATAGCAAAATTTCCATCACAAAGGCCTGTCTGCTTAACTCCTCCTACAAATTTTATTGGATTATTATGAAACTTGGTTTGAAGTATCAATATTGAGTGTAGATGTGCATGTGATCAGGAATTTCGATGTGACGAATTTGGCGTGGTTAGCGAAATTTACCTCACAAAGGCTTGTCCACTTTACTCCTTTTACCTTTTTGGGGGGATTTTTACAGAACTATTTCTGAAGTATTGGTATCAAGTGTAGATGTGCATGAGGTCAGAAATTTCCGATGCGATAAGTTTTATGTGATTATGGCCCTTGCTTGTCCATTTAACTCCTGTATTTTTCATTGCATTTTTACGAAACTTGGTGTGCAGTATCAGTATGATGAGTACATGAGCATATGGACAGGAAGTTTTGATTCAAGTAATTTTTTCAGAGTTTTAGACTTGAATTTACCAAAAACACAGGTTTGGGAAGATGTCTTCAGTTGTGATTTAAGAAATTAAATGATATTTGGGTATGAATACATGTCCAGTTTGATAATGAGATTATTCATATCATAACATAAAAGTCGGCGGGGGATATGGATGTCGTTAGACTGTCTTGTTTATATTTATTTAGTCGCTCTAAAGTTAATTATTCTACCCATTTGGGGTTATATTTAAAAAAGAACCTACCTGTTTGGCGATGCAATACCGCTAAAATCACACCCGAAATAAATATGCCAAAAGCTCGGTCCAGGTCTAATTTACTGGACTGGTTTCGTAAATTTCACTATAAACTGATGCCCCATTGGAGATCCTCTATATATTAGAGCTCCTTGAAGTATATCAATGATATCAGGTATCAATCCAAGCAGCTGCAAGGTCCAAATATCGGCCCCAGTCCCAATACGAATTGGGCAGTTTTGCACAATTCCAAGCCAAAAAATCCAATTTGCATCATCTATCCCTAACTCCGAAGAATTTTCATAGGTTTTTACTACACTTTGGCAGTCTACAACCTGTGGCTTTTGATGAGCGACTGCAGGCTTGTCCATTTCAAGTTACTGTCCATTTTGGACTCACTAAGGGGCAAAACTCTTTATAACCATAACTAAAATTCCTTTGTCATGCACAACAGATCATATCCATCATGCGAGTAGCTTGAAAGTTCATATGTGAGCTTGGCATAATATTTAGATGTGAGCTATTCAGGGGTGTCGCAGATATTACAGATTGGAGAGGGGTGTAAACTTGTTTTGTTCCAGCTGTAATGGCTCAGGTAAAATATTCCAACCACATCATCAAGGCATGCCTTTGTCAAAGACATGCTTTTAAGAAATAGTTTGAATATTAGTCAGTCAGGATTATAGTCAACTCCCGAGTTCTTGGAAATTTATTTGTGAATAAATAAATACATGCTTGGTCTCCACAGTTTCCTATCTAACTAGCATGAACCAAACTCTAAATTGGTCATGCTGGCCCCATTTGTATGACCGACTGTGTCTGTGACATTTGTCCAAGTATCAAATCCTGTCGCATAAGAAACTGATGATTACCAGCAAGATGAAATTGTTTCAAATAAACAAATGTATTGCATGTTTGTGTGTGGTTTTTTTAACTGGTGGAGCAGGGTGGAGTGCTAAATTATTTTCGGTCTTCAAAATTTGATCACATGTCTTTGCCTTGTTACAATTTATGGGAGAGTGCCTGCAGGCACTCTCCCATATATTGTAACAAAACAAACTCATACTGACTAAACGATTTCATTTCAAAGGCAGTATGAAGCATATCCACAGAATATAAAACCTTAACCCTTTACCCAATGTAACAGCCAAAACCGGCCAGCACTATTATAAAAAATCGCCAATTAATTTTCATTTTTTTGTCTCAGAAACATAGGTTATGACCACTAGGTTGAACTAGCTCATCGAGCTCATTCCAATGAGGGTTCTGATGTTTTTGAGACAAGAATTTTTTTGCAAGTGTCTTCTGCTTTTCATATTAGGTAAAGGGTTGAAGGAACTGTACCTGCACTTCAGAAGAAAGCACATTTATAGGCTTCCATCACTCCACCAGTTATAGGGGAACACCATCTAATTTATGTCCTTTAACTCAGGGGTCAGCCTGGCAGCTGATTTTAGGGAGAAGTGACTTCTCCCTCCAGAGATTTTAGGGAGAAGTCAGCGGCTAGAAGGGAGAAGTCAGTGGACATAAAGGAGAAGTCAGAAAAAACATAAAAATGTTTGCCATTACATTTAGCGGCACTATGAAGGAGATTCAAATTGTAAATCTGCTGTCTCCAGGCAATACATTTCAAATTTTAAAGTTCTCAACCCTTCACATTACTGATTTGAGACCATGTGCAATTCAAAGCATGGAAACTATTGTCATTACTAGTTGGGAAAGAGTTAAGGGGAGTTCTCATTCATTCATCTTGTGTTCAATTGGACACATTTTATGGCAAGCTGGTAGTGGTGAATATAAGCTGACTGCTTAAAAGTAAGTTTTATTAACTAAAAACAAAGCAGTGCATTTAGTCTTCAAAAGCACTCAAGTTGATTTTAAATTTTCTGAAGAGCAGTGGAGGTGAAATTTATCACTGAATATTGTGAGAGTATTCTTCATCACAGTAGTTATTTTTTTTTTAAATGAAGTATTCAAAATAAATTTCAAATTCATATAAGAAGCCTGGTCAACCATGGTTTCTGAATGTCTTAATTAAATTGAAAACATTTTCAATATCCTTCGTTAATTAAGCATTATTAACAATTTGAGTCAATTTATTTCTGAGGCAGTTGGCAAAATATTTCGGTTGTCTCCCTTCACTTCTGCACTGGGTTAATTATGTCAATAAACTGTACAGAAAAATGACAGTTTCTGGCGACCATCCTACATTGATACATGCGATTAGTGCTATGGAGACCTGCCATTTTCATTCACCCTAATATTTATGATTTATAATCACAGTCTAGTGAGTCAGAATGAATATCCTATTTTTAAAAAAGCCATTTTTGTGCTGGTTGCTACAGCTAGGGTGAATTGTTTAAACACCACAACAGGCCATTACAATCTTTTGAGAAATATTAAATCGGGCTAGTTTGGACTATTTTCAGAGCCATATGATGGATTTTAACAGCAACCACAAACATGTTTATTTTATTATGAATGTCAGAATGTAGAAGGATTTCTTATCAACCTACTCACAATTGTTTACTACAGGCTTGCACTACAGTGGAAGTCCCTAACTCGGATAAAATACTCTCTATTTTTGTCTTTCCCAAGCAAGTTGGGAAAGAAAAGTGGTGCAAAAGCACCAATAAAAATAAGCCAAAACTGGGTCGAGTGCAACCGGCGCAGACCCAGTACGGGACGCTCTCTCCCAAGTACAACTCCACGACTTCCGTTGCCAGTGCGCATATACCGTCTCTAAAGACTCATTCTTTTTGAAATCCGCTTTGTGTCGAGATGTTTTTGCACGCTTATCAGTGTTCCACCAGCTCGATGTTTGATGATTCCTGATTCAATATACCACAGTGTATCCTTTGTATTCTCAGGAACAGTGTTTTATATTCTCTTTTTTCTATTATATGTCCATAATGTATATTTATTTGCTCTCTCTCGGGTCGCGCGCGATTTTCGCGGGCCACGCGGTTCGGACTTAGATTTTCACAATTATTGTTCATGCTTTTTTTGCAAATTTTTATAATTGTGTTAGAGTTAGGTGTCAGCGGGGTACCACTCCTGCAGTGTTTCTTCTTTCTGTTGAGAGTAGTCTTCCTGTTGGGTGGTTCCCGGTCGACCGTCTGGGGTCTTTGTTTCTGTCACCTTTCTCTCTTTGGGGGTGTTCTGTTTTCTGATCTCACCTTCTCTGCTCCTCTCACCTCTCTCATGCCTAGGACAATTCCTTGTGGGCAGTGTCTGCTGCCTAAGCATGTGGACGATGTACATTCGTCGTGTTCCTCCTGTAATGGGTGTTCGGCCGAGCGGCCGTGTGGTGTCTGTGGAACATGGTCTTCCACCTTCTGGGCGTCTGTAAATCGTGTCGTTCGTTCTCGTGGCCGTGCCTCCCGCTCCCGCGGGAAAGGAGAACGTGGTCGTTCGGGGCCTCCCGAGCCAACTTTGTCTGGTGAGAGTTATTCCTCCTCCGTGGGGGATGTGCAGTCTTTTCCTGTGGTGGATACTGCGGGAGCCGTTGAGTGTTCTGGTGTAGAGATGCCTGGTTCCGGGACTACGGTCCCCCTCCAGTCGACATCTGAGGCTGTCACTAGGGTTGTGACTCCTCCTTCGGAGCCGAGCCGGTGTGCTCTCTCCATTATTTCACCAGCCTCAACGACTCTCGACGTATCTACTACTGCTACTGGTCCGTCTGCTTCGTTGTCTGTTTCAGCCGGCCTCGGCTTTTCGCTGCAGGGGACTGCAGAACTGGCCGATACTGTAGACGTGGGATATCGGCCCCAGCCTTCCCTGACTTCAACTCGGCGAAGTCGGAAGGGGCTGCCGGCCGAGCCCATCGCTGTGGTCTCGTCGCCGTCGAGTACCACAGTTGTGTCTTTGGATTCGGATGTTCGTAGTGGAAACACTATGAACTCCGTGGCGTTTCCGTCCACTCACTCTGGTCACACGACCAGTTTTGGGGGACCAACGCCTTTTGTGCAGCCTGGACCTTCTGCCCCGCAGAGGTCCGCGGTGACTCTCATGAGTTCTCGCAATATTGATCCTCGGGGTGCATCGTACCCCTATACACGTCTGCCTTCAGATGTTTCGGCTGCCGCCCGTCGTCCCGCGTCGGGTGTTTTGGAGGATCGTGACCTTTCGCTGGTTAAGAGGGTCAGAGGTGAAGCCACTTTGCCGGTTCGCTCCCCTGTCGAACCGGTCGGTACAGGCAGTGAGCTTAGGGAGGCCCTCTCCTTACTCACTCAGGTTCTCTCAAAGAGCCTTCCTGTTGCTTCCAGCGAGGCTATGGGTGGTTTCCAGGCGCCTCCTATGGCGCCGCCTCCCGGAATTGGAAACAGGCCGGTTTCCGATTCCTCTGGTGTCCCGACACCATGGGAGGCGTCGGCTGGTTTGCCCACGATGGGCTATGTGTCTTCCGACTCTGGGGAGGAGTCCGACATGCTTGAGGTCGAGGGCCAGCAGTCTTCGGACTTGGGGGCGGCCCTTGACTTTGTGTTTGGGTTTCTGCCTGAGCTCAAACCTGCTAACCAGCCGACAGTGTCAGCCTGGCCGCGATCATCGGTCGCGCGCCAACAGCCTATGGAGCAACCTGCTTCTGGGCGCCTTCGACCGTGCCAGTCGGTACAGGTGGTTGAAGCTTTTTCAGCATTGGATGCCAAGCTGAATTCCAAGGCTTTGAAGACTTCGTTCTTCACCAGGGTTGACACCTTTTTGCCTCCTGTGCGTTATCGTTCCTACGATTCCGCCAATCCGTCAGTCTGCCAGACTTTGACGGTTCTGGATCAGGACTCCACTTCCCTCGGGCTTTCCAAGCCCAAGTCTGCCGTCATTCCAAAGACGACTCTGGAGTCCACGTTGGGCTTATCTAGAGAGATGCTTGGCATGCTTTCTCTCTCAGATCACGTCGTCTCAGCTTTGGCTGCTTATCTGCCTCCAGATAAGTTTGACGAGGTACAGGCTCCTTTGCGTGTGCTGTCCAAGGCGCTTATGCACCTTACTCACACGCATGCCTGTAACACGGCCAATTTGGAATTAGTTCGAAGGGACGCTGTGCTGGACACAGGACGATCCCTTCCCGAGGAGCAGCGTGCTACTCTTCGATCTGCTTCTTTGGCAGGTCCGCAACTTTTCCATGGTTCCGTGTCGACGGTCCGGGATGACGTCCTACGTCATTCCAAAGATCAGCTGCTGTTTCGTCAGCTTGATCAGCCTTCTCGGGGAGGCAAGGGCCGTTCCAAGCCTAACAAGTACCCTTCTGCTTCCTCTGTGAAGCAAAAGGCTGGTCCTTCTGCCGCCGCCTCTGCTTCTTACTCATGGGGTAAAGGTAGGGGTCGGCAGAATCGAGGGAAGTCTCAGGATTCTTCATTTAGCAGAGGAGGTGGTTTCTCCTCTCGCGGGCCTCGTCGGGGCTCGAAATGAAGGTCCTCACCTCGACTCGTCCCAGGTTGGAGGAAGGATAGCAGAGTTTGCAGACCATTGGACCACCATCACATCCGATCCATGGGTGTTAGATGTTGTTCGGTCCGGGCTGCGCATATCCTTCCGACGGCACCCCACTCTGTCAAGGGTGCCTCTTCCAACCACAGTTCCTTCAGACGTTTTACGTCGGGAACTTTTGTCCACGGAGATTGCCAATCTCCTGGCAAAGGGGGCGATCGAGGTCGTCAAGAACGTTCAGTCAGTGGGTTTCTATTCCCGCCTGTTCTTGGTGCCGAAGAAGGACGGCCGACTCCGACCGGTTATCGATCTGAGCATCCTGAACCAGTCTATCATTGCTCCCAAGTTCAGCATGGAGACTTTCAGGTCGGTCCGCCAATCAATTCACCAGGGAGATTTCGCAGCCAGCATCGACCTGCGAGACGCTTACTTCCACGTTCCGATGCATCGGGCGTCACGGAAGTATCTCAGGTTCGCTTTTCTGGGGCGAGTTTACCAGTTCAAGGCCATGCCTTTCGGCCTCAACCTGGCTCCTTGGGCGTTCACCAGACTGATGTCGCATGTGATAGCGTTCCATCGCACACAGTCCAGGGTGACTACTTCGGCATATCTGGACGACATCCTCCAGAGGCATTCCAATGCTGCCTTACTGGAATCGGATGTCGCCACTCTGTTGAGCTTGCTCACGTCGCTAGGATTCAGAGTCAACGAGGAGAAGTCGGACCTGGTCCCTTCTCAGTCGTTTTGTCATCTGGGGATGTCTTTCCAAACCAAATTCAATTTGGTGGCTGTTCCCCAGGCCAAGGCTGTGATTCTCTCAGCTTTTGCTCTGACTCTGTCCCAGTCCAGGTCCGCGACCGCTCGGAGTTTTCTCCGGCTGATCGGTCTCTGCGGTTCGGTGACGGATCTCATTCCTCTAGGTCGGCTGTGTGTCAGACCTCTCCAACACTTTCTGCTCAGTCGTTGGAGACCGAATGTAGATTCTCTGGATCAGGTGCTTCCGTTTCCGGACTCTCTGTATCCTCACCTTCTTCCCTGGACAGATGTTCAGTGGATTACGCAGGGTGTTCCGCTGGACTTACCCACGTCCGATCGCGTTCTGACGGCAGATGCCAGCGATCTCGGATGGGGTGCGACGTTGGATCCTCTCAGTCTTTCCCTACACGGGATGTGGGACCAGGATCAAGCAGCTCTACACATCAACCAGAAGGAGCTTCTTGCTCTTCTTCTGAGTTTCAGGCAGTGGATCCCTCACTTGTCGAATCGCCAGGTCCTTCTACTATCCGACAATTCGACAGTGGTTGCTTAGATTCGGAACCAGGGCGGCACGCACTCGCTTCCGATGTACGAGTTAGCTCGGGATCTTTTACTGCTCGCTCAGGAGGTTCACGCCGGGGTGGTTGTTCGTCACATTCCCGGTCGTCTGAACGTCCTAGCCGACTCCCTGTCCCGACAGGGCAGGGTTATTTCCACCGAGTGGATGCTTCACAGGGCAGTGTTCCAGTCGCTTTGCGATCTCTGGGGACGTCCCCACATCGATCTCTTTGCGACTCGTTGGAACCATCAGGTGGACACTTTCGTGTCCCCGTGTCCAGATCCTCTGGCTTTTGCCGTGGACGCTCTGTCACTCGATTGGAACGGTCTAGTCGGCTACGCCTTCCCGCCGGTTCCGATTCTTCCTCAGGTTCTCGCCAAAATTCGAACCTGCAGTTGTCGAATCATTCTGATCGCTCCCCTGTCGCCTCAGCGGGTGTGGATCAATCAGCTCCGCTCGCTGATGGCGGCGGTTCCGGCACGTCTCCCGCTACGTCGCGACCTTCTTTGTCAAGGTCGCCCGAGGAGGTTTCACATCGACCCGACTTCATTGTGCCTTCACGCATATCTTTTGTCAGGTCCTGTCTCCTCCGTAGAGGTTTTTCGAGACGAGCAGTGGAGTGCATTTCTTCTTCAAGGAGGCACTCCACTGGTTTAGCTTATGCAGCTAAATGGAAGGTCTTCTGTCGATGGTGTGCTGATCACTCTGTTGATTATGCCAATCCTTCGATTTCACAGATTGCGGAGTTTCTGGTATATCTGTTTGATTCTCGGGGTCTCCAGCCTGTTACCATCAAGGGTTACAGGTCTATGCTTTCAGAGACTTTTTCTTATGTGGGGAAGCGTCGTATCGGCACTAATCCTTACCTCTCCAAGCTTGTTCGGCACTTTTCTTTGAAAAGGCCTCGGACTTTGCAGCTTACTCCACGATGGAATCTTTCGTGGGTGCTGCTTTGCTTGGGGGGGGGGGGGGGGGGGGGGGGGGGGCGCCGTTCGAACCTTTATCCCAGGTGGATATGCAATTTCTCACATACAAGACGGCTTTTCTGATGGCATTTGCTTCGGCCAGACGGGTTAGTGACGGGTTAGTGAGCTTCACGCCCTCTCGGTTGACCCGGCCTTTTTTAGGAGTTCTCCCAACAGTGTTACTTTTACCACTGATTGCTCCTTTTTGGCTAAGAATCAGTTACCAGATACTACTCCTCCTCCTATCTGTATCAGGGCTCTTCCCTCTGTTGAGGGTACTCGCCCTTTGCTCTGTTCGGTTCATACGGAAGGGCAGAAAACGTTTTTTTTCTGTCTCTCATTCCGGGTCGACAGAAGATCTCTCCTCAATCCATTTCTCGATGGATTTGTCTTGCTATTCGTACGGCTTATAGTCGTTTAGCAGCTGGCGATTGTATTACCAATCGTATTTCTGCCCACGAGGTGCGGGCACTGTCTACCTCTTGGGCTTATTCTAACTCCGTCAAGTTGTCGGATGTTATGCAGGCAGCCTACTGGAGAAATGCTTCTACTTTCTCCACCTTTTATTTACGCCAGTTGCAAGAGCAGTCGGAGGACCTTTTTGCCTTGGGTCCTCTTTCTTCTGCTCAGGCTGTTGTCTGCCATAGCCATTAGGCTTCTTGAAGGTCAGTTTCAGCCTTGTGCTGTTACTGCCCTTTTTTCTGTCTGTGTGTCACACAGGCTCATATGTCTCTTTTCATTGTCCTTTACCAATGATTGCGACATTATGGTTGATAAGCCTCGGGACCTCTTCCTTCTGCTTCACGGTTCCAGTGCACTAGGGTTATGTGGGGGTTGGTTATGCGATTCCCTCCAGCCTTTTGTCTATTCAGCCTGTAGTAAACAATCGTGAGTAGGTTGATAAGAAATCTAAATTTTATAGTAAATTTCCTTTCTTATTATACCTACCACAATTGTTTACATGGAGGCCCTCCCGTCTTCTTTACGGGTAAAGAATCTTTCCTCCCCGCTGATCACATAACTCTAACGTTTACGGATTCAAAAAAGAATGAGTCTTTAGAGACGGTATATGCGCACTGGCAACGGAAGTCGTGGAGTTGTACTTGGGAGAGAGCGTCCCGTACTGGGTCTGCGCCGGTTGCACTCGACCCAGTTTTGGCTTATTTTTATTGGTGCTTTTGCACCACTTTTCTTTCCCAACTTGCTTGGGAAAGACAAAAATAGAGAGTATTTTATCCGAGTTAGGGACTTCCACTGTAGTGCAAGCCTGTAGTAAACAATTGTGGTAGGTATAATAAGAAAGGAAATTTACTATAAAATTTAGATTTCTATTTGAAAATAAAAACATAAGAAATGCACAAAACTGCCATGTCTCCCAAGGAATATTTTGAGGTTGACTTGAATTTCGCCCTCAGTGTAAGCCAATGCGACTTTAGGAATGACAAGGTGACCCCTTCTCCCCAGTCGCCCACTCGGCTGACCCCTGCCTGGGCTATCAAGTTTCAAAGCGGGAGCTTAAAAATCAATCACCCCTGGAAGCCATCTTTGATTTTAAAAACTGATAGGAAGAACCTACAGTCAGCATTCCTTATCCAATAATTTTGAAGTTTTGTGTGCTTGTTCTGAACAGCATCCAGATGTGAGCTAATAAAGTTAGCCACCATTTACTGAGAAATGGCTGTTATGGTGGTCATCTTGGGTTTTGCCAATTGTTCCATGTCAATTAATTTTGGCTGAATTAATTCAGTCCATGCATTGGTTGGTCAGTACAATATTCCAAATGGAGGCTTGTGGCAACATTTGGATGTGAGCTATCAAGTTTCACCATCAAATCATGGCTACTGCAGGCAGTTATCTTTCATTTCGCTGTTAAATATTTTGGCATATCCAAAAGCCAGAAATTATTGAACAATCTTTTTGACATTTCAGGCTCATTTGTAGGGCAAAATCTTGGTTGATCTTTTGGTTTTTGCCTCATTTCCATGTAAAATGACCATCTTGCAACTTTGCTTATTGTGAAGTGGCTATTCCCTCAGCATACCCCACTGTCAATCTAACAACACATGGCTCCCATTGTGAACATTTATTACAATAGCAGAGCTAAAATCATCAGATTGCATGCTTCTTACATGTGTTTCTAACAACTTTCTTCAATTTGAAAATAATCTTCTTGTGGTACAGTTTTTTTTTTTAACATTCAGCCCATTCTAATTACATGAATGTGGCGGTGAGAGGTGGGTACACATATATTTCAAATGTTAGAGCTGAGAATCATTCAATTTGAGGCAGATTTAATTTCCTGCTTAGAAAGGTGTTGAATTAATTTAAATTAAAGCTACTTTTACATTATTTCAGTTTTTTGTCTGAGTTCTCATCCAAAGATGGAAAGGCAGTCCACTATAAATCAAAGGAGGTAATTAAGTAATACAGACATGGCTGATTGGAATTAATGTATGCACATTTTCACCCCATCTACTCATTTGACCCTCCTGTATGGAAACCCCAGTCCCAAATTAACACTCGTAGGCTCACACAGAAATTAGAAATTGAAGTGACCCACAAAATGATTACAAACTTTTTTCAGACAACTCGATACTTTCAGGTGACCCTTGCAAGATTTTGTAAGCAAGAGAGAGGCAAATTGGTGCTACTTTGATTACCAGTGTAAGAGCCAGGCTAGGTCTGATATGAACATTCTAGAACTCTGTGGCTTATCAGCTCACCTGACTGAAAGTCATTGGGAGATATTGCCATCACTTGAAGTCTGTTAACTTTTGAAATTTGTCTTCTTCAAAACCACTGGGCCATATTCAAACTATATGACACAGACCATCTTTAGAATATACTCTTTCTTTGTTCAAACGAAGCCAGATGAAGCTGCAGTCATCTTCACGTAGGAGATTATGCCCCAAAGCCTAAAATTCTTCTCAACCACGAGAGAGAATGCTTTCATATTTGATATGGAACTTCTTTAGGAGTGACAAAGTTTGTTCAATGGAAGTTAGTAGGTCAATATCTGGGCTCTCTCTGGGAGCATGCTCATTTTGGGCTCTACCCAAAATTTCTATTTCAAAAACCAATTGGCTGATTTTAAACCAAATTTGGCATGTTGTATAATTGGGTCCTAAGCACTTGATTACTCTCCAAAAAAGAATTTCTTCCCCATGGGAACTCCAGAAGCTAAAAATAGAAAAAAAATCAAACACCCATATTTCCAAAACTGCACGGACCAGAATATTGTTTTTTGCAGCTTCCTTTAGGATCAGTGGAATCAAGCGGACAAATAAAAATGTTATCGGTTTTGTCATGGGGCACCGTATGGTGATGCACATTTAATTCTGTTGGCAATGTGAAAATGCCGAGTCATCATCTCTCTTGCACCTCATCAACTAAGTATTCTTTTTCAGAACCATTGGGCAAAATCTGAACTAATTTGGTACAAAGCATCTTGGTAGATTATACTATTCTGAGTTTTTTCCCCAAAAGTTGCTCTTCCACTTGAGGCTTGGGTAAATGCCCAAAAAGCCTAAAATCTTTTTCTCATGAACTACCTGAGAGAGTGCTTTGATATTTGGAATGGAATTTTCTTTGGTGGTAGAGGTTCAAGTTTGTTCAAGACAAGTTAGCAGGTTAATATTCAGGCTTTGTGGTAGCTTGCCCATTTTGGGCTCCAACCAAAATTTCTATTTCATGAACTGATGGGCTGATTTGAACCCAATTGGGCATGTAGTATAATTGGGTCATAAGTTCTTGATTTATGCCTAAAAAATTTTTTTCTGCAGCCCATAGCATCCCCCAAGAGCGAAAAATAGAAAAAAATCAAATGCCCACATTTCAAAAACTGCACAGACCAGAATATTGTTTTTTGGTATTAAGCTTCTGTAGGACACGTGGAATCAGATGGACCCAAAAAATTGGTATCAATTTTGTCATGGAGTACTGTATGGGGATGTCCATTTTATTACTGTTAGCAATGGGAAAATACCTAGTCATCGTCTATCTTGTGCACCATCAACTAAGTATTCTTCTTTTGAACCTTTGGTCCCAATCCAAATCAGTTTGATACAAAGCATCCTGGTGGAGTATACTCTTCTGAGTTATTTTTTTTCCCAAAAGTTGCTAAAGCCTAAGTATCTTTAAAAATCTTCTCATGATCCACCAGGAAGATTGCTTTGATATTTGGTATGGCACTTTCTTTGGTGGATGAGATTAAAGATTGTTCAAGGCAAGTTGGTAGGTCAATATTTGATCTCTCTGTTTTTGACTCCTCCTAAAATTTCTATTTCATTAACCCATGGGCTGGTTTGAACCAAATATGGCATGTAGTATAATTGGGTCATAAGTACTTGATTTATGCCCCAATTTGTTTTCGTAGCCCCATGGGAACCACAGGAGCTAACAATAGAAAAAAAAACTCAAAACACCCATATTTTTAAACAACAAAAACAAAAACCCACCCATATTTCTAAAGCTGCATGGACCAAAAAGTATTGTTTATTTGGTATAAAGATTCCTAAGGACCAGTGGAATCAAATGGACCAGTTTTGTCATGGGAGGGGAGGGTATTGGGATGTCCAGTTGAACACTTTTGGCAATGGGAAAATGCTGAGGTATTACCTTTCTTGTACTCCATCAACTAAGTATTCTTCTTCAAAACCTTTGGACAAATCTAAACTAATTTGGTACAAAGCGTCTTGGTGGAGCGTGGGAAATGCCCAAAAAGCCAAAAATGCTTTAAAAATCATCATCCCATAAACCACTTCCACTTGCAAAAATGTTTTGCCTTATGGTATGGAACTTGCTTTAGTGATGCAGATTCAAGTTTGTTCAAAAGAACGCTGTAGCTCAAGATTTTGGAACCCCATGGAAGGATGCCCATTTTTCCCTCAGGGTGGGGGTATAGAGAACCCTAGATGCTAAAAATCAAAACAATTTTGTACGGACAGTTTAAGATTTCACAGAACAGAGCTTTGCTTTTGCCTGAGAAGTTTTCCTAGGACCAGAAGTTAATGGCCAAAAAATTGCTTTGGTTGTGTCATAGCAAATCAAATGAAAGTGTCAATGACACTGCAGCTTAACTTGACTGTGTGATGTGTTTGATGAAAAGGATAATGTTCAATGTTTATGAAAGGATTATGAAATACAACAAGAATTGTGATAATTGAGAATATGTTAATTTCCCTGTATGCTGTGTTTGCAATCAAAATAATTTGAGGTGTAGACTGCACTAAAGAATTGAGGTGTGGGTTAATGTGACCCTCACAGTTAATGCATGTCAACCAGTGTTACCAAGTTACAGTGAAATTATTCCAAAATGAGTCAACCTATCAAGTTACAATGAAATCCCTTCATAAATACAGCCTGGAGAGTGTACTAAAGGTTTTCGGACTTCGGGCCTATGTTGGCATCATGGTTGACCCATCGCAACCAAAAGGGAAAGTCCTCATCTAGACATTATACCTAGTCATCCAACAAAGTTACAATGGAATCTCTTCATAAATATGACTTGTAGTCTGTGCTGAAGGTTTTGGGCTTGGGCAGTCGTCACGATTGAAGGATTGGGACCAAGAGGGGACATTCTTATCTAGACATTATCTGGAGTCATCCTACCAAATTACAATGAAATCCCTTTATAAATACCACCTGTAGACTGTGCTAAAGGTTTTTGGGCTTCGGGCAGTCATGAAGGTTCACAGATCACGACCAAATGGGGATGTTCTCATCTAAGACATCATACAGAGTCATCCTACCAAGTTACAATGAAATCCCTTCTTAAATACGATCTGCAGACTGTGTTTTCAATTTTGGGCTGGGGCAGCAATCACGGTTGACCGATCATAACCAAAAGGGGATGTTCTCATCTAGACATGACTTCAAACGTGCACATGAAATTTCGTGACAATTGGACAAGAACTACGGGGCGTAGCCTGTGCTAAAGGATAATGTGAACAGACTCACAGACTTCCGCACTCGTGATGCTCTTGCTCTCCATCACTTATTGACACACTCATCTCTTTTGATAACTTGAGCCAGGTGACCATTTTAGGCTCACTTGAGCCTCTAGTTTTATGGGTATGTCAATTATTCAATATCCCCGTGGGAACCCCGGGAAGTAAGCAGCACTTGTTTACTGTGGTAAACCAGTTCCGCTTTACTAGTAAAATAGGACCCAGTCACCAATGCTTGGGGTGAAAGTCCTCTAAAATGGGCAACATGTTGATCAACGATTGACTAAACTTGACTTCATCTCCATGTTGTGTCACGATTAGCCATGGTGCATAAATATGTGGCGTTAACCACCAACAAACAAACAAACAAACAAACAATTATTCAATAATATGCTATGATGTAATTATAACCCTCCCCCCCCCCCCCCCCCCCCCCCCCCCCTTGAGTTGTGGTAGTATACTGGAATCACCTTGTCCATCCATCCATCCGTAGACATCATTTTCTCAGATTTTCTCAGATATTTATGAACCAATGTGTTCAAAACTTGGGATATGTTCACCACCATGGAAACCTGTGCTCCTGCAGTTATAGTTTCAGATGGATTACTTTTGCTTGAATCAGGCCCCTTTTAGACTTGAAAAAGCAGGCCTAGAATTTTGTCTGGAAATTTTCTCAGCTCTTTTTGGTTGATTCCTTTGAAACTTGGTATGTGTGTTTACTACCATGGGAACCTGTGCACATGTGATTATAGTTTCGATCAGGCTTTTTTTCCAAATTTATGCCCCTTTTTTATCTTAGTATGTCTGAATTTTGTCTGGAAGTTTTCTCGGGTGTTTATGGGTCGATTCCTTTGAAACTTGGTATGGATGTTCACTACCATGGGATCCTGTGCACCTGCAATTATAGTTTAGATCAGACTTTTTTGCTAGAGTTATGCACCTTTTCATCTTGGGAAGTCTGAATTGCCTAAAATTTTATCTGGAGATTTTCCTCGGATGTTTATCGGTCGATTCCTTTGAAACTTGGTATGGACGTTCACTACCATGGGAACCTGTGCACCTGCGATTATAGTTTTGATTGGATTTTTTTCTAGAGTTATGCCCCTTTTTTGTCTTAAAAAGCCTGCATTTTGCCCAGAGATTTTCTCAGATGTTTATGGGTCAATTCCTTTGAAACTTGGTATGGATGTTCACTACTACGGGAACCCATGCACCTGCGAATATAGCTTTGATAGGACTTTTTTGCCAGAGTTATGCCCCTTTTTGTCTTAAAATGCCTGAATTTTGTCTGGAGATTTTCTCGGATATTTAAGGGTAAATTCCTTTGAAACTTTTTATCAATGTTCACTACCATGGGAACCTTGCACTTGCGATTATAGTTTTGATAGGACTTTTTTGCCAGAGTTATGCCCCTTTTTGTCTTAGATTGCCTGAATTTTGTCCGGAGATTTTCTCAGATATTTATGGGTCAATTCCTTTGAAACTTTGTATGGATGTTCACTACCATGGGAACCTGTGCACCTACAATTATAGTTACAATCAGACTTTTTGACCATAGTTGTGCCCCTTCTTGTCTTAGAATAATCACAGTAGTGGGGGCATCAGGGGTATGTGCATGCCCATCTGGGACAGTCACACCTCTAGTTATTGTTGGAAAGGGCTCAGGGATCCCTTTCCAACAATGTGTTACATCACAGCATTACAGTGTCATTGTCAAATAACACTATTACATTATAAATTTAGATCATGGTTCTGGAGGAGTTGACATGAATACAATCGTAGTTTGAATGAAAGTGTCAATGACAATGTGGCTCACCTTGACTTTATGTGGCATTTATGGAATCAATGGAATAATTACTTAATTTATGTTGCACTTAAGTAAAATGTGTCAAAATTATTCACTTTTTGTTATCTATTAGAAAAAAAGTAGTAAAAAAATATGATGGTCATTCTAGGCAGCCAACTGTTATGGAAATATCACATTCTCATCATATTATCCTGCCAAGTTTGTAGAAAACAGATCCATATATGCAACATGTAAGATGTGCTGAAGAATCTCCAATAGCTGCAATGGTTGCCACTGATGGTGAGACCCTGACTGAAAGATGACATTCTTATTTACTCATCATTCTAAGTCTTTCTGCCATACAGTAGAACCTATCTTGAGAGACCGCCCTTTGGACCACACAAAAGTGGTCTCTCAAGACAGGTGGTCTCTCATAACAGGTTTCAGGTTTTCTCAAGTCAGTGAATAAACAACCACAAAATTCAGAAATGGAGAAGAATGGATTTTTGTAATTACTTTGTAGTTGTTCTTTTTTATGAAGTTTTTTTAACAAATTGAAATGGATTGTTATAAAAATTATAAAAATAAATTGGTTTTGAAAATCTTCATTGAAGATTTTCAACACAAATTTATTTTTATAATCCTATCTCACATTTCAGGTATGTATGAAATTGTTTATTCAGCAATAATCCTAATCTTTTCACAAGGGTCTTATAAAAACATCTCATTCTTTAATGAGTTATGTAACTGAATAGCAATTGAAACCCAATTAAGAGCTTTTAATACTTGTAATTACGTTAGTATAACCACAAGTTGGTGCCAGGTCACAGTGGTCTCAACGTTTTCATTTGCACCTCTGACTTCAGAGTGTGAACACCTCAACAATAACAACATGGGAGCACTGGAATTACAGGCAAGACTACAGAACACCATTTCAGCTCTGGGCATCTCTTGTCCCATCACCTGGACTATCCAGGAGAAGGGCGAGAGCGTCTATCTGACACTGGAATTTGCCACAGAAGATAAGATCACACCACCCCCAAAGGTAGAGGTAGTACCTTTAGTGAGAGGATCCCCTCTCACACTGGTCCTCTCCCAAGGGGTCTGGAGGCCCTGAAAAAAGAAGGAAACCGAGAAGAGCCCGTCCACCAAGCGGAGGGATGCCCGACGCTTGGAGGCATTTTTGGAGAAGAAGAAAGAGAACAGTGAGGAAAAGAAAGAGCCAGAGATGGCCACCACTTCCCCTCCCACTCCCATAGACAACCCCATCCTACTGCCAGCTTCCCAACTGGTGTTGTCGGATGTGAAAGAGTCTGTGGAGACTGAGGTGGAAATGGAAGCTGCCCTTTCGCCTCTTCCTTCGGAGGCAAAATACCAGGACGTGGACAACTGGCTGGAGAATATCATACAGGAAAACAAGATACAAGGGACCTTCACAGGAAAGAGATGGACAGGAAATACCAACTATTCCTCCAACAAGTAGAAGAAACCAGAAAACTAATAGTGGCCCAACCACAGCAAAAGCCTCAGCCATCACAGACAACTACTCCAGACTCGGCCAGGACCAGACCTAGACCTTTCAAACCTCACCAATCACCATCAGGCAGTCCACCAACAACGCCAACTGCCTCTCCTTCCAAACCTCCACCTCTGAAAAAGAAGCAAAAGAGACATAAGTGCCGCTAATTACCCACAACGTCTCCTCCTTTACCACAGTCAGACACAACAAAATTCCACAGCTAAAGAGGGTCGAAAGGGGCTTGCCCCAAACCGTCCTTGTGTGCCTTCGGCACACAAAAACCATTTGATTCTAGTCAGAGTGGTCTCTCAAGACAGGTGGTCTCCCATAGCAAGTCCATTATAGAGTAAAACCAATCAGTGCCTGGCAGCTGTGGTCTCTCAAGATCGGTTTTACTATATTTCAATAAAACTTCTGCACACATGCAGGGTGAAGAAATCCAAGATCACTTTTGTGGGTGTTACGGGTAGCCAACCATAACCAGAACGGGATGTTCTCATTTACTCACCGTCCATCCATCCACTTGGTCTACTGAGTTTCAAGACAACTGAATCATAAATGTGACCTGCAAAGTGTTCTGAAGAAATCCAAAATGTCTACTCATCCTATTAAGTCATCCTGCCAAACTACAAGAATATTGATACATAAATGTGACATACAGGGTGTGTTGAAGGAATCCAAGATGCTGTGGCTGCCATCATGGGTAGACAAAAGCTACCAATATAAGACATTACAGGGTGTGTTGAAGGAATCCAAGATGCTGTGGCTGCCATCATGGGTAGCCAAAAGTTACCAATATAGGACATTACAGGGTGTGTTGAAGGAATCCAAGATGCCGTGGCTGCCATCATGGGTAGCCAAAGTTTACCAATATAGGACATTACAGGGTGTGTTGAAGGAATCCAAGATGCCGTGGCTGCCATCATGGGTAGCCAAAGGTTACCAATATAGGACATTACATGGTGTGTTGAAGGAATCCAAGATGATGTGGCTGCCATCATGGGTAGCCAAAAGTTACCAATATAGGACATTACAGGATGTGTTGAAGGAATCAAAGATGATGTGGCTGCCATCATGGGTAGCCAAAAGTTACCAACAGAGGACATTACAGGATGTGTTGAAGGAATCAAAGATGCTGTGGCTGCCGTCATGGGTAGCCAAAAGTTACCAAAATAGGACATTACAGGGTGTGTTGAAAGAATCCAAGATGCTGTGGCTGCCATCATGGATAGCCAAAAGTTACCAATATAGGACATATGCATCTACTCATCATACTCAGTCACCTTACAAAATTTCAAGTAAACCAAGACACCCATAACTTGTGCTGAAGAACTTCAATATGGTTGCAGGGGGTGGCTATTATGGATGGCCTACCATAACCCAAATATGATGTTCTCATCTACTTAATATACAACGCCGTCCTACCGAGTTTCAAGAGAACTGATGAATAAATGCAACCTGCTCTGAAGAAATCAAAGATGGGTGCCCAGGCGGCTATAATGTGTGGCCCAATTGTTTACCAAAAGATGACGTTCACATCTACTTGTCATACTACATATAAGTCACTCTGCAAATTTCATCAAAATTTGTGCATAACAGGAGACTGTTCTGAAGTGAAACAAGATGATTGCTGTAGTGGACATTTCATGAGTGGTTGAGCATGACCAACATCGGACGTTCACATCTACTCATAAAAATAAATCATCATGTTGAATTTCAAGAAACTTGATGAAAATGTGACCTGCAGGCTGTTCTTTAGAAATCCAAGATGGCTGCCAATGTGACAGACTGTTATAGAGATTGTGGACAAGCTGTTCTAGAAATCCAAGATGGCTGCAATGCTGACCTTGACAAACATAGGACGCCCTGATCTACTACTCATACTCATGTTATTCTGGCAAGTTTTAAAACAATTGCTTAAATGCTACCTACAGGCAGTTATAGAGAAATCAAAGCTGGCAACCATTATGGGTGGCCAACCCTTTACAAGAAGAGGACGTTCTTATCTACTCGTCATACTAAGTCAACCTCCCAAACTTCATCAAAATTGATGCATAAATGCATCTTATAGGCTGTGCTGAAATAAAACAAGAAGGCAGCTGTAGTGGCTATTGCAGTTGGGAGCCATTGTGCACAGTTGACTATGACCAACATTAGACAGAGTCATCTACTCATCAAACTAAGTCATCCTGTCAAATTTCAAATAAACATCTGCACAAATGCGGCCTGCAGGGTGTTCTGTTGGGTGGCCAACATGTCTATAATAGGCTGTTATTTATGCACCATATCAAGTTATGCTGCCAAGTTTCATGAAAATTGATGCATAAATGTGACCAGGTGTGTGTAAAGAGTGTGAAATGTAATCCAAGAAGGCTGCAGTGGCAGCCACTTTGGGCAGCTACTCATCGTACTGTGACATTGGTGAGTTTAACAAAAATTGATGCATAAATGCACCCTGTAGCCTGTGCTGAAGAAATCCTAGATGGCTGCCTTGGTCATCATTGTTGGAAGCCGACCATGATTGAAATGGGACATTCTCATCTAGACATGAACCTGAACAAACAAGAAATGTTGTGATGATCAGTAGAAAACTAAGAGTTGTACACTGCTGAATGAATTGTGGACTGTCAGAGAAATCCAAAATGGCTGTGATAGCAGCCATTATATGTGGCCAACCTTGACAAACATAGGACGTTCTGATCTACTCAACATATACTAAGTCATTCTGCCAAGTTTCAAGAAAACTGCATAAATGCTACCTGCAGGCTGATCTGGAGAAATCCAAGATGACCCCCATTTAGCCATTATGGGTGTCGGAGGAGTACAACCAACTTGGTTACAGGGCTCAAATCCTACAGACGCAAAAATGCCAAAATTCTGAAAACTGAAGATCTGGAAACCTGGAGACTCAGGTCAACCTAAAGCTTTAGCAGCCCCCCCCCCCCCCCCCCCACTAAATAAAAAAGAAATATTGACCCAAATTCTCTCCAATATAGGGCTACACATGCTGCGATTGCATCAGATTTGATCTTAGAGCACTTAACTTCGCAAAATTTTCTCGACGGAGGCCCCATCCTGACTTGGTCGGTCTGGTCATTACCCCCTCCTCAAACTTCTCTGTCCTAACTGGGACCCTGTGGTCATTACCCCAACCTCCCATTTCCCTTCAGGGAAGTGGGAGGAGGGGTAAAGATGGAAGAGTCCTAGTTAGTAACCCCTCCCCTCACCCAGGGACGGAAGCTAAAAAAAAGTGGGGGAGGGCACAATTTTTTTCTGTGTAACCGCAGGGTTGCAGGAAGGAAACAAAAATTAGGAGCTCAGTGTGTGTGTGGGGGGAGGGGCTGGATTGGAGGGGTACTTTGTTATCGCATATGTCATGAATACGGAACAAAATTAAATGCAACTCCGGAAAGGGAACACATGCTCACGTTAGATACCATAGTCCAAACTTGGACCCAAAGTCCGCAATGTAAATAATCTTTGGGTTTGGTACGTCCAAAGGACGTACGAAACTCAAAAAGTAATATTACGGAATTTGGGTCCAAATTTGGACTAGTTTACCAAACTTAAAAATTATATTACGGAATTTGGGTCCAAGTTTGGACTAGTTGTACTATTACTATAGTTTGTGCTTATTGGATTTAATATTGGATTTACTGGTTGCCAACTTGCGACGTGCAATATCTCCATATATAAAATTGACAACGATGCCGACAGTATTATGTTGCTAATTTTGTAAGAACTATTATCATCTTCCGCAGTAAATGTGGCCATAGGTGTTGTGTAGGATGTCAGAATAAGTCCTGTTTGGGTACCCATAATTGGTGAAAAAAGAGGGGACATGTGCCTCCTGTGCCTCTGGCTTTGTTGCCCCAAATACGCCCCCCCCCCCCCCCCCCCCCCTCAATTATAGAATCTGAAATCCTGGGCCTGGATACTCCCCTGTACCTGACTGCTCAGGTGTCGAACATCCATCTCAGTCGGCAGTGGAATAAAAAAAAGAAAAAAGAACAAAACCCCCCCAAATATTCCTCCTTTCAAAATCAATCCGTAACATGATAGGGTTGGAGGCATTAATTCCTCGGCAAAGAATCAGATTCAGACCACGGCATAACAAATGCATTGGCGTAGCCAGGGGGTGGGGGTGGGGGGGCACATGCCCCCCCCCCCCCCCCAAGTTTTGCATCCCCACCCCAAAACATTGATCCAGTGCAAGTTTCAAACAACTTAAGAACCCCAAAATGCTCTCCAGTATAGGGATACACATGCTACAATTGCCTCATATTCGATCTTGGAGCACTAAATTTTGCAAACTTTTCTCGGGGAAGGCCTTGTCCAAACTAGGCCCCTCTGGTCATCACCTGCCTCCTCCCACATCCTTGTCCCAACTAGGGCCTCTGGTCGTTACCCCCCCTCCTCCCACTTCCATGAAGGGAAGTGGGAGGAGGGGTTAACGACGGGAGGGTGCAAGCTTGGACTAGACAAGGACCCCCAAAACCCCACAACATTACAAATATCATGGTATGTTCCACACAAAAAATGGCTACCCCCCCTCCCCACCCCCCTCAATTATAGAATCCTGGCTATGCCCCTGAACAAATGGGAGTCGAAATAATAATAAAACTCAAGTGCTCTGTCCAGCGTTTCTTTGTAAATTTTTTGTTTCTTTTTAATCTGGTTACACTGACCTACCTATCCATATGAGAGCTGTGCTGTTTTATACAGATGCGGCACTGAGATGAGTAAAAACAGCATCCATGTTGTCATTGACAACATCATCAACAAAAATTGCGAGCGCCACTTCCTGAAATTCCATTCTGGTTTACATTTAAAGTGCAATTTGCTGTTTCCTTGTGATTACCATTCTGTATCTTCACTGCACATGTCACACTATTCCATCTAATCCAGAATAGACTACGGAAACATAAGCTTTGTCACCCTGCCAAGTTTCAAGAAGAATGCAACATTTAATGCATGATGAAGAAATCAAAGATGGCTGTGTTCGTGGACAACTGACTGTGACCATAATGGGATGTTCACATCTATGCATGAACTTGAAAATGCATATGAAGTTTGGTGATGAACAGAAAAGAATTGCATGCTGAACAAATTATGAACATACGATAAAGTAATAGACTTGCTAACAACTGCATGCACCATGATAATAGCTTAGCTTTACTTTGTCAAACATGCACGCATTTGAAGCCGTGGTTTAAGAGAAGATTTTTGTATCATATTAGCCATTATCCAGTGTTAAAATCTGGGGCTCCATAGCTCCCCAAAATATGACCTCAGGGGCATGACACGAAAACTAACTTGTAATTTTTCCTTCCAAAGATAATATATCTCAAAAATGAAAGCATGAGGCAAATGATTTGGAAGAAGAGTTTTGCAATGTTTTTCCCATTAACCACAATGACAAAATGTATGTGCCCCATGGCACCACTAAATATTACTCCAAGAGCACTCAGTTTCAGTTGAGTGAGAAAAAAACTTTTCCCTGCTTCAGCAACACCACACATCAGAATTAAACATTCAATTCTCTATATCTTGTTTGACAGAGAACCTGAGCTGTGGCGTTCATAGGATCCAATCATCCCACTCTTCAAACTGGAAACTGCAATAAATTTGTCAAGGAAAACGCAGCAAGAGGTAATGGGAAGGGAAAGGGCCAAATAAATACAAGAACTAAATACCCCAAATCCTGATTTGATGTTTATTAATGTACAAATGATGAAATATAAATACTAAATAAAGATAACACGAATATAAATGTGTTCTGTACAAATCACAATAGCTTACACATATATCACAGCATTCGTCAAAAACTTACCACATATGCACAACAATTTTTACAGTATAGGTTTTTTCCACAGAGCAAAAAGTTCAGTTTTTCTGACTTGCAGATTTATCATAATTTATGAACATGTCCAGTTATTTTCATTGATCATGCATGTAGCGTATAGAGTAGTAATTAATGTCATTCCTGAGATGCTGACCTTATTTTTGTTGTCTTAAGCTGAATGAAGAGATTGTACAAGAGGTGCTGACATGTGTCCACTGATGTCAAGGAATGGGGCTGTTTCCTGATGGACAATATCTCTCCCCTAATGGACCCCACCAAAATTTCACTGCCAACAGTGGCATAGGTGTAAAAATTTTGTTGCATAAAATCACTCGAAATTTAAACTCATTTTGAAGCAAAACAATTTAACCAATGGACCCCCTAAACCACCCCCCCCCCCCCCCACCAGCACCATGGGTAAATTAATTTTGGGGGGACATAAAATCACTCAAAGTCCTTGAAAACACTTTCAGCAAAAAATCTTTGGGGTATATCACAAATTCAACAAAAGTCCAAAGCCAAGTTTATCCTAATTTGGGGACATCACAGACTTGCAAAGTCAGTTGCCATTCAGCACCAGTGAAGAGCATTTTGTACTATTTACTTCCTGGCTTCTTATGGCTTTACAGATGTCTCATAATATCTAGTAATCCTACACTGCCCAGCTCCAACATTGGTAATATTTTTACTGCAACAGGACAGGTACCTGAACATGCAGTCTTTACATAAACTCAACACTATACTTTATAAGTACATGGGCAGTTGTTTCTAGGCAAGTCTTGGCTGCCTATATAGGCAGCCAAGATTTACCTAGAAACAAATCCAAAGTGCCAGGATGTGGACTGTCAATGTGTCACAAAATTGTTGTTAAATACCTTCCTAAGAAAGTGAACAAAAAAGGATTAAAAAAAACCCAAACCAAACTGTCTGTTAGGGTCTCTACTTTAGGAACATCCCTGTAATTTAGCGACTCCAGTTACCGTGTGCATTTGGTAGAATTTAAAGGCCTGCATACTGACCACCTCAGAGGACTCTCAACCCAGGCAGCAGTATATCAGGTCCTACTGTATGAGTAAAGCAAAATTGTTGCTAATGCAGTGAAAAATAAGGTAAAATGAGATGGTTCATAAATTAGACACACTAAACCCCTATATTTCAGAATTTGGAACTTTTTGGTTCATCTCCTAAATACTAAACTGAATTTCTCAAAATACCTGTACTGTGTTTATATAAATCAAACAAGCATGCCACATTTCTCAACAAAATGATCAGCCCCACACAAAATAAACATGGATACATATATGTTCAATGGTTCTGAAGTTTTTGTTAACAAATAAAATTGTCATATCTTATCCAATAAAGAACCACACAAACTTCAAGGTAACATCTTACTTTTTCAGCACTTACAGATGCATGAGTGGTTGCTTAAAGACATATATACTCCAAAGTGGGCAAAATAAGACAAAGAAAGTGTCACATTTCAATATTGACCAAATCCTTTGATATTTGTTCAAGTTATCGTGCTATCGAGCTGAAAATAGGCAAAAATTAACTAATTGAGGGTCATAACTCTGCCCTGCTCTGAAAAAACTGTGTGACACAATGCCGGTTGGGGGGATGCCCAGGTGTCAAAAACACATTTTCTCCAAATCATACAAATTTTTTTCTTTATCCATTTTTATAGTGTATTTTTGTCCCAAAACAGCTTCACCATGCATTGCATCTATTTGCATACCAACCATCAGGCATTCTTAGCAGTATATATGCATCCAATGACAGGAAACTTGGGTGATTGTCACTGGAACTCATGTGGGGGCAGGGGTGGGTGTCATGTGGACAATGGAAAAAAATGCATGCATTTTTTTCCAAACTGTGTCTACTTTAAAAGCAGTACATGGGTTTTCATAATTTATGTAACCACTTTCCACAAACTCATGTAATACTCATATAGGTTGCAGAAAAATGAAGATATCCCTGGATATTCCCTCTTTATGCTGTTGTGAGGTTACAATTGTCACTCTCATGCATAACCTAAGAACTAACTTGAGGGATGTGACAGCAACCCAAGTTCACTATTATGAATTCCACCACAGTGTCCAGCATAGGAAATCTTTGATAAAGATATTTATATGTCTTCAGTCTTTTGTAATCATAATAAATAAAACTTTGATTGTTTATTTATTGGCATGAAAATGAAATAAAATGAAACAATAAAATCATCTGCGGTATGTCATCACATCCACTTGCTGTTGATAAAATATCACTCAACTTGACTGAACATCATAACAGAAATATCATTATTCATATATTTGTTACTGCTATTGGAGTTACCTTATCAGATCTGGTGACAATTTTAACTGGTCAAGTGCAAAAAACATTTCCTGACCACAGAGGACACAGTTTTTTCATCAAATATAGCTCTGTCACATTTCATTGAATAGTGCCTCCGGTCACTTTCCAATCAAATGTGACAGAGCAATGTGTCTTGGCTTCCAATACTCTACCAATTAATTGTTGGAGTTATATCTGGTAACAGGCAATGAACATGCATTGATGGTATTAATCATGTACATCACATTACATATTATTATATTGACTTGAACCATTCAGATTCCATTTATCTGCAAAACATAAGCTTTTGATGTGGGGGAGGGGGGAGGCAAAAATTTGTCAGAAAAAAATTACAGGTAAGAGTGGGTGGGTCTGAAAAATGGCAAAACCAAAAAATGAGATGTTGTGTCATGGTTTTTCAAGAAATCTTTTACAAGTGTTATCTGCTATTCATGTTTGGGAAAGGGTTAATTACACAACAATCTTTTTCACTGTAAAGTGTACTGTTGTTATATTAGGAAAATAAAATGTCATATAAAATGTTCTGTTGTTATATTAGTAATGAGTCATATCTGATGATTTTCAGCACTGAAGGAATCACACAACATTTAAAATCTTTTATCCCCTTCATACTTTTATAAACCTGATCAACCATGTGTTTCAGTCCCTATAATTACTTTCCTTTTTCTAAATGTCAAACTCTGTAAGTTCAAAAATTTTATTCAAATGTATGTGATCACTGGGCATTTTCCAAAAAGAAAAAGCCAAAATATTGCTGGAATTTTTGATTGCAAAATTTTTCAGCCGTAATATCATACCAGCTAGCCAAACAACATGCCCAAATCTTTTACCAACAAAATCAGGCAAAGCCATCAAAACTAACAGATAAGTTTACCACTTTAATGTAAACCAATTTTAAAAGTAGAGTAAATATTTTCAGAAAAATACTTATTGCCGATGGTCAAACCTGGAAATATAAGCAAACTGTCATCTGCAGAATCGGGTTCCCAGAGAGTGAATTTGGTGATGCTACCCTACACAGAAGGGTAGCCTCACAAATTTATCCTTTGTGAACCTCAATCTGAATCAAGATCTCAAGCCTAAACAGAAAGAAGTATTCAGAGGATAAATTGGGATGGAATGACAAATTCACCCTATGGGGACCTCATTTTGCAAATTACAGATTGCTTATTTCCAGGCTTGCTGATGGCAAATTTTCTTGTCTATTAGCACTTCTGTTTTGCATCATAAGTACTCAAAATATATCTCTTTATACCTTATCGGATAGAGTTTTCTTTCAAACTCTGATTAAGATTAGAAGAAATGCTAACAAACAAGTTTTACATTCATGTGCTGAGTGTCATTTCAAGAACTCATCACGTCATGAATGTAATTTTTTGTTGTTGACAAATCATGAATCCAGTCATAGCCATATATGCCATCAGACTCTTGTTGCTTAGTGATTCTCTTAACATTCTCTCAAACTTGGCCTTGAGAATAAGTGTCGTTCACTTTCTGAAATACTGGAATTGGAGGCACAACTGTCTTGAAAGGCTGAAATAAAAAAAATATTAGAAATATGGACAACTGGTAAAAATGAATATGTTTGCTTTGTGCACTCAGGTAATTTCGGAAGCAGCACAGTTTAGTCCACCATCAGGGTGAAAATTCATTCTTGTCATAAAATCACACAAAACCCTGCAAATCTAAAGCCCCAAAATATAATTTTGCCCAATGGACACCCCCCCCCCTCCCCCACCCCACACTTTCAGGGGGCCTCAATTGGCTTAGTTGTTCCCATTTGAGTGAATGTTAATCTTCTATACGCACATTCACATCTAACTAAAATTTATCACAATCAGGTCTGTCAGAATCTGACTTGTGGATGTGAAAAAGATTTTTTACAGAACAGTCCTTATTCTGTACTAAGTTAAATTTTGGGATCCCGCAGGGAGCCCAAATGTGAGCAAAGAACTTGATTTTTCCAAACTGGAATCTGAACCTCCTAAGGTTGCTGCATAGTAAAATATCAAAAGACTCTGACAAGCGGATCTGAAGAAGATTTTTAAAGGAATTTCCCCATAATTGCACTAAGTTAAAATTCAGGTTGTCAAAGGGAGCCCAAATATGATTCCAAGGACTTCATTTGAACAAACTGGAATTCGACCCCCAAGAAGGATACTGCCAACAAAATATTATTTATTTATTTATTGGTGTTTTAAGGTCACATACTTATTCACAATGGCTAATCGTGACAGGTTCAGAGAGGAAGTACCCAGAGAGAACCACCGAGCATCGACAAGCAACTGCCAGCTCAACATTCTCTGTTCAAGCTCCGCTCAAGCAGGGTTACAGTGGCTGAAGACATGTGCACCATCGACATGCAGTACGCCTTCGTGCCCCCATGTAGGCCTGGTGGATAAAGTGCCTTGCCCAAGGACACAACACGAGTCGTCCCAGACGGGGATCAAACCCGGGACCTCTAGCATAATAGTCCAACAGTTTATCACTTAGCCACCGCACTCTCCAACCAAATATAAAAAGATTCTGACTGAAGGATCTGAAGTAGAGGATTTTTTTAAAGAATATTCCTCATACTGTCCAAATAGGACCATAGAGACTTGATTTGAACAAACTTGAATCTGAACCTTCTAAAGATGCTGCATATCAAATATTAAAAGATTCTGACGGGTAAATCTGAAGATGATTTTTAAAGAATATTCCTTATATTGCACTAAATTGAAGCTGGTCTTCCCACAGGGAGCCCAAATATGACTCCTGGGACTTGATTTGAATAAACTTGAATCTGACCCACTCTAAGGAGGTTCTACACCAATCATCCAAAGACTGTGATTGGTGGATCTGAAGAAGATGATTTAAAAATAAAAAAATTTCCAAATATTGCACAAAGTTAAAATTTAGGTCCCGATTTGGTTTGCAAATATGAACCTCAAGGACTTGGTTTGAACAAAACTTGAATCTCAACTGCCCGACCCCCCCACCCCCACCCCCCTCCCAGATGCTACATTCCAAATATCAAAAGATTCTGACTGTTGAATTAGAAGAGGGGGATTTAAAAAAAAATCCTCATGTTACACTAAATTCTGGCCCCCAGTGAGCCTAAATATGAGTAATTTGAACAATCTAAAAACTGGTCCCCTAAAGATGCAGTGTATCAAATATCAAGAAATTTTGACTAGTATTTCTAAAGAAGATTTTAAAAGAAATTTCTTCATACAGCACAGTTAAAAATCAATTTCCCATAGGGAGCCCAAATATGAACCCAGGGACTTGATTTGAACAAATCGGAATCCCATCCCACTAAGGATGCTGCATACCATATATCAAAACATTCTGAATGGCAGATATAAAAAGGATTTTTAAAGAATATTCCTCATATTGCACTAAACTAAAGTTTGAGTTCCCATGATTTGAACAAAATTGAATCTGACCCTCCCGAAGGAGGGTCTATACCAATCATACAAAGATTGTGATTGGTGGATCTGAAGAAGAACATTTTAAAAAAGTTTTCCTCCAGTTGCACTAAATTAAAATTTAATATCCTTACAAGGAGCACAAAAATGAAGTCAGGAAATTGGTTTGAACAAACTTGAATCTTATCCCCTAAGGATTCTACATACTAAATATCAAAAGATTCTGACTGATGGATCTGAAGAAGATTTAAAAAAAAATATTTTTTTTCATGTTACACCAAGTTAAAATTTGGGCTCCCAGTGAGCCCAAATATGGATCCAGAGACTCAATTTGAACAATCTAAAAACTGATCCCCTAAAAATGCAGTATATCAAATATCAAGAGATTTTGACTGGTAGATCTTAAGACAATTTTTAAATACATTTCTTCATATTGCACCAAGTTGTAATTTGGGTTCCCATCAGGAGCCCCAAATATGAACCCAGGGACTTGATTTGAACAACCTTTCCCCCCTCTCCATCCCCCCCCCCCCCCCCCCCCCCCCCCACTAAGGATGCCACATACCAAATATCAAAACATTCTGACTGATAGATCTTAAGAAGATTTTTTAAAAATATTCCTAATGCAGCACTAAGTTAAAATTTGGGCTCTCACAGTGAGCCCAAATATGACTCCAGGGACTTAATTTGGATAAACTTCATACTGACCTTCCTAAAGTGGAAGTATACCAAATATCAAGAGATTTTGACTGGTAAATCTGAAGAAGGTTTTTAATTAAATTTATTCATATTGCATCAAGTTAAAACTTGGGTTCCCAAAGGGAGTTCAAATATGAATCCAAGGGCGTGATTTGACCATACTTGAATGTCACCCCACTAAGGATGCTGTATACGAAATACCAAAAGATTCTGACTGATTGATGTGAAGCAGAAGATTTTAAAATAAATTTCTTCATATTGCATCAAGTTCAAAACCGTGTTCCCTAAGGGAGCCCAAATATGAATCTAGGGACTTGATTTGAACAAATATGAATCCCACCCCACTAAGGATGCTGCATACCAATCATCAAAAGATTCTGATTGGTGGACCTGAAGAAGAAGATTTTAATTATTTTTCCTCCTTGCACTAAGTTAAGATTCAGGCTCCCACAGTGAGCCCAAATATGAGTCCAAGGACTTAATTTGAACAAACTTAAAACTGATCCCCAAAAGATGCAGTATATCAAATATCAAAAGATTTTGACGAATAGATCTGAAGAAGATTTTAAAATAAATTTCTTCATATTACACAAAGTTAAAAATCAAGCGCCTTTGAAAATGAACTGACATTTGACTTGAAGAAATTTGAATCCTGCCCCACTAAAGATGCTGCATACCAAATATCAAAAGATTCTGGATTTGAAGATGATTTTAAAATGAAAGTGTCAATGACACTGTAGCTCAACTTGTCAAGACATGTACATGTATAGTATGTAACACAGCAATGACAAACATCTAGGTAATGACCTGATAACAAAGGTACATATAAAGTATTGTAACGGTCTGTACATAAATACTGGTCGTGGCCTGTAACAAATGTATAGGTAAAGTATTGTAAAGGTGGGTGACAGTCAGATGCTAAACTAGAGAAGAAATCTTTGAGTCCCAGAGTGGGTCTGACTGAACCCCAAAATATTTGTTCTCATAGCACAGTGATAACAAAGACACCCCAAAACACACTCATTCCTGTCCCAAGGTGAAAACAAAGGTACCCAAGAAGTTTCGTGAAGATCAGTTCATAAATACGAGCTGTATAGAAGTTGTGACACTAAACTGATTGGACCTAATTTCGGTACAAAATGGCCACTGGCTGCCATCTTGAATTTTGGACCGCACTCAGAAACACTCGTTCTCGTCCCAAGGTGATAACAAGGATACCCAAGAAGTTTCATGAAGATCGGTTGATAAATAGGCCTCTAGCCCGAGCCGAATTGACATGTGCACTTACAGTGTACAAGTAGCACTAAATAAATCAAAATTCATCTAATTTGCATAATTTCTGCACGAGAAAAAAACCTGTATTATATGTGATGTATCCCATGGTACTAAACATTCATACAAAAAATTATTCAAATCAGAGCTTTCATGTGGAAGTTCTACGCAAAAATCTGATTGCCCCAAATTTTGAACAAAATGGCTGCCAGTGGCCATCTTGAATTTCGAACCGGACCCCAAAACACTCGTTCTCGGCCCACGGTGATAACAAAGGTACCCAAGAAGTTTCGTAAAGATCGGTTCATAAATGCGGCCTCTAGCCTGAGCCGTATTGGCATTTGCACTGACAGTGCTGACAGTAACACTAAATAAATCAATGTTAGTCTAATTTGCATAATTTAAGCATGAGAAAAAAACCTGTATGATATGTGATATATCTCATGGTACTAAACATTCATACAAAAAATTATTCAAATCAGAGCTTTCATATGGAAGTTCTGTACAAAAAGTTAAAAAATTTATAGTAATTTATATATTTTTTATACTTACCAATGACCCAGACTTAGCTGGTGCTAACTCTAACAAAACCAGGGCCAAACACAAATTTTGCCCCCCAATCCCCAAAATTGCATCCAAAACAAAAAGAAATCATGTCCTAAAGGACCTCCATACTACGCCTCTACTGCGCATGCGCAGTGACGCAGTCGTCCCGAAATTGGCGCCAATTATCATTCTTACTGGCAGTGCCTGGTCAGCGCTATGTACTCAGCGGGGAGGCAAGAGTTCCCAACTCCAGGGAGGGCCATCCCCGTCTGGGTCATTGGTAAGTATAAAAAATATATAAATTACTATAAATTTTTTAACATTTTTATACTGTACCAATGACCCAGACTTAGCTGAATAGTAAACAGGCTGGAGGGCCTAGGACATAGAGGAAAATCCAATAAGCTCAACTATATAGTAAAGAGGTAACCCCTTAAGGAGAAAAGGAGTATTAGGCTTTACATGTATCTTTCTTATTTAATATTAAATTAGAAAGATACACTACCCTTAATAATTGAGCACAATAACATTCATGTTCTCTATTAACATCCAGTATAACCCTTATACTAATTATTTTTAAAACAAGCCAATAAATAAAGTAGTCCAGAGAATTGAGACTCTTTATAGTCATTTAAAAGTGTCCGAGTATTGTATATTAAAGCCCGTTTGACACTTGACATATACAAATGCTTCACACCGAGCTACACTTTAAAAATAAGACATGAATGAATTTAAACATTAATATTACACTTTAAAAGCATCCCGGAAGCGACTCAGAAATACTGACTTGGAGGAGGCATTCCCTTGCTTTTCACTATAAAGCAGGTGACCTAAGGGAACACCCGCCCCCCCCCCCCCCCCCTTCCCCTTGCCCTGGGTCAAATAGCCCAGAGCGAAGAGGGCAGCCGGATGGAGTCACTGCCGGAACAGAAAGCCTGCATAACTACAGTTGCAACTGTTTAGTGGACGACATTCTGAGCAACAGATAACGGACCTAAACAATGCAGGTCTCCAGAAATGGACTCAATATTTCTGAGATAAAAATTCGTAAATGTGGATGGCTGAGACCAATAAGCAGCCTTCATTAAATCTGTAATAGCAACACTATTAGCATAAGCCCAGGAAGTAGAAAGAGCTCTTACTTCATGAGCAGAAATCTTAAGCACAGACTGCTGAGAAGAAGATAAAACTTCATAAGCAGTACGGATAGTTAACTGAATCCATCTAGCAATAGAATGGACTGAAATGTCCTTTCTATTAGGCATCAAAGACAGAAAGAAACGTTTCCGTCCCTTTCTGATAAACTGAGATCTCTGTTTATAGATACGTAGTGCTCTAACAGGACAGAGTAAAGGCCTACGCCCGTCTGAAGACGGAAGAGCCTTAATAACAATAGGTTCCGGATATTTATTAGGAGCCTGATTCTTAGCTAAAAAACCCACATTAGTAGTGAAGGTGATAGTGTTCCCAACACTACGATAATGAGAATCATCCACCGATAGTGCATGAAGCTCACTGACTCTTCTGGCAGAAGAGAAAGCTAAGAGAAAAGCTGTCTTATAAGATAAGAATTTGAAATCTACTGTCCCAAGAGGTTCAAATGGCTTTTCCTTCAATTTAAGGAGAACCCAAGCTAAATTCCACTTAGGAATTAATCTAAGAGTTCTGGGTCTATTTATCGAAAAGTTTCTAACCAACTTCGATAAAGAGACATTAGATCCAATTTGTAAACTATCATGATGTGCATAGGTATCAGATAACATAGATCTATAACCCTTTATAGTAACAGGCTGCAGTTTGATTTCGTCAACCAAGTATACTAGAAAGTTTGCAATGTCTGGTATAGAGGGATCAAATATATCTACAGAATGATCCCTACACCAACGACGAAAAACCTTCCACTTAGCCGCATAGTTTAGCGAAGAGGAGGTCCTCCTACAGTTAGAAATCGCGTCCACTGCTCGTCCTGTAAAATGCTTGCCATGCAAGAAGGACCGCACAATGGAAAAACGTGAAGGTTGAGACCTTGCGGGTTGTGATGGAGTTGGCGCGATTTCCCCTGCGAAAGAAGATCCTCTCGTGGAGGAAGCTTCCGCGGTAGGTCCCACAACAGACACCTGAGTAGATTTATCCACGGTCTCTGTGGCGACAGAGATGCTACCAACAGAATCTTGCATTGAGATTGTTTTATCTTTAGCAATACTTGTTGAATTAACGGCGCTGGAGGATACGCATATCCTATCATTCCGTCCCAAGGGATCGACAGAGCGTCTACTGCAAATGCTCTTGGATCCGGACACGGAGACACATACGTCTGCAACTGATTGTTGAGATGTGTCGCAAATAAGTCTATCATTGGCCGTTCCCATTGGTAGCAAATCTGCTTGAATACTTGTTTGTTGAGAGTCCACTCCGACGGCAACAAGCGACCCTTTCGTGAAAGGGAGTCTGCTAGCACATTCAGACGACCCGGTATGTGACGGACCGAAAGAAGAACGTGATGTTCTAACGCAAACAGAAGGATTCTTTCCGTTAGATTGAACAACGGAACTGAATGAGTGCCTCCCTGATTCCGTATATACGCCACTACTGTCGTATTGTCGGATAGGATTTGGACATGAGCATCGTGAATAATGTCCATCCAGTGACGTAACGCAAGCCAAATTGACATCATTTCCTTGATGTTTATGTGCTTGCACAGGAATTGCGGATCCCAAAGACCCTAGCATCTCGAATCTGTTGGGATTAATGATGCACCCCAACCTGTTTGACTGGCATCCGTCATAACGGTAAAACTCGGATCCGGCAACTGCAGCGGAACTCCTTGAGTTAACCACTGAATGTTTGCCCAAGTCTGAATCTCTTGTTTCACTTGATCTGACAAGAGAACGTCTACATCGAGCGAATGAATTTTCACACTCCAATTCTGAGTCAGGAAAATTTGAAGAGGACGTGTGCGTAGCCGCCCCATCGGAATGAGATCCGTGGCGGCTCCGCACAGACCTATCAGTCTCATAAATTCTCTCGCCGTGACTTTGCCTGCGTGCAGACAATAGCGAGCGTAACAACTGACTAATTTCGCTCTGGTTAACGGCAGACGAACGAGATTGTTGTGCGTCTCGAAGCTCATTCCCAGATGAGTGAATGACTTGGACGGCACCAGATCCGACTTCTCCTCGTTTACTATAAAACCGAGACGTCGGAGCAATAGAAGAAGATTCTGAACATCGTTCTGAAGCGTTAACTCGTTGCTGTACCTCTGAAGAATGTCGTCCAGGTAGGCCGACGTTACCGCAGACGAATGAGCTCGGAAGTAGATCATTACCGAGTTCATTACCCGAGTGAAAGCCCAGGGTGCTAGATTCAATCCGAAGCACATCGCCCGGAATTGATACACCACTCCCAGGACTGCAAAGCGTAGATACTTTCGGAATTTCGGATGTACCATGACGTGAAAGTACGCATCTTTGAGATCTATGCTCGTTGCATAATCGTTCATCCGAATACTCGCTCTGACCGATCGAATCGTCTCCATATAAAACTTCGGAGCGACGATCAGCTTGTTTATCCAGCTCAAATCTATGACTGGACGGAACGAGCCGTCTGGTTTCGGAACCAGAAACAGATGGCTGTAGAATCCCAGAGATTCCTGGTTTTCTACGACCTCTACCGCGTTCTTCATTAAAAGAGACTGCACCTCTGATAACAGAGCGTCTCTTTTCTGTGGATTTGACGGAAGATGAGTCCACTTTGGACTTCGAGTTAATGGAGGCTTTCGTTTGAAGGATATCTTTAGACCTTCCGAAGTCACTCCTCTCACCCAAGGGTCGTCCGTAATCGACGCCCATTCTTGTGAAAAACTTGACAACCTTCCGCCAACCGGAACGCGATAGAGGTTTAAGCCATCACCTCCTGGACCTACGAGGCCTGCGGTAGGAGAAACCACGTCTTCCACGACCCGCACCTCGCCTCGTCGACCTCGGGGCGTCCGACCGATTGTCCCGGCCTGAAGGACGTCCCGAACGAGAGTCGCTATCCTGACGGTCTCTCGAATAAGACCAAGAGGACGCACCGGAACCTCTATAGGAACCTCTCTTGGGCGCATTAGACCCAGAAGTGCCTGTCTTATTCGTGTCTGCTGTATCCGACTTCTTAGGAGCCGATCTGAACAACAGAGAATCAGTAGCTTTCTTTTTAATTTTATCATAAATAGCGGAAAGCTTGCCGTCAAAGAGAAGTTCTCCTGAGACCGAAGCGACTCTAAGAGAGTTCTTCACCTTAGAATCCACTAGTGTGGATGTAGCTAGGGCTGCGTCACGTCTAACCAACTCCAGATTTGCCACTGAAAGGGCGGAGTTACACGTGGAATAAGCTACTGCCCTTGAAAGAAGTCTTAAAGAGGATTGTATATCCTGAAACTCTTCCCCTTGAAGGCGCAGTGATAACGCCTTAGTAAGGTGATCTGCGTAAGATAAGGCATCTAAATTGGCTCTGTTAGATGCAATAGCTGTTTCCAACACCGCGGTTGGAATAGAAGCTGACAACGGTAATGATAGCTCTAAGTCTTCCGCCTCGTCGCCCATACGCAGAGGAACTCTCGGTATACCCTGTCCTGCCGTATCGAATTTATTCCTTGCATTAATGAAAGGCAGGTTGAGAGTACTAGCGGACAAGAAACCTGCTTTCCCCGTCCTGGAAGCAAGTTTAAATATAGCGTCGTTCAATAATTCAAATGTTCTAGCAACATTATTGGACTGCGACGGAAACTCGGGAGCGATGTCCCTGAACCGCTCAAAAAATTCAGAGTCCAATGACGCTATAATTCTCTTGTCCGGAAGCGCAGCAGTCTGACCCGACGGAACAACTTGAGGGAGAAAGTGCCGGATGAAGTCCACGGCAGCTTTATGTTGTTCCGAAAGGGATAGCTCCAAGTCATCCGTATCCCTTTCACCATCCGGTCGGACCTCACGATGTTCCCGGTCGTCCGCCCCGATGCTTCGGCGGAGCGTACCGACCCAGCGCCGTCGGATAATTCTCGATCTGACACCGTTTCTGTCGGCTGCTGGGATGCTGCGATAAGCTGTGCTATCTGCACAAGAATGTCCGGCGTCGAGACCTGCGGAGGCGCAGTCTTTCGCTGCTTCGCCGAGGGCAGCTCCGCATCAGATGGCTGCCGCATACTTTTCCTATGCGAACGTCCGGAGTCCATCGGTCTCGAATCCCTGGCTGCCGGATGGTGTGACCTGGTCGCCGAAGAATCCTTCATCGGCGAAGCTGGTAATATATCGGCGGTCACGCAGCCAAGGTGCGGTCGTGTGTGCTGACGAGAAGAGGAAGCCTTAACAGTCTCTGCGGACTGCTTATACAACGGAGCGTCCCGAGCGACGGACGTATGCTCCGCTAAAGACACATTTTGTACCACAACATCTGGTCCCAGATGTTGTTGTACGAGAGAGGGACCTCTCTCGCTCGCGGCCCGGCTGGACCTGGACGAGCTATGAACCGGACTAAAAGGCTTCCTCCGTTCTCGCTTACTATCCGCCGTCACTGGGTGTGCATCTATTATGTTTATAGTGCTTGCATCACCCAAAATTTCCTCTTGGACCGCATCGGACGAACCCGGCTGCCGAACCATTCGGTGAATGGACGCTACACCGGGCGAGCTAGCGGACGACATTTGTCTAATCTCCATGAGCACTTTTGCCGCTAGCTCTGAATTCATTTGTGACGACGGACGCACACTTGAAGAAGATAACATGGAAACATCACCCTGTTCTGGTTCCTCTGAAATAGAAACTGAGAGAGTAGAGTGACCTTGCGGAGAAAGAGCCGGCATCGCTCTTTCTCCAGAAACAACATATCGTGACACACGTTTCCAATGTTTCTCATCCCAATGTTCACATATAGGACAGGGATTAATGCGAGAACACTGACTACAATTAATACAATGATCATGAAAGTCAGAGGAAGATTTCTTCCTATTACAATTTGAACAACGTCCCTTCATTGTGAAAGAACAACAAGTCCTAGTTACTCGCAAAAACCCCTGACACAAAGATACATAAAAACATGATCCATTAATAAATGAAAAAACAATTGCAAAACAAAATAATTTTGAAAAAATATTTTTTCAGAGAAGCCCAAGTTGCTGAAAAGTAACGTTGAGCCCCGATGGATCCGATGGCAAAGTGTGGTCAAAAATTTTAAATTTATATAAAATAATTAATGAGACACTTTCGGATAATATAAATGTATCTTATAATGAGATAAACTACCACAAAGGCAAACAGCCCCCCTCAAAAAAGGCTGTTGCCAATGAAAACAAACAGTGTAAACACACTAGAAAACATGACTCCAGGCACTGAAAAAACTGGCCCGGAATCAGTCATCAATTACACTCTATCTGATGCAAAACAGAGACTCCCAGAGGAGAATCTGTAGAACATCAGATGGAAGATGCAGAACACAAACGTTATACACCCATGGGTGAAAACGTAACTATGGGGAAAATAACAGAAAACATTCTGTAACCAAGCAACTCTCCCAGGAAATTTTAGAAATGAAATTTCTCAAATATATGCCAAAAGCATGGGAGAATTGCCAGGGGGGACTTTAGAAGGCTAGGGGAGAGGAAACACTGAATAAGCAGTGCAACAATTAGCAAGAATGACCACAAGAGGCCCATGCCTCGAAAATAGGCAACTTAACATAATTTCATCAAAAAATTTTAAGTACAGCCCTGATTATTTTTTGCCACTTCTTTTTCCTCTCCTCCTTCTATCCTCCTTAGAATCACATTTTCTCCAAAAATTACGTGTCTGGCATCCTTTAAACTGAGATTTACAAGCACAAAGATCAGTGAGATGTTGACTGATGAAGGGCCAAACAGAGAATGATAATTGGCGCCAATTTCGGGACGACTGCGTCACTGCGCATGCGCAGTAGAGGCGTAGTATGGAGGTCCTTTAGGACATGATTTCTTTTTGTTTTGGATGCAAATTTTGGGGATTGGGGGGCAAAATTTGTGTTTGGCCCTGGTTTTGTTAGAGTTAGCACCAGCTAAGTCTGGGTCATTGGTACAGTATAAAAATACAGATTTCTGCATCGTCGGTACAAAATGGCGGCTGGCAGCCATCTTGAATTTCAGACCGCACCCAAAAACACTCGTTCTCGTCCCACAGTCATAACAAAGGTACCCAAGAAGTTTTGTAAAGATCGGTTCATAAATACGGCCTCTAGCCTGAGCCGTATCCAATCATTGACACACGGACGACACGCCATGACAAAAGCTTGAATTTGGCTTCGCCAAAGTTGAGCTAAAAATATTCCTCAAGCTGCAATAAGTTAGAATTTGGGCACCCATGGAGTGACCAAATATAACTGCAGGGACTTAATTTGAACAAACCTTTAACCGACTCCCCCACTCCCCCTGAAGATGCAGTATCCTAAATACAAAGATATTTTGACTGGAAGATCTGAAGAAGAAGATTTTTAAATAAGTTTCCTCATACTGCATCAAGTTAAAATTCGGGTTTGCATAGGGAGCCCAAATATGAATTCAGGGACTTGTTTTAATCAAACCCGAATCGCACCCCTTAGTAAGGATGTTGTATACCAAGTATCAATAGATTCAGATAGATAGTTTCACTTTCACGGTGCTAACAGACTTATGCCCCTTGTGGTGACCCCCGTGGCAACTTAAGTTGAACAAAATTGAATTGACATATGATAACGGACATGCATATCAAGTTCTGTTCAATTTGGCCCATTGGTTTTTGTGAAGAAGTCGATAATTCATTCCGGCTTTCATTTCAGACAGATGGATGCCAGACGACAGACAAAAAGTGATCACAAAAGCTCCCCTTCAGCTTCACTCAGGTGAGCTAAAAATCTTTTGCATTTTCAGAGAGAGGTGTGTTACGAAATGGGACTTATTGTCCAATCCTCATTTGCATCATCAATGGCAAAAAGTTATTTTTAGTGTCAATTTTTTTTTAGCTCACCTGACTTTCAGTCAGGAGAGCTATAGTGATCACTCACCGTCCGTCGTCGTCTGTGAACATGGTGTTTGTGTCTTCTCCTCCCAAACCCCTGAACCAATTTAATTGATATTTGAGATAGTAGTTTGCTATGACATCGCAATTTGATTTTGTTCAAATCAAGTTGTCTCGCCCCTTGGTAAGGCCACGCCCAAAAAGTGTGCCTAAAAAAAATCTTCTTCTCATGAACCTGCAGTAACAGAGACTTGATATTATGTGTGCTGCTTCCTTTTGAGGTGTTGACTCAGATTTGTTCAAGAGAAGTTTGTGGGGCTATATTTGCCGTTATGGGAGGGGCAAGAATTTTCGCCACTCCCAAAATTTCTATTTTCTAAACTGAGAGGCAGATTTGAACCAAATTTGATATGAGGGCTTATTGGGTCATACGTACTTAATTTATGCCCAATTTTTTTTTCCGTCACCCCATGGGAACCGCAGGAGCTAAAAATAGAAAAAAATTAAAACTCCCATATCTCCAAAACTACACAGCACTGAGAATTCTTATTTGGTGTGAAGCTTCCTTGGGACCAACAGAATGGAATGGTAAAAAAAAATTGCTATCGGTTTTATCATGGGGTACTTTTTGGGGACTTTGAAAAAGTGCTGAGTCAGCATTTTTTAACACTGGGTAATGGGAAAAACATGTAAGACTACTTTTCTCCCAAACCACTGCTCCAAAAGCTTTCAAATTTCACATATAACATCTTTGGAAGATTGTTTCATATGTTTATTGAAATCAATTCCCTGGGTCCATATTTGGGCTTTCTGTGGGAGCCCAAATGTTTAAATTAGTGCAGTATAAGGAATATTCTTTAAAAATCTTCTTCTTCAGATCTACCAATAAGAATCTTTTAATATTTGGTATGCAGCATCCTTAGGGGAGTGAGATTCAAGTTTGTTCAAGCCAAGTCCCTGGGTTCATATTTAGGCTGAAAATTTGGGGTCCCGTTCAGGACTTAGAAATTTTGGACCAAAATCTGGAAGTCTTTTTTTTTTGTTTTTTATGCATTACGGTCAATTTTAAGACAAAAAAAAATTTTTTTTTTACACTGAAAATTTGGGGTCCGGGTGGGACTTGGAAAATTTTGGACCAAAATCCGGAAATTAGCTTTTTGATTTTTTATGCGTTTTGGTCAATTTCAAGAAGAAAAAAAATTTGGGGCTGAAAATATTTTGTTTGGGACTTCAAAAATTTCCGAACAAAAATTTTAAAAAAGTTAAAAAATTTATAGTAATTTATATATTTTTTATACTTACCAATGACCCAGACATAGCTGGTGCTAACTCTTAAAATATAGGGCCAAACACAAATTTTGCCCCCCAATCCCCAAAATTTGCATCTAAAACTAAAGAAAACATGTCCAGAGAGGCCCTCCACACCTCGCCCCCACTGCGCATGCGCAGTGTCAAGGACGTTCCGAAATTGGCGCCATTTATCATTCTAATAACCAGTGCCTGGTAAGCGCTATGTACTCAGCGGGGAGGCAAGAGTTCCCAACTCCTGGGAGGGCCATCCCCGTCTGGGTCATTGGTAAGTATAAAAAATATATAAATTACTATAAATTTTTTAACATTTTTATACTGTACCAATGACCCAGACATAGCTGAATAGTAAAAAGGCTGGAGGGCCAAGGACATAGAGCAAAATGGAATACGCTCAATAAAATAAAATAGAGTCATCCCCTGTAGGGAAAAGAAGTAATAGGCCTTACATGTATCTTTCTTATTTATGATAAATTAGAAAGATACAATCACCTTCCAAAAATTGAGCTTCATACATCCATGTACTCTATTAATATCCAATAATCCTTATACTAATAATTTTTAAAGTAAGCCAATAATAAAGTAAGTCTAGAGAATAGAGACTCTTATACTCCTAAAAGTGTGTGAGAATTGCATAATCATGTCCGTTGACATATGCAATATTCAAAAGCTATACTTTAAAAACTAAGACTTGAATGAATTTTATAAACTTAAACTTCTCACTAAACAACCATCCTAAAAACAGCTCAGAATTACTAACTCCGGAGGAGGTATCCCCTTGTTTTCATAGTAAAAACAGGTGACCCAAGGGAACACCCTCCCCCCCCCCCCCTTTTTCTTGCCCTGGGTCAAATAGCCCAGAGCGAAGAGGGCAGCCGAACGGAGACACTGCCGAAACAGACAGCCTACCTAGCTATAGTAGCAACTGTAAGTGAATGACATTCTGAGCAGTAGATAATAGACCTAACAATAGAGGCCTCCAGAAATGGACTCGATATTTCTGAGATAAAATTCATGAATGGATGGCTGAGCGCAATGAGCAGCCTTCAAAAATCTATAATAGAACACTATTAATGTAAGCCCAAGAAGTAAAAGAACTCTTACTTCATGAGCCGAAATCTTAAGCACAACTGCTAAGCCAATGATATACCATAAGCAGTACGCTAGTTAATAGAATCCATTAACAATAAAATGGAGCGTAACGTCCTTCTACTAGACATCAAAGACAGAAGAAGCTTACGCCCTTGTAATAAACAGATATCTGTTTATAAATACATAAACTGTACCCGGAAAGAGTAAAGGCCTATGCCCATACGAAGACGGAAGGACCTTAAAATAATAGGTTCCGGATAGGAGCCTAACTCTTATGCAACAATCCAACCTAAATAGTAACGGAAGTATTGATTCCGAAACTATGAAAGTGAAAATCATCCATCGATAGTGCATGAAACTCACTGACTCTACAGTAAAAGAGAAACCAACAGAATTACTGTCTAAAAGGTCAGAATTTGAAAACTACTGTTTCCAGAGGCTCAAATGATTACTTAGCTAAATAAGAACCTGAAGTTAAAATCCGTATAGGAATTTAATCTAAAGATTCTAAGTCTATTTATCAAAAAGTTACTAACTGACTTAGATAAAGAGACAAAAGACTCAATTGTAAACTATCGTAGAGTGCATAGGTATGAGGTAACATAAACCTATAACCTAAATAACAACAGGCTGCAGTAGATCTTGTGAAACAAGTATACTAAAAAATAGCAATGAGTAGTATGGAGGGATCAACCATATGAACATAATGATCCCTACACCACGACGGAAGAGCCTCCACTTTAGTCGCATAGAATAGCGAAGAAGAGGATCTCCTATAGTAAGAAATCGCGTCCAAAGCTCGTCCAGTACAGTGCTTACAATGCAATATGGACCACACAACGGAAAACATGAAGGTTGCGACCTTGCTGGTTGTGATAAAAATGACACGATTTACCCAGTGAAAAAAGATCCTCACATAGAGGAAGATTTCACGTTAAGATCCACAGTAGACAAGAGAGTAAATTACTCATGATCTCTGTGAAGATAGAGATGCTATCAACAGAAATATATTGTGGTTGTTTATCTTAGCAATACCTGCTAAAAACAACAGCGCCGGAGGATACGCGTATCCTATCATTCTGTCCTATAGATCAATAGAGCGTTAACAGTATTAGCTCAGAGATCTGGACAAGCCAACACATACGTCTGCAATTGATTAGCCAACTGTGTCATAAATAAAACATCATTGGGCGCTCCCATAGATAGCAAATCTGATTGAATACTTGTTTGTTGAGAGTCCATTCTGACAGCAACAAGCGACCCGTAAGAGAACGGGAGTGCGATAAAACAATCAGACGACCCAGAATATGACGGACCAAAACTGAACTTGGTGTACTATAACCAACAGACGGATTCTTTCCATTAAATTGAATAACGGAAACGAAAGAGTGCCTCCCTGGTTCCGGAGATACGCCACTACTGTCGAATTAAAGGACAGGAATTTGGGCATGCGTTTCTGAATAATGTTCATGCAATGACATAAAGCAAGCCTAAAAAACATTATTCCGCGGAAGTTAACTGATAGCTAAAAGACTGCGGAACCCAAAGACCCTGGCACTTCGAATCCGTAGGGATCAGTATATATCCCAATCTGTTTGACTGGCAACCGTCATAACAGCCACACTCGGGTCCGGCAACTGCGGCGGCACTCTCTGAGTCAACCACCGAATGTTTGCCCCAGTCTGAATCTCTTGTAACACAAGATAGACAAGAGAATGTATAAATCAAGCAATTCATGGATTGCCGGAAAGTTGCCGTCGAAGAGAAGCTCCTCCGAGAACGAAGCGACTCTGAGAGAGTTCTTAACCTACTATCCACGCGTGGATGTAGCTAGGGCTGCCTCACGTCTAACCAACTCCAATCAGCCACTGAAGGGCGGAGTTATACGTGAACAAACTACTGCCCTCAAAAGAAATTACATTGAGAATAATATCCCGTAAATCTTTTCTTGAAGACGTAATGATAACGCCTCAGTAAGGCGGATTACGTATAATAAAGCGTCTAAGTTAAGTCTAATATACATAATGTCGTTCCCAACATTGAAATTGGAAAAGACATAAACGGTGAAAAAGAATATATGCAGTCTTTAATCACACCGTCTAGACGCATATGAACTCTCGGTATGCCCTGCTCTGCCAAAATAAACTATATGTAAAAAAGATAAAATGGCAGAAATGAGCCACGCGGACAAGAAACTAAACTATCATGCTTAGTAGCCGTCTTGTATATATATAAATATATAGCGTCGAAAAATAAAACACATGTTGTAATGACAATATTGGACTGCGTCGGTAAGTCAGGGACAAAGTCCCTGTACCGATCGAAAAATCCGAGTCCAATGACGCTATAAGTCTCTTATCCAAGATCGCAGCAATGAAGTCCGAAAAATAATCACTGGAAGAAATGCCAGAAGATATGAAAGGCATCTTCCGATACTACTAAAGGGAAAACTCGAAATCTTTCGAATCCCTTTCGCCATCCTGTCGGACCCTATAAAGCGTTCGGTCGTCCGTAGCTTGATGCAACCGCGGACCGCACCGACCCAGCGCCGTCGGATAATTCCTGATTCGACCGAGAAACCGTCAATTGCTGGGATGCTGCGAAACAACTGTGCTAACTCGGATAGCACGTCCGTCACTGAGGCCTGAGGAGCAGCGGTCTTACGATGCATTGCCGCAGGAAGCTCCGAGATCGTTACCCCGTGCATACTTCCAATATGCGAGCGAACGGAGTGTATAGGCCTCGTGTCCCTTGGCTACCGGATGGCGCGACCTATTCGCTGTGGAATCACTGAATGCCGAAACTGATCGGATACTCGAGGTCACGTAGCCAATGTGTGGTCGTGTGCCCTGCTGTGAGGATGAGGAAGCATTAAAGACAGTCTCTCGGACTGTCAATATAACGGAGCGTCCCGAGCAACGGACATATGCTCCGAATGTAAAATATCTGAACCACAACATGCGGTCCCCTATGTTGTTGGCTTCCTCCGATCTGTCCTCAATCTGCCGTCACTGGGTGAGTACTAAAGTAATTAAAGTGCTCGCATCACCCAAATCTCCTTCCTAGACCGCAACGGACGAACCCGGCAGCCGAACCATTCGATGAATGTACGCTACACCGGGTGAGCTAGCGAATGTCACTCCGTAAGCGATAGACATATTCCATGAGCACTTATTGCCGCTAACTCTTCATTAACTATGACGACAGAGGCACACTTTTGAAAGACATCTCCATAACTCTTCGAACAAGAAACCAGAAATGCTTGGATAGCAAGCATAAAATAATAATATATATAGCGTCGTTCAATAATTCGAAAGTTGTGTGACATTATTGGACTATGTCGGAACTGAGGGACGATGTCCCTGAACCGAACCAAAAATTTCTAAGTCCACCGACGCTATCAGTTTCTCATCCGGCATCGCAGCATATGTTGTTCCGAAAGGGAAAGCTTGAAATCCACCGAATCCCTTTCGGTATCCCGTCGGACCGGATGAAACTTTCGGACGTCCGTACCCGCTTCCGCGGAGCGTCCCGACCCAGCATCGTCGGATAAAATATATGCGACAGATTCAGTTGATGCTGGGATGCTGCGATAAACTGTGCTATTAAGGAAAGCACGTTCGTTCCCGAGGCCTGTGCAGTAGCGGACTTACGATGCATTGCCGCTGGAAGCTCCGTGTACGTTGACTCCCGCATACTTCCTATGCGAACGTCCGGAGTCTGCAGACCTCGAGTCCCCGGCTACCGACCCAGCGCTGTCGGATAATTCTCGATCCGACACCGTTTCTGTCGGCTGCTGGGATGCTGCGATAAGCTGTGCTATGTGCACAAGAATGTCCGGCGTCGAGACCTGCGGAGGCGCAGTCTATCGCTGCTTCGCCGAGGGCAGCTCCGCATCAGATGGCTCCCGCATACTTTTCCTATGCGAACGTCCGGAGTCCATCGGTCTCGAATCCCTGGCTGCCGGATGGTGTGACCTGGTCGCCGAAGAATCCTTGATCGGCGAAGCTGGTAATATATCGGCGGTCACGCAGCCAAGGTGCGGTCGTGTGCGCTGACGAGAAGAGGAAACCTTAGCAGTCTCAGCGGACTGCCTATACAACGGAGCGTCCCGAGCGACGGACGTATGCTCCGCTAACGACACATTTGTACCACAACATCTGGGGCCAGATGTTGTTGAACGAGAGAGGGGCCTCTCTCGCTTGCCGTCCGGATGGACCGGAACGAGCTATGAATCGGACTAAAAGGCTTCCTCCGTTCTCCCTCCGATCCGCCGTCACTGGGTGTGCATTAAGTTAATTTTATAGTGCTCGCATCACCCCAAAATTCCTTCTAGACCGCAACGGACGAACCCGGCTGCCGAACCATTCGGTGAATGGACGCTACACCGGGCGAGCTAGCGGACGTCAAAGGCCGTCGAACCTACTAGGGTCCTCTTAGGCAATTGGCGTATTACATGAGCACTTTTCCGCTAGCCCTTCATTAATTGTGACGACGGAGGCACACTGTTGGAAGACATCACAGATACATCACTCTAATCTTGATCGTCTGAAATAGAAATTGATAAAGTAGAGTGACCCTGCGGGGAAAGGACCGGAGTGTCCAAATCCCCAACAACATACCGTGACATACGCTTCCCATATTGTCATCGAAATCATACGATACAGAACCGGAGTTAATGCGAGTACACTGACCACATATAGAATGATAATAAGGTCAGAGGAAGACTTCCTCTTAAAACAATAGATCAATATCCTTTCAATGTGAAAAGAAAACAAGTCCTGGTACTCGCACTAACCCCTGGCAATCAAAATACATAATAATAATATGATCCATTAATATAGAAAAAATAATTGAAATCAAAATATTTTGAAAAAATATTTTTTCAGAACAGCCCAAGTTTCTGAAAAGTAACGTTGAGCCCCAATGGATCCCAAGCCTAAGTGTGGACAAAAATTTTAAAAATATTTTAAACAATTTATTCAACACTTACGAACAATAATAATGTATCTAGTTATGATTGAAATAACATAAAGATATTATTATTTAGAAATCCCCCCCTCACACAGAGGGCTGTTGTAAATGTAAACAATGAGTGTAAAAACACTAAAATAAGACTCCAGGCACCCAGGCCCGAAATCAGTTACCAAAAATACACCATCTGATGCAAAACAGAGACTTCCAGGGAAGAAACTGCAGAACATCAGATGGTAGATGCAGAACACAACGCCTAACCACCCGTAGGTGAAGACGTAAACATGGGGAAAGAACAGAATTCATTCTGTTATTCAGCTAAACTCCCAAGAAATTTTAGTAATAATAATTACAGAAATTATGCCAAAAGCATGGGAGAATAGCAAGGGGGAACTTAAAGGACAGGGAGAGAGGAAAAACACTTGTAAAAACAGTGTAACTAAATAATCAGAATGACAACAAAATGGCTGCTGCCTTGAAAATAGGTAACTTAACATAATTTCATTAAAAAATTTTAAGTTACAGCCCTGATAATATTCTGTCACACATTCTTTTCCTCTCCTCCTTTTCTATCCTCCTTAGAATCACCATTTCACTAATATTTATTTGTCTGGCATCATTTAAACTGAGATTTAAAAGCACAAAGATCAGTCAGATGTTAACTGATGAAGGGCCAAACTTAGAATGATAAATGGCGCCAATTTCGGAACGTCCTTGACACTGCGCATGCGCAGTGGGGGCGAGGTGTGGAGGGCCTCTCTGGACATGTTTTCTTTAGTTTTAGATGCAAATTTTGGGGATTGGGGGGCAAAATTTGTGTTTGGCCCTATATTTTAAGAGTTAGCACCAGCTATGTCTGGGTCATTGGTACAGTATAAAAATATCTGTTTTTTATGCGTTCATCTCAATTTTGGGATGTAAAAGTGCAGGAGCTGAAAATAGAAGGAAAATCCTGTGTATTGTGTGGGCACAATCGCTTCATCTAGTTGGTATATGCTTTTCTTAGGAGGGGCGTATGCAGCTTATTCAAGTCAAGTTCCTGGTTTGATATTTAGACAACCATGTCAGGTGAGCGCCCTCAGGCCACATGGGGCCCCTTGCTTAAGAACAGGCTCTATAATTTCAATTGACAAATTCTAAATGTAAAAGCGTTACTCAAAACCTTACAAAGAAACATTTGTTCAAGGCATTTTTGTAAATTGTACAAGCTAAGATACCTGGTGTGTAACAAATTTGTCAATAAATTCTTCTCTGAAATACTTGGTTCCATAAGGCAGATGACCATAATCAGATGCTGAATGCAGCAGAGGATCATATCTGGTTTCCGTCTTTGTAAATGGTAGGAATCTATAGAATAGAAAATCAAACATTACTTAAAACAAGTAATAACAGTAGCACTGCCTAGCATTGCATAATGTGCCAGTAGGCTTTTTTAAATTGTACATAACTACTTTTTTGATCCATGGATCAACTAATAACATTTAACTGAACTTGTATTTTAGTATGACTGAGATACAAAAACACAAACCAAGTTTGGGGCTGATCGAAAAACCGAATGTTGGCAAAAATGTGAAATTTCTTAAGTTCAAAAGGGCATAACTCTGGAAAGAATAGTTCAACCAAAATTTTAATCACAGGTGCACAAGTTTTCATGGAGGTGAAGATGCATACCAAGTTTTGAAAGAATCAGTTCAAAAACCTTTGAGAAACTCTAGAAAGAAATAATCTGACCAGAAGTATAATCACAGATGCAAGGGTTCCCATGGTGGTGATCATGCATACCAAATTTTGAAAGAATTAGTCAAAAAACCTCCAATGTAATCTCAAATGTACATCGACTACAGGCAAGGTAACAAGCATGTAAATCTGAGGAAGACATCCTCGCCTTGCATTTTGAGTAGTAAGCATTCATGATCAATCAAAAAATTAAGTCGATCATACTCCCACAAACTCCATAAAATATATGATAAAGATATATAATAAATAGCAATCAAAATCAAAATAGAAAAATTAAATTCAAAAGTCAGTAACAGATTTAAAAGCTATCAGATGTAAAGCAAGATCTTCAAACAAAGAAAAAACGATACATCGGATAGAAGATGCATGACCAAAACAACCTAACACCCCTGGGGTGAGGACATAATGGTGGGGAAGAAACAGAATAATATTCTGTAATAAATATTAAACTCCCAAGAAACTGAATAAAGAATTTCGATAAAAATAAGCCAAAAAACAGGAGGGCTTCAAGGTGGGATAGGGGAGGAACACTTAACAAACAGTGGATAAATCATTAGCAAGAATGATGACGTCAGGTGTTTGTATGAAATTGGGAAACATGAAATAATTTTTATAATTATTAAAAAGTTGCAGCCCTGAACATTTCTAACCACCGTTGTTCACTTCCATCATCCATTTATATCCTTGGATCCACCAATTTTACCATTGATTTGTGTCTGGCATCCTCAAAAAAGGAGATTTAAAAGCATGGATGTCAGTTCATTGTTGCTGACTTTAGGGCCAAACAAAGAATGATGGTTTGCGCCAATTTTGGTACCTTCCTGGATACTGTGCATGTGCAGATCTAAAAAGTATGGAGGGCCATCTGGGACTTGATTTTTTTTTTGTTTTGCATGCAAATTTTGGGGATTGGGGGCAAAATTTGTGTTTGGCACTGGATTAATTTGTGTTAGCTCCAGCTAGTATGGGCCATTGGTTGTCGAATAAAAATGTTAAAAAATTTATAGTAATTTATATATTTTTTATACTTACCAATGACCCAGACATAGCTGGTGCTAACTCTTAAAATATAGGGCCAAACACAAATTTTGCCCCCCAATCCCCAAAATTTGCATCTAAAACCAAAGAAAACATGTCCTGAATGGCCCTCCACACTTCACCTCTACTGCGCATGCACAGTGTCAAGGACGTTCCGTAATTGGCGCCATTAATCATTCTTATAACCAGTGCCTGGTAAGCGCTATGTACTCAGCGGGGAGGTATGAGTTCCCAACTCCTGGGAGGGCCATCCCCGTCTGGGTCATTGGTAAGTATAAAAAATATATAAATTACTATAAATTTTTTAACATTATTATACTGTACCAATGACCCAGACATAGCTGAATAGTAAAAAGGCTGGAGGGCCTAGGACATAGAGCAAGTTGGAATACGCTCAATTATATAAAAAAGAGTCATCCCCTCTAGGGAAAAAGAAGTATTAGGCCTTACATGTATCTTTCTTATTTATGTTAAATTAGAAAGATACAACACCTTGCAAAATTGAGCATCATACATCCATGTACTCTATTGATATCTAGTATAATCCTTATACTAATAATTTTTAAAGTAAGCCAAGAAATAAAGTAAGTCTAGAGAATAGAGACTCTTTATACCCCTTAAAAGTGTCTGAGGATTGTATAATAACGTCCGTTGACACATGCTATATTCAAAAGCTATACTTTAAAAACTAAGACCTGAATGAATTTTTAAAACATAAACTTCTCACTAAAAAACCATCCTAGTAACAGCTCAGAATTACTAACTCCGGAGGAGGTATCCCCTTGTTTTCATAGTAAAACAGGTGACCCAAGGGAACACCCCACATCCCCCCCACCCTTTTTCTTGCCCTGGGTCAAATAGCCCAGAGCGAAGAGGGCAGCAGAACGGAGTCACTGCCAAAACAGACAGCCTACCTAGCTATAGTAGCAACTGTTAACCCTTTACCTAACATGAAAAGCATACAACACTTGCAAAAAAAATTATTGAATAACTAATTTTTTTCAATATTTTGGAAATTAATTGGCGATTTTTGAGAATAGCGCTGGCCGGTTTTGGCCATTATGTTGGGTAAAGGGTTGAGTGAATGACATTCTGAGCAGTAGATAATAGACCTAACAAAAGAGGCCTCCAGAAATGGACTCGATATTTCTGAGATAAAAAATTCATGAATGTGGATGGCTGAGCGCAATGAGCAGCCTTCAAAAATCTATAATAGCGACACTATAATGTAAGCCCAAGATGTACAAAGAACTCTTACTTCATGAGCCTAAATCTCAAGCACAACTGCTGAGTCAATGATATACCATAAGCAGTACCAATAGTTAATTGAATCCATTAGCAATAGAATGGAGCGTAACGTCCTTCTATTAGGCATCAAAGACAGAAGAAGCTTACGTCCGTAGTAATAAAAAGATATCTGTTTATAAATACGTAAACTCTAACCGGACAGAGTAAAGGCCTATGCCCGTACGAAGACGGAAGGACCTTAATAACAATAGGTTCCGGATATTTATTAGGAGCCTAACTCTTAACCAAAAATCCAACCTAAATAGAAAAGGAAGTAGTGATTCCGAAACTACGAAAGTGAGAATCGTCCACCGATAGTGCATGAAGCTCACTGACTCTTCAGTAAAACAGAAGCCAACAGAATTACTGTCTAAAAGGTCAGAATTTGAAAACTACTGTTTCCAGAGGCTCAAATGATTACTTAGCTAAATAAGAACTGAAGTTAAATTCCATATAGAAATTTAATCTAATGATTCTAAGTCTATTTATCGAAAAGTTACTAACTGACTTAGATAAAGAGACATAAGACTCAATTGTAAACTATCATAGAGTGCATAGGTATGAGATAACATAGACCTATAACCTTAATAATATCAGGCTGCAGTAGATCTTGTCAAACAAGTATACTAGAAAGTTGCAATGACTAGTATGGAGGGATCAACAATATCAACATAGTGATCCCTACAACAACGACGGAAGAGCCTCCACTTTAGCCGCATAGAATAGCGAAGAAGAGGTTCTCCTACAGTAAGAAATCACGTCCAAAGCTCGTCCAGTACAATGCTTACAATGTAATAAGGACCACACAACAGAATACGTGAAGGTTGAGACCTTGCGGGTTGTGATGAAGATGACACGATTTTCCCCAGCGAAAGAAGATCCTCTCATGGAGGAAGTTTTCGCGTTAAGTCCCTCAGTAGACATCTGAGTAAATTTACCCACGGTCTCTGTGAAGACAGAGATGCTATCAACAGAAATGTATTGTGGTTGTTTATCTTAGCAATACTTGCTGAAACAACAGCGCAGGAGGATACGCATATCCTATCATTCCGTCCTATTAGATCAATAGAGCGTTAACAACATAAGCTCAGAGATCCGGACATGCAAACACATACGTCTGCAATTGATTAGCAAGTTGTGTCGTAAATAAATTATCATTGGGTGCTCCCACTGATAGCAAATCTGATTGAATACTTGTTCGTTGAGAGTCCATTCTGACGGCAACAAGCGACCCTTACGTGAAAGGGAGACCGGTAATACAATCAGACGACCCGGAATATGACGGACCGAAGCAGAACTTGGTGTACTATAACAAACAGAAGGATTCTTTCCGTTAAATTGAATAACGGAATTGAATGAGTGCCTCCCTGGTTCCGGAGATACGCAACTACTGTCGTATTATCGGACAGAATTTGGACATGCGTTTCTGAATAATGTTCATCCAATGACATAAAGCAAGCCTAAAAAACATTATTCCGTGGAAGATAAGTGCTTGCCTAGAGACTGCGGAACCCAAAGACCCTGGCACTACGAATCCGTTGGGATCAATATTGTGCCCCAACCTGTTTGACTGGCAACCGTCATAATTATAAAACTCGGATCCGGCAACTGCAGTGGCACTCTCTGAGTCAACCACCGAATGTTTGCCCCAGTCTGAATCTCTTGCTACACTTGATAGACAAGAGAACATGTATATCGAGCAATTCATGGATTGCTGAAAAGTTGCCGTCGAAGAGAAGCTTCTCCGAGACCGAAGCGACTCTGAGAGAGTTCTTCACCTGACTATCCACGCGCGTGGATGTAGCTAGGGCTGCGTCACGTCTAACCAACTCCAGGTTGCCACTGAAGGGCGGAGTTATACGTGGACAAACTACTGCCCTTGAAAGAAATCACATTGAGGATCATATCCCGGAATTCTTTCTCTTGAAGACGTAATGATAACGCCTCAGTAAGGTGGACTACGTATGATAAAGCCTCTAAGTTAAGTCTATTAGACATTATTGTCGTTTCCAACATTGTGGTTGGAAAAGACATAGACGGCGAAAAAGATAATTTCCAGTCTTTAACCCCGCCGTCTAGACGCATATAAACTCTCGGTATGCCCTGTTCTGCCAAAACAAATTATTCCTAGAAATGATAAAGGCAGAATTGAGCATTGCGGACAAGAAACTAAACTATCATGCTTGGTAGCAGGCTTATATATATATAGCGTCGATAAATAATACAAATGTTCTAATGACATTATTGGACTGCGTCGGTAAGTCAGGGACAATGTCCCTGAACCGATCCAAAATTCCGTGTCCAATGACGCTATAAGTCTCTTATCCAACATCGCAGCAATGTAGTCCGAAGGAACAACCACGGGAAGATAATGCCGGAAGAAATGTATGGCAGCTTCCGTTGTTCCGAAAGGGAAAACTCGAAATCGTCCGAATCCCTTTCACCATCCTGTCGGACCCTATAAAGCGTTCGGTCGTCCGAACCTGATGCAACAGTGGAGTGCACCGACCCAGCGCCGTCGGATAATTCCTGATCCGACTGAGAAACTGTCGATTGCTGGGATGCTGTGATAAACTGTGCTAACTTGGATAGCACGTCCGTCACTGAGGCCTGTGGAGAAGCGGTCTTACGATGCATTGCCGCTGGAAGCTCAGTGATCGTTACTCCGTGCATACTTCTATTATGCGAGCGAACGGAGTGTATAGGCCTCGTGTCCCTTGGCTACCGGATGGAGTGACCTGTTCGCCGTGGAATCACTGCATGACGAAACTGGTCAGATACTCGAGGTCACGTAGCCAATGTGCGGTCGTGTGCGCTGCTGTGAGGATGAGGAAGCATTATCGACAGTCTCTCGGACTGTCAATATAACGGAGCGTCCCGAGCGGCAGACATATGCTTCGAATGCGAAATATCTGAACCACAACAAGCAGCCCCCTATGTTGTTGTATGAGAGAGGGACCTCTCTCGCTCACAGCCCGGACGTACCTGGATGAGCCAGGAACCGGACTAACAGGCTTCCTCCGATCTGTCCTCAATCCGTCGTCACGGGGTGAGTACTAAAGTTATTATAGTGCTCGCATCACCCAAATCTCCTTCCTAGACCGCAACGGACGAACCCGGCTGCCGAACCATTCGATGAATGGACGCTACACCAGGTGAGCTAGCGAATGTCACTCCGTCGATCCTACAAGGGACCTCTTAGGCGATAGACATATTCCATGAGCACTTATTGCCGCTAGCTCTTCATTAACTATGACGACAGAGGCACACTTTGGAAGACATCTCCGTAACTTTGCGAACAAGAAACCAGAAATGCTTGGTAATAGCAAGCATATAATAATAATATATAGCGTCGTTCAATAATTCGAAAGTTTGTGTGACATTATTGGACTATGTCGGAACTGAGGGACGATGTCCCTGAACTGAACCAAAAATTTCTAAGTCCACCGACGCTATCAGTTTCTTATCCGGCATCGCAGCATTCTGGTCCGACGAAAGAACCTATTGAAGATAAAGTCAGATGACATACACAACAGCATTTGTTGTTCCGAAAGGGAAAGCTCGAAATCCTCCGAATCCCTTTCGGCATCCCGTCGGACCGGATGAAATTTTCGGACGTCCGTATCTGCTTCCGCGGAGCGTCCCGACCCAGCATCGTCGGATAATACATGATGCGACAGATTCAGTTGTTGCTGGGATGCTGCGATAAGCTGTGCTATTTGGGATAGCACGTCCGTCACCGAGGCCTGTGCAGTAGCGGTCTTACGATGCATTGCCGCCGGAAGCTCCGTGTACGTTGACTCCCGCACACTTTCTTATGCGAACGTCCGGAGTCTGCAGGCCTCTTGTCCCTGGCTACCGGATGGTATGACCTGGTCGCCGATGATTCTCCGATTGGCGAAGCTGACTGGATATCCGAGGTCACGTAGCCAAGAGCGGTCATGTGCGCTACCATGAGAATGAGGAAGCCTTATTGACAGTCTCTCCGGACTGACTATATGTCGGAGCGTCCCGAGCGGCAGACGTATGCTCCGAATGCGAAACATTTTGTACCACAACATCTGGGGCCAGACTTTGTTGTACGAGAGAGGGGCCTCTCTCGCTCGCCGTCCGGATGGACCTGGACGAGCTAGGAACCGGACTAAAAGGCTTCCTCCGTTCTCCCTCTAATCCGCCGTCACTGGGTGTGCTTTTGGTTGATTTATAGTGCTTGCATCACCCCAAAACTCCTTCTAGACCGCAACGGACAAACCCGGCTGCCGAACCATTCGATGAATGGACGCTACACCGGGCGAGCTAGCGTACGTCAAAGGCCGTCGAATCTACTAGGGTCCTCTTAGGCAATTGGCGTATTTACATGAGCACTTTTCCGCTAGCTCTTCATTAATTGTGACGGCGGAGGCACACTTTTGGAAGACATCACAGATACATCACCCTAATCTTGATCGTCTGAAATAGAAATTGATAAAGTAGAGTGACCCTGCGGGGAAAGGACCGGAATGTCCAATTCCCCACTAACATACCGTGACACACGCTTCCCATGTTGTCATCGAAATTATCACATACAGAACAGGAGCTAGTGCGAGTACACTGACTACATATACAATGATTATAAAAGTCAGAGGAAGATTTCCTCTTATTACAATTGACCAAAATCCTTTCAATGTGAAAAGAAAACAAAGTCCTAGTACTCGCACCAACCTCTGACAATCAAAATACATAATAATATGATCCATTAACATAGAAAAAATAATTGAAATCAAAAAATTTTGAAAAAATATTTTTTCAGAACAGCCCAAGTTTCTGAAAAGTAACGTTGAGCCCCAATGGATCCCAAGCCTAAGTGTGGACAAAAATTTTTAAAATATTTTAAACAATTTATGCAACACTTACGAACAATAATAATGTATCTAGTTATGATTAAATTAACATCAAGATATTATTTTCAAGAAATCCCCTCTCACACAGAGGGCTGTTGTAAATGTAAACAATAAGTGTAAAAACACTAGAATAAGACTCCAGGCACCCAGGCCCGAAATCAGTTACCAATAATACACCATCTGATGCAAAACAGAGACTTCCAGGGAAGAAACTGCAGAACATCAGATGGTAGATGCAGAACCCATAGGTGAAGACGTAAACATGGGGAAAAGAACAGAATTCATTCTGTTATTCAGCTAAAACTCCCAAGAAATTTTAGTAATAAAATTACAGAAAATATGCCAAAAGCATGGGAGAATAGCAAGAGGGGACTAAAAGGAAAGGGAGAGAGGAAAACACTGAACAAGCAGTGTAACTTGATAACAAGAATGACAACAAAATGGCTGCTGCCTCGAAAATAGGTAACTTAACATAATTTCATTAAAAAATTTTAAGTTGCAGCCCTGATAATTTTCTGTCACACATTTTTCCTCTCCTCCTTGTATATCCTCCTTAGAATCACCATTTCACTAATATTTATGTGTCTGGCATCATTTAAACTGAGATTTGCAAGCACAAAGATCAGTCAGATGTTAACTGATGAAGGGCCAAACTAAGGATGATTAATGGCGCCAATTTCGGAACGTCCTTGACACTGCACATGCGCAGTAGAGGTGAAGTGTGGAGGGCCATTCATGACATGTTTTCTTTGGTTTTAGATGCAAATTTTGGGGATTGGGGGGCAAAATTTGTGTTTGGCACTATATTTTAAGAGTTAGCACCAGCTATGTCTGGGTCATTGGTACAGTATAAAAATGTTAAAAAATTTATAGTAATTTATATATTTTTTATACTTACCAATGACCCAGACTTAGCTGGTGCTAACTCCAACAAAACCAGGGCCAAACACAAATTTTGCCCCCCAATCCCCAAAATTTGCATCCAAAACAAAAAGAAATCATGTCCTAAAGGACCTCCATAGTACTCCTCTACTGCGCATGCGCAGTGACGCAGTCGTCCCGAAATTGGCGCCAATTATCATTCTTACTGGCAGTGCCTGGTCAGCGCTATGTACTCAGCAGGGAGGCAAGAGTTCCCAACTCCAGGGAGGGCCATCCCCGTCTGGGTCATTGGTAAGTATAAAAAATATATAAATTACTATAAATTTTTTAACATTTTTATACTGTACCAATGACCCAGACTTAGCTGAATAGTAAACAGGCTGGAGGGCCTAGGACATAGAGGAAAATCCAATAAGCTCAACTATATAGTAAAGAGGTAACCCCTTAAGGAGAAAAGGAGTATTAGGCTTTACATGTATCTTTCTTATTTAATATTAAATTAGAAAGATACACTACCCTTAATAATTGAGCACAATAACATTCATGTTCTCTATTAACATCCAGTATAACCCTTATACTAATTATTTTTAAAACAAGCCAATAAATAAAGTAGTCCAGAGAATTGAGACTCTTTATAATCATTAAAAAGTGTCCGAGTATTGTATATTAAAGCCCGTTTGACACTTGACATATACAAATGCTTCACACCGAGCTACACTTTAAAAATAAGACATGAATGAAATTAAACATTAATATTACACTTTAAAACCATCCCGGAAGCGACTCAGAAATACTGACTTGGAGGAGGCATTCCCTTGCTTTTCACTATAAAGCAGGTGACCTAAGGGAACACCCGCCCCCCCCCCCCCCCCCCCCTTCCCCTTGCCCTGGGTCAAATAGCCCAGAGCGAAGAGGGCAGCCGGACGGAGTCACTGCCGGAACAGAAAGCCTGCATAACTATAGTTGCAACTGTTTAGTGGACGACATTCTGAGCAACAGATAACGGACCTAAACAATGCAGGTCTCCAGAAATGGACTCAATATTTCTGAGATAAAAATTCGTAAATGTGGATGGCTGAGACCAATAAGCAGCCTTCATTAAATCTGTAATAGCAACACTATTAGCATAAGCCCAGGAAGTAGAAAGAGCTCTTACTTCATGAGCAGAAATCTTAAGCACAGACTGCTGAGAAGAAGATAAATCTTCATAAGCAGTACGGATAGTTAACGGAATCCATCTAGCAATAGAATGGACTGAAATGTCCTTTCTATTAGGCATCAAAGACAGAAAGAAACGTTTCCGTCCCTTTCTGATAAACTGAGATCTCTGTTTATAGATACGTAGTGCTCTAACAGGACAGAGTAAAGGCCTACGCCCGTCTGAAGACGGAAGAGCCTTAATAACAATAGGTTCCGGATATTTATTAGCTGGTAAAGCGCTGAGTTTTTTCTGACAACAAATCAAAGCTCATCATATACTGCTCTATTACATTTAATTGGATAGTGCCTTATAGGCACTATCCAATTAAATGTCAGAGAGCAAGGTATTGTATACAAAATCTGATTCATATCAGGGACAATAAAGGCTTCCTCAGGCAGAATGTAGCTACAGACAGTTATTGCCTGTCACTTTTAGTAAAGCCCAAAATAGGGCTTCCAGCACTCTACCAGTTAAGAGCCTGATTCTTAGCTAAAAAACCCACATTAGTAGTGAAGGTGATAGTGTTCCCAACACTACGATAATGAGAATCATCCACCGATAGTGCATGAAGCTCACTGACTCTTCTGGCAGAAGAGAAAGCTAAGAGAAAAGCTGTCTTATAAGATAAGAATTTGAAATCTACTGTCCCAAGAGGTTCAAATGGCTTTTCCTTCAATTTAAGGAGAACCCAAGCTAAATTCCACTTAGGAATTAATCTAAGAGTTCTGGGTCTATTTATCGAAAAGTTTCTAACCAATTTCGATAAAGAGACATTAGATCCAATTTGTAAACTATCATGATGTGCATATGTATCAGATAACATAGATCTATAACCCTTTATAGTAACAGGCTGCAGTTTGATTTCGTCAAACAAGTATACTAGAAAGTTTGCAATGTCTGGTATAGAGGGATCAAATATATCTACAGAATGATCCCTACACCAACGACGAAAAACCTTCCACTTAGCCGCATAGTTTAGCGAAGAGGAGGTCCTCCTACAGTTAGAAATCACGTCCACTGCTCGTCCTGTAAAGTGCTTGCCATGCAAGAAGGACCGCACAATGGAAAAACGTGAAGGTTGAGACCTTGCGGGTTGTGATGGAGTTGGCGCGATTTCCCCTGCGAAAGAAGATCCTCTCGTGGAGGAAGCTTCCGCGGTAGGTCCCACAACAGACACCTGAGTAGATTTATCCACGGTCTCTGTGGCGACAGAGATGCTACCAACAGAATCTTGCATTGAGATTGTTTTATCTTTAGCAATACTTGTTGAATTAACGGCGCTGGAGGATACGCATATCCTATCATTCCGTCCCAAGGGATCGACAGAGCGTCTACTGCAAATGCTCTTGGATCCGGACACGGGGACACATACGTCTGCAACTGATTGTTGAGATGTGTCGCAAATAAGTCTATCATTGGCCGTTCCCATTGGTAGCAAATCTGATTGAATACTTGTTTGTTGAGAGTCCACTCCGACGGCAACAAGCGACCCTTTCGTGAAAGGGAGTCTGCTAGCACATTCAGACGACCGGTATGTGACGGACCGAAAGAAGAACGTGATGTTCTAACGCAAACAGAAGGATTCTTTCCGTTAGATTGAACAACGGAACTGAATGAGTGCCTCCCTGATTCCGTATATACGCCACTACTGTCGTATTGTCGGATAGGATTTGGACATGAGCATCGTGAATAATGTCCATCCAGTGACGTAACGCAAGCCAAATTGACATCATTTCCTTGATGTTTATGTGCTTGCACAGGAATTGCGGATCCCAAAGACCCTGGCATCTCGAATCCGTTGGGATTAATGATGCACCCCAACCTGTTTGACTGGCATCCGTCATAACGGTAAAACTCGGATCCGGCAACTGCAGCGGAACTCCTTGAGATAACCACTGAATGTTTGCCCAAGTCTGAATCTCTTGTTTCACTTGATCTGACAAGAGAACGTCTACATCGAGCGAATGAATTTTCACACTCCAATTCTGAGTCAGGAAAATTTGAAGAGGACGTGTGCGTAGCCGCCCCATCGGAATGAGATCCGCGGCGGCTCCGCACAGACCTATCAGTCTCATAAATTCTCTCGCCGTGACTTTGTCTGCGTGCAGACAATAGCGAGTGTAACAACTGACTAATTTCGCTCTGGTTAACGGCAGACGAACGAGATTGTTGTGCGTCTCGAAGCTCATTCCTAGATGAGTGAATGACTTGGACAGCACCAGATCCGACTTCTCCTCGTTTACTATAAAACCGAGACGTCGGAGCAATAGAAGAAGATTCTGAACATCGTTCTGAAGCGTTAACTCGTTGCCGTACCTCTGAAGAATGTCGTCCAGGTAGGCCGACGTTACCGCAGACGAATGAGCTCGGAAGTAGATCATTACCGAGTTCATTACCCGAGTGAAAGCCCAGGGTGCTAGATTCAATCCGAAGCACATGGCCCGGAACTGATACACCACTCCTAGGACTGCGAAGCGTAGATACTTTCGGAATGTCGGATGTACCATGACGTGAAAGTACGCATCTTTGAGATCTATGCTCGTTGCATAATCGTTCACCCGAATACTCGCTCTGACCGATCGAATCGTCTCCATATAAAACTTCGGAGCGACGATCAGCTTGTTTATCCAGCTCAAATCTATGACTGGACGGAACGAGCCGTCTGGTTTCGGAACCAGAAACAGATGGCTGTAGAATCCCAGAGATTCCTGGTTTTCTACGACCTCTACCACGTTCTTCATTAAAAGAGACTGCACCTCTGATAACAGAGTGTCTCTTTTCTGTGGATTTGACGGAAGATGAGTCCACTTTGGACTTCGAGTTAATGGAGGCTTTCGTTTGAAGGATATCTTTAGACCTTCCGAAGTCACTCCTCTCACCCAAGGGTCGTCCGTAATCGACGCCCACTCTTGTGAAAAACTCGACAACCTTCCGCCAACCGGAACGCGATAGAGGTTTAAGCCATCACCTCCTGTACCTGCGAGGCCTGCGGTAGGAGAAACCACATCTTCCATGACCCGCACCTCGCCTCGTCGACCTCGGGGCGTCCGACCGATTGTCCCGGCCTGAAGGACGTCCCGAACGAGAGTCGCTATCCTGACGGTCTCTCGAATAAGACCAAGAGGACGCACCGGAACCTCTATAGGAACCTCTCTTGGGCGCATTAGACCCAGAAGTGCCTGTCTTATTCGTGTCTGCTGTATCCGACTTTTTAGGAGCCGATCTGAACAACAGAGAATCATTAGCTTTCTTTTTAATTTTATCATAAATAGCGGAAAGCTTGCCGTCAAAGAGAAGTTCTCCTGAGACCGAAGCGACTCTAAGAGAGTTTTTCACCTTAGAATCCACTAGTGTGGATGTAGCTAGGGCTGCGTCACGTCTAACCAACTCCAGATTTGCCACTGAAAGGGCGGAGTTACACGTGGAATAAGCTACTGCCCTTGAAAGAAGTCTTAAAGAGGATTGTATATCCTGAAACTCTTCCCCTTGAAGGCGCAGTGATAACGCCTTAGTAAGGTGATCTGCGTAAGATAAGGCATCTAAATTGGCTCTGTTAGACGCAATAGCTGTTTCCAACACCGCGGTTGGAATAGAAGCTGACGACGGTAATGATAGCTCTAAGTCTTCCGCCTCGTCGTCCATACGCAGAGGAACTCTCGGTATACCCTGTCCTGCCGTATCGAATTTATTCCTTGCATTAATGAAAGGCAGGTTAAGAGTATTAGCGGACAAGAAACCTGCTTTCCCCGTCCTGGAAGCAAGTTTAAATATAGCGTCGTTCAATAATTCAAATGTTCTTGCAACATTATTGGACTGCGACGGAAACTCGGGAGCGATGTCCCTGAACCGCTCAAAAAATTCAGAGTCCAATGACGCTATAATTCTCTTGTCCGGAAGCGCAGCAGTCTGGCCCGACGGAACAACTTGAGGGAGAAAGTGCCGGATGAAGTCCACGGCAGCTTTATGTTGTTCCGAAAGGGATAGCTCCAATTCATCCGTATCCCTTTCACCATCCGGTCAGACCTCCCGATGTTCCCGGTCGTCCGCCCCCGATGCTTCGGCGGAGCGTACCGACCCAGCGCCGTCGGATAATTCTCGATCCGACACCGTTTCTGTCGGCTGCTGGGATGCTGTGATAAGCTGTGCTATCTGCACAAGAATGTCCGACGTCGAGACCTGCGGAGGCGCAGTCTTTCGCTGCTTCGCCGAGGGCAGCTCCGCATCAGATGGCTCCCGCATACTTTTCCTATGCGAACGTCCGGAGTCCATCGGTCTCGAATCCCTGGCTGCCGGATGGTGTGACCTGGTCGCCGAAGAATCCTTCATCGGCGAAGCTGGTAAAATATCGGAGGTCATGCAGCCAAGGTGCGGTCGTGTGCGCCGACGAGAAGAGGAAGCCTTAACAGTCTCTGCGGACTGCTTATACAACGGAGCATCCCGAGCGACGGACGTATGCTCCGCTAAAGACACATTTTGTACCACAACATCTGGTCCCAGATGTTGTTGTACGAGAGAGGGACCTCTCTCGCTCGCGGCCCGGCTGGACCTGGACGAGCTAGGAACCGGACTAAAAGGCTTCCTCCGTTCTCGTTTACTATCCGCCGTCACTGGGTGTGCATCTATTATGTTTATAGTGCTCGCATCACCCAAAATTTCCTCTTGGACCGCATCGGACAAACCCGGCTGCCGAACCATTCGGTGAATGGACGCTACACCGGGCGAGCTAGCGGACGACATTTGTCTAATCTCCATGAGCACTTTTGCCGCTAGCTCTGAATTCATTTGTGACGACGGACGCACACTTGAAGAAGATAACATGGAAACATCACCCTGTTCTGGTTCCTCTGAAATAGAAACTGAGAGAGTAGAGTGACCTTGTGGAGAAAGAGCCGGCATCGCTCTTTCTCCAGAAACAACATATCGTGACACACGTTTCCAATGTTTCTCATCCCAATGTTCACATATAGGACAGGGATTAATGCGAGAACACTGACTACAATTAATACAATGATCATGAAAGTCAGAGGAAGATTTCTTCCTATTACAATTTGAACAATGTCCCTTCATTGTGAAAGAACAACAATAAGTCCTAGTTACTCGCAAAAACCCCTGACACAAAGATACATAATAACATGATCCATTAATAAATGAAAAAACAATTGCAAAACAAAATAATTTTGAAAAAATATTTTTTCAGAGAAGCCCAAGTTGCTGAAAAGTGACGTTGAGCCCCGATGGATCCGATGGCAAAGTGTGGTCAAAAATTTTAAATTTATATAAAATAATTAATGAGACACTTTCGGATAATATAAATGTATCTTATAATGAGATAAACTACCACAAAGGCAAACAGCCCCCCTCAAAAAAGGCTGTTGCCAATGAAAACAAACAGTGTAAACACACTAGAAAACATGACTCCAGGCACTGAAAAAACTGTCCCGGAATCAGTCATCAATTACACTCTATCTGATGCAAAACAGAGACTCCCAGGGGAGAATCTGTAGAACATCAGATGGAAGATGCAGAACACAAACGTTATACACCCATGGGTGAAAACGTAACTATGGGGAAAATAACAGAAAACATTCTGTAACCAAGCAACTCTCCCAGGAAATTTTAGAAATGAAACTTCTCAAAAATATGCCAAAAGCATGGGAGAATTGCCAGGGGGGACTTTAGAAGGCTAGGGGAGAGGAAACACTGAATAAGCAGTGCAACAATTAGCAAGAATGACAACAAGAGGCCCATGCCTCGAAAATAGGCAACTTAACATAATTTCATCAAAAAATTTTAAGTACAGCCCTGATTATTTTTTGCCACTTCTTTTTCCTCTCCTCCTTCTATCCTCCTTAGAATCACATTTTCTCCAAAAATTACGTGTCTGGCATCCTTTAAACTGAGATTTACAAGCACAAAGATCAGTGAGATGTTGACTGATGAAGGGCCAAACAGAGAATGATAATTGGCGCCAATTTCGGGACGACTGCGTCACTGCGCATGCGCAGTAGAGGCGTACTATGGAGGTCCTTTAGGACATGATTTCTTTTTGTTTTGGATGCAAATTTTGGGGATTGGGGGGCAAAATTTGTGTTTGGCCCTGGTTTTGTTGGAGTTAGCACCAGCTAAGTCTGGGTCATTGGTACAGTATAAAAATATAGAAATTTGCGACATGGCCAAAAACTTGTCCCTTCATTACAAAAGCAAATATTGCTCCACAGACATTGTTTGAACAAACTTGATTCAAAACCTCAAAAGGAAGCTTCATACCAAATATCAAGTCATTGTACCCACTGGTTCATGAGAAGATTTAACTTGAATTGACATATGATAAGGACCATGCACCTCAAATATGGTTCAAGTTCAGCCCAGTGGTTTCCCAGTGAATGGATGGACAGTGATTAGTATAGCTTCCCCTGAGCTTTGCTCAGAGGAGCTAAAAATATTACATCAAATATCAATGGCAACAAACCAAGAGCTTCTAAGGGTGTTAATAAATTTTGAATACATGAAAGTATCCATCATTGGTGTCACTGTCCAATACATGACAGGCTAATAATCCATTTTATAACTAACAGTTTTCAGCATAACTTTCATGGAACTGGTACTATCTAGCACAAAACAGTGCAAAAGTATTTGGATTTACCCTCTGCACAGATATCAAAATACCAAAATTTCAGCAAAGTTGAAAAATTTATAGTAATTTATATATTTTTTATACTTACCAATGACCCAGACATAGCTGGTGCTAACTCTTAAAATTCTAGGGCCAAACACAAATTTTGCCCCCCAATCCCCAAAATTTGCATCTAAAACCAAAAGAAATCATGTCCTGAAGGTCCTCCATACTTTGCCCTCACTGCGCATGCGCAGTGTCAAGGATGTCCCGAAACTGGCGCCAATTATCATTCTTACAAGCAGTGCCTGGTCAGCGCTATGTACTCAGCGGGGAGGTATGAGTTCCCAACTCCTGGGAGGGCCATCCCTGTCTGGGTCATTGGTAAGTATAAAAAATATATAAATTACTATAAATTTTTTAACATTTTTATACTGTACCAATGACCCAGACATAGCTGAATAGTAAAAAGGCTGGAGGGCCTAGGACATAGAGGAAAATCCAATAAGCTCAACTATATAAATAGAGTCAACCCCTCGAGGAGAAAAGGAGTATTAGGCTTTACATGTATCATTCTTATTTTATGATAAATTAGAAAGACACAACACCCTCCATAATTGAGCATAATAACATTCATGTTCTCTATTAACATCCAGTATAACCCCTTATACTAATTATTTTTAAAGTAAGCCAATAAATAAAGTTAGTCCAGAGAATTGAGACTCTTTATATTCTCTTAAAAGTATCCGAGGATTGTATATTAACGCCCGTTTGACACGTGACATATACAAATGCTTCACACCAAGCTACACTTTAAAAATATGACATGAATGAATTTTTAACATTAATATTACACTTTAAAACCATCCCGGTAACAACTCAGAATTACTGACTCCGGAGGAGGAATCCCCTTGCTTTTCACTATAAAGCAGGTGACCTAAGGGAACACCCTCCCCCCCCCCCCCTCCCCTTGCCCTGGGTCAAATAGCCCAGAGCGAAGAGGGCAGCAGGACAGAGTCACTGCCGGAACAGAAAGCCTGCATAACTATAGTTGCAACTGTTTAATGGACGACATTCTGAGCAACAGATAACGGACCTAAACAATGCAGGTCTCCAGAAATGGACTCAATATTTCTGAGATAAAAATTCGTGAATGTGGATGGCTGAGACCAATATGCAGCCTTTATTAAATCTGTAATAGCAACACTATTTGCATAAGCCCAAGATGTAGAAAGAGCTGTTACTTCATGAGCCGAAATCTTAAGCACAGACTGCTGAGCTGAAGAGAAAGATTATCATAAGCAGTACGGATAGTTAATTGAATCCATCTTGCAATAGAATGGACCGAAATGTTCTTTCTATTAGGCATCAGAGACAGAAAGAAGCGTTTTCGTCCCTTTCTGATAAACTGAGATCTTTGTTTATAAATACGTAAAGCTCTAACAGGACAGAGTAAAGGCCTACGCCCATCTGAAGATGGAAGGGCCTTAATAACAATAGGTTCCGGATATTTATTAGGAGCCTGATTCTTAGCTAAAAATCCAACATTAGTAGTAAAGGTAATAGTGTTCCCGACACTACGATAGTGAGAATCGTCCACTGATAGTGCATGAAGCTCACTGACTCTTCTAGCAGAAGAGAAAGCTAAGAGAAATGCTGTCTTATAAGACAAGAATTTGAAACCTACTGTCCCAAGAGGCTCAAATGGCTTTTCTTTCAGTTTAAGAAGAACCCAAGCTAAATTCCATTTAGGAATTAATCTAAGAGTTCTGGGTCTATTTATCGAGAAGTTTCTAACTAATTTAGATACAGAGACATTAGATCCAATTTGTAAACTATCATGGTGTGCATAGGTATCAGATAACATAGACCTATAACCTTTAATAGTAACAGGCTGCAGTTTGATCTCGTCAAACAAGTATACTAGAAAGTTTGCAATGTCTGGTATGGAGGGATCAAAAATATCAACAGAACGATCCCTACACCAACGACGAAAGACCTTCCACTTAGCCACATAGTTTAGCGAAGAGGAGGTCCCCCTACAGTTAGAAATCACGTTCACTGCTCATCCTGTAAAATGCTTGCCGTGCAAGAAGGACCGCACAACGGAAATACATGAAGGTTGAGACCTTGCGGGTTGTGATGAAGTTGACGCGACTTCCCCTGCGAAAGAAGATCCTCTCGTGGAAGAAGTTTTCGTGGTAATTCCCACAGCAGACACCTGAGTAGATTTATCCACGGTCTCTGTGGAGACAGAGATGCTACCAACAGAATTTTGCATTGAGATTGTTTTATCTTTAGCAATATTTGCTGAATTAACAGCGCTGGAGGATACGCATATCCTACCATTCCGTCCCACGAGATCGATAGAGCGTCTACTGCATATGCTCGGGGATCCGGACATGGTGACACATACGTCTGCAACTGATTGTTGAGTTGTGTCGCAAATAAGTCTATCATTGGCCGTTCCCATTGGTAGCAAATCTGATTGAATACCTGTTTGTTGAGAGTCCACTCTGACGGCAACAAGCGACCCTTCCGTGAAAGGGAGTCTGCTAATACATTCAGACGACCCGGAATATGACGGACCGAAAGTAGAACTTGGTGTTCTAGAACAAACAGAAGGATTCTTTCCGTTAAATTGAATAACGGAACGGAATGAGTGCCTCCCTGGTTCCGGATATACGCCACTACTGTCGTATTGTCGGACAGGATTTGGACATGTGCTTTCTGAATAATGTTCATCCAATGACGTAATGCAAGCCAAACTGACATCATTTCCTTGATGTTTATGTGTTTGCTTAGAAACTGCGGATCCCAAAGACCCTGGCACTTCGAATCCGTTGGGATCAATGTTGCACCCCAACCTGTTTGACTGGCATCCGTCATAATCGTAAAACCCGGATCCGGCAACTGCAGTGGAACTCCCTGAGTCAACCACTGAATGTTTGCCCAAGTCTGAATCTCTTGCTTCACTTGATTTGAGAAGAGAACATCTATATCGAGCGAATGAATCTTTACACTCCAATTTTGAGTCAAGAAAATTTGGAGAGGACGAGTGCGCAACCGCCCCATCGGAATGAGATCCACAGCGGCTCCGCACAGACCTATCAGTCTCATGAACTCCCTTGCTGTGACTGTCTGAGTGAAGACAATAGCGAGCGTAACAACTGATTAATTTCCCTCTGGTTAACGGCAGACGAACAAGATTGTTGTGCGTCTCGAAGCTCATTCCCAGATGAGTGAATGACTTGGACGGCACCAGATCCGACTTCTCCTCGTTTATAATAAAACCGAGACGTCGGAGTAATAGGAGCAGATTCTGCACATTGTTCTAAAGCGTTAACTCGTTGCCGTACCTCTGAAGAATGTCGTCCAGGTAGGCTGACGTTACCGCAGACGAATGAGCTCGGAAATGTATCATTACCGAGTTCATTATTCGAGTGAAAGCCCAGGGCGCTAGGTTCAAACCGAAGTACATCGCCCGGAATTGATATACAACTCCTAGGACTGCGAAGCGTAGATACTTTCTGAATGTCGGATGTACCATGACGTGAAAGTACGCATCTTTGAGATCTAAGCTTGTAGCATAGTCGTTCACCCGAATACTCGCTCTGACCGATCAAATCGTCTCCATATAGAACTTCGGAGCGACGATCAGCTTGTTTATCCAGCTCAGATCTATGACTGGATGGAACGAGCCGTCTGGTTTCGGAACCAGAAACAGATGGCTGTAGAAACCCGGTGATTCCTGGTCTTCTACGACCTCTACCGCGTTCTTCATCAGAAGAGACTGTACTTCTGATAAAAGAGCATCTCTTTTCTGCGGATTTGACGGAAGCTGAGTCCATTTTGGACTTCGAGTTAATGGAGGCTTTCGTTTGAAGGATATTCTTAGTCCTTCCGAAATTACCCCTCGGACCCAGGGGTCGTCCGTAATCGACGCCCACTCGTTTGTAAAACTCGATAATCTTCCGCCCACCGAAACACGATAGAGGTTCAAACCATCACCTCCTGGAGCTGCGAGGCCTGCAGAAGGAGAAACTACGTCCTCCACGACCCGCACCTCGTCCCGTCGACCTCGGGACGTCAGGCCGGTTGTCTCGGACAGAATAACGTCCCGTACGTGAGTCGCTGCCTTGACGGTCTCTAGAATAAGACCTAGAGGATGTATAAGAACCTCTATAGGAACTTCTCTTGGGCGTACTTGTCCCAGAAGTGCCTGTCTTACTCTTATCTGCTGTATCCGACTTTTTGGAAGCGGATTTAAAAAGCAGAGAATCCAAAGCTTTCTTAGTTATCTTATCATAGATTGCTGAAAGCTTGCCGTCGAAGAGAAGCTATCCGGAGACCGAAGCGACTCTGAGAGAGTTCTTCACCTTACTATCCATGCGCGTGGATGTAGCTAGGACTGCGTCACGTCTAACCAACTCCAGCTTTGCCACTGAAAGGGTGGAGTTACACGTGGAATAAGCTACTGCCCTTGAAAGAAGTCTTAATGAGGATTGTATATCCTGGAATTCTTTCCCTTGAAGACGCAATGATAACACCTTAGTAAGGTGGTCTGCGTATGATAAAGCGTCTAAGCTTGCTCTGTTAGACATTATTGTCGTTTCCAATGTCGCGGTTGGAATAGACATAGACGACGGTAAAGACAATTCCAAGTCTTCTGCCTCGTCGTCTAGACGCAGAGGAACTCTCGGTATGCCCTGTCCTGCCATTTCGAATTTATTCCTTGAATTGATGAAAGGCAGATTGAGAGCATTAGCGGACAAGAAACCAGCCTTGCCTGTTTTGGTAGCAAGCTTATAGATAGCGTCGTTCAATAATTCGAATGTTCTTGTGACATTATTGGACTGTGTCGGAAACTCAGGGACGATGTCTCTGAACCGATCAAAGAATTCTGTGTCCAATGACGCTATCAGTCTCTTATCCGGTATCGCAGCAGTCTGGCCCGACGGAACAACTTGTGGAAGGTAATGCCGGATGAAATCTACGGCGGCTTTATGTTGTTCCGAAAGGGATAGCTCCAAATCCTCGGAATCCCTTTCACCATCCTGTCGGACCCCATGATGTTTTCGGTCGTCTGTACCCGAGTCTTCGGCGGAGCGTACCGAACCAGCGTCGTCGGATAATTCTTGATCCGACAGAGATTCTGTCGTTTGCTGGGATGCTGCGATAATTTGTGCTATTTGGGATAGCACGTCCGTCACTGAGGCCTGTGGAGTAGCGGTCTTACCCTTCTTAGCCGCTGGAAGCTCCGTGTACACTGACTCCTGCATACTTCTCTTATGCGAACGTCCGGAGTCTACAGGCCTCTTGTCCCTGGCTACTGGATGGCGTGACCTGGTCGCCGTGGAATCCCTGATTGGCGAAGCTGGCTGGATATCCATGGTCACGTAGCCAAGGTGCAGTCGTGTGCACTGCTGAGAGGATGAGAAAGCCTTTTGGACAGTCTCTCCGGACTGTCTATATAACGGAGCGTCCCGAGCGGCGGACGTATGCTCCGAATGCGAAACATTTTGTACCACAACATCTGGTCCCAGATGTTGTTGTACGAGAGAGGGGCCTCTCTCGCTCGCAGCCCGGATGGACCTGGACGAGCTAGGAACCGGACTACTAGGCTTCCTCCGTTCTCTCCTCTGATCCGCCATCACTGGGTGTGCACCTTGTATATTTATAGTGCTCGCATCACCCAAATCTTCTTCCTGGACCGCAGCGGACGAACCCGGCTGCCGAACCATTCGATGAATGGACGCTACACCGGGCGAGCTAGCGGACGTCAACGCCGTCAATCCTACTAGGGACCTCGTAGGCAATTGACGTATCTCCATGAGCACTTTTGCCGCTAGCTCTTCATTTAATTGTGACGACGGAGGCACACTTTTGGAAGACATCACGGAAACATCACCCTGTTCTTGTTCCTCTGAAATAGAGATTGATAAACTAGAGTGACCCTGCG